>OX392462.1:57273763-58473763 GCA_947623515.1 Neoascia interrupta | reverse complement strand
CACAATGCCGTCAGGACAAGTATGAAAGCTCTTCGCTCAACGCCAATTAACAATTTACTCACCGAAGCAGGGCTCCCTCAACTAGAAGACAGAACCGACTTTCTTACCGCAACTATCATCGAAAAAATTAATTCACCACATAAATCAGCCATCCAGATCGAGGTAAAAAAAGCCTTAAAACGGAAAAGAAGACTGAGGCTTCAATCGGCCTTATGCAAAGCGTATACTTCAGCTAAAGATTTGGACATTCCAATTTTAACTTCGAATTACAAAATCATTCGCCAACCGCCGTGGACCTTCTCAGACCAGGTGATCAACACAGACTTATGCCAGTACGCTAAATCTGCAACCAGCAATGATATTTACAAGGCTTTATACCAAAGTATCGCCGACGAGTACAAATCCAAGGGCTGGAAACTCCTCTTCACCGACGCCTCTAAAACGGCCAGTCACACATCATTTGCAGTCGTCAATGAAAATGGTTCCGTGCTCTCTAAAGGACTGCTTACGAGTTTCACTTCAACATTTACAGCAGAAGCATTTGCTCTACTTAAAGCTATAATGTATGCGAAAAGAACCAAGACCGTAATTTTTTCCGATAGTTTATCCACATTTTTCGCTGTAAAAAACATCTTAAACTTCACCCCAATCATCGATACGATACGCGACCTCCTAATATCAAACAGTTGCACACTGAAAATAGTTTGGGTTCCCGGCCACATCGGGATCAGAGGGAACGAGGCGGCTGACACAGCGGCCAAGGCAGCTATAAATGAACCTTCAACAGCCTTCTATCAATACAACAAAAAAGACATCAGGAACTACCTTCTCGAAAATTGGAAAATTAAGAAAAAAACCGCTTGGTCTAATTATGACCATACTTACAAAAATTTCAATCCAAATGGTGTCAAAGCAATCTATCCTAACAATGTCCCTCGTAAGAAACTAACAATGTACATAAGGCTCAGGCTGGGTCATTCATACATAACGCATAAGCACCTTTTTAACAAGGAAGCTCCCGCACTATGTCATCTTTGCGACGTACAACCTTCACCTACCCTTACCATGGCCCATCTACTTTCCTGCGATAAAGTTAATTCAACTTGCACAGACACAACAGACCATAATCTTTCATATCTCTTATCAAATATAACCTTAGAAAATATAAATCATGTATATAATATATTCCATACCCTAGAGCTTGAAAATTCTATATAGCATTACTCTCTGTTTTTTGTATAGTCCTAGTCGAAAGCCCTGGCAGCTAGTACTAGCTTTAAGATTATTGATTTTGTAATTTAATTACAGATTAATAAAGTTATAATAATAATAATAATAATTTTATATTATTAAAATATATTTAATAATATATTTTATATTATTATATGTACATTATTTAATAATAAAATTTAATAATAGAAATTTAATTATTTATAATTCAATAAATATAATATAATTTATTATATTTTGTGATAAACTTTCTAATTAAAGAAAAAAATTCAAAACTACCAGTTGGACATTTGTTTATATTTCTTTGGCCTTACATAGAGTACAACATAGTTTTCACACAATTATCAGTTTGACACTCCTTTTCACAAAAATTGACGGACCGCTCTATGGATAAATTCATAATTTATTATTATTTATTTTTAGACTATCATAAACTTGGGTTTGTCATTTTTCGCATCAACTGATCTAATTTAGGTTCTTTATTTTCTCATAATTATCATGTAAACACGTTACAGACTTAATAAATACAGATAAATTTTCGTAAAGACATTTATGAGAAAAATCAAGCAACATAGTCTGGCATACGATGGTTACTTTTTCTCTTTCTTCAAGGTTTGAAAAAAATATATGAACAGACATTGCAAATACTCTGCATGTGTTGTAACTATTTTATTAAACTTAATTACATAAAAGTTGCGTTCATAAGCTGCGCCTCAGGGCAAAATTTAAAAATAAAGATGAGCATTGGTAAAAATTTACTTTGGTCATGGAAGTTGACAGTTTTGTGTATACTTAGAACCTTTTTTTCAGAGGAAGAAGATTAAGCTCAAACCACTTTAAAGATATGGCAATAATACCTACCATTGATGAGCTTAATATTTTAATCAAAGACCACAACCCAAGCTTAATATCGCTCCAAGAAACGCATTGCCCATTCCAGACCAACCCAAAAAGTCCAAAAGGCTACGTTGGATATTTTAAAAACCTTCCTGCCAACACAACAGCCAAACAAGGCATAGGTATATTAATAAAAAAAAATATCCCCCATGACATACTTACACTCAACTCGAACCTACAAGTAATTGCTTGCGAAGTTCGACTGAAGATAAAAATAACTTTCATTGGCCTCTACATCCATCCGCAAGAAAACTTCCAGAAAAACGAGCTGGCCAACATCTTAAGCCAAATAGATTCCCCAGTAGTTTTTGGTGGTGATGTTAATTCCTGGAGCGTTCTCTGGGGATCTCCTGCCTCAAACGCAAGAGGAAAAATTTTGAAGATTTTCTGCTCGATTCCAATCTTTCTTTACTAAACGACGGATCACCAACTCACCTCTCGACACACAACACCCTCACCCATGTAGACATCACCTGTTGTTCTCCTCAGCTCCTTCCTAAAACTTCTTGGAAAACGGTTAACGATTTTCACAACAGCGACCATTTCCCTATCCTTACATCTATAAATATTGGGCGCACAATCATACACAGCCGCTTTATCGCTAAATTTAAGACCGACCTAGCCAATTGGTCTTTGTTCAGCGAAAAAGTCATAGAATACCTTCAAAACAAGAAACCCACCAGCAATTCAAATCAGGAAGCCGCTTTGTTACAAAAAGCCATTCGAACAGCTGCCAACATCTCCATCCCTCAGACTCACGCCCCCACAGATAAAAAGAAGAGTGTGGTTCCCTGGTGGAACCCCGAACTTTCTTCATTGCGCCAAGTAAAGATGCTAGCTCTCAGAGAATTTCAAAAGAGGCCAACGCAAAGTAACCTTATCTACTATAAAAAAACCAATGCAAAATTCCGCAAAATGTGCAAGGAAAGTAAAGCAAAAAGCTTTTCTGACTTCACAGCCACCATTGGCCCTAACTCTTCCCCTGCTAAAATCTGGGGGAACATCCGGCAATTAACAGGAAACCCAACCACATTAAAAATCAATAGCATAAAATCCTCAAACTAAACACTTACAAACCCTAATGATATCTGCGACCTTTTTGCTGAAACTTGGTCTGCAGATTCAGACGACTCTAACTTCGGTCCCGACTTCAATAATAAGAAATCTCTTATTCTTAACAGTCCTATTCCACGACAAGCCACTAATCCAAGCGCTAGACGACTTGAAGATCCGATCTCATACACCGAATTTGTAATGTGCTTAGACAAAACCAAAGGAAAAACACCGGGTAGAGATCGAATAAGCTACCCCATGAAAAAGCACGTATCAAAAAGCACCAAACTCCGGCTTATCAGCTTATACAACGACATCCTCATCTCATCAAACATCCCACAATCTTGGAAATCAGCTACATTAGTCCCTATTCCGAAACCTAACAAAGACAATTGTTTGGTTGAGAGCTATCGTCCAATTTCCCTTATTCCCTGTATGTCAAAAATACTGGAAAAAATTGTAGCTCAACGACTCTTTTGGTTCATTGAAACAAAAAAACTCGTCTCACACAATCAAATTGCGTTCAAAACGAATAGAGGGTGTGTCGATGCTCATCTGCATATCGATTACTTCACCTCGAAAGCGTTGTCCGCAAGAAATCATGTTTCAATCCTTTCTTTAGATTTCCAGAAAGCATTTGATAAAATAGGCATCCACATTATTTTGCAAAAACTGACTGAATGGGGTATTGGTAAAAACATATATGGATACGTAAGAGCATTCCTTACCAATAGAAAATTTTCTGCTAAAGTTAACAACATCTACTCTAAACATTACCCACTTAATAATGGAATTCCCCAAGGATCACCTCTGTCAGTTGTCCTCTTTATCATTGCTTTTGACGATATATGTAAAATATTGCAGTCTTTATGCAGACGATATTTGCATCCTCTGCAAAGAAAGCAATCTAAGCACTTGCCGAAATATTTTAACAAATGCTGTTAACGATATATTAGATTGGTCTATGGTCTCTGGTGCCAAACTTTCAGCAAATAAATGTAAGATATTGCATGTTTGTCGAAAACAAAATTGTCCCCAGTTAATATTAAATATAAATAATACGAATATTGTTTGCGTTGAAAATCTAAAAATACTTGGACTTACCTTTAACAGTAGATATAAATGGAATGAACATTGTATAAACCTTAAGAAATCCCTAGCTGCGAGGAGTAATATTATTAAGTATTTAAGTAGCAAAAGAAGTAGCGTACATATTAACACTCTATCAATTATCACTAAGATGTTAATCCTAAGCAAAATAGACTATGGAATGTACATCTACGGAAACTGCCCAAAAACAACGTTGAACATCATCGAACAACCATATCACCATGCAGCAAGGAGAGCTATCAACGCTTTCCCTACAAGCCGTATTAAAAATATCTTGGCCGAAGCAGGTCTTCCAACAATAGAGAGCAGAAAAAACGCCGTTGCATTAAAGTTGATTGCCAAAATTGCTTTTTCTCGGAACTCCCTGATTGTTAAGGACATTTTGCAATCCAAAAGCCATAAGACCAAAAAGAAAGTTCCATCAGCCATTAGTATTATACTAGAAAAAGCCATGCAACTAGAGATCCCAACCAGGCGTCCTTATACCGTCTCAACAGTCTTTCCTCCATGGGCCATAAAACCGGGCTCAACGCTAACGGCACTTGCTGTCTACAACAAAAATTGCACCAGCAACTCAACATACCGAACGGTATTTTCCAGCATTGCGTCTGACCTCAGATCTGATGGATGGAATCTCCTATTCACTGACGGGTCAAAAACCCTTGAACACACCTCTTTCGCAGTTACAATGGAAAACGGCACTATCCTTCATATTGGACTCCTACCTGAATTCGCCTCCATTTTTACAGCCGAGGCTTTTGCCATCATATTAGCCTTAAAGGAAGCCATGAAACGACGGGGTAAATATACAATCTGCTCCGACAGTAAATCCGTCCTCGAAGCTGTTAAAAACCCCAACAACAACACAGAGCTTGTTATGGACATACGCAACCAACTGGTCAAGTCCCCAAATAAGCTTAAACTTATGTGGATCCTTGGACACACTGGGATAGTAGGAAATGAACTTGCCGATCAGGCAGCCAATTCAACCGCAATGACTCCTGTACACAGCTTCAACATCTATACCAGAGCCGATATTAGGAAAAGGATACATAAAATCATCCACTGCAAAGAACTTCTTGAATGGAGCTCATATTATCACCACTACACCCAGTTCAACCCCAATAGATCACAACCGCAATATCCCGCTGATGTAACCAAAGCCAAAATTACAAACTACGTTCGGCTAAGACTTGGACACACCACTGCAACCCACCAACACCTTCTTACTTCCAACCCACCGCCAATTTGCCCTACCTGCAACGTCAGACTTGACTTACACCATATCCTAGAAGAGTGCAGCGCTACCAAACCAGCCATCCTCAAAATATTTAAAAACGAAAGCATCTACAACGTACTGAAAACACCAAACGCCACAAATATTAATAAAATAAATGAATTTCTGTTAGCAACTAATACTAAAACCTAAGTATTCCTTACCTTAGAGCTAATAGTCCTCGCAGCTAAGCTCACTAACTATTAAGTATTACCATGTAATTTAAATTGCTTGATAATAATAAATAATAATAATAATAATACCTACCATTTGGTTTGAGCTCAGGAGCTGATTCATGAGCTCAATGAAGGAGTCTGAACTATCGTAACTTCTTGCTCGGGCCAAACTTTCTGGAAATATGAAGCAAGAATAGCTCAGTCTAATTTTTATATCCAGTGTTCTAAACTTTGACTAACCAGCCTTATACCTACTCTTATAAGCGTTTTTTCTAGTGCCAAAGAAAAACGCAAAATTTTTACGTTTTCTTGACACCCAGGATATCCATTCGGCTTCTCTCCTCTCTCCATTCGGCTTCTCCTCTTCGTAATCAGGACCAGACATGCTTCCGTCATTGTCTTTCGCGAATAAAATGCTGTATTTAACGCCGAATAATAAAAATTCGGTATACACTGAAAATAATTTTTTAGGAAACATCAACAAAAACTTTTTTTTCAATTTCAGCAAAAGTAAAATTGTTAAATAAGAATAAAATTATTATTTCTAGTAAATATCAATCGATACAAATATGTTTGTTGCAGATTAATTCTCCGCGATAGGCTGCGCGATTAATTATACATTTTAAGATTATTAGCTATAATATTATAAGAAAATTAATAACTTTTACAATGAAACGATTATCCACAAATACTCCGCGAACAAGTCATTCCCAGCAATATCTGGGAATGACTTGTTGTTTTGCCGAAACGCACAACAACAACAGAAATGAGGTAAAGCGGAGACCCCAAAATGCAACTCAGAGTATTCTTTAAATATTTCAACCAACTTTGTGCGTTACAAGTCCGTAAATTCCACAAATATTACCGCCGCCGCGAGAATAGCTCATATCACGAATCCTGAACACAAAGATAGAGCTTGTAATTAGGCTTGCGCGTACCTACCATCAACAATTCGGGAAAGTACCAACGGAGGTCACCGTGATTTGATTTCACAAACACACAAGGACTGTACTTATCCTGAAAATCATATCACTTTCTTCTTCCCTCGTCTTTTTTTAACTCTTGTGCCGCGCTTTTCGATGCTTTGATGTTGGTCGATGCTTTAATACCAAGTTCCTCCTCAAGATCAACGTCAAACACGGTTCTTTGAAAAAACTTTTTTTACTGAAATATGGCTGCACTTTTTAAAATCTTGACTTTCAAATTTTAGGCCAACTTACACGTAAAATGAAAGCTTGGCTTTTTGCTATTTCCCCCAATCTCTCGCACTTAAGCCATCAGCCCAATGAATTCGTTACGTCCGTCACGCCGAAGTACATAACAGACAAGACAGTGAAATATACGCGTTCTAATGGGAAGGGAAGTACATTTCTTCTATGGGCCGCTTCCCAAAAGAACGTGTGTGTTAAATTGAGTTTTCAGTTGTGCACTTCGATGTGACGGACGCAACGGATTCATTGGGCTGAAGGCTTAAGAGGCGACCGTCAAATCACTTACGTCATCGTCGGGTATCCGAACAAAATGCATATCAATATAAGCAGAATAATGAGAACAGATAGGATTACATGGCCTGCTTAAGTTGATCCTGCCCCAAGTGACCCTATATGACGTCACTTCCGGTGAAATTTATGAAAGACTTCTTACGTCCTAAGGCCCTTAAAAATGAATAGTGATATCTCAGGTACAAACAGTTTTTCGACTGAGTACTTATGTCATTGAGTACCTTAAAAATTTGAATGTCGAATTTTTCCTCACCTTTTATTCTTCTAAAAATTTCAGGTCTGCCTATAAGCTCACCTTGCCACAAATGTTTGGTGATTTTCGTGTATTTGTTCCAACAAAAAATCCAATTTAGTACCATTTTGTCAGGCTTGTTAGCATACTGAATTTCAGCAAAGGTAAAAAACGACATAAACGGGGCGCGCGTTTTATTATCACGAACTTAAAACGCCACAATATTCCATACCTTTCGCTCTTCTAAAAAATACTTACTTACTAACTTACTTACTTATGAAGGGTCTCTGCCTGGTTCATTGTAGCCTTCCATCCTCTGTGATCCTGGGCACACTGCTTCCAATTGTCCACACCAAGCGCTTTGGTATCCGCGATGGCTTGGTCCTTGAAACGAAAGTTCGGTCTTGTTGGTCGTCTGGGACCTGGGGCTTGGATTCGAAAGCCCTCTTGGCTGGAGCGTTGTTGTTCATCTGCTCGATGTGGCCGAGCCAATGTAGTCTTCGTGTTTTGCCTTTTAGAACTTCATCCACTTCTTGGTACAGCTAATAGAGTTCGCGGTGGTATCTTTTCCTCCATACGCCCTCCTCGCACGCAAGACCGAAAATTCGCGGGAGAATTTATCTTTCGAAAGAGCCCAGTATAAAATCTCCAGCAGTCGGCGCCATAAAGCACAACTGAATAAAGAATTTATAGAGCTTACACTTTGTGCTTCGTGAGAGGAGTTTTGAACCCATTTGCTTTGCCAAGCCGAAATAGCAACGGTTTCCCATTATTCTTCGACGGATCTCCACTAAGATGTCTTTTGTGGAGTTGATGTTAACCATGACTCCTTAACTACGTCAAAGTTGCTGCTATACCAACAGGGATTTTTTTTCTTAGCGGCAGACAGATGTTTTTGTCGTTGATAACATGTACTTAGTCTTGTCCTCGTTTACTGCAAGACCAACCAACTTCGCCCGTTCTTGAACGGTCTTGAAAGCCTCTTTCCCAGCACGGTTGGAGCGAGCGATGATGTCGATATCGTTCGCGTTACCCGATATTTGCAGCGATCTGTGCCTTCCGAGTTGACCTTTGCCCTGCGCTGTATCATCTCCCGAAGTAGCTTGAATAAGGCACATCCTTGCTGAAATCCGGTGCATGTTTGGGCAATTTATGAGGAACAGTTTCTTAAGGATTAAAACAGTTTTTTAAGGATTCAAATTCAGATACATTTTATTTAAGATAATAATTTTGAATTTGTAAGAATGTACATTAAATTTGATATATTAAAATGATATAATCTGGTTGTAGCATTGCTGTCTGCCAGATTGACTGAAGTTCTTAATTTAAAATTAAATAGTTAGAAAAACATGACTTTATTGGCTTTTTAATTACTAGTTGTATTTTTTAAGGTAAAACGGGACTTTTTGATCAGCTTTGTCGGGATCTTGAATTCGGCCATCGCAAAGTAGAGCTCCTGACGATGAATGCTGTCATATGCGGCTTTAAAGTGGATAAAAAATGTGTCTCGACTTGTAATTCATTGGTCTGTTCCTGGATTTGCCTTATTGTGAAGATCTGGTCTTTGGTCGATCTGCCGGGCCGGAAGCCGCACTGGTAGGTGCTGATTAGTGTGTCGGAGAACGGCTTAAGCCGCTCACACAGTACGTTTGAAAGGGTATTATATGCGACATTGAACAGGGATATGCCTCAATAGTTCTTACAAGATATGAGATCGCCTTATAGGAGCTGATTGTCCAGTCTTTGGGAATACTTTCTGTCACCCACACTTAGTCAATGATTTGATGCATGCACCCCACCAAAATATTACCTCCGTATTCAAAGAGGTCTGCAGGTAAGTCATCAAAGCCAGCAGCTTTGTTCTTCTTAAGCCTTCTTATGGCTATGCCAATTTCTTCAGTACTAGGTGGAGGGGTATCCTCTTGATCCACTGGACTTTCATTCTCCTCGCATACAATTTCTTTTTTATCTTACACCCCTTCCTCTTTCGACATGATGGCCATTTAGCAGCTGCTGAAAATGCTGCGTAGACACTTCAGCTTTGGCGAATAAATTTATGCAACCCTCATGAGCTGACTCTCAGCACCCGCAGTTGAATCTGCAGATCTAATTTTTGAGTTTGTGCTCTTGCCCGCGACTTTTATTGATTTTCTTAACAAAGCAAGACTTTAATGTCATCTGCGGCGATCTTTTCTTTTAAGCCTTTAGCCAAAACTTTAACAGCAGAACACAAAGCATCCTCCTGGGTGACATTGGGAATACCAACGATGTCGATGCATTTCCGAAGGCATCTATGCTGCAATGAGTAGATTACCTGCTGCAATTCTTTTATTTTGGTCTCAAGTAAAGATTTTTCTGCTTGTAGACTGCTAACAAGCAACAACTCGTTTGAAGTCACTAAACTAAAACATTTGTAAATTTGGCTAACGAGTGCAACATCTAATTCCAATTACATGACCTGCATCAATTTAACTTTATGGATAAATTTTGGCCAAATCTCATGTCCTTCATTAACGTTGTTCCATGCTTTTATTGGTACGGATTTTCAAGCTTGTTATAAAGGAAAAGTGGCTTACAATATTTAATAGATATGAAGTTTTCAGGAAACCGACTAATCAGCTTCGACGTGAGCTCTTCTGGTCATCCCAGAATCACTACCGTGCATGAGAAAGCATGGCCGGCGAAGTGGCATGTTATATTAAGTGCTGTCACCTATAGTCATAAGCCACGGACTTACACGTCTATTTGAAGTTTGAAAACGTTGAATGCGTCGCAAAGCTCCTATTAGTGTTACAGATGCTTCGATCCCTTACCTTAACCTTTTTTCCCAACGTTTTCTTTTATTCTATATTCTTACGATATTCTTATTTAATAAATGAAAACAATAAAATGTTAATCTGTATCCAGGGTTTTAAGCACTGTCGTCCAAAAAAAATTACTCACACACATTGTAAATATTTAAAGAAGACACTGTATAACTGACGTATGATAAATGAAGGCCAATAAAAAAGAATATGGGGTGGCAACATCAAAAATGAGGTAAGTTTAGAATTTGCACTTCCAGTACCTATTTGCCTTTTGTAGTTTGACTCTGAGGCGCGGCACCTTTGTTGTTTTTATATTTTAAATATTGAAACAGATCTTATAGTAGTAACTTTAACCCTGTGCAAAAAAAAAATGCATCAATATTACTTGTTAAGTTTAGAACAAAAATGCTAGATCTTTTTTTTGTTTTGGCAAAAAGTGTAGGCAAGGCTTTATTTTAAAATAGTTTCTTTAACTGAAAACTTTTAACTGTTCAGAGCTCAATGTTTTGCACAATATTTTTCACACCTAATTTAGTAATAAGCGAATGTTTTGCATTAAAAAATGGTGTTTTATTGTAAAAACTGAGACCCCATTGATATATAAAAGCCAATTACGTGAACGCAGCCGAAGTTACGATTACAAGCTTCACTGACCTTCAGATTTTGCAAAGCCAATCAGCATTTCGCTTCATGACCATCGACCCGTACCAATCACAGTAATTAATAAGCCCGATCAACGCCTCATCGCAGAACTGTTGCCCTCCCAGGTACTCACGATCGTTGCCCATTTGTCTGCCATATACACTGAAATACGACCGACCGACGACGACGACGAGTGCACTCCCAGTATCGCCGCACAACACAATCGGAATCATAAATCAAAATTCTAATTTTCTGATCCAGATCATCATCTGGTCGGTGGTTAGCCTCCCATGTGCACTCCAGATATGGCTAACGAGCTTGGAACTCCTCCCGGATACGGTGAAGAGAATAAAAGAGGCAAACCTGACAATCATTGCCCGCTAAGCTGCTAACAACATGCAATAGCAATTTGGAGCGAAATGGATTCCCTCTTGTGATGGTGCACTTCTCAGGAGCCAGCACTATTCTAGAACACAATATCTATAACTGGGGAATAAGACGTTTCAACAGGTTGCCTTTATGTGTCCGTCCCCCGAGAGTGAGTGTTGGGGACCCTCTTCCTCTGAAGACATCACCTTGACCATGCCGTAACTTATGTAACTACACTTGTTCACTAAGTGCGCACCCAGAGTAGGAGATCTATCTTTCTCGCGCCTGAACAGCGCGGTGTGTTCCTATGGGCTTCTTATCTTCTGCACCCTGCTGTATGGTGGTGCGGTGGCGGTATACGACGACGACGCACGGTCATTGCTCAATCTGGGGATCGAAAATGATAGGCTCTGATGGGCATATACTCCAGCACACCATCTACAACTACTTCTGATGCTTGTACAAAACCCTTCTTCACTGACTGGAATAATAAATAAAAATGTTATCTGCGATGGCTTCCTTAGGTGGACAACGAAGAACTTTTGCTTTTGCGCGCTGGCACACGATGTAAGGATGTGGATGGGCTTGTCCTTCGATATAACTTTATGTGTAAGGAAAGCCAAGTCCAAAAAAAGGGGAAAATTTGTGTGATCTTGCACTAGAGTGGAATGTAATCGATACACGATTAATGATGGTTATTCGTGGAAAACGAAAGATGCCTCTGAATGCGAATTAATGATGTACCGAACGCGTTGTTCTCAAACCTTTGAATTTGCGTGAAAGTGAGGCGTATACGGGAATGGGGCAAACCACAGTCGACTGCTGTATGATTAGATCTCTTTTGTTGGCATTGAAAGACTGAGTTGTCAGAACTTTGCTTAAGGGTTCATTAATTAATACGATTTAAAAATGCAGCTTAAATAAAACAGACCAAAAGTATTGACAATCAATGGGCACACCATCTAGACATAAGTTAAGAATTTCTTTCTAAAACTTGCAAAATTTATTTGAACATAAAGTGTTGCCAGCTCTTAATTTATTTTTTTTTTAGTTTGTAATTCGCCATTGGGAATTAGGGCCCCGCCATCGGGCCATGTCGTTTGCGTTTTTTTGTGATGAGTTCCCCTTAAAACGCCTAAGCATTAGCATTCAAGCAATAGCATTCAGATGGAAGTCTTGTTAACTAGGGAAAAGGCGATTCTTCAGGGAGAAATGGAAGGAATTTAAGTATAGCTAGTGATTTCCAGGTCAGTTAGATATATGGGTGTTATATTTGACTCCCAAACTTATTTGGAGAGATAAAACAGACGATTGTGTCAAGCAGGCGTACAAGGCTCTAGCTATTGTGCCAGCCGCAAACATTCGACAGCACACGGGAGTTTAAACTGCAGGTACCCTGCATTAACATAGCGGGTAAAAGACCCATCCCAACTTATACAGCGCGGTTATATTGTAGTAGGCTACGAAAAAAAAGTGTCATCTCTCTAAACTTAAGTCCAAAGGGCGGCTTTCATGGGAATAAATGAGTCTTTTAAAGACTACATGATTAAAGGGTGCCAATTGTGGGAGACAACTTAATTTCACACAACTGGATATAGACGGCAACAGTAAGGTGGGTAAAATAGCTGTCCGTCTATAGGAGTCCAAATTATGCTCTTTGCCTATGTGGTGTTTCTGTACAGATACACCAGTTACCAACTACCTTCCTTCGACTTTCCATTGTTGAGTCACGAGTGTCAAATTGCCCTGTAAAGTTTTTTCTGAGAGTTCAAATCTTTCAAGCCTGGGAAAGCGGGTCTCTCGAACACCGTTGTATCCAAGAGTACTTACATTTTCTTACCGAAAAAGTAATTTGATTATATGCATTGCATATTTTTAGGCACAAATGTAAATGGAGAGTTTGTCAGGCTGTAGATGACCGAGGTCAAATATAAATAAGTAGACTCCCAATATCGAAGCTCTAAGTTGCTGCTACCCGTAATGGTTCTTTGTTGATAGCGGTAACTTAGTGTTGAAACGACAAGTTCAGCAATTTTGCCTGGTTCTGTAAAAACCTTTTACACTGCACAGCTTTATTCGGTTATAATGATGATATCTTCGACGCACCCCAGTATTTGAACAGAATTTCTAAAATAGTTTCTTCCGAGTGAACACCTGTCCTGCGCACCACCATCAACTGAGCCTAAGAATGCACATGCCAACACATCTCCTTGCCGTAAGCTGGCTCATGCTTATACAATGTCAAGGAGCTACTGCTAAACTTTCGATATTTTTTTCATATTACTGGACACTGTTTGATCTGTATTGCAGAGATCCGAAATGCTAGCATATGCGGCATTTTTGGGTGTGTTGGGTATTCGGTTTCCTGAAAAAAACTAAGCCATCGAATAAAGTTTTAATTGAATAGACCAATATTTCAAGTTCTTTTTGATATTTTTTTTTATTTGAAAAAGAAGAAAAACTCACGAAAATTGGTTGCATAGATTTTTAGTAAATAATTGTGACACAGCATCACTTGAAATTTCCCCCCAATAATTGTCATATTTAATTTTGTACCGAGAAAGTATGAAAATTTGTAAAATAGACCCGCAACCACGCCCACAATTGACTCATTATGAGACTACCTCTAATTCACATTTTATTTCAAAATGCCTTTTGGTTAAGTTAGACAAGGCGTAGGAATTCTGATTTTAGTGCAGAGAAATAGTGGCCAGAAGACTTTAACTAGATAAAAACTTGACCGCCCACTTTTTTTAAGTTTTGACATGTTAAATCTCTAAAAACCTGATTTCTCGGAAAATTTATTCAAGATCGAAGAAAATTATATGACAACTGCTAAATTTGTTACAGACAAAGTATTGAGCTCCGCCTACTTTAAGGGGGTGTTTTTTGGAAAAAAAACTGTTTTATTAAGCAATAATTTTCGCTTTAACGCATTCACTCATGAATTCAACGAGATTAGAATTAATAGATATTAATTTTTAGCCAAAACCTATTTTTGGGGGCGTGGCCAATACAAATAAGAATACAATACAAAAAGCTTCTAAATTTGGTGTTACAACCTAATAGGGTCGGGTATTTAGAAGTTCGTTACAGACGTTTGCTTCACAAGTAGTTCAAGCTTCTTTGGTAATCGCGTTTGGAACGTTATATTCCTACGAAAGCACCTACAATACCATCATTATGTGCGGGTGCGGTTTCCTCTTACGACACTCGATCCAACGGTCTGGTTCGTTGTAGTCGACGTGTTTAATTTGTCTGATCCAGAGATCGGATCATTTTGTGGTTGCAAAGTCCGCAAAGTCGCGTACTAAGTTTGCGAGCAAAGGATGTTATCTAAATCTCGGAGTAGATTGCTATCTCAAATGTACCATGGAGCTTTGAGTGTCTTATTTTAAAAAAATTCTAAAATTTAGATATGTTGCCTGGCTTAGTACAACCCCAACGTTGTGTTCCGTACGTCCAAAATGGTTTTAGAACTTGCTTATAGAATAGTAGTTTGTTATACACGCTTAGTTACGAATAACATCCGATAAGCCCATTCAGTTCTCGTAACATTTTAACATGTGGCTTCCACTTAAGTTTTGCGTCTGGGGTCATGCCAAGATAATTCGCCTCGATTTCCGGAAATTGTACCGAGTTGATGAAGAGAGGTAGTTTGCGTACCCTCTTGTAAGTAAAATTTGCATGCGTTGATTTTGTCTTTTTAAGAACGTTTCGAATCTTTGTCCTTTTGCATATTTTGTTCAAAGCGCGTTGGAGTTTCCACGTTGTAGTTCGACTGTCTTATCCGTAGCGAGGATAACCGTGTCATCAGCGAACGTGGCTACAGTCGTTGCCTCATCTTAGCGTACGCGTCTTGTAAAAAGCAAAAGCAGTGTAGGACCAAAGACGCTTCCTTGTGGAACACCGTCGTGTATTTTTTTTAAATTCTGAGTGCGTTCCCGTATCTCACGCGAAAGATTCTACTGTCAAAATAAGACTCCAAGAGGTCATACATTTTTACCGACAAAACTTTCCGTAGCTTAAATTTCAGGCCTTCGTGCCGAACTTTATCAAAGGCTTGGGATACATCAAGAAAAGCGCTACAACATTATACTTTCCATTGCCTTGGAAAATATGAAATTCTCATTGACTAACGCTTTCTTTTGTAGCTCCTTTGAAATTTTTGCCAGTAATAAAGAAACAGCCTGGAGCCTTGTTATTCATCAAATTTCGGGTTGTTTGACGAAGTTCAGACACGGTTTTCATTCGATAGTTGTCTAGTTCTGCATTCGGATACAGATCATCGACCAACGACTCCCCGTCAAACGGTTTCAACGTTTCTTTAAGATGCTCTGCAAATACATCTGCTTTCTCATTATCGTCTTTTTCCCATTAGCCGCTAGTTTTCTTGTGGGTGCCCAGTGTAATACAAACTTTTAAACGCTGACTTCACAACCCTCCAAAGTGAGTTCTTTGACCCTCTATCGGCAGTCAAGTTTTCGAGGAATAGTCTTGCGACTATATAGTTGCGAGACTATCTAAACTACCTAAGGTAGTCTCGCGACTTTCAAAGTCTTGAAGTAAGTGCTTTATTTCGTTAGATAGTCTAGAATGGTTTTATCAGGAGGCGATCGAGACAAATGCCATCTCTTTCGCGCTTTTCTCATTTCGCGTATGAGCTCTTCAATTTCGCTCGGGTATATTGTTCGGTTTTTCCATACTCCAGTCTTTCGGAAAGAAGTATTATTTCAAGCAGCATTCCAAGCAGCATAAAACCATCCCAGTCGGTGTTATTACTAGAAAACCTAGGCGCTCTCTCATTTTTTGCCAGACTTCCGCCGAATTTGAGAACTACTGCCGAGTGATCCGAACAGAGATTATATAACATTCTTCTTCTTCCGCGAGGTGATGAAGGACCCCTTTTTGCGATAAAGAAATCGGCAACGTGTTTGAACCCTGGTAAAATTTTAATCAGCATGCGTGTCGATGACAGTTTGTTGAGAATGACAATATCAAACTTTGTTCTAAAATTCTGCTTTTCGGCACTTTTTCCGAAGTGTGCTCTCTGTTTTATGTGGGTTTTTTATTCTGATATATTATATATATCAACAAACTCAACTTCGTCCTAGGGTAAACTTGTTTCCAGACATCTTTCGATTGCTCCGATTGGGAGTGCATTCCACGTTCCACGTTATTGAAGAAGGCCGGAACAAGCGGAGACTGCCATCTATTTTCCTTATTACCCCGTACAGGGCGGTTTGTTCATAATTGCCTTAAAAATGCATTTTGTGAGTCTATCAAAAGGTCAATCTCTCATTACAATTAATCTTTTCGTAATGCCGCGCTGACGTACCAAGGCCATGTAGGATTTAAGCGTAAAAATTGCAGACTTATTGGTTTGAAGCCTTTCATTGTTTCGGTTTGGCGGTTTTAAATATTAAATACACTCCAACATTCCCGAAGTTGAAAAAGGGTCAAACTGTCTAGGTTCTAAGAATTTCCAGTCCTTTTTTGACATAATCGTTAGAATACAATTCGGAACTAATGCTCCACTAATGTTGCCAGCTCTTCTTGGCTACTCTCAGCCTCCATTTTTCCTGCACGCGTGCTTCTTTTTCTTTTGTATTTTGCCTAGCTACCGCGATAGAAATAGGTTTTATGAATTGAAATAAAAAGTTATTGTGCCTCCATTTTAGTGGTAAAAACGAACACCAATTTTGAGCATAATTTGTCTTCCTTGTGGATTCCCAGTTCTTTTGTCATTTGTGATTTCTGAAAGGCTTTACCAAATGGAACACTTATACCAGATGTGGTGGGTGTCGTAAGGAAAACTGCGTAAGGGCCAGAACATACAAAGATAAAATCCCGAAACGTCTGTCTCTAAACAAGTGGCGTTACAGTCCGGGGTGGACCTGGGCCTCAGCCAACAAGCTTCGCCAGCCAGCTCTGTCTCTAGCTAGCCGTCTCCAGTTTCACCCGCGAAGTTGGCTGAGGTCCCCTCCCACTTGCGTGCGCCACCTGAGTCTCGGTGCTCCTCTACCGCGCCGTCCCTGCGGTGTGGATTCGAAGATTTTCCGGGCCGGGGCGTTGGTGTCCATCCGCTCTAGATGACCCAGCGTAGACGTTGTGTTTTGACTCTTTTGGCTAGGTCGGTATCGCTGTACAGCCCGTACAGTTCAATGTTATATCTCCTCCTCCACTCTCCGTCTATGCAGACGGGACCGTAAATCGTCCGAAGAATTTTCCTCTCGAAGCAGCCTAAAGTGTTTTCATCCGCCTTTGACAGGGTCCATGCTTCTGCACCGTAAAGCAGGACTGGGATGATGAGGGTCTTATACATGGACACTTTAGTTGCTCGATAGAGGGCTTTGCTACTCAATTGCCTTCTTAGCCCAAAGAAACAGCGATTGGCTCCAAACAAGCTACTTCCTGGCAATATCCTGGTGAATATTATTCAAGGCAGGGTTGGTTGATGACTTAATAACTCTGCAAGTTTGCCAGATTCCGATTACAATTGAACTTTCGGATAAGGGCTTTCAGTATCTTGTTGATATGTTTTTTAACGAAAGAAGTTGTACTGATTTAGAAAAAAAAAACAATCCGATGAAATTCTTTACAATACCGAACCAACGGGCTTGCTTACTGGTATTAGACTGATGGCTTTGCCAACATCCGTCGGTCTCTTAATCATTTACCTTCAAGGTCAAGGTGCTGCAGATTTTCTGTGCTTATTTCTTAATGAATACTTATAGCTGAGAATGTAACTTAAAATAAAAATGAAAGAACTTCAAACATTGAGGGGCGATTGTCTGTCCAAGAGCGCCATCGCAAAAACCATAGGCACACGCATCGCACACAGAAACCCTACCCAATCCCATTAAGGACAAATGACCAAATAAGTTTTGCTAAGAAATTATCCCAAACAAATACGGTCATACCGATCGGTTCCTTATGAAAATCCCAGGCGCACTGATCATTGCCATTAAATGCTAAGAGTGCTCACGCACAATAACACTGCAAAGCAACCCACTCTCTTGACGTTGGCCATAACAAAATGCAATCAGCTACAATGGGCTACAAGCGCTCGACTCTGTCATTTACTGCTCCAATAATGAAAATTACTATACACATATACGATCGTTGTCCTTTCGATGGGCAGCTTTCAGTCGCGACGTGATATGGCTGCGTCCTGTTCACGATGGTAATGACCACGACGGACGACGGCAACAACAATGGTTGTAACACGGCGCGGACGCATGGAAAAGATGTCGTTGGACAACGATGGTCATCTGCTTGAACTCGTGTTGAATTGCAGTGGCGATGCGGAGTTGCATTGTTAAGTTGTCCTGCAAACGCAAGGTAAAATACGAGAATTAGTACTGTTGATGGCATCTAGATGCGTGCAAAGTTTTAAGAGCATTGTTTACCTACTCCAGTGTTGTGCGAACTGATTGAGAAGATATAGTGAAAATACGCCGCCCTCCAAAGTAAGATGAGTAAAAAGTCATAAATATTGAGCGTCAATTCACAAATTAACACTTAAAGTAGGCTATTAATTTTTCTATATTATATTATTGATCTTCAAAGCCTTACCATAATAGATAACCTAATTTTTTTTATGTTTTGGCTGCTTTCCGAAAAATTAGTTTCGGTATATTTCTTATCGAGTCAGTCGACTACGAAGAGCCATTTTTTCTTTTGTAAATATGGCGCTACGAGCATTAATTTTTAAATAAAGTTTTACCATTTGAAGGCAGTGGCTGGGCTGAATATAAAAACAAAACAACATGGAAGGTAGAACAAGAAGGATTTGCCGGTGTAAATTCTTTTTTGTTCCCTAATCCTAAGCGTTTGTAAATTCTTAAGTGAATTTTTTTCTCTATACACCAATTTTGCTTCGATTTCGAAAAGGGTTCAGCATTAGATCGCCACACGTTTCAAATTTTGTGTAACTTAATGTGGAGCCTCTAGTGCTATCGTCGACTTTGCGTTTGTAGAGCTGAATCTGTATGCAATAGATTCAAAACTAGTGGGAGGGTTACAATCCGCCTATCCGATCATATGCCCTTAAGGTCTTGGATTATTACTCTATGTTACAAACTTTGAATCAAACTTAATATACCTCCTATTGTAAGGGATGGGGTGTAATTATAAAAGTGTCTGTGATTGCAAGCGTTGTCTTATTACCCATCTTTAAGATCTCATAATGGTCCCACCTATAAGTCATAAAAGGTTGGTTCATAGAAACGCTTTTGCTAATGTCCATTTTAAATAAATATAACAACACAAATTAGAACCACTTTTTTATAATTGACCACGTGCCCTACTCTTGGATGCCCTACTCTAGATGCGCTAGAATGGTGTTTATTGCCTTTTATGAGCCTTGGTGTTTAGTGGTGTTTATGAGCTTTGCCTTGGCTTACATACCCACCCTTTGGCGTATGGTTAAAGTCGTTTTCGTACCAAAACCTGGTAAGTCAGACTATAGCCTAGCCAAAAGCTTCAGACCCATAAGTCTGTCTTCCTTCCTGCTGAAAAGCTTAGAGAGACTGGTTGAGCTGCGCGTGCGCAAAGTTGCTCTTCGTTTGCATCCTCTTTCTGAGATGCAACACGCTTATCAGCGCGGAAAATCCTGTAAAACTGCGCTTCAAAACCTTGTTGGTAGGATTGAATGTGCTCTTGACCAGAAGAAGTACGTGCTGGGCGTTTTCGTCGATATTGACGGTTCTTTTGACAACGCAACGTTTGATAGCATGTGCAACTCAGCCAGACAACATGGTGTAGATGAAACATTAGTTCAATGGATTAGGGCAATGCTAATGAACAGGACGCTGATAACCGAAGCAGATTGTTGGAAGTGCGTCATAACTGGGGTAAACAAGGGCTGCCCGCAAGGTGGTGTTCTGTCTCCCCTTTTATGGTGCATGGTTGTAGACTTTCTACTATCGGCTCTCAACCTTCCTGGAACCTACACACAAGCCTACGCGGATGATGTCGCCGTGCTTTCTGTCGGCTCAAACCTAGTGACTGTGTGCTCTCAGGCGCAGAGATCCCTGGACTTGATCGATGATTGGTGCACTAGGAATGGGCTTTCAGTGAATACTCTTAAAACTACGGTTGTTCTCTTTACGAGAAGGAGGAAGGTCACTGGTCTGACTCAACTAGTGCTTAAAGGTGTCACTATCCCGATATCCGATGAAGTCAGATATCTGGGAGTAATCCTTGATAGAAAACTTCTATGGTCCAAGCATGTTCAATCCAAAACCGAAAAAGCATTGTCCACCTTGTGGCAGTGCAGAGGCGCTTTTGGCAAGACATGGGGCTTATCTCTGAAAAGGGTCCTCTGGATCTATACTGCCATGGTTAGACCACTCCTCTCATACGCATCGGTTGTTTGATGGAACAGGCTTTCGCGGAAACGTGTTACTGCCTCTTTTGTCAAACTCCAAAGAACGGCTTGTCTTGGCTGCACAGGGGCCTTCCCTAGCACGCCGGGCTCTGCTCTAGATGCTTTGATGAACCCTCCCCCCCTTGATACATTTATCATGGGGTGTACGCTGAAAACCATCTTTCGCTTAAAGAGAGGTGGTTTTTGGTACCACACGCATTGGAATTTTGAAGAACTTGTTCGGGAATTGTCCTTTGACCCCTGTCTTATGGACATGCCCTCTGACGCAATGACCCCAGAAATCCTTTTGCGACAAAATTACCAAGTCAACTTTCCTCAGGTAATGGAATGGCTTCGGCCAGACTCTGAGCCAGGGAAAGAATGCCATCGTATTTTCACGGATGGCTCCAAAACCGGACAGGGGTCTGGTGCTGGAGTCTTTGTGGAAAGCGAGAACATTAGACTCCACTACCCCTTAGGTAAATATGCATCTTTCTTCCAAGCGGAGATTTTCGCTATCCTAATGGCTATGCGCTATATTGTGACTAACAGGTGGAGGGCAAGAAGCATATGCGTTTGCAGTGACAGCCAAGCCGCTCTAAATGCGTGGCTCAACCCTCTTACCTCGTCCAAGATAGTGCTCGAACTCAAGAATTCGTTCGAGAAATTCGGAAGGCTAAATGCAGTGAATCTTGTTTGGGTTCCAGGTCACACTGGTATCCATTAAATGAGATCTCTCAGAAGAGGTTTTCTTAGTACCCGAACCTGCTTTAGGCCTGCCTGTATCTGTTGTCACGTCTGCCGTTGATACTTGGGTTTCTCGTGAGCACAGGGCTCGTTGGCGTGACTGCGATGGGTGCAGACAGACTAAACGACTACGCCCGGACATCTGCGAGGGGTCAGCGTCTTTTCTTTTATATCTTAAGAGAATCGATTGCAGACTTCTTGTAGGCGTCCTTACCGGCCACCAAGCTTTTGCTAGACACTTGAATGTGTTAGGCTTAAGCGAAACCACCACCTGTCTTGCCTGTGGAGAGGACGACGATACAGCGGAACACTTTCTCTGTAGTTGTCCTGCCTTTGCTCGCATCAGGTGGCGGATCTTTGGGGCTGACGTGGTGAGTTCCGAACACCTAAGCTCTTCATCACTAAAGCTCCTTCTCATCTTTCTTCGAAAGACGGGTAAACTAAATACATTAATGTAAGGTGTCTGCATGGTAGTACAATGGACCAGTAGTTGTGTCTGAGTGCTCCATCGGATAGTAGCAACCTCCAACAAAAACGTAAACGTATGGTGTTTATTTCAAAGGTAGGAAAACGCGGCAAGAGTTCGCGAAGGAACTCCTCCGTTCTGAAAACCTTAGACCGTATCCTTGACATCCACATACGAATTTTCTTAAAGAAACATCGCTATCCAAATCACAGTATGCTTACCTCAAGGGCCGTTCCATGGAAATTGCTCTTCACGAGGTAGTACAGTTAAAAAGGACACTTATAAAGTCTATTCTCTATTATAAAGTTTCCGTCAAAGATATTTAGGCATTTCAGCAACGTACAAATACTGATGCAATTCTTGAATCTCCGATTGAACTGGGCATAGGAAGGAATCTATTTGTGCTTGGAACAAGAACTATTCAAGCAACGCTAGGCAACATTCACTTAAAAATTTCCCTAGAAAGGAACGTCGCAGAATGGCGTTATAAGTAACATGTGCAAATGATGTGGTGATACTAGTCTCAAAAAAGTTTCCCTCCATAAAGAGTAAGCAGCTCGGCTTTAAGGTGAGGCCGCGATGTAAACCCAAGCAAAAAATGTCGATGCTTTCCCTGCCACTTTAAAGTTCACCTGGCCACTGTCGAATGGTTGTCAACAAAAGTAGAGAATCCCGATATACAGCCACCATCTCTTATTGGACACATTTTTGGCAGTTTCCTTAAAATGTGAGAAATTTAATAACAGGTTAATGGGCATAAATTACTGAATAACTGAATAATTAACTTACGTCTCTTTTGTCCTCCAACATGCACTTATTTCTGTTTTTTATAAGGCCTTGAAAGCTATTTAATAAGGTTTTAAGGTTCCATATCGCTGAATACGTGTGAGAAGTTACAACAACAATTTACCTTACGCGATCAGCTGATGTAAAAAAGCCAAAACGAAATTACATGAAACAAACGAATTAACGAATTTACTGACATTTTTAAGTAAATCTCAGAGTATGGGTAAATTCGTCAATTTCAGCTTTTGGGCAAAACGTTTACATGTCCGAAGTTGATATCCAGTTATTCAGGAATTTCTGGTAATGAGATCAATCTTCTTTATCATTGTAAGGACCTCTTATGCATGGTATTTCTACGTTGGCCATCCGTCCGTCCGTCTTATAGTGTTCTGAACGGAAAGTCGTAGAAAGACAAAATTTGGTGTGCTTTTAAATTGCGGATACAGTCAGAGAACCCAATGATTCCAGTTTGAAGTTTCATGGGAAAATGACTAAATGTTTTTTTTATGACGTAATTTAATTCTTTGAACATATTGAAAAGCTTTTGAGGAATGAGAAGTTGAAAATGGATGACGTTTTTCAAAGTGTTTGAGACCATAGTGTTTGCACCGCTTAGTGTAGAATGCCGATATTGAACACACGTAAAGCAACTCAAAGTAAACGAAGTGCTTAAGTCACATATTTCAGAAAAAGTTTTTAAATATTGCCGTTTTGCGGACGCTTTTTCCGCAAAA
The DNA here is from genome assembly GCA_947623515.1 of Neoascia interrupta. Taxonomy (NCBI): domain Eukaryota; kingdom Metazoa; phylum Arthropoda; class Insecta; order Diptera; family Syrphidae; genus Neoascia; species Neoascia interrupta. The sequence goes on along the minus strand of OX392462.1, from coordinate 58,450,363 downwards.
AAATATCCCCCACCCACTACCCTTATCATCGGCGTTATTTTGAGAAGTCATATGAAAAAATCCCGCATATCAGAAAACATCCAAAGTTTTGAGGAAAACTAAAGCGAATTTTAAGGCTTCATAACTTTCGGATATTTAACTCAAAAACATAAAGGCATTTTTGAAAACAAAAGTTTTTCGAAGCCTATTTAAAAAACGAAGTAAAACTAGGAACTTGTATTACCGTTAAAGCCAAAACCGGTGCCCATATAATGGTAAAAAAAACCAGGGGTGTTAGAAAAAAGTTCAATGACACCGGCGCTGAAATCAAACGAAGGATAACTCTTGCCAATCGCTGTTTCTTTGGGCTAAGAAGGTAATTGAGTATTGAAAGCCCTCCCTCGAGCAAATAAAGTGTCCACGCATAAGAGCCTCATCATCCCAGTGTTGCTTTACGGCGCAGAAGCAGGGACCCTGTCCACGGCGGATAAAAACACTTCAGGCTACTTCGAGAGAAAAATTCTTCGTTCCCGTCTGCATAGACGGAGAGTGGAGGAGGAGATATAACATCGAACTGTACGGACTGTACAGCGACACCGATCTAGCCAGAATAGTCAAAACACAACGTCTACGATGGATTTGAAATTTAAAAAAAATTAAAAAAGGTCAAAATAACTTATGTCTCCTTATCTATCTCCCAAACGGTATAAATTATAATTTTTGCATAAATAACGGGGATAGACCAACTTCAAAACCTCAAATTCTATTCAAAAACTTCGAAGACAGAATCGAATCGAAAAAACGATTTCTTAAAGATTTCTAGTCCCCTGTTATTACCCGCTTGATTAGCTCTAGCTTAAGTATGCAACGTTTGTAAGGCAAGCTAATTGCATTAAAAACGTCTTAAAATTGCCGGGAAACTGCCTAAAAATTCTTTTGGCAATTAGCACTACGCAAGTTGTAGCGGTGCGTAGGCGGTAACTAGCGGTAACCATACTTAATGTAACTTAAGCGAAACGTTCGGGGTGAGTACGGTTTGCACTCATAATTTATTTTTAACGCGGTATATCCCAAAACCTTTAAAATTAGGTAACAATAGGGAAGGAAACGTTTTAGTTGACTGACTTAAATGATGTTGCTGGCAAATTCGTCCATCGCAACACAAAGGGGCGTTAATAAAACAACTTGACGCAAGTTCTTTGGCTTCAAAAAAGGGTGTAAACAAATTTAAACTTTATTTTAAATAGTTGGTCAGTAAAAGACTGCAAAAAAATAAAAATGCTTCAACGAAGAAAATTATTATATTTTATTTTACTCATTTTTTTATTGTTACTCTTATTTAATTGGTAAAATCACTTACTCTACTCCTCTTTGTGTTTCGATTTTTAAGAAAAAGAAAGTGACAAAAATAAAAAAATCACCCAATATAAGAAAAGTAGACTGCACTACGAAAAAAATATATGTACAACGGAATGTAAAATATAGATAATAACAAGAACGTTTCGCAATTTACCGCGATATTAATTATGGACGATTACCCGACGTTTTGAATGGGTTGCACCTTTCATGGTCACGCGAAAACGGTTGGGGACCAGCAACCCCAGAGAGATAACTCAAGACACAAACCAAATCTCCATAACCAAATTAATGTAGGTATTCAGTAATGCTATTCAGTAAAAACAATTACGCACATCTTTGGTGTTATACCCCCATACCGAGAATATTTTGAATTTTCCCCGTTGCTTATAACGACTAGATTTTTACCTTAATAAACTTTGCTATGAGCAAAAATCATACATCATGATATCTGGGTTATTAAGGCAATGATCCAAGACGGAAGCATGATAACCTCACCGAAATGAACCCCGATTAATTGCAAAATTTTCATACCCAGCACCAAATTGCGACTATTTCAGAGTCTATTCACAGTGGAACAACCCTTTGATGGATGAAATTTCGACCATCACGTCTGGTGATCCAAGACAATCCGCGGAAGCAATCGGCAGTAGCCATATGCACTCACGGTGTAATTACAATTAAATCGATATCCAATTTGCTGTCTGCTGCACCGACAAAGAGAAAAGTCGATCATAGGAGCAAGAGAAATTCCAACTCTCCTTTGGCGGCCCATTTCCTAAGATCACTACAAACCTGAGTCGAGAAACATGTACGATGGCTTATTAGGTGCCCACCGACAAATTGAACCTTGCTAAGCTTCAAGTCTGCACCAAACAACTGCCGGCGACCGGGGAGGAGATTTGAACGGCCCACTTTGAATATAGCTTTTGACTCCCGCTGTTGTCACGGACAGAAGTAGTGATTTACAATTAGAGTCGTGATCTATGACGATTGCTTTGCCACCACACGAGGTTCCTGATTTTCATTCGGAATTACCTGGGCTAAAGATGACGACGACGCGACGGTCAGGTAGCCAGGGATTAGCAGACTATATTAAATTGTGTCTGCTTGAAGTAAGAAAGGTGGAATAGAAATTAATATGAGATTGAGAGTAAGGATGAAGACTTGACACAACGACTCGGACTACAATGTATGGTTAGAACCACCTGTTTGGTATGCAACTTGTGTAGCATTCGCATGAAAATCATGAAACAAGATCAGAGCAATGGAATGGATATTAGATATTTCCAAGGAAACACAAAACTCAGCGTATGTTAGGAGACACCATAGTTGGGCAGAACAGCTTCACTGACTGTGTGTGTACCACAAATGGGCGGAACACGCATTCGACAGTAAGGCGGTCGTAGAGGAAGTGCTGGTACGGGTAGGCTTTGAGTGGGCAAAAACCGATCTTGGAAATTTCATGTTGCTGGCCGCTTGTGTGTGATGATGATGTATCGGCTTGATGAAGACCTGGGTTTGTAAATGTTTTATTCATATCGAGTACGTCATCGATGTTTCCTAGTTGGCTAGGGTAGAAACTTTCTCATGTTGGAGCGATGATTTTTTTTTTTGTTGGAATAGTTCTGCATCCTGGTAATGTGATCAATTTACACAGGAGAGGGATGTATCAAGATGTGACATTAAGAACTCCGCGAAACTGCGCAGTGAATAGTTTATTTTCTTACATGTAGTCGACTACACTGACATGGTTTTAAGTCATTTGAGATTGGACCTGGAGGAGAAATGGGTACACGGACAAATGATATAAGATGCGCGAGTTATAATAATCCTTTTTGTTTTACAACCGTAGAATTTACTTATCCAGTGGCAAAACGTTTTTTGGAAGTCAGTTCGGTTAGATTCTTAGTTCACCTATTTAAGTATGCCGGGAGCAAGCATACGACTGGAATCGTGAGCTACTATAAATGATACACAAAAAAATATTAAAAACACTACGATGTTTAATTTTAAAGTTATGTAGTTAGCTAGGCATAAGCACTCTAAAGTCGGCTACAATTTATTTTAAGTACAAACATTTATTTGTATCGAATTTTGATTAATTAAAGTCTCCTTTTGCGAATGCAAATGCAAAATGCTTAGTTCACCTACCGAATTTTGTCTCTATTCATCAGTGACCGCGACTCCTCTTTTAGTTTTCAATAAATTCTTCCCTAGTCAGCAGTATCAGCGGTTCGCTTAATTTCGATTTCACAACCTCATAAAGTTTTTGTTTATAGTAATTATTTCTGATACGACATAGTGACACACACAGTGAAGAAGTTTTAATAGAAGCAACAAATATATAGCGTCATTAAAAACCATTTGTAATGTCCCCATTCTATTGACTGAATCGACGTTTGCGAACTTAAACTAAGCGTTTCTCATTTTGCTAAATCCGATGCGCATACGTAACTCGAATTCGAATAATTTCGAGCTAATCACCTTGCAACTACCACTCCCGCGGCTGTTCTTTGCGGAAGATATTGATCGTAAATCCCATATGCGTATCCTTTGGACAGGTACAAGAAAATAAAAATGACTTCACCTCTCCAACCAACGACCGCAGTCAATTCATCATTATTTAACAGCGGCCCATAAGTACGTATATGTCATAAACAAATTTATTCATATTCATTTTGAAGTACTCAATAAGATGGATGGACAATGTGCGGGAGTGACTTGCAGCGGGCAGATCCGAAAGGCCCTCCTTCCTTCCCGCACACCGGAAAGTATTTTATGACTCCTGGAAATCAGCGTAAAGCAGAAGTGCAAACACAGTGCTACATTGTCGCCCATTGTAAAATTTGCTAAAAAAATAAGAAGCTATGCCATAAATCATGCGGGCAGCCCTTTTGCACAAGGGACAGACACTGGTGGCCACTAATATTCAACCTATTCGAGAGATCATTATTATGCTCAATGGCAGGACTAGAGGAGGAAGGAGGGCAGTTGTAACGAATAGTAGACGTCTATAATTTTCTTGAAGTTCTGTTCTACAATTTAAAAGGATTTATGTGCGGCATAAAAATAGGATAATTTCCTTATTCATTGATGGGATCATTAAATCACGGAAACGTATGTAAATTGATTTACTCGCGACAAGTTTTTTGGAACAATGCTGACGAGGTGTGTTATCAGCTCTAACTCAGTTTTTTATACCCGACCCAGGGTATATTAATTTAAATCCATAGTTAATAACACAGTGAAGTAATCATCGTAGACCCCTAAGACCTTTTAGAGACATGATCGATACCGACAGGTGAATAGATTAAGCCATGTTCGTCCGTCCGTCCGTCCGTATATGTGAAGATTACGGATGTGAAGGTTTTCTATCTTCAAAATCAAGCTAGATAGCTGAAGCTTGGTACAAGGCTTGGTTCTTCTGTTGCACAGACAAAGTGTGAAAATTGGCTCCATCCGTCAACGGCCACGCCCACTACTGGTTTCAATGTGAAACAACCTCTATTTCAAATTTTCTTTCAAAATGCCTTTTGAGCAAGTTCGACAAAGCGTAGGAACTCAAATTTCGGAGTTGAGTTCCAAAACCTCTAAGAAGGCAAAAATTTGACCGCCCACAATATTGACCATGCCCACTTCTAACATGTAAGATCTTTAAAAACCCTATTTCTCGGAAAGTTCACTCCAATTAGAAAAAAAAAATATGACAAATAATGTAGACATAAGTATTTGCTATGTTTGCTCCATACAAAGTTTTGAACTCCGTCCACTATTAAGGGCCGAACTTTTGCACTCACTCACTTGTTTTATTATGAGTTCTCTTGCTAACAGCGGTGATAAGGACGGCACACTTTTTACATTTTAGCGTTTTTTTTTCGAAAATGCGTAAAATGGCAGCATTAAAACTTTTTATGAAAAATATGAGTTAAGCACTTTGTTTACCTTGAGTCATCAATTCTTAACTCTTCATTTCTCAAAATATTTTCCATTATTCTTCTTTTTTATTGAGGCGCGAGGTTATGATCTCAAGTGATAGATCATAACCCCCCACTCTACTGGTCCGCTTTTTTAATGGTCCGCTTGTGGGGTACGCCGAATATCTCAAAATATTTTCAAAAAAAAAAAATATTAATTTTTCTTTCTCAATATGTTCAGTAATTACTAAATCTAAGTTTCGTTTTTCTTCTTCTTGCCTGCTAAACTTCTTAAAAAAAGTTTTGAAAAACTTTTAATCCATATTGCTTATCCATTTTAATCCAATTAAACCTTTATTTGTGCTTCTCTGAGTTCTCTGACAATTTTCACAGTTTACACCAAATTTTGTCTTTCTACGACTCACCGTTCAGAAGTTCAAGAATGAATCCTGTTCCAAGAACGCAACTGGACGAACGGACAAGATATTGATACCATATGAGGTTATTTTTTTATTTTTGGACAGACCTCTAATAAAATTGGTCAACCTCTCCTAATGGGCGTGGCATCGATTTAAAAAATAATTGTTCAAATGCATTTAAATCGATATTTTTCCTTCAAATTGAAAAAAAATGCTTAATTTGTTTTTATAAAATATCAAATTCTAATATTTTTAAAGCAAGTTTTTTTCACGCCCCCATTTGAAGGGGGAATTTGAGAAAACTGTAGTTAAGACTTTGACAATTTCCAGACAAACGTAGCTTCTAACTGGCGTTAGGTCTAATTTAAGAAAGAATAAGAAATTAAAACTAAACCACGTAACGTTAACCAGACTCCATTATAGATTTCGTTTAAAAAACGTTTTTGGCCTCGCTCATGTTTAGGGTAAGATTTTAAAGAAAATGTTGAATTAGAAACGAAAAACTAAATTTTTGTGTGTATTTAAGCTTGACTTGGATATAACTACATATGTCAAAGTTGATATTACTATCAGACCATCCCACACCTCTTTTAGTTACTAAATTTAAAAACCTTATAAGGAAATTTTAAAGTAATTGTATCACAAATTTGGTAGATACTTACATTTAGGAAATTTTCTGCGAACATTCTTCATGGCTCCCCCCCAGTTTTGTGAAAAAGTAAATGTCTTAGCAGAAATCACATATTTCCCGTTATGTCCAAAATTTATGTTAAGATCTTACATTTACAGCATTTTAAAGCTACTTTTTACGAGCCCGCCCCAAAAGTCCATAATGGACTTGTGACACACTTGGGTGGGTTATAAGTTCAGATTACAATTGTGAACTTATAACCCACCTTTGTGGGATCTTTGGTCATAAGTCCACAATTTTGTTAAAGGAAATGGGCCATAAATCCAGAATCATTTTTGAAGGGAACCTAATATTTTTGCAGCAAAGCAAATGTAAAAAAAAGAAACAGGTAGGGGGGTTGCCCATACATAATTTACTGTGTTGTAAGTTATAGTGAGCCATAAGACTACCATCGACGGGTCAGTAGTCCACAAACATTTTTTGTGGACCTTTGTGGACCTAAAGTGGGTTAAAAGTCCATAAACTAATTGTGAACTCATAACCAACCCAAGTGAGTCACAAGTCCATTATGAACTTTTGGCCCATGGACTTATGACCCTGCGCCGTTTTGTTTTACTACTTTGGATAGAAATACTAAATTTAATTATTTTTAATAATTTAAATTAAACAGTTTAAGAGAGAATTTTACTTTAGTGAGCCTTGAAGCTATTTCTCTTCGTTAATAAATAATAATTATAATAATAGTTACAATAAACATTAGTGAAAAAAACTTTATTCCTCAACAGTACGTAAACATACGGTAAAAATCAGCACTAAAAATATGTTATTTTTTGGGACATTTTAACAGAAGAAGAGAAAAGAGAACAAAGAACAAGAAAACCTTCACAACTTCAAAATTGGAAAATATAGCAATCCTATTTTCATATATTTAATTCATAGCTAGATACCTTGTGCACGAAATGAAGCAATTTACAAATTTACGATTACAATTTACAACAACCAAAAGTCTCGTCGAATTTTAGAAAAATATATTATTATTATTATTATAATTTATTAACATACAATTAAAAATTACCGTGGGGTGCCGTGGCGTAGTGGTTAGTGTGTGTGCTTACTACGCCGGAGGTCTGGGTTCGAATCCTGCCATCGTCACCTGAAAAAAAGACTTGTTCTTTTTCACGGTCCCCACCTCCGCGAGGGTCTGACAAGCCCTCCGAGAGTATCATTTGTGTTGAAAAACTTCTCAAAGTGCCGTTCGGATTCGGCAAAAAATTGTAGGTCCCTTTGTGTGTAAAAGAAATTAACACACCAGCATACATTGTTGAGAAGTTGGCCCTGGTTCACCTCGAGCTGTTGCGCCACTCTATTTATTTATTTGTTTAATTAAAAAGTACAATGTTAACAATGAAGAGAAAGAGCACAAGCTACCAGGGCTTTCGGCTCTGAGAAAACATAATACTAACTTAGAGATAATTTCGTGTAATGTAAAATTTACAATGAAAGTATATACATATAGAGAAAAATTAGACAACAATGTTATTCCTTGTGACAAAAGAATGAATTCCATGTATATTTTCGAGGCTGGGGTATTCCAGGGCTTTATAAATAGAGCTTTGGTGAGTAGTTCTGGCTGGGCAGTTGAGTAGGTTTAAGAGATGGTGAATGTCGATGCGATTTCCACATGATTGGCATATGGGCGGATTTTCCTTGCGAAGGAGGTGCTGATGGGTGGAAATTGTATGACCAAGTCGTAGTCTTATGAAGATTGTGTTCATAAATTTTGAGGTGGTGGTGGGGAAGATTGGCCGTGTTTTTTTGGGTTGATTGTCGAGTAGTGATGCCGATAAACGCTCCAGTCTAATAGGTTATTTTTACTGATTTTGCTTACAACTATACTGCTGTGATCCGGGTTTTGGACTGCTTTAATCACTTCAAGACTGTCAGTAGCCACAATGTATTTTCCAGCATTCCTAGCGGATGTTGTAATGGTCTTCAGTACAGCAAAAGCCTCGGCGGTAAAAATGGATACTTTGTTATCTAGAAGACCTACGCATATCAGTGAAACATTTTCAGTAAGTGATGCAAAAGATGTACTTTGCGTAGTCTTAGATCCATCTGAGAAAATTAAACTCTCGCAAATCTAAATTTCCGTATGGGTATTATACAATGTTTATTTTTTTACCTTTGTTCAAAATCTAACACTGAATGTACATAATTTGCTCGTCAAAATTTCTATAATGTCAGTATACTAATGTATTTTACTTACTATTTTGTCTTTAAAGTACTATTATACAAGCTTCTAACAAAATAAATTAAACCAAAAAAATTGTAATTTACAACATTTCTGAAGAGTATTTTTGATCAGATCTTGCACGAACATACATTCCACAGTGCAACGTTCTTGAGAATACTGACGTTTCTCATCCTATATTTTCGAGTAACACCAAGAATAGGTACACTAATTTTTATTTCGGCAGCTTTTTGGGTACTCGAAGCCTTATTCTTTAGACGCCACTAACTCATTTGCATTTGGTATCGACAATAAATATTGTCTTAGTTTAGCTTATTTTCAAAATTCAGATTTTATTTAAGTTCTATAAGTGTCTATATCCGCTAGAGGCTAGACTATCAATTATGTAGTGTGTTGGCGGCTTAAAATTTATCTTTTTTGCTTAACAATAATATAAAGATAAATTGTCACATGCCCGGTTGTATGCAAAGCATAAGCAAATCATATTTCCATATCTCAATCTGTGCTTTTTTGTTATACTTTTTGTGGCATAGCATAATTCAAATCCAATCATTTTTTTTCTAAATTTTTGTTTTATTATTCATAGTGCCTGAAAATAACACTACAGTTGGGCAGTCAACTCCCAATTGGCTCGTTGGTCTAGGGGTATGATTTCCGCTTAGGGTGCGGGAGGTCCCGGGTTCAAATCCCGGACGAGCCCAAGTTGTATTTTTTTTTTTTTTTTGAATTTGTTGTTCGATGTAATGTATATTCAAGTAACGTCACTAAGAAAACTACTTGTGGCGCCCCAGGGAGAAAAAAAAAATTTAGGCCTCATCTCCTCTTCTCTGTTGCATCACAAAGTTTCACACCCATCAGCGTGCACAACACAATTACTAGGGCGAATTGAGAGTGGTTCGTGTGTGGAAAGTGTTCCCATAATGCTGGATCTTTGGAGAAACCAACATTCATACTTCCTAGTTGACCTTATAAAAGCGCACGAACAGCCCCACTGGCTGCTGCAGCAGATACATACATCGAGTGGGGCAGTAAGTAACTACGTACGTAACCCATGCGCTCTCATCGAGGGAGCATCCTTTGATAAATCACGTCTTGCACCTTAGACATCGATGGAAAAGTAATGGTGGCTGGGATGGTATCATCTGCGGAAACATTTTAAGGTTATTTGCGGTCAAAATGGATTTTTTACTTGCTTCCTCTTTTGAAATCCAATTTAATTTCTGTGCGATTCGCTTTTCATAAGAAGGGCGCCGCGCCGGCCGGGAACACATTGACTGATGAAGTGATTAGAATGATGATGTTGTCTACTTCGAAGCTGTACGTCATTTCTTGCAAACACGATGGTGAAGTAGCTTCAAAATCAGCTGTTCTCAAATTATAGCAAAAACCTTTTTTTCGGCATTGTTAGTCTCTTGTTTTAATGTGATTAAAAAAGAATTTGATTGTGTATCTGCGCAAGTTCTACTTTTAGCTTGTCTTCTTCTAAACAACCGATTTGCGAAAATAAGACGAGGAAGAAAGAAATTTACAAAAAAACTTGTTTGATCTCGTCAATGAAAACAAACGGATAGATAGGTACGCATTCTTTCTTTAAGTAAAAAATAAAACCAATATTTCTTTTCGTTATCATCAGATTTTGCCCTAACAAAAATTCCCTAGTGCAATATTCTTGAGAATACTGAAGTTCCTCACCCTATATTTTCGAGTATCTAACGATAGCAATATGTACCTATAGACTACATCAATTTTTATTTCGAAAACTTTGGAGATACTCGAAACTCTATTCATTAGAAGCGATATTTACAGGCTGATATAAGGCTAAACTGGATATTAAACTATGTTGGACTTATTCCATTCGTCGCGGCATTCTTTTAGCAATACCGTTTTCATAATGTGCTCTTTGATGTTAAAACATTTGATCCCTTCTAGGGTTCCCTTCTGCGGTTGCTGGTTGGGCGCCTCCCCTGGTGGCGGATAGGGGAATGCTCACCAGATTTTGTGGGTACAGGTATGGAAAATATACGGGGCGGACCAAAACCAGCAACAAACGAAAAATCCAGGAGCGTCTGTCTTAAAATGAGCGGCTTCCTGGTCGGCGTCTGTTATCTTCCAATACGCATATAGAATGGACAACAATTAGATGCATGCCAGATGCATTTATAAAATACTCTGCTAGTTATATTATTGCTTTTCTCTGTAAAGGCATAACACTTGCGGGGGTAAACTTTGGTGTTTCTGTGCAGAGTTTTCGTGTTTCGTACTGGCTCTCTCTTTTACTGGAATTTCTTTTCTCTTCTGTCTTTACTATCCTCAATTTGTTTTTCGCTGGCGATGTGCTACGCATCTTAAGGGTAGTCATACTCATAACCCCTTGATCACGAGTTAATTATAAATAAAAACAAGTGAGTAAGTGCAAGAGTTCGCCTGTGACTAACTTCTATATACCCGACCCTATATACCGTGTAACATCAAATCTAAAACTTTTTTGGCCCGAATTAATTTATTACATTATTCGTATGGCGTGGCCTCCCCCAAAAGTGGACATGGGCTAAAAACTAAAATCAATTCATTGTAATTTCGTTAGAATCATGGTAAAAGCGAAAATTATTTAACAGTAACAGTAGAGTAGGCGGAACAAGGTGCGGTGAACACAAATTTTTGGTTCAGTTAAATATTTCTGACCATTATTACTAAACACAAAAATTTGAGCTTTGTCTAACTTGACCGAAACGGTCTCGTACTTATCGCTTAAAGGTCTTTGGAGTCTACGGTAACTTTTTCACTGTATTAAAAACTATGCAATTAAATGAATATATAGGTACCCTGGGAAGGTAAGGTATACTTATGTACGACATATGTAACAAGTAAGTACATAAGTGCAAGAGTTCGTCTGTAATGAACTTCTAAATACTCTTTACCCTGTAACACAAATTTTAAAAGTTTCTTGGCTTGTTTCCGTGTACTATATGTCAATTTTTTGTATTGGCCACGCCCCCAAACATGGGCGTGGGCTGCAAATTAATACCAAACAATTCTAATTTTGTTAAGATCATGAGAAAATGAGTTTAAAGAAAAGATTAATGCTCAAAAAATAGGTTTTTATACCCGACCCAGGGTATATTAATTTTAATGCATAGCTTGTAATTCAGTGAAATAATCACCGTAAGCTCCTAAGACCTTTTAGAGATTTGATCGAGACCGACAGGTGAAACGATTAAGCTATGTCCGTCCGTCCATCTGTCCGTATGTGTTAAGGTTTGAGGTCTTTAAAATTAAGCTAGCACGCTCAAACTTGGAGTGTCTTGGTTCTTATTTTGTACAGACTGTGTATGAAAATTGGTTAATTCAACCTACATTTCATATTTTCTTTCAAAATGCCTTTTGCTCAAGTAAGACAGAGCGTAGGAACTCACATTTTGGTATAGAGCAGAAATGGCTCAAAGACTCTTAAGAAGACAAAATTTAGACCGCCCACAATATCGACCATGCCCACTTTTAACATGTTAGATCTCTTAAAACTCGATTTCTCGAAAAGTTCACTCCAAATCGAAAAAAAATATTATTACAAATGTTGTAGATATTACTATTTGCTAAGTTTCGTCTATACAAAGTTTTAGTTTAGCTCCGCCCACTTTTAGGGGGCGTTTTTAGCAAAAAACAGTATTTTTCCGAAATAATTAGCGGTTTTAAAGCATTTTGTCATGATTCTAACGAAGTTACAATTAATTGATTTTAATTTCTTAGCCCAGGCCCACTTTTGGGACGTGGCCTACACAAATAATATATGAATTCGGGACAAGAAATTTTTTAGGTTTTGTGTTACACGGTATTTAGGGTCGGGTATATAGAAGTTTGTCACAGACGAACTTTTGCACTTACTTACCTGTTTTTCCTAAAAACGCTTCTTTTTAAAAAAAATCTTTAATATTTGTCAAAAAAATTTTTTTTTTGGTTTTAGAATGAATTTCCCGATAAATCGGTTTTTTAAAATTTTAACACGTTAAAGTGGGTACGGTCGATGGTGCGCGTGGTCCAATTTTTCTCTTATTAAAGGCTTCTGGCCAACTATTGCTCTGCACCAAAATTTGACAAAAATGCATTTTGAAATTTGTTTAAATGTAATTTTTGAGGCTGTCTGACATCCAAGTCAATTATGGGCGTGGGCTGTGGGCGGATCTTATCTATTTTCATAATTTAAATTTAAATAAAGACCGTAAAACTGCATACAGACGGTGATTATTTCACTGTGTTGCAAACTATGCATCAAAATGAATATACCCTGGGTCGTGTATAAAAATGCATGTCGGCAATTATGCTGTTTAACGCAATTAAATTTAGTTACACCAAGTTACGACCAACAGAATAATAAAGCTAGTGTAATTGTTTTAAACCTTCGAATAACAAGTCGATTCCTACGATCCTTACTAACTTCAGTTTTATATCTGCTAAGAACGTTGCACGACTATTCCTTACTGCTTCTTAAACCTATGTACATCCATTATTTTATCACCTAGCCCCGAGCGACCTTTCCCAAACGTTTTATTAAATAAGGTCGCTGGTAATTAACTGCTGACTTAATGGACCTGTCCACACATTCTCTTCGAACAGATACTTTCTACAGCGATAACATGGTAATATCGTCCGCTTCGATTGTTATGAAGTCCTCTTCGTAAGTTTTTCCTTCTGACTATATGCCTGACCACAAAGTTGCATGTAATATCTCGCTGCGCCCGCCAACATGATGTTTTCCGGCCAATTAGGCGAGTATTTAATTTGCACAATTAATAAATAAATTTCATTCGGCTTAAATTTGTTCACGATAATCGCCGAAGAAATGTAGTCGCGGTCGCCTGTTGCAAGGAAGCACATGCAAAAAGTAGTGTCGAGAACCTTACAACATTTCACTGTTATGAATAGCACCACATTGATCGTTCTTGTGGCTTGAACGTGAAGATGAACAATCTAATTAGCCAGAAACAAGTCTGGCTCATTTAAAGAATACCATTGGGGTAATAGAAATTAGACAGCGCTTTAACCGTAGTAAAATTAATTTTGTAATGAATCTTTAGTTAGTGACGGGTTTCGGGATAAATTCCTTTCGTTGCCAGAAAATACATATCAGGGATTTGGTGTAATTAAAGTGATTTTGCTTCCAATTATGTTGTGTATTGTTTATAAGCACGATACTGTAATAAATCTTGCGCAAAAGGACAAATTCAATTGAATATTTAAAATTATTTAAATAGGAAATCATAAGGAACATAATGTTGTAGAAACCTCTGTTTATTGTCTTTAACGTAAAGCAATATTCAAGCGAACTTTCATAACCTCGCTTTTCGCCAGGGATTTTAAGATTTCTCGCCCAGCTGTTTGGCTCTTCTACCACACACCTGTTTTAACCTTACCTTATATAAGTGTTTTGATTGTGGTGGTACAAAGTGGAATATGAATTCAAAAATGATTATTAAAAAAATGTGAATGATGGGCAAACCCAATATTTACTAAAAAATGTTCGTGTCCAAGTGGAAAATCGCTGTAAAGCTTGAAGTGTGTCCATATATTTAAAGAAAAAGTTTTGCAATATGGTTCGCACATGGTTTATGTTTTCCTGAATTTAGAAGCGAGTGACATAACATTATGCAGGTTGATATGTATATCTTAGAATGTCATGCCAAAAAGTAATTTTAGCCTAAAGCATAGCCAAGTTCAAAGAAGAAAATAAAAACAACAATATTTAAGAAACTATAACTAAGTCAAGTGATAAGCAACTGGCTCGTTGGTCTAGGGGTATGATTTCCGCTTAGGGTGCGGGAGGTCCCGGGTTCAAATCCCGGACGAGCCCAAGGTAAAAAGTTATTTTTTTTTACGTGAATCAGTTTAAACAATCGTCAGAAAGTTTGAAGTTGATTTGATATGTGTTTTTTAAAGGAGTTCAAATTTAGATGAAAAAAAACGAAAGGTTTTTATCCATGAACTTGACTTATTTATACAAAACTCTAGCCAATATCCGGTAACGTAGTGCTGTTTTAAATGGTTCTAGTGGTAGTCAATACCCCAGGTGTTTTTCACTATTAGGCGAGATCTATAAGAAAATAAAAGAAAAACTATGTGGAGATTTTAAATCAATCTCCACATAATTTTTCTTTTATTTCCGGTTAAAAACAAAAAGCTAAGAAAATCAAAAACAATTTAATGATGGTAATAAAACCGTGACCCACTGACGATCTATCTATTTATCTAGCGGATTTTGGTCCAGAGGCATAATTGGGCCATTTTTCTTCGGAAATGAGCTAGGAGTGGCCGTTACTGTCAATGGCGATCGTTATCGGGCCATGTTGAACTAATTATGTTTCACAGGAGGATATTGGCAACATTTGGTTTCAACTGGACGGCGCTACGTGCCACACAGTTGAAGCTACACTCAACGTTTTGCGCCCTGTTTTTGAAGATCGAATTATCAGCCGCAGAGCTGATGTCGTCTGGCCACCTCGGAGCTGCGATTTGACACCGTTGGAATATTATTTGTGGGGTGCCGGAAAAGATAAGTGTTGAGCCGACAAGCCAGAGACAATTGACGCTTTAAAGGACAATATTCGTGAAGCCATTGGTGAAATACAGCTGCACACAATCGATAATGTGCTTAAAAATTGGACCGATCGTGTGGGCTACTGCTTGGCCAGCCAATGCAGTCATTTGAATGAAACTATTTTCCATTATTAACCGGAAGGGTTCTACTTTCAAGTAAAAAAAGAAATTTCAGAAAATATTCAGTAGTTTTTTTTAATAGTATTTAAAAAAAAGTTATTTGACGGACCCTTTAGATATTGCTACCTCTAGGGAATATATGTGTTAAAGGAGATGGTGGGTACAGTGGGCGTTAGACCAACAGAAATGAAATGTATACCAAATTAAAGGTTGTTTTGAGTACCTACATAATTTTTAGCGCTCCGTTCAAAAATTAAAAAAGGACTTCTTATGGTATCACTTCGTTGTCCGTACGTCCGTCCGTTCGCACCTGTAACTTGTGAACGTCGGTCGTAACAAAAATAAGTCCGTAAACAAAAATGAGACCCCATACAAGGGCAATTTTTGTTATACACACATAACGGTTTATAATTACAGTTTGAATTTTGATGGTTCAAAAGACAAAAAAATGTTTTGGCACTTATCTTGAAAAGTTTTACAGCCAGAAAAAAGAAAATTAAAACATACACATGAGAAAAAATTGATTTGGGTTGATTCCCACCTCGGTTGTCTGAAAAAAGATTCGTTCTTTTTCACATAACATAACATAATAAACCTCCATGCATAAGTTTTTTGCATGGAGGTTTACTATGTTAATGTTTTGTTTATGCATTTATTTGCTTAAACAAAACATATGATTATAATTAAATTTTACAGAAAAGTTCATTTATTTTTTGTTGATCTTTATTTTTCTTACTAATATCAGTCAATAAACTTCTCGAAAATTTTAATTTCTTTCTGTTCCTATTTATTAAATAATGTCCCCCATAGTGATTTTGCCAAAATTGTAGTTGTGCACAGTAAGAAAAACAGGTTGGGAAACACTGTTTTAGAGACATGATCAAGAGCGACAGTCCGTTGATCCGTCCGTCTGTATATATGAAGGTTTTAGGTCTTCAAAATCAGGCTAGAGAGCTGAAACTTGGTGCACGGCTTGGCTCGATGGTGTTGCACAGACATAGTGTGAAAATTAGTAAAATACGCCAACGTCCATGCCCGCTACTAGCTTAAGTGTGAGATAACCAGTTTTGAACCAAAATAAATGTCAAAATGCCTGGTCAAGTTAGACAAGGCGTAGGAACTCAAGTTTTGGTGCAGAGCTAGAAATTTTGCTAGAAAGCCGTAACTTGATTTTGGGTCTTATTTTGTACAAAGTATGAAAATTTATTAGATCTGACCCAGCCACGCCCAAAATCGACTTAGATGTCAGAAAATTTCAGATTTAATAACCTACCCCAATAAGCATGGGAACTCAAATATTGTTGCAGTGCAATAGGTGGCCAGAAGCCTTTCATTAGACGAAAATTTGGACCGCCCACACCATCGACTAACACTTTTAAATTGTCAGATCTCTTAAAACTGATTTCGCGGCAAAAAAAAAATCAAGTCAAAAAAGATTATATGACAAATGTGAATGGTCTTACTATTTGCCAAGCTTTTTGCATACAAATTTTTGAGCTCCGCCCACTTTTATTGGCCGTTTTCAGGAAAAAAAAACTGTTTTTTTATAAATAATTTTCGCTTTTAACGCATTTTCTTATGATTCTAACGAAATAACAATTTTTATCCCACGCTCATTTTTGGGGGTGCGGCCAATACAAATTATTGACATACTACAACAATTCAGGCCAAAAAACTTTTTAATTTGGTGTAACACAATAAATAGGGTTGGGAATATCGGTTACATAAGTTTCTTGCAGACGAACTCTTGCACTTAGTCACTTGTTAGACCTACAATCGATTAAACGTCTATTTAAAATCTACGTATCTACTAAATCTAAATCTAAAATCTACTTTTCGCCAGCAATGGCTAGTCTTTCCTAATATTTTTAGCACAAGATAAGATAATGCCCTCTACACACCAAACCCAAAACTATGTTTTCGTGAAAACACGTAAAAACTTCTTTAAACACATGAGCTTTCGCATACATTTTTGTAAACTTTTGTTTTTTCGAAACCCCAGTTTTTTAGTAGTTTTCGTTCGAAATCACTGTGAAAGTCACGAATAGGTGTAGTCACAGGTGTAATGGCTTGAGAATTTTAGGCATATATAGGTGTACATTAGGCATTGCCTTGAGAATTTTAAATTAAATTATCACAGAATTTTGATCTTTTGTCTCAACTTTGGAAAATAACCTTTAAAAATAAATTTGGGCATTATTTTGACGTCTATTAAATAAATGTAAAACAAATACAAATTCTAGTCGACGTTTAAAAAGTGTGAATGGCTGAACGAGTTTTCGAAAACTTTTTGCCCAAAATTCAGTTTTTTATTCAGTGTAAAAAACATTAACGGTAATTATTGCAGGTTTTTGAATTTGTTTTCAAACTTTTTCAGAAAAACTCAAGTTAGAGACGGCATTTTTCAAAAATCCTTAACAATTAAGAATTATCTTCATTACAATTGGTATGTATTACGAATCTCAGAGTCCCTTCATCTGTACACTAGCAGAACTAAGATATAAAAACCTGTTCAGAAAGGCTTCACATTTATGTATTTACATATGTCATAGATAGGCTTACTTACTTACTTAAGGTGGCGCTACAGTCCGGTGTGGACCTGGGCCTCAGCCAACAAGCTTCGCCAGCCAGCTGTCTCTAGCTAGCCGTCTCCAGTTTCGCACGCGAAGTTGGCTGAGGTCCCCTTCCACTTGCGTGCGCCACCTGAGTCTCGGTGCTCCTCTACCGCGCCGTCCCTGCGGTGTGGATTCGAAGATTTTCCGGACCGGGGCGTTGGTGTCCATCCGCTCTAGATGACCCAGCCATCGTAGACGTTGAGTTTTGACTCTTTTGGCTAGGTCGGTATCGCTGTACAGCCCGTACAGTTCGATGTTATATCTCCTCCTCCACTCTCCGTCTATGCAGGCGGGACCGTAAATCGTCCGAAGAATTTTCCTCTCGAAGCAGCCTAAAGTGTTTTCATCCGCCTTTGACAGGGTCCATGCTTCTGCACCGTAAAGCAGGACTGGGATAATGAGGGTCTTATACATGGACACTTTAGTTGCTCGAGAGAGGGCTTTGCTACTCAATTGCCTTCTTAGCCCAAAGAAACAGCGATTGGCAAGAGTTATCCTTCGTTTGATTTCAGCGTTGGTGTCATTGTCTGAATTGATAGCGGAACCCAGGTAGACAAAGTCCCTAACTACCTCAAAGTTATAGCTGTCGATGCTGATGTTTTGTCCAAGACGTCGGTGTTGGGTGTCTTTTCTTGATGACAGCATATACTTGGTTTTGCCCTCATTGACTGCTAAACCCATATTCGCCGCTTCCGTCCCAATACTCACGAAGGGTTCACTGACATCACGCTTTGTTCTACGGATTATGTCAATGTCGTCTGCGTATGCGAGTAGTTGAACGGACTTTTTAAAGATTGTACCTGTGGTGTTGGCGCGAGAGTTCTGCACAATTCTCTCAAGTATGATGTTAAAGAAGTCGCATGACAGCGCGTCGCCTTGTCTAAATCCTTTTTTGACATCAAAGGGGTCGGTGAGGTCTTTGCCGACCTTGACGGAATAGCGTGAGTTTTCCATCGTCATCCTGCACAGACTGACGAGTTTGGCAGGGATGCCAAAACTAGACATTGCGCTATATAGCTTGTCTCTATAGATGCTGTCATACGCGGCCTTGAAATCGATGAAGAGGTGGTGTGTATCGAATTGGAATTCCTGGGTCATAGATAGGCAGGTTTGACTAAATTTACTTGTGCCTTGGGTCTTGATCAAAGATATTTTTTTATCGCTCAAGGGTACGAACACAAAAAACAGCAAAATATGATTTTTTATTCTTTCAACTTTTTATTTCGATTTACCAAGTACCACCTACCTACTTTTTTCTGAATATTTTTTTTTTAATTTCATCTTTCAGGGGCCGGCGACCTTATCCCGCGGAAACAGTGCAATACCGAGAGGCAAAGACGATATTAATTTATTCTTTATATTTTGAAATAAAAAAACTAAGCTTAAAATTGTCATTCAGATAGTGAACTCCAAAATTGGTACATGTACATGAACTGTACAAATAAGAATTTTCATTGTATACCTCGTGTAGTGGGGGTCTTTTCAATATGGCACTGATAAGAGCTTATTTCTTGACTTGTAGATCGTAAACTTGTATAATTATATGTATTATAAATGATAATAATGTATAAAAAATTTTTTTAGTCATAATGAGTAAACAAAAAAAATTAAAATTCAACCTTCATGCAAATCACCAGTAGTGTGAAGAAAATGTAAGAGTAACAATTTTCTATGGATACCAATTGCGAAGCATAAAAATGTCAGTTACAAAATTTTTTATCCTTTTAGTGACCTGATTTACTTGATCCTCGATGATGATATACCTCGATCGAGGTGTTTTTAAAAACTTTTCAGGGCGCATAATTACCATAATCTTCAAGGCGCGCCCTGATCTATCTACGGCCATGACAACGACGAAAGACTTTATTCTTATCATAACATAAAACCGGTTTGTATTATTGTTATTGTTGTCTGACACGAGAGCTGTCGTATTTGGAAGTGTAGGTGATAAAAAAAACGAAAATAAGTGTCCGAAAAAGAGTTAATTGAGGAAAACGCTTGCGCATTGGAAAATTCTTTCCAATAGATTGTTATCTCTCTCTCAAAAAAAAAAATTGCTCGCAAAAGCAAAAGCAGAAAACCAAAGACGCTTGACGTGAAAACACATCTGATCGCCCTGCTGAATCTTATGGGCGCCTGGTATTTTAAATCAAGTTTTGCCTAGAGTTTAACGTGCTATTTTGGTGATTGACATCTAGATGGAAAAAGTGATAAATATGTTGTGCAGTGCTTGTTGTCTGTCTATTAGGTCTTAACAGATTTAAATAAATAAAAATTCTTTCTGATTGAAATTAAAAATAGAAAAAGCAATTTCAATGACAGCAATAATTAAAAAAATAAAACACGGAAAGTGAATAAACCATTCAATTCAATATTTTTGAATTATTTTTTAATTTTAATTAAATGCAGTTTAGCTCTTGAGTTTATATAAAAAGATCTGCCAGAGTCTTTGGCGTTGATTCAGAAATGTCTGTTGCATTGAGGTGACTATTAATATCGAGTCCGTATACCGCCTTTGCGGTAAAAAAAAGTGCTAGTAAGACACCTTTACATATCGACAGCTTTTGTAGTTTGCGAATAACTATTGCCGCATTTGATAGCCCTGCTAGGTCTCATGGGCACCTGATGTTGAGAGTTCATTCACTTTCAATAGTGAAATCGTACATTCACCTGTGTCTTTCTTATCCGTCATTTGAGTGACTGGGGAATTTGCTTCATGAAATTTAACTGACTGCAAAGGAAAACCTCTTCGAGATCATAGCTAGAAGCGTCTTTAAATCTACGCGCGAAATTTAGATTGAAGAAAAACTATTTAAGCTTTGGAAACTGTTTTAACTAATTTCAAGAGCTAAATGCACTGCCAATAAATTTGATCACTCATTTGATTTCTTCCAAAAGAAACATGTTTTTCATAAAATAAAAAAAAAATGATTTAAATGGCTCTGGCAACGAGCTGAGTCAAGTAAATTGAACTCACTAGTTTTGCGGGCTTTTACATTAACGTAAAGATTAGGTGACTTTGCATGCCTCCATAGCCTACACCTCCAGAAGGCGACAATTCAATTGCCATAAACAAAGCAGGTGTTAGAAATAGACAACAAGAGTGACCGTAATTTATCAATTTAGCAATGCATGCGCAGTGTAAGCGAGGTCCAAAATATTGCTCTCATTCCATTCAAAAATTCATCACTGGAAAGATCGCGCCGTTAAGTGCAAAAAGACGGTGGCAGGAGTTGAGTGTATGTGTCCGACATCAATTCGTCCAAGCGCATGTGCACTGGAAAGCAGAGGAGACATAAACAAATACACTCTCAGCATATAAATATTTTTTGTGTGATTTGGCAGCCCCTGCAGTGTTTCATGGACGACTGGTACTGTGAGTTCAGTTCAGCTACCTTTTAATTGGCAAATTTCGACGGCTGGCGCATGTGACGTCACATGCTTTTGATCTCACTTAAAAAGAAGGTGAACAAAAATTGCTTGGTTTTGGTGCCATAAATTGTCCCACTTATAGTGGGAGAATTTATGTCACTGTCCCGCAAAAATGTTTGTCATAAATCCAGGTTGACCTCAAAACAATATAGAAACTGTCCAGATATAAAAGGCCCATGAAATAAACTTCCAAAATCTTAACACGGGTTGATCTACTGTTAATTACTGCTGCTGTTAATAATTTTGATCCCCGTAAATTTTTCTTTCAATTAAGCCCAAAACATTACAAAAAAAAGTTTCCCAAAGGCGACCTTCTCACTTGATTTTTTCTTAGATTCCTGTGCCAGTAGCTCGCCAGTGTTTCCTCACTAGAATATATAATTTCTGTTTTGTCAGATATTTGGTTTGACCAGTTTGAAAAAACAAAGATATTGGCTCCAAAATTTATTCCTAGACCCTCGATCACAAAAATACATTCACTTTCACCGGCTGCGATTCAGATGACAGACCACAGAAGACTAGGATACCGTTTCAAAAGAGATCACTTTTTGCAAGACGCATGTGCATTGGAAAGCTAGAGTGTCGTTGTATGGCATGGCCCTATTAACAAATACATTCTTAGCCGCTAAAAATTACGCGAAAGCCCTGCTGCGTTTCATGGGCTCCTGGTGTTGAGAGTCGAATTCGGCAGAGAAATTCGTTTAGTCGTCATTTAGTGAATGTCAGACTGTGAGGGTTGATGACCATAAAATTCCTGAAAGTTCCCACTGCTCTTGTTATTTGATAGCTGCTATCGAAAACGTTTGAAATTCTGCATATTTGGTTGGTTGCAATCAAAAAAGATCGTGAGACATAAACAATTGCGGGGCAACCAAAAAAAAGAGCATAAAAAACACCAATGCACCTGGAAGCTGATTCTAAAGTGTTGCCCCATTGCTAGAATTTAAAATGCTCTTGTAAAAAAGTCCGAAGTTCGAAGGATCGTGGTAGTGGTGGTAATACTTTCTGATAAACAATGATGCTCAGGCGTAGGTGTCAAAAAAAAAGAGTGGCCGAAAAAAACACTCAAATTGGAATACTGCAATGGTTCCCAAAATCAGCTCCAATTCCATGGATTGCTCCAAAGAGCGCATGCGCACTGGAAAGATCGTTCCAATAACATGTATTAGTTTCCATTTAAATAGTGTGTGTGAGTCTCAGAGAGATCGGTTTTGCAATAAGCATGCGCATTGGAAAACTAATTCCAGTAATATTGGAAACTAGTTAAAATGTATTGATTTATGCGCATGCGTCATAAACAAATACATTGACACTGCAAAAACATTTTGTGTGACTAAAGTAGACCTGCTGCTTTTCATGAGCGCCTGGTGCTGGGAGTCCGCGTCAGCTAAGTTTTGCGATTGACGATTTTCGGAGATTCTGCAGCTGACGTCATAATTAGTCGGCAAACTTTCGTGTTGTTAAGCTCGGCATATGATTCAGAGGTGGCGAACCTATACGCTTTTTTTACTCACAGCTTACCTATTTTTTTCCTCTTCGAAATCTTTTAATTAAATAAAAACTCAGCGTTTTTTTTAATATGAAATAACTTTTATTTTTAATGGGAAAAATATGGGATTTCTTGTACAAACTAACAAGAAAAACAAGTTTTGGGAAGTTAACAAACAAATAAAATAAAAATATCCACTAATGCGACTAATAACTTTTCTCTCGTCCTACAAAGTATATTTATAGTTTTAATAATATTTTTTCTCATTTAGTACATTTTTATAATATAATTCATATATTTGAAGATTTTAACGATAATAATTTACATTAATTTATTCATATTTAACGAATTGTTAGCTAATTCAAAAAAAATACAATAAAGAAAAGAAGAAGAAAAAAAAAATACAAAATGAAGAGACTATACAAAATGTATCCTTAATTTAAAACGCACACACAGAATAATGCTTAATAAACCTTATGTCCGGGGATGACATTGCTTCCTTTGCTTTGTTTTTGTTGTTGTTATTGTTTTTCCTTCTTATATTTCCAACTCAAATCTTCTCAAGTGTGAGGTCGCATGATGATGCTCAATGTCCCTCCCACCTAAGGGAGGGGGTGAGCATAGCTTTACACTGATATTTGACGTTGAATGCTGTTTGATGTTGGTCGTCGTCGTTGCTGGTGTTGTCGACTCATTGAAGGCATCTTCATTACCGCCTTTTGACGCCGAATCGCTGTCACCATCGTTAACACTGAACCGCTTGCTGTTGGTGTTATTTTCGCTGTGATCATCACCCCTGCTCCTTCGAATCACTCCATCCGCTGAATTGTGTTCAAGGTCGGCGGACACGTTTGTCGCCGCCGCCGCTGTTGTTGTCTTGCGGATAATTTCGCTGAAGCTCCCCAAGCTGATGGCGAGTTTGCTTTGGATGCCACCCGTGTTGCGATGACTCGGTCGACTGTAGCTGCGCATGCTGGTGCTGTTGCTCGATGACGTGTCATCGCTATTACTATTATTACTATGTTTAGGGTTACCGCTTAGCCTAAGATTATCGTTACTAAGATTATTTACTAATTTTATATGATTTGAATTTGGATTTGGAGTGTTTAATAAATTAATGTTCTTTGGTTGTTCCACTGGTTTGGTCGTCGTTGTTGTCGTCATCATCGCTTTGGGTGTGGACGCTGGTTTCGGGAGATGGTGGGTTAATGCTTTGGTCAACAGTTGCTGGTGATTTTCTTGTGTTAAAGGAGTGATGGCTGCAGTGAGGTGTTCTAAGGAGATGGGTGATGATCTGACATTAAAATTTTCAATGTTGCAATTCGGTGATGATGATCTCGGCACGTTGCTGTAAATGGAGTTCGATGATGACGCGTTTAAACCTGGGGAAAAATGTCATGTTAGTGTGAACAACAATTTTGTGCAAAATGGTAAATGAGGAGTGACTTGTGGAATTTTTGGCGCACAAAAACAAGCAGTGAGTATACAATATTTATAAAATGAAAATGAAGCTTGGTTAGTTTTGGTATGATGAATGAAATGATTGTCTTCTTAATTTCAACCCCTTCAAACCCTTAGTCAAATAACAAATTGTCAGCGTTTTCTTTTTAAAGGGTGAATTTCCAAAGACAAACACGTAAAATATTATGACTTCTTTTTAACACTGAACAATACACCTGGTGTAATGTAGAAGATTAGAAAATCTTTTTATTTGTAGTGAACCAGTGCTGATCGTTGTTGAAAAGTATTCAGGATTATTTTGTGAATATAAAAACAATGTAGAAACAGAAGCACAACATATTGGACAAGGACATATCATAACAAAGACAGTATATAATAAGGACAGTGTGTGTAGAACAAATTCCATTTTTTTTTCTAGATTGACTCCTGGACTGGTTTTTACCTTCTATAGAATTCCTTGTCGTATTACGAAATGCACCATTTAGTTGGTAACACGGATCATAGTCAAAGTTTGTGTCTTCATCGAATTCCGGTGGATCGGATAGAGGCAACGAGGGTGGCGGCGACTGGTCCAGGTGGCTGGAATTTGTGTGCTCATCGAAATGACTGTCGGACAAGGGCACCATTAGCTGCTGTTGTGTAGTTGACTTAGTGTGATCTTGTTGTGCTTGTGTTGTGTGACTTATTTGAAGCGCATGCTGTTTTTTATTTTAATTTTATTTTTTTTAGTATTTTATATACATAATTTAAGATTTAAATGCAATTTTAGTAACGAAAATTAAAAAAATCAAATAAAAAAGCAATTCAAATTGTTGAAATGAAATAATATACAAATGCAATTTGATTTCCCTGCATACCATCAAAATTGGAAGCATTGTGAGATTGAAACTCTTACCTCACTGTCTGGGCATGGTTGCTCTTCTTTTGATGATGTGAGTCCCTGCACAAAATTGGCATCACTTGATGGGTCTTCAGATGCTAAGTGTGCACGAAACTGTTTGTTTCTATAAAAAAAAAAAAAAAAAATGAGAAATTGCATTATGTTCCAGCAAAAAAAAAATTAACATCTTATAGTCCACCCTATAAAAGGTTAAGACAAATAAAAATTTTTTTTTAGCCCATTATCTATCACCGTCTTTGGACAAAACTTAAATAGAAAGAAGATTTTCATTGGAGAGATTTTTTTTATTATATTGTGAAATTCAGCATTGTGTGGAATTCATCAGTTTAGCACTGACTGCGGGTTCTAAAAGTCAGTAATGAAAATGATTTTGTACACCCTACTAAAAAAGAATTATTCTATATACCCGTTTTTTTCATTCGTAATCAACTTTTTTTAATTAAAATGCATATTTCGCTTTTGATGCGATGGAATTGCTAGGCAAGGTTCAGAGGAGATTTTTTAGATTCCCACGACTGTCCTTCCATCTTTAAGGGTCAGTTTTTCAGTGCGGGATCATCCGAGTTTCCGAGTTAAACTGAGATTAATCCCAAAAAAATAATTTTTCAGTGAATATTGATCCGGAATTAAACTTGGTTTAACTCGCCTAATTTGGTGAGATAGGGTCTAATCAAAGCTATCATCGGATAACATCATTGGAACAATGTCTTCGGTTTTCTGTCATTCGGTCATTCGGTCATTCATAGCAATCATTAAAAATTTCTGTCAGTGCCAACAAACAGCTATAGGCGTTTGAGGTTGGAATTGATCAGTGAAAGGAAAACTGACAGTTGAGAATAGAAAGAGAATGGAATACTTTTCAGTGAAACGATTTTGTCGCAAAAACACAAATCAAAATCGGCTGTTCCTTGAAATCGATTTCTGTCAGTGAAATAGTAAAAGCAAGTTTACATAAAAGTTTTAAGACAATTTATGTATTTTTGTTACGGAAAACAACTCATAAGCTTCTTTTTGATACCAATAACAGCCAACATTGTTTGCTTAAACGTCTAAAAACATGACCACACATTTCAATGGTGCAATCCGATGAAAGCTAACGAATGGAACTTCAACATTGTTTGCCCGATCCTGAAGAAAGATCCTCTGAGTTGTGCCAACTACAGAGGCATCAGTCTTCTTAACATCGCATACAAGATCTTTTCTGCTGTACTGTGTGAACGCCTAAAGTCGTTTGTCAATAATCTGATAGGCACATATCAGTGTGGCCTTAGGCCAGAAAAGTCCACCATCGATCAAATATTCACACTGCATCTATAGAGACGAGCTATATAGCGCAATGTCTAGTTTTGGCATCCCTGCCAAACTCGTCAGTCTGTGCAGGATGACGATGGAAAATTCACGCTATTCCGTTAAGGTCGGCAAAGACCTCACTGACCTGTTTGATGTCAAAAAAGGATTTAGACAAGGCGACGCGCTGTCATGCGACTTCTTTAACATCATACTTGAGAGAATTGTGCAGAACTCCAGAGGTAAAATCTTTCAAAAGTCCGCATACGCAGACTACATTGACATAATCGGTAGAACAAAGCGTGATGTCAGTGAAGCCTTCGTGAGTATTGGGACGGAAGCGGCGAATATGGGTTAAACAGTTAACGAGGGCAAAAACCAAGTATATGCTGTCATCAAGAAAAGACACCCAACACCGACGTCTTGGACAAAACATCACCATCGACACCTATAACTTTGAGGTAGTTAGGGACTTTGTCTACCTGGGTTCCGCTATCAATTCGACAATGACACCAGCGCTGAAATCAAAAGAGGGATAACTCTTGCCAATCGCTGTTTCTTTGGGCTAACAAGGTAATTGAGTAGCAAAGCCATCTCTCGAGCAACTAAAGTGTCCATGTACAAGACCCTCATCATCCCAGTCCTGCTTTACGGTGCAAAAGCATAGACCCTGTCAAAGGCGGATGAAAACGCTTTAGGCTGCTTCGAGGGGAAGATTCTTCGGACGATTTACGGTCCCGCCTGCACAGACGGAGAGTAGAGAAGGAAATAAAACATCGAACTGTACGGGCTGTACAGCGATACCGACCTAGCCAAAAGAATCAAAACACAACGTTTACGATGACTGGGTCATCTAGAGCGGATGGACACCAACGCCCCGGCCCGGAAAATCTTCGAATCCACACCGCAGGGACGGCGCGGTAGAGGAGCATTGAGACTCAGGTGGCGCACGCAAGTGGAAGGGGACCTCAGCCAACTTCGCGTGCGAAGCTGGAGACGGCTAGCTAGAGACAGAGCTGGCTGGCGAAGCTTGTTGGCTGAGACCCAGGTTCACCCCGGACTGTAGCGCCACCTTAATTAAGTAAGTAAGTAATCCGATGATAGCTATAATAAGACCCTTAATCCCGGATCGACTTTAATGAAAAATACAACTTCTTTAAATGTTTTTTTTTTTTTTTTTCTGTGTGGAATGGCAGTGGCTTTGCGTGTTCCTGTGAAAAATGGCTCGAACTTCTTTTCTGTGTTTTTCTATGTGAAGTGAGAGCTGGGAGTGTCAATAATTTCGAGAGTCGAAGATTTTGACAATTCTACTGACGGTGTTCGCTACTACTGAAAAACTGTTCGCTGGGTTAACTCTTGATTCGTTTTGTTCCGGCATTAACAGATCTTCGTTTAAGCTGGGCTTAATTCAGCACTGAAAAAGCGGTCCTAAGAGCCTTCTGTTAGTGCCAACATGCTTTTGCTTTTATTATTCCTTGAGGTAGTTAGAGACTTCGTCCACCTGGGTTTGCGTTCCGCTATAAATTCAGTCGAACGACACCAGCGCTAAAATCAACCGAAGGTTGACTACCGTCAATAGCTGCATCCCTGTCAAAGGCAGATAAAACTAGTGGGTGGGTTACAATCCACTTAGGCGTATCGTTTGATACCCCATCCCAATTAACCCCTACCAAGCTCCAAAACGCCAAATAAGAAAAATGACAATCTCCTTCAGCCAAAAAAGGAACGTTGCAAAAGGAACGTTGCAACTCTTTTTCAATAGCATTGCAGTTTTTGTTCAAATTTGTTCTCCAGATGAGGTTTGCATGTGTTAACTGCGTTTTTATAACCAAAATTAGGGTTTTATTCAAGTACGCCCCCAAAAGTGGGCGCGGCAAAAATTTATTTCATGAAATTGATTGCATACAGAAATATTTTAACATATACAAATGCATACAAATGCGACCGCGCCTATAATGGCGCTTTCTTTTTCTTAAATGCCAATCACAATACACTTACGCAAGGATACTGCATACAAAATTTCAGCGTCCTACGACAGTTTTGATTTATCATGCTAAAAAGTATAAAGTGGGTGTGTCAGTGGGCGGATTTAAAAAGTTTTAACACTTGTACTGCTTCAGGACCCAAAAAGGTTTGACAAAAAGTTTCAAGTTCTTAGCTAAAAATTTAAGACCTAAAACTACCGACAGACGGACAGATGGACATGTCTTATTCGACCCACAAATCGTCCTCGATCATATGCCTGTAAGGACGTTTCGAACTGTAGCGACACCTTAGTAAGATTAGTCTCCTAGGCCTTAACTATATTCATCAATGCACTTTCTTCTCTTCATCTTTTTTTGCAAAAGACGGAAAAACTTTTGTAGGTACACTAAAAGAGGAGTATGTATTGTATTGTTATTGTACATATTTAAAAATGGACAAGTCTGAGTATGAGTCTATGGGATTACCCAAAAATAACACAAATAAAAATGTAACCGCTTCGATTTCACCTCCAGTACTAATTGCACGTAGGAAAGTGAAGATGTGATAACGCTTCCTTAGCCCAAAAAATTACACGTTATGGTGATAAAAGTGTCTTAAGCACTTAGACTAGACACAACTACTTCAACATTGAACTACCATGCAGACACCCGGTTTACTAAAACGACTAACTTAAAAAATCCGGTTTGTAGTCTCGAGCTCAAATCGGAGAAAAAAATTAAATTTGGAAAATATAAAATTATCAAGAAAAAAATGCATCATCTTACGCAGATGAAGCGAGCAACTTTCGGAGCTGCTCCATCCCCAACAAGACAACTAGACAAGGGCACAGAAGATGGCAATCCCACAGTTGACGAGATTAGGGCAGAGAATAGTCCTACAGCAGATAAAATCACTGCCGCGATTAAATCGCTAAAAGTGAGTAAGTCTGCTAGAGTCGATGAATCCGACCAGAAATGCTCAAGGCAATAAGTAAATAACGGGTGATTTTTTAAGAGGTTGAGAACTTTTTTTTAAAAAAAAAACACAAAAAATTCAAAAAAATTAATGAAATATTTATTTGAATCGATAGTTCGAACCTTGCAATTTAATGTTTAAAGATAATTTCATGCAAATGTTGACCGCGGCTGCGTCTCAGGTAGCCCATCCGCTGAGTCCAATTTTGGCATACTCTTTCACACATATCGGCCGGTATCTCACGAATGAATGCATGGATGTTGGCTTCCAATCGACATTTCGCGGTCTTCTGTCACACTAGCTGATACGGCCGCAATATTTTCTTCACTACGCACAGTACGTAAACGTGTTGGTGGTTTAATGTGCAACAAAGTAAATTTGGTGCGAAATTTGGTCACAATCTTCCGAATAGACTGCTCAGAAGCTCGAGAATGCCGACCATAAAATGGAAGCAGCGCGCGATGAACATTTCGAACCGAGCACGAATTTTGATAGTAAAATTCAATAATTTGCAAGCGTTGTTCATTTGTAAGACGATCCATGGTAAAATTGCAAACCAAACTGAAGCTGTTTGACAGTGACACAAGGTACTAAACACACGTCAGCTGTCAAAACCAGTGTTGCCAAAACCAAACCAGCTAAAAAATCACCCTTTAATATGTTTAATGGTAAGGGGCTAACACGTGTCGTTAAGGTAGCCGGGCCAGGGGAATGCGGGAAAGAAACTAGCGATTGGCAAACAGGGTTATAGTGCCCGTTTTAAAAAAGAGAACTAAAGGGTGTATCTCTCTTAAGCCTTAAGGGAAAAGTATTCGCGAAGGTGTTGGAGGCGCGTGCCAGAGCTGTAATCGAGCCTTTGTTGCGGGAAGAGCAATGCGGCTTTCGGGCTGGCAGAAGCACCGAAAGGAAATGGGCTTGGACTTAAAATAAAAGCTTTAAAACGAGGTCGTCTTATATACAATTCAATTGTGGATATAGCTGTGGGCGGATCTGACAATGCCCAACGATACGAACCAACTTAAAAAACTAAGAAACTTCATACAAATGGACAGACGGTAGGAAAAGGTCGAGAGCTTAATCGGGCGTTTTTGTGGGAGGTTGCTACTATCCGATAGAGCACTTAGACACAACTACTGGTCCATGGCGCTACCATGCAGACGCCAACGATCTTAGATTTATGTATTTAGTTTACCCGTCTTTTGAGGAGGTAGTGATGATGAAGGAGTTTCAGTGATGAAGAGCGGTGTTTGGCACCCCCACCTGGCAGTGGCAGGACAATTACAGAGAAAGTGTTTCGCTGTATCGTCATCCTCTCTACAGGCAGGACAAGTGCTGGCTTCGATCAAGCCTAACACATTCAAGTGTCTAGCAAAAGCTTGCTGGTCGGTAAGGAGGCCTACGAGAAGTCTGCAATCGATTCTCCTAAGAGATAGAAGGAAAAAGGCTGACCTCTACGGGCGTAATCGCTTAGTTTGTTTGCACCCATCGCAGGCAACCCAACGAGCCCTGTTCTCACGAGAAATCACACGCATTTGGCAGACGTGACAACAGATACAGGCAGCCCTAACGCAGGTTCGGGTCCTGAGAAAAACATTTCTGAGCCTATTCTCGCAAGCTCATCGGAGATCTTATTTCCCTGGGCATGTATTTTTTGTAAACATGTCTTGTTAAGTAAATTATAACAATTATGATGACAACTAAGCGCTACAGGCCCCTCTATTCTAACGTTGAGTCGTAGAGTGGAGTAGAAATGTTAGCAGGCGGAAATGTCGAAAGAAAAAACCATGTGCGCTTCACCGAAAGGGTACGATCCTGCAAAAAAGAAAGTGGAATTCTATCTTTGTCATTTGCCCTAGCGCAGCGACGAGGAATACGATAAAAGGGAATAGGTAGAAAAAGGTTCATTGTATTAAACAAGGCATTCTGTTACGAATTTTAAGTAAAATATAAAGCATTCTTGTTCTCTTACCTCAATTCAATTTGCTGCATTTGCTGAAAATGTTTCAGTTTTTGGTTAGCTGATCGTAATTTCTCTTCGAGGGCTGCATTCTCTACACACTTTATCGAGTATTTCTCCGAAAATGACAAAATCTCTTGTCTAAGTTCTTCGAGTTCTTCCCTGTAAAAATGAAAAACAAATCATTTACCAAAAGACTTAAACTTCCTTCGAAA
Source organism: Neoascia interrupta (assembly GCA_947623515.1). NCBI lineage: Eukaryota > Metazoa > Arthropoda > Insecta > Diptera > Syrphidae > Neoascia > Neoascia interrupta. The sequence goes on along the minus strand of OX392462.1, from coordinate 58,418,808 downwards.
GTAACAAAAAAACTATTTCCTAGGCTTAAACTTACTCGTTGATTTTGGTCGAGTCCACGGAACGTTCACCCTTTTGGAACTGCCTCAAGAATTCCTGCTTAAAACGTGCAACCTCCCGTTGAACTTCACTTTGGTGTGCTTTACGCATGGCATCGAGAGCAGCCAGAGTCGCCTAAAAAAATTTGATAGTTTTCAGTTCGATGTATGCATTTTAATATAAATTTTGTGTACACACCTGAGTCTCCTCAGCCAAGGCTGTTTCCTTCTCCATGAGCAACCTATCGATCTCCTTTCGATGTTTTTCTTCTAAGTCATTGATGATACGCCGATGGGAAGACTCCATTGCGGTAAGGCCCTTCTCACAGAGTGTCTAAATGGGTTATACTAATTAGAATTCCATGCAGATTTAAAGTCTTTGGTATAAACTCACCCTAAGCTGTTCAATTTCGGCTTGGTACCGTTGACGGAAGCTCTCCTCGTCAGCTATGTTAGTAAAATCTGAACAGTGTGAAAGAATCTGGTCACGATATGCCTCCTGCAGGCACTCCAATTGCTTTCCATGCTCTATTTCCAGCATCTCCAAACGCTTTTCCATCCGACGACAGCGTTCACGCTCTTTGTTGAGTTCAGTTTGGATAAAGTCTCGCTCTTGCAAGAGAACAGCATATTCTTCGTCCTGCCTGGAGCACTTAATTTCCAAACTGTCTCGCTCAGCTTGATAGCTACGAGTTTTCTCGTTCTGGTCCTCTAAACGATCCATTAGATCCAGATTATCATTCTCTTTACGATGGCACTCTTCCTCTTTGGATTTCAGTTTCATTGTGATCGTGGCCAATTCACGCTCGTGATCCTCCACCAAGTTCGACTGTTGGTTGATCTCTTCGATCAGTGAGTTGCGTTCTCGCTCCAAGCCCTCAATTGTATGTCGTTGACCATCAACTTGTTGCATTAACATCGCCATGTTGTTGGCATGATCCTGTTGTAATCGCATTATATTGGATTCGTGCTGCATCTGTAAATTGCAGATGGTGTCTTGCAGCTGGTTGCAATTGGAACACGGAGCAGTCAGAAGCTGAACATCTTCTAGCAAGCTATCAGTTCGAGAGCGAAGCTCAAAGCATTTCTGGCACACGTCTTTAAGGGTGTACAGTTCAACTGAAGTCGGTTCGATGCAGGAGTCTGGATGGACAGCACGCTTGAGGTTGCATACAGACTGTTCCAACTGGCTGAGGAAACTTGCAATTTCATTGAGCACGACACGATCGCTCAAAAAGTCTATCGTACGATTCTTGTATACAAACTCAAAGTCCGCCTCTGCAAGGATATCGTCGGGATTCGAAATTTGCATGTCATTTGAAAGTTCTTCGAAAAGGTTCTCATACTTTTGCAGTGTCGAAACGCTGAAGACATTCCCTTTGGCGGCGACCGACTGTAGATATGACGGATCGGACGATGTATAATCTCCTCGCAGAACTGCTATCCTTGCATCAACCAAAGCTTTGTGAGCGACAATGTCTGCAAACTCCGCTAGCAATTGGCGACCCTCACTCGCCTTGCGATCTTGCTGAAGATGAAGTCTCCACTGTCCGAGCTTCATTTTTTGCAATGCCTCTTCATAACACTGTGACAGTTGTTCTATTGCATGGTCCATCTCTTTGCGAAGGCTTTCGTGAACAGCATCGGCGAATGACTCGAACGTAATCCGTTCTTCGGAGGTTAGTGTATACCCAAAGGAAGGCGTGATTGAGCCCTCGAAACGCTCCGCATTCCTCATCATGATATGAGCGATTTCAGATTGCACAAGTTCTGCGTTGACTGTCTCCTGCGCTTGGCGCCATGCCTCTTGTACAGCACCTTGCACCAAATCATTGGAGCTTATATAGCTAAGTGTCTCGGCGGCCAATCCTGCAGCCAGGTTCTCCATGGCGTTGTTTTTGTACCGTTTTGCAATCAGGTTGATCTCGTTTTGTTGGCGAAGAAGTTCTTCTAAAATCTTTGGTTCGACCGGTTCCATTTCTGGCACTTTTGACTTGTCCTTGCGGAACGATGAGAGGACCAGGCGGCGTGCCAAAACTCCAGCTAGAACGTCCAGGGTGCCGGTAGGCTTAAAAGTCGATTTTCCACTAAGTTTTGCCTTAAGCATGGACATGAGCTGTGACGTTTCAGCTATTTCGGCACAAGTCTGCCGTTGACCGAAGAGGTCAGGATTTTCTGCGCGATTAATGGACTCTCGCAGCTTTCCAAAGCAAACACTTTCAAATGCTATTCTCTCCGCTAGCAGTTCGAGGTCTTTACGCGCCGTCAGCTCGTTTCGTTCGCGCAATACTCGCCGCTGTTTGAGAAGTTCACCCAGCTTTCCGCGAAGTTGCGCCTCTAGTTGCAACAACGCAATTTTGATTGGGTTCGTTTCAGGCAGGAGGACTAGTCCTGGCAACTTTTCACTAACCACACATGTTCCACATGACTCTTTTATGAGTTTTACCACCTCAGTCAAGCTTCTTTCCACAAGTCTGTAGGAGTCCTTTCGGTCCGTGATGGGTGAAACAGACCGGCGAGTGCGCGACGAAGATCGTAGGCTTTGCAATTGATGCAGGCTTTGTTCCAGACGGTCTTTGCTGCAAATCAGGACTCCTTCCAAGCACTTCAAGCGCTCAATCAAGTGTTCGGAGATTTTTGGACTAGATGTGTTTCGTTTCGTGTCTGTCGCCAGTGAAGAGGTCGACGCTGGTGAGGCGACTCCGTCGAATCGTTTCTCTAGGTCATTGACACGAATCATAAACTGCAGAGAATCAGTGCTTGCCGAACTCTCTAATGAACGTCGCCGCGCCGATTTCTTGGTGGACACTGGGGTGTTTCTTACTGGGCTCGGGGATTTGCTTTCCAGCTCGTCGATCTTGGACTCGAGCTCAGTGACCTTGATTTCCAGCTCCTTCGAGACGGTCAACTGCTCCTTACCTTTAAGTGAAAGTGATCTCCTTCGTTCCGACTTTGCCAGCTTTTGCTTAAGCGTACGCACTTGCCGTTCGGAGCCACTGTACTTAAGCGTAAGATCTTGTATACGCTCGGCCATCATTTGCAACTGTGATCTATCTTCGATTTGCTGGCGATCGAGGTCTTGCTTGAGGGAAGCATACGATATCTCCAAATTGTCGAATTGATTTTGGGAATCCTTTAGTTCACGCTTCATGGCTTTGATTTCGTTGACAGCCTTTTCAAATCTGGATCGCAGTTCATTGTATTCATCAGCGAGCATATCACGGTCCAAGCAGTAGGGGTCGATGTCACTTATTTGGGTTAGATCGCTTAACGAGTCCATGCGCTTAAGCTTATGCCTGTTTAGATTGCTGAAACTGGAGGGACTGCAGCTCTCCAGTTCGCGGAGCTTTTTGTAAAGTGTTTCATTCTCCTCGATACCTCGCGACAGCCGATCCTCTAAATCCTTAATTTTCTTTTGGCTCTCTTCCAACTCGATTGTGAGTCGGTCTACGATTTTTTCAGCATTTCGCTTGGCTTCTTCTAGCTGACTAGACAGGTTGTCGCGGGCTTCTTCCATTTCGCGGATTCGTGCATTCAATTCCTGCTCGGTTCGCTCCAAGGTGGTAAGAAGTTCAGACATTCGTGCCTCACGTTCTCTGGCTTCATCGCGCAAAATATCTCGCTCTTTTTCGGCGGCCCCCAATCGAAACTGTAGCTCCTTATCGATATTCAGCTCCTCCTGAACGGAGTGAATTACTGGCAACTCATCCGAACCAACGCTGTCAACTGTGCTCCGTCTTGAACTGGGTGGGGAGGATCTGCTTCGCTTGTGTAACCTTGGACAGTTTCCCGTTCGCGATCTCATTCGCTCTTTCGCTCGGAACAACGAAATCGGAATAGGCGGCGACGGCGATAGTGGGGATCCCCAATCCACACTGTCACGTCGTCCACCTTCTGAAGCAGTTCGGTATTCTTCGTCGGAAGAGAACATTGTATTCTTTGGAGTCAGAGGAGTAACCGGCGTAGTAACTGCTTTTTGCACAATGACAGGACTAGCATCTTGGGGAAGCTTAGTGCTGCTGTTCGGGTTTGTGTTCAGTATCAACTCCTGGTTTCTTTGAGCCTTGATAAAATCCTTTTCTATTTCGCTTTTGATGTCGTCGCTGGTGTTGTCCTTAATAATAAGCTCAGTGGTCGGTAAACAATCATCTACTGCCTTTGGTTCTGGCTGAAGACCAGCTGCATTCTTCAGCACTGTTATCCAACTGTTTCGAGAATTGGCCGACAAACTGGACAGAACCAATCGTCTTTTATCCCAAGACGTCAACTGGAAGGCAAAGTTTCTTGGTGCGTTCACCTCGCTCACGCTGGTTAAGCTGTTCACATCTAACACACCATCAAGTACTCCTCGCTCTTCCGAAACTGGATCCCTGTAGTAAAACAGTGCTGCTCCACTCAGCGTGAACCAATGCTTCGTCCAGTCGCCTGTTCGTGCATCTTGCTTCATGAGCCAACCCTTCTTCGAATTCAAAATCTCCTCGGCAGGTAGCTTAACTCTTAGTTCCGATGTTTTTGCCAAATAGTTCGTTGATAGGTCGTCCAAATTGCACCCACCATCGGGATCACCTCGTTCATGGGACTGAGACTGATGGGCGTGTTGTTGCTGCTGCTGGAGGATACGCAACTGCTGCTGCAGTCTTGGACTAGATTTATTATTGTTGTTGTTAGCGGACTTTTGGTCTAGAACTGTGGGGATTTTCTTGACTATGGCTGATACTATGGCAGGGGTCGAGCTCGATGCCAATGGCAACGACTTTGGTCTCATATTCACGACAGTCGTATGTGATGGCCTGTAGTGGGGGAAATCGGTCTCATCGCGGGTTGGCTTCTCATCGTTGAGGCCTTGTGTCTGACTGTTAAGGGCATTGTTCACCGCTGTAGTCGTGGCATTGTTTGAGCTGACGCCTGATGTACTCCAGCGATTGGATGATTGACTTAGATTTGTGATAGTGTTGGCAATATCTTTGAGTTTTTCATCGCGGCGAGCATCTTCTATCAGTAAACAGGGTGAAACTGAAATTAAAAAAGAAAAAATAAAATCGTTAGGTTTTATTTTTTTTTATTTTTTTTTTATTTAAGAAAAAATAAAATCGTTGGGTCTTATTTTATAGACTTATAGCTTCTAGGCTATCCAAAAAACTTAAGATTTTAAATAATAGGCAAAAATGTATTAAAAAAAAGACGTTTGCTGTTGCCACAAGAACATTGTGACGATCACATGGTGAAAGTAGTTTACGCAGACCAAGCTTTGTGGTTGGTGACTGTCACTACTCACAAAATGACCTTGGCCGATTTCACCGCCAGGTTTGATAGGTTTGAAGCCGTTTTCAACGAGAAATAATTTGAGCTTGTTATAATGGATGGTTGTTTCTCTGGCTTGGTGACTTTCGCACTCATAGTGTATCGGACAGTGTCATCTCTTGTAGGATCTGTGCAGCTGGACCAATATGGAACGAGTTACCCGACGAGCGTCAGAATTGACCTTCACAAACTCTCATCTATGGTCGTGGAATTTTCATACATTAATGGAAAAAGAATAACATCGCGGATGCAAGCTATTGAAATCAGATTTTTGCAGTCGTGCTAAAGTTACCCTCGAGTTCTCAATGCTTTGATGCGAAAAATGCAAGGCTATCAGTACGTTTACCGACCTGCGCGGCGTGTCAATGATTAAGGTAGTTCGACCAAAACTTAATATCAATAATATAAAATAATGGGAGGTTCTCACGGACACAAAAAGAAAAAAAAACCTTGAACCCAGACAATATATGGTCAATAAAGCATCCAAACAAACAACGATTTAAAGAACAAAGCCAAAGGACTATAATTTTCAGCATAGACCTTGCCTTGTTGTGTCCAATTACGCTTATTGATATCTGTAATAATTTGTGGTGAAAAAAAATAAAATCTAAGCCTCATATGTACTCTTCCCTGGAACACAATATCCTCTTTATTCTGAAGACATAAATTAGCACAACACAACAACGCACAACGCAACCTTCTATCATTGAATTATTGTAAGACTGTTTCTGTTATCATTTTCATCTCTCTGCAAGAATCGGATGTTGCATATACGTATCGTATATGGCCGGGTCAGGTGAAACTACCAATGCTCACAGAACTTAATCTGTTTGCCATGCTACATCCCATAATTTTCATCATCAATTTGAGAAATTCATGTCCGACACGATTTCACAATTCTTGGCGAATTGAACTTACGTATCTTAATTGAGTCATTTCAAAAGAGGATGGGCACTGCCACTCCCTCTCAATCAAAAGTTCGATTGGTTTTAAAATAGAGGCAACACCAGCCACAGCCACAGTCAGGACCTTTTATTTGATTGGCATTGGGCAAAAGTCGTTCACAACGGATTTGTTGATGTTTTATAGATAAGATGGATATATTCTTCCCCTCTTCTGGATTGGAGTGCTTTTAGAAACGACTTGCAGGCTTGCAATATCCTCTGTGTGATCAGATCATAAAAAAATGTTTTTTTCTTTTGACTGAATCAGATCGAGTGCTAAGTTTTTCAAAGTGCACCGAATCCCGGCCACGTATTTTTTATATTTCTTTGAGTAAAGCTTTTTTTTAATCAAATGGAACAGGTTACTGGAACTCTCTGAATTAAGTAAGGAGAAACAGGGCTGACTTGGTGAGTGCCGAACATCTAAGTTCTTTATCATTTATAGGGTGTCTGCATGGTAGTAGGTACAATAGACCAGAAGTTTTGTCCGAGTGCTCCATCGGGCAGCAGGAGTAGCAACCTCCAACAAGAAAATAAAACCCTTTTTCTTTAAAAGGATAACACTATGTTTCCATCGGCTATAAAACAGCGATTAGCGGGACATGATTAAAAATAAATCCCGAAGTATCTCCACCGGACCAACATAAGATTTATTTGAGACGCACACTCTTTTGTTTGCGTTTTAGCTGTCAGATGAGAGATGATGACATTTCTCAGCTCTAGGAGCGAAAAAACTATTTCTTTGTTAAAATTTGAATGGAAACCAAATTTGTGGCAGATCTGTCATACGTGGATAACTTCAGTTTCCTTTTTCAAGTCGAAAGCTGTTACAAAAGTGTGCGAAACGGGTTAAAAGGGAGATAAAAGAAGTTGGTAAAAAAGCCGAATGATATTTAAGAGGAGATGAATGCTATGTCTTCACCGGCCATAATACTGCGTTTAGCGGGAGGTGTATAAAAACAAATTCCGAAGTGTCTCCACTGGACTAACAGAATTAATTTGACAAGAGCACACTTTTTTGTAACTTTAGCGCGCAAAAGAGAGTGGCGATTATGGAACAAGTTTACCGTAGGTCCAAGTGGAATTTAGTTGTTTTTTTTTATGCTTATATATGCATTTCAGTGTCCTGATTACGAATATGTTAATAAAAATTGTCGGTCTCGTTTAGTTTAAACAATATACCTCATCTTTGACTTTTAATTTTTGCCTAAGAGTATGCTATAGAAATCTGACAAGGTCCGCTGTAAAATAAATTTGCTTTTGGAGACAACAGTGTTTGGGTGGGCCGCTTCGCGGGTTTAAAGGATTTCAACTGCCTTTTTCGCAGGGTTTAGCCGCTCACGCGACTTCGTCGCTCCGCTAAGGGTAGGTGCCAGTTGTCTGGCAGGCCCCTATGGCCATTTACGGGTATGTTAAAGTTGCAGTCCTTTTGAACTTCTTTTGCTTATAACTTCTAAACTAATCGAGACCGATAATTTTTAATAGCATATTCGGAATCAGGACACCCAAATCCATATATTAAGATAAAAAAATTCAATACATTTTACTTGGACCTACGGTAAACTTATGCCGCGATTATAAAGGGTGATTTTTTAGCCGGTTTGGTTTTGGCAACACTGGTTTTGACAGCTGACGTGTGTTTAGTAACTTGTGTCACTGTCAAACAGCTTCAGTTTGGTTTGCAATTTAACCATGGATCGTCTTACAAATGAACAACGCTTGCAAATTATTGAATTTTACTATCAAAATTCGTGCTCGGTTCGAAATGTTCATCGCGCGCTGCTTCCATTTTATGGTCTCCATTCTCAACCTTCTGAGCAGTCTATTCGGTTTCACGTTTCGGGCCGGTCAATTGGCCGCCTAGATCGTGCGATTTGACACCATTAGATTATTTTTTGTGGGGGTATGTCAAGGCTAATGTCAATAGGGACAAGCCCGCTTCGATTGACGCACTGGAAGCCAACATCCATGCATTCATTCGTGAGATACCGGCCGATATGTGTGAAAGAGTATGCCAAAATTGGACTCAGCGGATGGGCTACCTGAGACGCAGCCGCGGTCAACATTTCATGAAATTATCTTTAAACATTAAATTGCAAGGTTCAAACTATCGATTCAAATAAATATTTCATTAATTTTTTCGAATTTTTTGTGTTTTTTTAAAAAAAAAAGTTCTCAACCTCTTCAAAAATCACCCGTTATTTCCCAAAAGCGAGATTACAATTTCGTTGTAAAAATTTCAAAAGAAAACTGTCATACTTGGACACTTTTAGTCAATTATCAAACTGTTATAAATATGTGTAAATGGGGTTAAAGAGGTTTAAACAGGTTATTATTGATCGGTCAACGAGAGGATTATATGGTAAACCTCGAGATTTAAGGGAAATTAGTTGAGGATTTATGTTAATCGCGATTTAGTGTCCGGTAAAGACGTAGAATTATTTTTAGTAACTTTGCCGAGAGCATTTAAATTTCCATGGTACATCTTGCGATTTGTTAGATATTAGTTGAAAATTCAGGCTTATCGTAGACTAGTGTTCGGTGAAAACATAGTATAAGTCAATGTTGCGCGCTGTAATTGATTTTTAAATTTTCATAATCCTGCGTCCGATATATCCTTAAGGGCATCCTGAAATTTTATTGCTTAGGTACTTTGAAATAGAGGTCAAGAGAAAAGACTAAAATAAAAATAAACCAGAAAAAATTCTTGAGTTTTTTTTGAGCCTCTATGGCTTGTGTTGGAACTCGAACCAGCGACCCTCTACGCAGTAAGCACGCACACTTAAGTTAGGTTAGAAGTGGCTGCCAGCCTAACACCAGCCCTTTTATATCTAGAATAGGCCTGCTGGTGTAGACCACCAAGGTAATTCAAATATCCCATTACTTGTGGTAATGGATCTCTTAATGAGCCGTATTTTGTCTAAGAGGAAAACTTAGTATCCGAAGTAGCCTTAGAGTGGGCAGGATAGGTACAGAGAAGGTGGTTAATCTCCTTTTCCTCATTCTTGCAGATATTGTTAAATTAGTTTGACTTTTAAGCGAGCCTAAATGCGTGTTCACCTAGATACTAGAATCTAAGGAGAGCGGCAGTCTAAAATTACCTACGAATTAATACAGACGGATTAAACGGACAGCTGCCTGGCAGCCCAAAAATATGCAAATATCTTTATTAGTAGAAATCTAGATTTTATTAACCAAGACAGGGCCTCGCTGTTATCTCCGCTTCGAAACCAAAAAAGTTATGGGAAAACATAAATTTAACAGTCAGAATGGCAGCAAGGGTTGTGGATCTCTGCATTATCAATTGCCTTAGTGGCACAATGTGTTAGAACAATATGAGTTGCAGGGTGTGGATTGATGTCTTAGGCCAGCAACCTTCAATCAAAGTGTCCGTTTTGTCTTGGGCTGGTGGCGCTTCAGAAGCAGCTTATTGGGTGTTTATAATCAAATGGCAAAGGTTCGTACTACTGCCATCTTTACGTCAGCAAACGCATCGACAGGTACGAAATTGAAAGATTTAAGAAAATCACGCGGGAGCGGGTCATAACTCTGCCTTCAAAATTCTTCTTTTTCCAAAAAAGTCTGCTTTCAAAATTCTGCATTAACGAATAAAATGTGGCTTATTTTGCTTTTCGCTTTTTTAAGGTACAGGTAAAAAAGAAATAGGCAGAAGGATCGCATGAGAATAGCTCCAATAGCTCCCCCAATACATAATTCCATAGGTCGCTTTAGCTAGGATATAGTGCCTAACATTATTTTGGACCGGTTAAAAGAAGATTTTTTAAGCACAATAAATTCCATACTGGAGCCTCTTGTATTGATCACATTTAAACCCTGTAGACAACCGAAAGCTTTCAATATCTTAGGACTGACTACTAAGTAATGGAACCAAATCCTGACATTGCCAAGCGGACTGACAAGGCTCGGCATGTTGCCCATTGTATGGGGAAAAACGCAGGAGTGTGGCTACAAAAATCAGCTGCGATTGTGTACTGTAATGTGGGCGCATGCCTTGAAAAGTGAAAGACACTTATACGAGGAAGCTGCAGGCAATATTATACAAATCAAGAAAACACATTTCATCGTATCTATCTCCAGAGCGGCTTTGGGTCTACATGGGCTTAATTATCGAGGGTCACAAAATGTCAGTGGATCGGCCAAACTTTTCGGAAAGATTGGCAGTTTCATTGCCAGGCAATGGAAAAATTTCATTGACAGGCAATGGAATGGTACCCATTAACATTAGGTGGCTGATCAGGAGTTTACGGCGCAAAAAACCCTTTTGGTCAAAGTGCCATAGTTCACAATTGGCGTCAGAAAAAAAAATTAACTAAAAATGTGAGCCTCTAGTGAGCCTTAGATGAAGCGAAGACAGCAACCAAAAGCACTCAGCACTGAATTAGATGAGCCCACCTAGAATTTTATCGGGGTATGCAATTTAGGGCTCCAAAAGTTTGAGGGATCAGTTGTTTGTCAAATGTGAAGTGGCTTATGCGTTTAAAGCTGTGAAGTGGCAGAAGCCTTCCACGACCAACAGCTGTCGATAAGACTCAATGTACCTTAAAATTGTTCCGTCGCTCGTGGAAGGCCAGACTTAGAGTCTGTAAGTCCATGCACCGATACCGAAGTGTAAAAAGACGCTACAGTTCTAAATGTCCGCATCATGCTAGGTATTGACATTATTCGCACTTCACCCTCGAAAGTGAGGTTCCCACAGCACGAAACCGAGACTTCAAAAAAAAAAAAAACAATTCTCTCATAATCATCGTGCTTAAAATGTAATACCTTCACGAAACCTTTCGATTTCACGACACAATCAAGTTCAAGTGCGCCAAATCATCAATCCAGAGCTCACCAAAGAGGTGAATTACGCAAATCAGCAAAAGCGCACCATAGTCTACGAATTCGGACGTAAAGCAGTAATAAATGTACGCCGCCACGGAAATAACTTCCCTGACAGCGAAAGGAAGACAATAAAATAGTCCAGCATCACTAACCGGAGTCGGTATTATGTTATACCTGGCCGGGCTGGCCATGGCATTTCTCGTGGCAAAGGAGTCGCAAATTGCATAATAGATTCTCAGTAAAGACACCCAGTGCAACGCGAGTCAAAGAGTGAGACTGATGTGCAGCTAACGAGTTCATCTGATATCTTCTCATCCTGTATGCGCCAACGCCAACCATCCAGCCAGAGCGCGTCTTGGGTAATCATGAAGTCGATAATGCCAACGATGATTATGGACCAAGGAATACTGGAATAGTGTACAAGGACTGCTCTGCTCTGTTCCCATAATAAATGTTCTTTCGCTGTGTGTATAGCAGGTTGTGAGTAGTTCATCATTTTTCTTCCTTATTCCGTCTTATATAAGTCGAGAGGGATTTGTATTCCTGAGAAAGACTGCGAAGCGAAACGCTGGCTGCAACAATTCTAACGATTAGTGTTGTGGTTATGGGAAAATTGATGCAGATGATGAGTTATCCTTTTCGCATAAGATTCAATTTGTTGTCTAGCGCCACACGTTCTCTATCATTGAGTATAAGAGCCTTGAGCATTAGAAAAATGAAAACAAAACACAGGATGCGCGTGAGCAGGAAATGCTAAAATTTTATTTAATTCACTTAGGTGGCATAAAAAGGGAAATAGGGAGGGAGAGCAACTCGAAATGGAACTGCTTAGCTAGAAAATTGTATCGCAATGGCAAAAACTGATGTATAGGTTCGCACTTAAGTGATGAGCACGAATTTGTACTTTTGTTAGCTTGAAGGCACATCCAAAGAATAACACTAAAAAATGATGACACCAGCTACTTTCAGACTTTTAACTACTTTACAAAGAATCCTATAAGAACTATTCCGGATAATTTGATATTGGCGTAAGTATAATTCAAGTAAGAGTAAGAACGTCACACTCAATCACAAAGTGACAAAATCAAGTTATGTGACTTGGTAACCTACGGTGAGACAGTTCGAACCGCAAGAGCAAGTCCTTGACTCGGGTTCAAATCACTTCAGGGGGAAACGTTCTCTATCTTGCCATTTTTTTTTTGTTGATGCAAGGAGGAGCATTCGACTTAGAATAGTGATTGGGGGATTAACATTAAGAGTAGTTTTTTTTTAGTATTGTAATGTCGTTTCTCCTAGAATCACAGAAAGGATAGGGTAAAGCGAATTTTTATTTAGAGTTAACCAGAGGTTCACCCAACGAATTTGTTAAAATAGCACAGAATTGGTTAAGGTTTAAAATTATTATTTCTATTGAAGTCCAGTAACCTTGGGTTCAACGAAAGAAACAGGCTGACCTCACACTGAGTATCAGCAGCAGTTATGAAACCAGATAGTAGTAAGGAAAAATTTGGTTACAACCTGTTGCTTAAAATGCGAGGGCTTTATGATTTGGGAAATGAACGCTACTGTGACTTTAAGCCCATTCAAAATCAGCAAACTTGCGAACTGAGACCAAGTTAATTTAGTTGAATTTTGTTTCCTTCATTTTTTGGGGTTTTAGCCTTCAAATCTGCAAGAATATAGCTGTGGCCTAAGGGTCGGTCTACGAGTTCGCGGGCGTCTGAAAAGCCCTCCAAAAGTAAAAGCTGCCTGAAAAACTTATCAAAATTTTGTTAGGATTCGGCAAAACACAACAGGCCTTCATAGAAATGAGACAAAAATTAAATTGACTCCCGGAAAGCTGAAATGGCATGAAGCTTCAAGATGTATTTCTTAACAAGATGTCAAAAGTCCCCATTGATCCAAGCGCCGCTTAAAATTTTATTGGGGGTAAAAGGTCTCCCTGAGCGTACACGGTTTAAAGAAGTTTGCTCTGCTGACATTGTTTCAAAAAAGCTCAAGCATTTGCTGGGCTAAAAAACAAAGTCTGAAAACTCTGCACAGAAATACGAAAGCTTACACCCGCAAAAGTTATGCCTCTACGACGAAATGCAATGGTAACCAGGAAAGTTGTTGTAGACAAAGAAGAGAAGAGAGTTTTCATATTCACCCGAGTTTGAATGGATATCATACGATGACGGAAGGCGCTCAATTTTTTCGCGTGTTGCTGGTTTTGGTGTGCCCAGGACATGTTGAATGCCGCTTTGAATGTACCCATTTGACGAGCGTTTTTCTATCTAAAACTTGGCGCCCAAATAGCTTACTTACTTACTTAAGGTGGCGCTACAGTCCGGGGTGGACCTGGGCCTCAGCCAACAAGCTTCGCCAGACAGCTCTGTCTCTAGCTAGCCGTCTCCAGTTTCGCACGCGAAGTTGGCTAAGGTCCCCTTCCACTTGCGTGCGCCACCTGAGTCTCGGTGCTCCTCTACCGCGCCGTCTCTGCGGTGTGGATTCGAAGATTTTCCGGGCCGGGGCGTTGGTGTCCATCCGCTCTAGATGACCCAGCCATCGTAGACGTTGTGTTTTGACTCTTTTGGCTAGGTCGGTATCGCTGTACAGCCCGTACAGTTCGATGTTATATCTCCTCCTCAACTCTCCGTCTATGCAGACGGGACCGTAAATCGTCCGAAGAATTTTCCTCTCGAAGCAGCCTAAAGTGTTCTCATCCGCCTTTGACAGGGTCCATGCTTCTGCACCGTAAAGTAGGACTGGGATGATGAGGGTCTTATACATGGACACTTTAGTTGCTCGAGAGAGGGCTTTGCTACTCAATTGCCTTCTTAGCCCAAAGAAACAGCGATTGGCAAGAGTTATCCTTCGTTTGATTTCAGCGCTGGTGTCATTGTCTGAATTGATAGCGGAACCCAGGTAGACAAAGTCCCTCACTACCTCAAAGTTATAGCTGTCGATGGTGATGTTTTGTCCAAGACGTCGGTGTTGGGTGTCTTTTCTTGATGACAGGATATACTTGGTTTTGCCCTCATTGACTGCTAAACCCATATTCGCCGCTTCCGTCCCAATACTCACGAAGGCTTCACTGACATCACGCTTTGTTCTACCGATTATATCAATGTCGTCTGCGTATGCGAGTAGTTGAACGGACTTTTGAAAGATTGTACCTCTGGTGTTGGCGCGAGAGTTCTGCACAATTCTCTCAAGTATGATGTGAAAGGATAGTATGATGCCCAAATAGCTATTAGTTTTTATATTCAAATTAAGACAGTGTTAATGGACCAAAATGTGGGCGCGCTTAATGCAGTGGCTAGTGTGTCGGACTACCGTGCACGAGGTCCCGCGTACCCAGTGAGGCACTAACAAAGCCTCTAAGAGTTTCATTGCTCATAATCATGAGCTCCCTCTGAAATCGCGGTTAGGAATCGGCCAGCATATTCCTAACCTATTCCAGCATATAACACCGTGTGTGTAATAGGGTGTTTCCACCGCACACAAAACAGAGATTATTGTAGGAAGATTAAAAGTTAGTCCCAAAATGTTTCCACTGGATAAGAGGAGACTAACTTGAAGTAGGTATGCTTTAATTTTTGACATCTGTCAATGGCATCCTGTGGTATAAAATGGCAAAGTCTGGTCTTTACGTCCTCTGCGCAACTCCTTGTAAACGTGTTTGTACTCTACGTGTAAACGTTTCGTTTCGAAACGAAAAGAACACGTAGAATTCTTTGCGGTTTGATTTGAAAATTGATGCGTGGAAGAGATTTATTATGCCATAATTTTTTATACTCTTCATGAAGAGATTAAGATTCGTAGGGTAAATCTCATGATTTAAGAAAGATTTGTCTTAAACGCAGATTAGTGTCCGGTGGAAACACCCTTTAAGAACACCTCAAACGCATGCAACTGCATGGTTGTGAGAGGTCAGGCGATGTCTTTTCTAAGCTGCGAGTGCCCGTTAAAAATGACCACAATGGCAAAATCGAGCAATTGGGTGGACCAATTAAAAGGATTTTCTAATTCCGTCCCCGAACTGTCTTCACGGTTAGTGTCAAAATAAATATTAATGCGTTTCTGTCTCGAATCTAAGAAGCATCCTTAAAGGGCAAAAATGTCACAGTAAAATACTAAGGTAAGAGCTCAATGTCTAAGGAAGAATCTCAGCAGGGTGCAAAACGATCGTCATCCGATGTATACATGCATCAAGGCTCAGAGGCAACACTTAGCTTAAGCCAAGTTGGTACTTTTGCTATGGATAAAATGTCAATATCAAACAGTTCATTTTCTTTTTTAACAATCTAACTTATCGCAGCAGACCCGTACCAGGTCCAAGTGTGCTGGCCTGAAGGAGGCAGCCACTTCAAACAGTTTAGCTTCAATTAAACTCCATGCAACTACATAAGTGTTGCCCTAAAATTAAGTTTTATCTTGTGGCATAAGAAATTGCAAAAGGAGTTTTCAGATCTTTCGCCTGCCTTTGTCACCAGATTTCGCAAAGAAATAAAAACTGCAAAATGCTTGTGGCAGCAGTTGTCTTGAGGCTTTGCGCAGCATAATAATCCACATTCCGCTCAAACTAATTAAAATTCTCCAACAACCATTTGTGAATGACGCATTAACCTGAGGTCATTTGAACAGAGAACCGGATTCCTGATTTCTCTGGTGTTATTGTTCTTTAATTGCGAATAATTCTAAACGAAATTGTATTCTCTGTTTGTAATGGTGATGATGATGATGATTAAGCCACGAGGCATCCTCTAGTCTAGTAGGTACAAAGAATGTCGTGCGATCGTGATCGTAATTTACACGGACCCACCTTTATAAATTCTCGCAGCGATAATGCTAACAATCCTATGCAAAACTAACATGAAAATCCGCCGCCAATGATTTTTCACCACCCTCCTCCAACTGCTGCTCCTCCGGTGTGCACAAATGGGTGGAATTAATTTTCATAGATCCCAGCCCGCACTTGGCATTGACTAATTACCTTCAATCAATAATCGAAATGGCCCTTTAAATGAGCCTATTTATTACACTGCCCTGTCTTCACCTAAAGATGACTGGTAATGTTTGTGCCGCCCCAGCTGCGATGCGCTGACTTAGGGAACGTGCCAGCGTATATTTTATGTGGAATTAAGTTTTGCACTTTGGGGATATATCTTATGGCGGTATGCGACGTCTAACGCGAACACTTCATATCGCGGACGAAAGTTGCAGCAGGGAGGACTCTTTCTCAGGGTAGATGGCCCAATCTGCTGGCATATAAACAGAATTTACAGTCGCTCGTCGTCATCGTCGCCATTTGCACCTCAGGCCATCGACATCGATGCGTCGTAGAATGGAGATCGAGATCCTTGGACGGCAAGCAAGGGGAGACCAACGCGAAAAGCTTAAGGGCAGATCCAAAGACAAATTACACAGTATCGAATATGGTCCACACAAGTCGTTGGCTTATGAAGCGGAGTTGTTAAGGATCCCAGCTAAAATCTGACAGGAGACAATTGATCCTCCAGATCGAAGGTTGCAAGAGCCAGTGTGGGGATCATCCTTGAGGATGAATTGTCGGCTCGACTTGAAAATTATAACTTTACGAGTGTGCGCGAGGTTCAAATGCATTTCTACGGGGCTTATTGTTGCTATATGTGCTGACGATGATACTAATGCTATTGCGTCGCATGGCAAGGTCCGTGCATCAGCAGCAAGCCGCAAACAAAGTGAAGATAATGATTATTAAAATTAATCTCTCTCGAGATACTCTTAGTTTATGCGTTGACCCGAGGATAGATTCTAACTTGAAAATTGGCTTGTAACAAGAGGAGTAATGGTCGCGGTTACTTAGATGCGTTTTGAGCTTGTGGCTTTATGATGCAGCTGTGAAATTTATTACGCCGTGAATAATCCGCATGCGGAAGGACAGTAATTGATCTTTTCCTCAATTGTGAGATGTTAGGTGTTTAAGAGAGCAGTAGGCTCCATGAAACTACAAGAAACACGCAAAAAGAATTAAGGATTTGATGTGCATACATTCTTTTGCTATGACAACTACGAGAGTTAGCAACTGAGCTAATTTTAAACTTCAACAGTTGTCTCTTTATTTTGAACGACAGTGTAAGGACAGCCTTTTGTAGAACTTCATGTGAGTTCGTATTCTTTTATGTTGCACAAACTTCCGAGTTTAGAGGAAGCATTATGACTAATGGGAACCTAGTTCTGGAAAAAACTGTTATCAGCGCAAATTACTCATTTTCCAGTGCTGAATTAACCTGGACTTAACTTCTCATGAATCAAAATTGATCTAGTCCTTAGTCAAGGAAAGAGGCTTTCCACTTTGCAATGTTCAAACGTATTCACCACATAAACATATAAAAGTAAGTTCTATTCTTTTTTCAGACTAGGCGAGAGACAGCACATAAGATTTGATATAGGGTAAGTATGAGTTAACCCAGGATCCGAATTGCCAAATATGTTTTTCAACTCAAATATAAGCTCGGGAGCCGGATGATCTCATATTGAAAAATAAAACATAGATGATCCGAAGTCGATGTGCTCGCAATAACTCCAGTATGGTTTTCGATTGGGATCAATAAGGCTGTCGGGTACAATACTGACACCAATGAAAGAGGTTTTTGGGTAGGACTTAACCTAGACAGCAAACTTATCTGAAATATCCAAACAAAAGCGAGGATTGCCAGTCGAGTCGGTTCTTTAATGATATGCCGGAGCCAAGTGGGCTAATCCTGGAAATCTACCCCGACTGTCCCTACATCGATGAGGTGTATCGCTATTGTGAAACCAATAACAGCATTTGGAGCAATTGGACGTATTCAGAGTAAACAACTCTAAATCTAATTGAAATCCTTTAAATTTCCCATACATTTGTAAAATTCAGAATTCAGATCAAAGTCTAGATTTCCGGAAATCGCATCTAGTTCAAAAATGTCAAACATACGAATGTTAAAAAAATGAATATTATCTTCTTGATTGCTCAGCACATGGTGCTGACCGTAGGACCATAATGCACGAAGCTGTAGTACGTAGCGCTGATAGTAGTATAAGCCGCGAAAGGCTGCGGCGCTACACCAAAACTTTTGACATGTGACTTCAGCATTCTGGTCCTACAGTGAATGCCGAATGTGCCAACGTAATCTAGTATACGATTTACTGTGTGAAAACGTGAATTGTTAGATTTTAAAATCGAATAGCTTAGAATCAAGATACTGGCTCGGTGTATACTTTGGGAAGGTTTTATACCATTTATACCACCGGGCACTAATCCACGATTAATATAAATCTTTATCAAATCCTCGACAAATCACGCGATTTATCATAGAAATTTAAATCCTCTTGGCCAGCGATTAAAAATAGATCCTCTTATAGATCCCATTCACCCTATTCACATACCTATTTTCTGCGCCTTCTTATAGTTTGAGAATTAAAAAAACGAAACTCAACCTCTCCCTGCATGAAGGATCTGTTACATATGTTTCTGTTGTGATTTTTGCGGAAATTGTTTTTTGGTCCTGGAAAATGACATCGCCACTCTGTTTTGAGAGCCAAAATGACAAAAACAGAGTGTTCGTGTCAAAATAATCATATATTTTGTCCGGTGGACCCATTTTGAGATTTATTTTTAATCGTCTCCCGCTATCCTCTTTTAATTGCCGTTGGAGACATAGTATAAGATACTTAAAAAAACTGGATTTGCACTTTGAGACAGATTTCGCCAAGTCAAAGAGTACATGACCTTCAATTTATTTCGAAACGAATTTCATTGATTGGGAAAGTTTTTTGAGAGCATTTTTCTCGCCAAAGTGATAGCTTGGTACTTTAAGTTCCAAAAAGTCGCAGTGAAACATACCCTTTATACGAAAAAATAAGTAATCCTGGATGCACAAAAAAAATTTCCATAAAAATAAACTTTTAAAGCAATGCACAAAAACGTAATACGTTTTATTTAAAAATAATTAGATTCATAGGATGTTTCCACCGGACACTAACCCGCGAATAAGACGTTCTCGTACTTCAAAGTCTCTTTAAATCTTGGGGGTTAACCATACAAATTTTCATCTCTTCACGAAGAGATTAAAAATTAATTTCGTAATAAATCTCTTCCAGCATGCGTGGATTCTCAAATGAAACCGTACAAATAGATACGTGATCTTTTCGTAGGATTTCGACCGATTTGACGAAAGAAATCAAAAACCCTTTATAGAGCGTTACCCTTTTTTCGTCCAGAGCAGAGATAGAGCTGTCAAACAAAAAATTGTGTTTCTTTTTGTGCTCAGATTAATCAGAGCTTGAGATTTGATTTTTTTTTGTCGTTCAAAGCAAGATCAGAGCGCGCTCGCTCGAAATAATTTGACCGAGAATTCTGAACAAACTGCTGAGCTCAGTTAAATGACAGATGAGTGTTGAAAAAAAAGATTAAGGGGAAATGGCGCATGTAGTTTGTTATTCTAAGGCCGAAAGCGAAAATGTTTGATAAATAACTGTTTGAAGAAATTACTTTTATTTTGCATCATTTTCGGCTCGTTACAAATATTTTGCCAATTTTTTAAATTTTCTTGCATTTTGATAGATAACAAAAAAATGTGTTTTAGTTCGTTACAAAAGCAAACAGAGTCCTCTGAGCGCACTCGGTTTAGAGTGGTCGAACTCTGTTCAGTGCTCTACTCTGAACTAAAGCCTTGAGCCCAATGAATCCGTTGCGTCCATCAGGGAGAAGTACGCAACTGACAACTGAGTTAAATATACACGTTCTTATGTGAAGGGGCCCATAGATGAACTTTGTGACGTACTTCGCTTCTTATAAGAACGTGTGTATTTCACTGAGTTGTCAGTTGTGTACATCGACGTAACGGATTCAACGGATCCAATGGGTTGAAGACTTAAAAAAGACTTAAAAACGTCCATTGACAGCTGGGTATGATCAACTCAGCTGTGTTTGTTTTATTGTATAAAGGAATGTGCAGAATGGTTGATGTTTAAATTGATTTGAATGTTTTGAGAACTGTCAAAAAAAGTTAAACCCTCAGCTCAATAAATCCGTTGCGTCCGCCACGTCGAAGTACACAACTGACAAGAAAGTGGTCACAACAAGCCTCGTTCGCCATTTATATTCCCCCTCTGATAACACTGAGCACAAAAATAAACACAATTTTTAGTTTGACAGTTCGTAGATCGTGGATATTGATCAAGTTGATCTACCCTCAAATCCACAAGATTGAAATTCAATGCTGATATTTGACGTTTGGTTTTTCTATTGTTTTTTTTTTTTGTTTATTTCGTTTCATAAGATCCAAAATTTAGTGGCAATTAAAAATAAATTTAAGATTTTAATGCCATTAAAGCAAAACTGACTGCATAAAGTTATTTTTGGAGTGTTTTTAATTGAAATAATAATTATTTCTTGACTATACTGGGGTCACTTTTAAGGACGAAACGGTGGGTGGTGGTGAATTTACAATTAGAATCGTGCAGCAATATTATATTGCGGCGGGTCAGATGTTCAGGCGCATCAACGTAAACCATTCTGCGGAAGCCTTGAATGGTTAATCTTTTTTTCAGTAGAAATACTTCGGGATTTATACCCTGTCTCCACCCGACACTAATCTGCGATTGGCACAAGTCCCCCTGAAACCTGGCCATTTACCATACGAAAATAATTCTCTTCACCACGCGAAATAAACTACAAAAATAAATCTCTCTACGTTGATCTGTATTTTAGGTGCGGTGGAAACACCAAACTAGTTTTTTGAAATTTTATTTCCTACCATGCATGTTATTATTATGGCGCTATAATATGTATCCCCCCAGTAACGATGGATGGGTAAAGACTGGGGTGGTTCAACCTATCAAACTATGCTTTGTTTGATTCTGGACTATGTTTTTTTTTGTGAAAGAAAAATTAAAAAAGTCAGAAGAAAAAAGAAGGCATGTGTTTTGTAGGAAACAAAAAACTAAGAAACAAAATAATGTCGAAATAATAAAGCCCCATGTATTAAGATCATTCCCGTATAGGCATCTTTTCTTTTTATCATTCCTTCTAAATATATTTTTATTACAAACAACAATCAATATAAAACAAGCCCAGCAGTTACTGTCATTTAAAAAGCTGTTCTCCACCACAATACATTAAGTAAGATGAAGTTGATGGTGGTGGCACGACATACAATATACAACATGCCGCATATTCTGGGTACGGCTGGTGCACTTAATAAAAGAACATGCCTGGCATGACATATTCTTATATCTATTAGCTAACAATGGATATCTAATAGAACAGATGGATTTCATGGCAGATACTTTTTTGTTTGCTGTATTGTACTTTTGTAGCTGTTGTTAACATTTTTCTCTGTCTAATGCCACAATCATCAATTATACTCGAAAGATTTCAGCTCAAGGACGGCTGGTTAAAATCAAAGAGGTTGTCGCGTTAGCATTATAGTAAGAGAGTCACAAAAACAACCAGCTAGCTATAGCTTTGCGGTGCGCGGTACTGAATTCTAGACTATATCTTATATGCTTAGTCCCCACACATTTGTGCGGCAATGCTGCACAATTATTCATGGTAAACAAGACCTTAATTAAGCCTAATGCGCCTAATGCCCAATGGAATTGCAAATTTATTAGTTTTTATGGTTTTCAGATATCGCATGCGGGCAATGCTGAAGATTGAAAAGTGGGAGTCGTGCTGCTGAAGTTGTTGAAAATGTTGTCGTCGCGCGGTGCAAGTGTGATTTTTAATGGGTATAGCGTAGAAGATGATTTGCATATTCAGGTGCAGCAGCTACAGCATCTGGTTAACAAGGCTATCTGTCTAGGTGTATTTTCTTCTGCATCATTAGTTCTTCTAGTCATTAGCTTCAAAATGTTTAATATAGGTTTGGGTTGGGCTTTTGCCGATTAGATTTTGCACATCATTCCTAGGTACAATGCATTTGTCACATTTTGTTCTTATTGACATTTGTTGATCTTTTCAACACCCTACCCACGGGTTAGGGTAATATTTAAAAAGACTTTAATAAGACTTTTAAAGTCTTTTTTTTTGCGACCGAGCAAAGGTAGAAAAAAAACAGTGATTTCGGTAGATTTCAATTAGCTTTTGGGTAAAATAAGCCTAACTATGGCTTAAGAGGGAAATCTATTGCTAAAACGGATCTTCTCTACTCACGTAATTTCACGGGGTAAAGTTATAAGCAATGAGTCCAATTTGCCACAAAAGCAAGTTGTCAGAAAAATGTCAAGCTCGCATTCATAATGCCGGCAACCGTTAGACAAAACAATTGCGGGCAATCAGTAAGTACTAGTAAGGATAAGATAGTATAGAATAGGCACAAGAAAATAGTTGCAGGCAAGAAGTATCAATCGGCAGAAAACTTTCAAAATTTCAGAACTAACAGTCGAAAGTGAAAGTTAACAACACCTTGACAACAAAGGTACAAGGAACCTTCGTTTTAAAAAGAAGGACCATTGCTAAAAAAGGGTTTTTTTTTTAAATATGACGAAGCAACACTAAGCTCTTTTGCGCCAACTCCGAAACTGCAGCACTAGAAAAAATTAGCGCCATATCGGTACTTGTTGCATAAAGGTATCTAATTACTTAAACAGACGCTTGCTAACAACATGAAGAATTATCTAAGAAGCTTAACAGTGTCTGCCGGACAAGTCACTTTGATCGTAGTCCTGCCCGAAAGAGATGATGGATAATCGTGTTTGAGGAACGCAGGCAGCTCAAAGTCCAAAAAAGAACTAAGCAACTAAATTTTTTTCAGTTTTTTTCTAATTTTATTGTGGATGTATAGTGGAACGCCTTGGCCCCGTCAAGAGATTTTGGAACTCATTTAATTACAATAAGTTTAGCCTAACTACAATGCACGACAAGTACCTACGCAGGAATTTATTTTTGAAGATACAACGATGTCTATTGGCCTCATTGTTTTTTGTCAGAGGTTGCTACTATCATCACTCAGACACACCTTCTGGGCCATTCCCATTGTACCTACTTAAATGCAGACCACTTGCTTCGTAGTTCTCCCGTGTTTTAAGGATAGGTGAGAAGGAGCTTTAGATGATGACGAGTTTGGACATTCGGAATTCCGCTACCTGATACGAGCAGAGGCAGGACAACTACAGAGGTAGTTTTTTGCTGTATCGTCGTCCTCTGCACAGGCAGGACTGTCGGTTGTTTCGCTGAAGAAGACAACATTTAGGTGTTTAAAAGATTGGTAATCGTAGAGGACACTTACAAGCACTTTACAGTCGATTTTCGTGAAAGGCAGGAGGATTCCTCTTCTGAGGAAGCTTATCCGCACTTTTTCCGGGCGCAGTCGTTTGGTCTGTCTGCACCCATCGTAGTCGCGCCAACGAGGCTTGTGCTTACTTACTTACTTAAGGTGGCGCTACAGTCCGGGGTGGACCTGCTTCGCCAGCCAGCTCTGTCTCTAGCTAGCCGTCTCCAGTTTCGCACGCGAAGTTGGCTGAGGTCCCCTTCCACTTGCGTGCGCCACCTGAGTCTCGGTGCTCCTCTACCGCGTCGTCCCTGCTGTGTGGATTCGAAGATTTTCCGGGCCGGGGCGTTGGTGTCCATCCGCTCTAGATGACCCAGCCATCGTAGACGTTGTGTTTTGACTCTTTTGGCTAGGTCGGTATCGCTGTACAGCCCGTACAGTTCGATGTTATATCTCCTCCTCAACTCTCCGTCTATGCAGACGGGACCGTAAATCGTCCGAAGAATTTTCCTCTCGAAGCAGCCTAAAGTGTTCTCATCCGCCTTTGACAGGGTCCATGCTTCTGCACCGTAAAGTAGGACTGGGATGATGAGGGTCTTATACATGGACACTTTAGTTGCTCGAGAGAGGGCTTTGCTACTCAATTGCCTTCTTAGCCCAAAGAAACAGCGATTGGCAAGAGTTATCCCTCGTTTGATTTCAGCGCTGGTGTCATTGTCTGAATTGATAGCGGACCCCAGGTAGACAAAGTCCATAACTACCTCAAAGTTATAGCTGTTGATGGTGATGTTTTGTCCAAGACGTCGGTGTTGGGTGTCTTTTCTTGATGACAGCATATACTTGGTTTTGCCCTCATTGACTGCTAAACCCATATTCGCCGCTTCCGTCCCAATACTCACGAAGGCTTCACTGACATCACGCTTTGTTCTACCGATTATGTCAATGTCGTCTGCGTATGCAAGTAGTTGAACGGACTTTTGAAAGATTGTACCTCTGGTGTTGGCGCGAGAGTTCTGCACAATTCTCTCAAGTATGATGTTAAAAAGTCGCATGACAGCGCGTCGCCTTGTCTAAATCCTTTTTTGACATCAAAGGGGTCGGTGAGGTCTTTGCCGACCTTGACGGAACAGCGTGAGTTTTCCATCGTCATCCTGCACAGACTGACGAGTTTGGCAGGGATGCCAAAACTAGACATTGCGCTATATAGCTCGTCTCTATAGATGCTGTCATACGCGGCCTTGAAATCGATGAAGAGGTGATGTGTATCGATTTGGAATTCCTGGGTTTTCTCCAAGATCTGCCGCAGTGTGAATATTTGATCGATGGTGGACTTTCCTGGCCTAAAGCCACACTGATATGTGCCTATCAGATTGTTGGCAAACGGCTTCAGGCGTTCACACAGTACAGCAGAAAAGATCTTGTATGCGATGTTAAGAAGACTTATGCCTCTGTAGTTGGCACAACTCAGAGGGTCTCCTTTCTTCAGGATCGGGCAAACAATGCTGAGGTTCCATTCGTCGAGCATGCTTTCTTCCGACCATATCTTGCAGATGAGCTGATGCATGCTCCTAACCAGCTCATCGCCAGCGGATTTAAAAAGTTCGGCAGCTAGGCCGTCTGCTCCGGCTTCTTTGTTGCACTTGAGCTTAGACACAGCTACTTTCACCTCCTCCAGGTCGGGTGGGCGGTATCGTTCGTATGCTTCGTCGGTAACGTCTTCGCCCGGGTTGAATGGTTCGTTCTGCCTGACAGCGGTATTTGGTTCGTCCTCGCCGTTATACAGTCTGCAGAAGTGGTCTTTAAATCCTCAGCACCGACTGCGATTCTACAACGATGTTCCCTTGATGGTCCTTACAGGCTTCAGTTCGAAGTTTATACCCTTGGCAGGACCTTTTTATCCTTTGGTAAAACTTTCTAACCTCTTTCCTGTTGTAACATCTCTCTATCTCTTCAACCGCGCGCTTCTCGTGCTCTCTCTTTTTCCTTCGGAGAAGCCGGTGCTCCTCTCTCCTCCTCTGCTCGTAGAGCTCGCGAGCAGCTCTAGTCCTTCTGTGCAGCGCCGCTTTGTATGCTTCCTGTTTAGCTGCATGTGCTTGCCGGCATTTATCGTCAAACCAGGGGTTTCGTTGTGGTCGCCGTGTGAAACCCAGCACTTCAGAGGCGGCGTCTCTGATGTCATTTTGGCAGTGTTGCCACTGGCTATCAATACTTGATGCTGGTTGCATAGGACTTCGTAGAAGGTTTTAAGAGACTTGGTTGGAGAAGGTTGGAGAACGAGGCTTGTGCTCCCAAGTTTAAATGGCAGACGTAACTACAGACGAAAGTAGACCCAGCCCAGGTTCGGTTCCTAAAAAAACCTCTTCTTAACCTTCGGAGATATCATTCTCCTAGATGTAAATGTGACCTGCGGCCCCAACAAGTCTCACTACGTTTTGCCTACCGACAAAGTTCAGCGAAAGCTTGAGTTCGCGCACTATTTCAGATGAGGCAAAAGGGTGTAGCAGCGATTTTAGTGCAGCTTGGCTATAACTGCAAGCAAATAGGAATATTGTCTTGACCGGCATGTTAATAGGTATAGCGAATAAGAATTATAATAGCAAATACCTTAGCTAGGGAGACAAACTGGCGTTTATTATCTTCACTTCAGTAAGGATTCCAGCACCAGACCCCCGTCCGGTTTTCGGAGCTTTTTGTGAATTAACGATGGCATTACTTCCATGGCTCATAGTTTGACCATTAATTTGCCAGAAGAAAGTCGGTAGTTGTAGTTTCTCGGCTAAATGTTTTTTTATATCCTTGCTAAAGTGAGCATATTAAGGCAGGCTCGAATTATAATACTCGTGCATGTTCGAAAAGTCGAGGTACCCATAAGCCACTTCCAATTAAGCGGGAGATGATTGTCAGCGTACATCCCACAACAAATGTGCAGAGGGCGGAGGTTCATTAAAGCAGAGCCCGGCGTGCTGGGGGAGGCTCCTGGTGTAGCCAAGACAAGCTGTTCTATAGAGTTTGACCAAAGGGGCACGATTTCGACAAAACCAAACAACTGCATAGATGCACAGGGTCCTTTTAGGAGATAAGAGTCTATTGGTTAATGTCTGGCCCAAAAGCGCCTCTACACCGCCCAGAGCATTTGCTTTGCTCAATTTTTTGGTTTAGGATGCGGCATGCTTGGGCAAACATTTTTTTTGTGAAGTTGAGACTAGTGAACTTCTTCCTTCTCGTGAGGACACCGAAAAAGTCTTTTCCTAATGCAATTATTATCGATTAAATCTAAAATCTGACACAATGTGATCAAAAGGATTATTGACCTGTAAATTTTTCATCAAGCAATGTTGTACCACACGTAGGACCGAGTCTTTTGTTGTAGAATTTCGGTTTTTTTTTAATTTTGTAGTTGACAGAAAAATGGATACTATTCAGTGCAAAGTCTTGTAGATATCTATCGTCGTTCCTAAAATGCCAAAATTATTTCAACAATCGATTTCCAAATACGTGATCTCATAGAGATTATCTTATCTACCGATGATTAATTGACTTAAGTCACTTTCTGCTAACTTAACCTATTTTTTATTTACTTCATCGTTCTCCACTTTGAAAGATTTCTCAATTTCCTAGCCCCCTTGTAGGTATTCCTTAATATAAAAAAAACTCGAATAACCTAATTAACACAAGCATGCTACAAATTAACCGAAACCCCAAACAATACACTGCACCACTGGACGCGAGTGCAACCGCTATGCAACCGTCTTACATAACATTGAATCCAATTGTTCTCCAATCCACCGTAAAAAAAAGAACATGTCTTTGAAAAGACAATAGCCAAGCAACTGTTTAGCGGCGCGCGGCTTCGGCTGCATTCCAAGTCCCTTACTATGCATAAGAGCCCCTTAACAGCCAGCCAGTGCTGCTGCCACAAAGTATGCTTCACGAGCAGCTTTTCATTCACGACCTAAGCGGGAGTTCAAAACAAGCGTGGGAAATGTGTTTCCCAAATCTGAAACGAAAAATCGATTGATCATCGTTGCAGCAATGAGGTACATAAGTCCACCGCTGCACACTATCTTTTGCGCTAGAGTCTATAAAAATGCACCCCCTTAAGACCTCATGACCCTGGGTTGCACTCAATATCCAGCAACCACCATTTACATACACAAATTCTATGACCTTATTTGATTGATGCCTTCGGCGCAACCGATACCTCTGATCATATCCCGGCAGTGGGCAATTAATTTGTCCATATGTTCCGACCGAAGGAATGCCGCTTTCGGAAAAGCGTATACGTTACCGGGCGGAACAGGTGTGACGCAATAGAGCGGCTTTTGTTTTCTCCCATATTGCCTGGTTGCGGTTCCATTGAGGACCAGTTCAAACGGGCCCAAATCAATTTATCATTCCGAAGCTTTTCGGGAATTGAAACCCACTAAGCATGTTGCGCGTGGTGGTGGGTGAAGGTGGGCCTTAAGGAATTTAATTGGTAAGCCGACTCGGCTCGTAATCAGTAGCACGATATCACCGTTCGAAATTGAGCACGATGGCATACCAGTGCCCGAGTATTTCTCACACAGGTGTTGCCCAATTGTTAATTGAACTTGTGACTCTCAAAGAGTAATGGCACCGCGCTGCGGATTATTGCTTTGGGGGCGCGAATCAATACTTTTATAGTTTTCGAGCGCATGTTATTTTTTTTATATGAGGCAATAAAGGTTGTGGTCGAAAATTTTTGACGATCGGAGGCGGTTGAAATGCCATTGGTCCAGTTGAGGTCTCAGATATTGACGTTGAGAAATGTTTGTATGCTTAAAGTTTAAAAAAAAAAATGTTTTAATTTTGTTTCTCATGTTGATTCAAAAGAGGCAGATAAGTCGAACACGTTTCTTTTATTTCGTTATTCACATTAAAGGTGGTCGGTTGGTAGGGCGTGCGACGCGATGGCGCAATTATCACTTCTTTGTTAAAGAGAGCATTGTTATTGTTTTTTGGGCTATCGTGGCTTTAAAGGGATACATAAGAGGAGAAGTTGCTCAAGAGCTGAGTGACCAAGTAATGCTCAGTCGATAGGGACATTTTTGAATGCAACTGAAAACAATTAGGTAACAGATTCAATGCATTGGTGTCAAAAAAGCATTTGTGTTGTTGAAACTCTTTTAGATTGAAACTGAAAACATTCAAAATGCAGAATATAAAAATTTCCAAATTCATAACAACTTCCAATAATTCTCGATGACAAGAGCCCCATAAGATTGAACCATTACGGAACATGTAGAAAAGCTGGGGAGCAGTTTCAGTTTGAGAGATGATGAACCCCTCTAGGGTTGTGCACAAATAGAGAATGACGTCAATCGGCTAAACGTATCACGTCGAAACATTTCTGACAATGTTACCAATTGGCAAGTACATATTAAGAAAATAACTCCATCGGTACATTAAAGCCCTCTACGTTCGATTTCCGAGCATTTGTTGATAATTAAAAATTAAACTAAACAAAAACTAAATGGCAATCGCAGCTCGAAAGATATATCGCCTGACCTCTCTCCCACAGCCATGCTTGCTCAGATGTTCCTAATACATGAGACCTACAATTTCTCGCCGATTCCGAAATTATACTCTCGGAGGGTTTGATAGAACCCCGAGGAAGTGGGACCGTAAAAAAACTTTTATTACCCCGTTGGGATTCGAACCCGGGACCTCGTGCACAGAAGTCCGACACAGGCTTAGGTTCAACCACCATGAAGTGCACCCACATTATTTGAAAACTAGTAAAAAAAAACACATTTAAAAATTAAACCAATAAATGGCTTATTTCAGTCAGAATTTCAGAACTAACCACGCAGAATCTAGATACTAGCCGAGTATGAAAAGGGTATAAAATCCTCTAAGATTAGTTTTTTTCATAACAAGTTCGCAATCAAAGGGTTTTGACTAGAATAAGAGGAAAGAGGAGCAAAGAAGTTTGCACAGAAACACCAAAACATACCCCCGCAAGTGTTATGCCTTACCCATGCTAATTCCATGTTGAAACACAGAAGAGGTGTTTTAAAGGGTCTGTCATCTAACGTTTTTTTTCAACTAGTGCTTATTTCGTGAATTGTAACATCTAGCTCATGTAAGATTTGACAGACAATTAGCTTTATCCTTCCGCTGAACGAATATGGTTGTGTATACGCTTGAACAACGCTAGGAAATATCGACTTAGAGAGAATGCCGATTTTGCCAAAAAATCATCTTTTCAGATAAAGCTCATTTTGATCTTGGCGGGTATGTAGACAAGCGAAATTGTCGCATTTGGGGCACAATACCCGCACGCAAACACTGAAAAGCCGATACACCCAAAACTAGTCACTGTTTTGTACGTATTTCGGTTCAGAGGCACAATTGGGCATATTTTCTTCGAAAATGAGCAAGGAGTGGCCGTTACTGTCAATGGCGATCGTTATCGGGCCATGTTCAACGAATTTTTCTTCCAAAAATTGAAGAGGAGGATATTGGCAACATTTGGTTTCAACAGGACGGCGCTACGTGCCACACAGCCGAAGCTACACTCGATGTTTTGCGCCCTGTTTTTGAAGATCGCATTATCAGCCGCAGAGCTGATGTCGTTTAGCCACCTCGGAGCTGCGATTTGACACCGTTGGATTATTATTTGTGGGGTACCGTAAAAGATAAGTGTTTCGCCGACAAGCCAGAGACAATTGACGCTTTAAACGACAATATTCGTGAAGCCATTGGTGAAATACAGCTGCACACAATCGATAATGTGTTTAAAAATTGGGCCGATCGTGTAGGCTATTGCATGGCCAGCCGAGGCAGCCATTTGAATGAAATTATTTTCCATTATTAACCGGAAGGATTGTACTTTCAAATAAAAAAAGAAATTTGAGAAAATATTCAGTAGTTTTTTTTATAGCATTTTAAAAAAAATGATATTTGGCGGACCCTTTATATTAGATCAGCCTTGGCTTGAATAACAGATGCTGACACAAGCCGCTCAATATGAGACAGACGCTCGTGAATTTTTTTGTTAGTTAATACCTGAGTAGGTACATAAGTATTTGGGAAGAGCATGCGGCTTTCGGCCTGGCAGAGGCACAGCCGACCAGCTTTTCACTCTGAAGGTTATTATTGACAAGGCTTGGGAATTAACCAAACCGGTCGATGCGTGTTATCTAGATTTGGAAAAGGCATATGATCGGGTTCCTCGGAATAAACTCTGGAGAGTTTGCGGGAATATGCACTGAGTGGACCTCGCTTTTGAGAGCCATTCAGTCTCTGCATGGAAACAGCAGAAGCTGTGTTCGAATAAATGGCGTCAAATCGTATCCTTTTGATGTGTGCGTTGGACTCTGCCAGGGCTGTGTCCTATCGCTTCTACTTTCTATAGCACATATAGACTGGATGGTGGAACGCAGTCTTGGTGAGGAATCTTTCGAAATGGCTGGTGTCAGGATAAGCCATCTGCTTTTCGCATATGATTTAATTATCCCAGGTAGTTTTTAAAAAGATTTCTGTAGACAAGCTTAGCACTACAACACGACACCAAAA
The DNA here is from genome assembly GCA_947623515.1 of Neoascia interrupta. Lineage (NCBI taxonomy): Eukaryota > Metazoa > Arthropoda > Insecta > Diptera > Syrphidae > Neoascia > Neoascia interrupta. The sequence goes on along the minus strand of OX392462.1, from coordinate 58,387,919 downwards.
GCTTTTAACACACGAGTTATGACTTAGAGGTCCGGAGATTTTCAAGGCTTTCGTTGGAAAGATGCCTGGTTTTGTGACCAAGGCCCGGTTTTCCAGGGATGGCGCGTTTAATAATTGATACAATTTATTACCGACTCAGCCAGAGTTGAAATGTAATTGCTCATAGAAGCATCCTAGATCGCCCAGCCGTAGGCACAAAGATATCTAGATAAGAGATATTTTATCTTTGCGGTTTTTATAATGATCATCAGGCGAAAACTATAAGGTTCCGGTTTTGAACTAAACAGCTGATGTTTTATAGTTTTGGCATATTTTACATTAAGTTCCTGCAAAAAGTATTCTTAAAATCGTATATAGTCTTCTCTCAAGACTCTTTAAAAGAACAGATACCTAACATCACTTCAAATGCCAATACATTAACGTTATTATACACAGAGCAAGTCCTGACCGATGTGCTAAGAGTCAATAAAATATTCTGAGTGGAGTGTGTGATGTGTGCACACAACTTGAGATGCCCAATTATATCTTTTCTCCACATTGCTAATAAAGCCTCACAGTCTATAAATTAACAGTCTTAAACTTATATCATAAAGTCTTCCCATCGCATCTTCCCCATACATGACAAGCATCTTAGGTTCAAGGAAGAGTATCATACGACTACCTCTTCTGTTCAAAATGAATTGCTTACGCTCCACTTGGCTAGTGCCCTTAACCCATAATTTAATCATCAACGCTGAATAGGATTTGATTTTTATTTTTCATGTTTTGTTTTCGCATTCAATGAAAAAACACAAAAGGAAGGAAGAATCCTGCGGTATTGGAAGGCTAGCACGCATCTTTGATGGGGTCGACATACACGAGGACCAACCAACAATGGTCGTCCTCATCACTCGTGCATCGTTCCTTGGAGGCATCACTTTTGCGTCTATTGAACTTGGAAATAGATTTCCAGGAATGCTCCAGATAATAATAGACCCGTGCAATCAACTCAAGTACCACACGACGACGCATGTACTAGAGATGCACTCCGTCGTGTTGTCGTCGTCGTCGTCATGCCTCAATGTATGGAGAGTCCTCCCCGCTTTGATGTTTGTCTTCGATGTGCTGTGTGCACGTTACACGTCGGACGGAACGCATATTCCTTTTGACACAATACAGAATATATGAGAGACTGTTGGCAACAACAATCAGAAGAGGAACAGCTCAAAGGGAACGCTCCGCAATCACAAGAAGTGCAAAATAAACGATCGTTGCATACTTGCACACTTATAATACGTGTTAAAAACTACACATATACTCGTGTAGGAAATTCGCACTTACCTGATTCGGAGTCATCCTGTTGCACCTGAACCGATGATGGTGCTGTCCGATTGCGATTCCTGATGCGAACTTGTGCCTTCGACTCGGGATGGATTTTATCACGTGTGGGTGGTGACTTCGATGAGACTGGTTGATCGGTATACACTAGAAGATGAAATGCATTTTTTTTTTGTTATTTCCATAAGCTAATACATACAGGTAGGTAGGTACAAAAGTTGTTAAGAGTGATAATGATCCTAGGAAGAACGTTATAAATGCAGAGGATTTTTCGCCTTGAAAGGGGACCGATTTTCCACGGATGAGCGAAAGGTGATGGTGTAATTATCTTTGAGTTACAAGATATTCTCATGGTAAAGCTCAAAGTCCTAAACTTGTAATTTAGAATGCAAGCTTCATTATAGGACCGACTAATCTGTCGCCATGGACAGTGCAGATAAGCTAGGACAGCATTGGGCCTTGTGAAAGCGACTGACGCATACAGTTGTTAGGCTTTCAAGTAAAGGGGACGTGATAGTGAGCATACTTCAACTTGTAGGTACTGGGAATTTGAAAAGTTCTATTAAGAAGGTTTAAGCTCGTATTGTATAAATAAAAGACTAAAAGAATGGGGCAGGTCTCAAGGGTGTCTCCTTAATTGATTCACTATTTTACACATATTATGAGATAAATTTAATCAACCCCCATTGTATAGGCTATAGAAAATATAGTCTTAGACTCGGTTTTAACTCTCGAACTTTTACAATAAAATCAAAAATTCTCTATTAAGCTCCCAAATATAGGAGCCATGATCCTCAGTACCTGCAAGCAACCTACGAATAAACAAGTACGCACTTGACATGTAAATTCGGTTGATTGACAAGTTACAAACGTGTCATAGTTTTTTCGGTTTACATTAAGAGTTTTAAAACTCTTAACGTCTGTTAAAATATTAACATGTTTTCCTGAAAACAATACACACTTGAGTCTTTTTGAAAATCCATAAGGCTCCCAAACACCAATTACCATTTTTCGGTAAGTAACAACCCATCAAGTTCAAGTACCTTCCGGACTACTCGACCACATCGCAACACACCCATTAAAGAGGACCTTGACCAGGCATGACGTACGTTTTTTTCTTTCCATCTTCTTGCATTGGTCAATGTCACAAAAAAAACGTTTAATAAATTGTATGCGACATTCCCATAAAATTAAGTCGAAAACAAAAATAAAATGAACTCTTGTCGAGATTCATCTATGAGGCGAATGTACAGGTACATAATATGCTTGGTAGATTACTGTGGGAATGCTTGAGTCACGGTATTTTGGCCAACCCAAGGAGACAACAAACTGTCTATGCAAATTCGTCAAGGTCAAAGATATTTGCTCTTTTCATCTTACGTTGACTTGTGCCCAAAAAAAAAAACTGCTGACGGGTGAATAAACATCGTCTTTACAGAGTGTGTATCTAGATACAATGCATGGATATTTAACATTAAAATTTGAAAACAAGGATGGTGAAAAAAACGCGCAGGTATTTACTGTGATAATGATACTTGTGTACCGGCACAGTTTTTTTTTTCCGTGTTGATCTACTAATTTGTTTGAAAAGCGTGTGTCTCGTAAGATAGTTTGGGGGGAAAGTCTTACGGCACAGGTATGTTAAAGTGGTAACAATGTTGTAGACCTCAAATTTGGCACGTGTTTTGAATTAGTTCCAGCAACTCAGGTTGCTGGTTGAACATGCAAATGACGGAGCATTTGGAGTTTTTTTTTCATAGGTTTAAACAAGTTAGGTAGGAATGTTGTTAAAAATACGAAAGCAGGAAACAGCATTACATGCGAATAGAATGATGAAACGTTAGCTCTTTGTACCCCATCCCCAATAAAGGGAGTTTGTGTTAAAAAGTTTGAAACAGAGAGAAATAATGACCGCCAGCTCCCAACACCTTAAGGGCTGGTGGTAATTTTTTGATCTTTAGTTTTGAGAAAGGACTTCAAACTCCATATCAACACTTTCTAGCAGCGTAAGTGTACATGTATAAATATTTTTGTAGCCTTGTAATATTACAAGCCGACTATACTTGGTGACTAAACTGTCAAAAATGATGCAATTTTCTGCCTAGGGCTTTGCAACGACCCCTTTATTGAAGCAAATTTTTCATGGTTAATAAGTAAAAAAGTGCAAGAGTTCATCTGTAACGAGCTTCTAAATACCCGACTCTCTATACCATGCAACACCAAATTTAAAAGTTTTTTTACTTGATTCAATATGCTGTATGTCACGTTTTTGCGGTCCGTTCAATAATGGAAAAGGACCTCTCTCCAATAGCTTTGTAACTTCTGAACGGTAAGTCGTAGAAAAACGAAATTTGATGTGGTAATAAACTTCGGGAATAATCAGGGAACGCTTACTTAGGGAATTTTTTTCATGCGCACATAACTCGGCATTACCTCGGGTATATTCTAGCCCATACCCCCTTCGGGTAGGGGCTAGAATATACCCGAGGTAAGGCATGCCTGTCGTAAGAGGCGACTAAAATCCACCCTCCGTATGCCGAGCGCGTAGCGCATACAAACTATGCAATGGACAAAACAAAAGATATTATTACCCCAGGTGGCAATCCAGTTTCACTGGCAAATCCACCCTCTTCGGAGGTAGGCTCTACGGATTCTGGGGAGAGCCATTTATTGCTTGTAAATCCCTTTTTGAAAAAATCAAGGGTGCCTCGATCTCCACCAGCTGGATCGAAGGTCTCCGGGAAAGGAAGTCCGCCGGTTAATCAGGACTCAGCGAAAATTAAATGCTTTGAAGCGGAAAACAACGAACTCCGTGCTAAGCTTAATGAAATGGAACGTCTCTACCATGAGCCTAAAAGCGAAGTAGACTCCTTACGTAAAGAAAATGAAGCCTTAAGGAACCCCCGTGGTACTATAGCATGCGAGGAAACGCCGAAACGTCAATGTGAATACCAGACGGACGAGGAAGAACTTGCACGCGAAACGAATCCGGTCTTTAGGAAAAGGCTTACCAAGAAACGAAAGGCCGGTTCTTCACCCGAAGTAGAAACCGTGCAGCAAAAAGAAGAAACACCAGTCGTATCAAACAAAGCGACAGGAATACCCCAAGAAAAAAACCGCCGACCACCTGCAATAAATGTCGTTGGGATCGCGGACTACGGAAAGTTGCGAAACATCCTTAAAAATACTCTTGGGACGAAATATAACTTAACATCACTTCGAAACAACGTATGGAAAGTTAACGTCGATGACTCTGATGCCTATCGGTCACTGTCACAAAAGTTGAACTTAGAGAAAATCCAATGGTTTACTTATGAAAATCACCTCGAAAAGCCGCTGCGGGTTATAGCGAGGGGACTTCACCCATCCTGTACCAAGGACGAAATAATGCAAGACGTTCAAGCTCAAGGCTTTAAAATTCTTGACGCCGTGAACATAATAAAGAAAGAGAAGCAACGTACGGACGAAGGCAAAGATTCCGCTGTTGTCCGACGCGGCCTGCAAATTTTTATGCTTTCTTTTGATAGAACTGAAAATATTAACGAAATCTACAAAATTAAATCAATCCTTAACATCAAGGTAAAAATCGAGCCCAAGCGGAAGGGCAACAGGCTAGTTCCCCAATGTAAGCGATGCCAGGGTTTCCGACATACGCAAGCGTACTGCCAGAAAAAGCCGAGATGCGTAAAATGCGCCGGCGAACATCTCTCGACGGATTGCAATGTCAGCAGTCAGGCCCCCGCGGTTTGTGCCAATTGCAGGGGAAGTCACCCAGCGAGCTACCGAGGTTGCGAAATTGCCATTGAGTTGCAAAAACGACACGAAGCTCCGAAGAAAAATACTGAAAATAAGGGCCCAAGCCTAAAACCTCCTAAAGTAGATAAGCCAAAAACCCCTAAGTCGACTAGGGATAAGGGTTTGATTAAAGGCAAAATTCAAATAGCGCAAGAAAACGTCGCTGGTCCTAGTTCCCACCGGAGTCAAAAGGGAGAATCCACACTTGTTGGTCCAAGATCGTACGCTCAAGTCGCGTCACGTGAAAGTAAGCCACAATCGGCCGCATCAGATTCGGTCTCTCAAATTCTAGGCATGATTTTAGAAAAGTTTGAGCAACAGGCGAAACTTAATCAAGTAATATTCAACAAATTGAGCGAGCTCGAGTTTAAACCTCGAAAAACATTTAATAAAAAATCATGAAAATGGGAAAGTCAATCAAAATAATTACATGGAATGCAAACGGCCTTTTGCAAAAAATTGACGAACTAGATGTATTCGTACGGAAGAATAATGTAGACATATGCCTGATTTCGGAAACCCACTTTAAAAAGGGTTCAGCACGCAAAATAAAAGTTTACATTGACTATCACGCGCATCATCCTTCAGAAAATTCGAGAGGTGGATCCTCTCTCTACATTAAAGACTGCATAAAGCACTCCAAAAACGAAGAAATAGAACTTGACTCTATGCAAATAACCTCAGTCTCAGTAAAATTAAGTCACATAAAATACAACATCGCGACGAGCTATTTTCCTCCGCAGTATCGGCTGGCAGATGAAAATCTTGCTCTGCTCTTTGATTCACTTGGGTCAAACTTTATCATCGGCGGGGACTTTAACGCGAAAAATACTTTTTGGGGCTCACGGTGCAATTCAACAAGAGGCAGAGCCCTCTTTAAAGCAAGTACAAAACGCGGCGTGATCTTCTTATCGAAGGGAAAGCCAACATATTGGCCAACCGACAGAAATAAAATACCTGATCTCGTCGACTTCTTTATCGCCAAGGGGGTACCTCGTTACCTTACGAACGTAGAAGAACGCTTTGATCTATCTCTGTTCAGATCACTCGGCAGTTCTTTTGAAAATCGGCGGAAGCCTAGCGAAAAAGAATAGAGCGCCTAGATTAACTAACAACAACACCGACTGGGACGGCTTTAGAAAATACTGCAAAGAAAACATAGCCTTAAATGTACCGCTCAAAACGCCACTTGAAATAGAAGAAGAATTAGATAAACTCGTGAGAGTTATTCAGAGCGCTGCGTGGAATAACACTTCTTTTCGGAGGTCCGAATTATCGAACAGCGGAACAATATATCCGCGAGAAATAGAAGAGCTAATATGCGAAAAGAGGAGAGCGCGCAAGAGATGGCAACGTTCGCGAGCACCCCCGGATAAGACAATCTTGAACCACCTTTCTAACAAACTAAAGCACGAACTACAAGATTTTAAAAGTCGCGAGACTACTGCTTACCTCGAAAGTTTGACTGCCAATAAAGGTTCGAACTACTCTCTTTGGAAAGCAGTCAAGTCCGTTAAGAAGCCTATAGCACACTCTGCGCCATTACGAAAAGCCAACGGCGAATGGGCAAGAGAAGACAAAGAAAAAGCGGATTTATTTGCAGATTACCTAGAAGAAACATTTAAACCGTTTGACGGGGAATCGTTGGTCGAGGAGCTCAATCCTTATGCGGTACAAGATAATTATAGAATAAAAACCGTGTCATTGGCTGAGCTTCGTCAAACCATAAATAATCTGAAAAACAACAAAGCCCCTGGCTACGACTTAATTACTAGCGAAATTCTAAAGGAACTACCGAAAAAAGCTTTGGTCAAGCTAATCTATATCATTAACGCTTCCATGAGAGTTTTATACGTTCCAAGGCAATGGACCTCGGCCGAGGTCATAATGGTTCCGAAACCAGGAAAATGTCCGAACGACAAAAAGTCATACAGACCTATTTCGCTACTGCCGATAATAGCTAAGGTGTTCGAGAAACTATTGCTTAAAAGGTTGCAACCAATCATTGAAGAAAGACGATTGATTCCGGATCACCAATTCGGATTTAGAAAAAAACATTCAACAATCGACCAGGTCTATCGTATAACAAACGAAATCGAAAAAGCTCTGGAAGCGAAAAAGATATGTACTAGCGCTTTTCTCGACGTATCGCAAGCCTTCGACAAGGTATGGCACGAAGGCCTGAAGTACAAATTAAGGCTTTGCTTACCAGAAAAACTCTATAGAATCTTAGAGTCTTACCTTAAAGACAGAATCTTTCGCGTAAGGTACGAAAATGAGTACTCGGAATTCAAAGAGATAAATGCCGGTGTCCCGCAAGGAAGCGTTCTCGGCCCAATATTATTTTTGCTCTATACAAGAGACATACCCCACGATGAGGGAACAATTTTAGCTACGTTCGCAGACGACACTGCTATTCTCGCTATTGATACGACAGTTGAATTATCAACAGGGAAACTCCAGCGCGCTTTAGACAAAATATGCGACTGGACGAAGAGCTGGCGAGTTGTCCTTAACGAGACTAAGTCAACGCATGTTAACTTTACTTATAAAAAGATAAACAACAAACCTTTATTCATTAACTCGGTACAAATCCCGTACTCAAATGAAGCGAAATATCTAGGAATGACTCTAGACGCAAAACTTAAATGGAAGCCGCACGTTAAAAGGAAACGCGACGAGCTCGAAATCAAGTTAAGAGAAATGAATTGGCTTATCGGAAGATTTTCGAAACTAAGCATATATAACAAACTGCTTTTGTATAAGCAAGTGCTAAAACCATCTTGGACGTACGGTATACAACTCTGGGGTTGTACTAAACCAAGCAATATATCTATTTTAGAAACTTTTCAAAATAAGACACTCAGAGCAATCGTTTATGCTCCATGGTATATAAGAAATAGCGATCTACACCGAGATCTAGGAATCGCAACCGTGTCTGACGAGGTAACAAACTTTGCTCGCAAACTTAGTACTCGTCTTCGCGGACACTGCAACAATGAAATTATCCGAACTTTGGATCAGACAAATCTTACGCGCCGACTACAACGAATGAGACCGTTAGATCTAGCAGCATAAGATGAAACCGCATAAATTGACGGTACTGTAGGTGCCTTCGTTGGAAGGCAGCCTGCCACACGCGATTATTACAGAAGCTTGAACTACTTGTTAAGGAAACTTAGTCGTAGTCTGACGGAAAATGGGAGGTTTTTTAGTGAGTAAGAATCTCACACTACTATGAGCACGCGCGGCCGGTCCTCGTAGTGCCTATGAAGGTTTTTCCTACCCACGGAAAAAAAAAAAAAAAAAAAAAAAAAATGCGCACATAACGGTTTAATTACAGTTTGAAATTTCATGCGAAAATGGTCTAAAAGTTTTTAGGTACCTACTTATTTTGAGAAGTTTGGCAGGCAGGAACTAGAATATAGAAACTTAAGTCAAGTAAATATTGAACTTTAATAAGGAAAATTAGTTTTTCGAAAATATTCAATAGTTTTTGAGAAATAAAAGAGTTGCAAATGGATGACGTTTTTCAAATTGTTTAAAGCCATAACTTTAAACCGAACCGCTCAGTGCACAAAGCCGATATTGAACGCGCGTATAAAGCAACTAAAAGTAACTAAGCTTAAGTCATATTTTTCCGAAAGAATTTAAGTGCTGCCGTTTTGAAGCATTTTCGAAAAAATTTGGTAAAATTCACGAATAAAACGTGTGCCCCCCCTCCCTCGCCGGTGTTATTTAGGAAGTGCATATGAAAAAAATCACACGTACCTATCACCAAAATTTTAAGGAAAATTATAGCGAGTTTTGAAGTTTCAAAAAATTGTGAGATTTAACTCAAAAACATAAAAGCATTTTCAAAAATAATTTTTTAAAATCTTCTAGCATCTTGATGGTATTAGAGATCTTGTTTTCAGATTTGGTACGAGGCAAAGCGTACAAAAATTAAGCGAGCTGCATTAAAAAAAAAAATTAAAATTGCAATTTCCAACCTCAATTCTAAAGGTTGCCTTCTAAGCCTGTTTAACAAACAAAGTAAAATAAAGAGCTTGATTTACCGTTTACGCAATAATCGGTACCCATGGAATTTAAAGAAAACATCAATGCCAGCTTATGTGGGTGTGCTATTCGAAAAAGGTCTAAAAGCAATTGAAAAAAAATCCAAATTGGTGGTTTTAAGAATTATAAATTTAAAAAATGCAAAAAGGTCAGAAGAACGTGTGTCCCCCCCACTCGATCACGCAAACGGGACAAAAGTATGATTTTGAAATAAATAACAGCCAAAGTTATTAATATCATTATTATTATTACTATTATTATTGTCCATTCGCAAATATTACAGTCCAGCGCAATCATGAAGGAGAGGAATGCCTAAACATTCATGGATCTCACAAAAACAGCATTTATTTGGCCTCAGTGACGAAGAGATCCAAAACCGAGTGGCCTGCCGGTATATCGGCGTACCCCACAAGCGGACCATCAGGAATGCAGTAGAGTGGGAGGTGTTATAATCCATCACTTCAGATTATAACCTCGCGCCTAAATGAAAAAGAAAATGAAGAAATAACAGCCAAAGTCTATCTTCTGAAATTTCATACAAAACTATAGCAAACTTTGAATATTCAAAAGATTTGACGCAAAAACATAAAAGCATTTCCTAAAACGATTTTTTAAAATTCTAGTATCTTAACGGCACACGGTTATGACGATATTATTTAAATTTGGTTAAAGTTTGTTATTCTTACAAGGCAAGCTAACTCCATAAAAAGCGTTTCGAAATTGCCGTTTCCAACCCAAATTTTTTAAGCAAATTTAAACAAACCAAATAAAAAACTAGGGGGAGGGTTCAAATCCGCTTAGGCGAATCGTTGGATACCGCATCCCAATTGACCACTGTCAAGCTCCGAATTGTGTCATAAATCTTGGTTGTTAAATTTCAATTTCATTTACGTCAATTGTGTTTAGAATTTCTCAGTTAAGAATCTTCTCCCCAAGAAAGGGGCGTGGCATCCACCCCTTCTCAATAACATCGTATTTTCGTTTATATTTTTTATCAGAAGTGGTATACACGTGTTGATTGCATTTTCATATTAAAAATTTGGTTTATACTTAAAAACGACCCCTAAAGTGGGCATGGCGAAAATGTATTCACTTGAATTGATAGCTTACGCACATATCTGAACATTTGATAGTGCAAGATTTTTGGATTTAAAGCAAATATATCAAATAAAAACCGTTTATTAGAATGCATATTAAGTATGACCACGCCTACAAGGGGGCGGTATTCGCTTTTTTTTAAATGCCAATCACAATACTTTTAAGCGAGGATATCGCATACCAAATTTCAGCTTCCTGTGATAACTTTGATTTTTCATACTTGTAAGTAAAGTGGGCGTGTCAGCGGACGGATTTCAAAAAATTTTACACTTGTACTGCTTCAGGACCTAGAAAGAACAGATATCAAGTTTCAAGTTCCTAGCTCAAAACTTAAGGCCTAAAAACTACCGACAGACGGACGGACATGGCTCATTCGACTTACAATTCGGTCTCGTCATATGCCCTTAAGGTCTTGGGGGGTCTACGGTGATTATTTCTCTATGTTACAAACTATTCATCGAACTTAATATACCCCCTATCCTATGGGGTGGGGTATAACAAAAGGTTTTACCATTTTCTAAAAAAAAGCGCAGACGATTGTAATATTGAAAAAAAATCTAACGGTAAAATTAGATTTAAAAATTTATTCGAAATCACTGTTTTATGGATTCGAAATTTTGAAAGTGGTAAAAAAGACCACGAAAAAAACTTTCTGTTAATAAAAAAAATAAAAAATAAAAGCTTTGGAACAGTAAATGTTTTCCGAGATGTTCTTGAAAACACTATCAACAAAATCATCAACATCAATCGAATTTGACGCAAGCACTACCATAATGAACGTTAAGCCAACACATATGTAAATCTTAAAAATAAAAAACCACAAACTTATTACAGTTTTTTTTAACAAATAAATTGGAAAAAAAATTTATCCATCCTTTTTTTAGACTAACGAAACTTAAAAATCATCCAATAAAAGAACTGCGTAGACTTTAAAAAAAACTGCGTACACTATAAAAAAAAGTATACAATAAATGTGAATTATATCACAGGCAATAATTCTTATAGAATTATAGAATTTTACACAAAACCGAAAAATAAAGATGAGCTTAGCCTTAAAAAAAGCCGACGGACCGCTCTGTGTATGTCTTCATACTTGACGGTCTTTTTTGTATTGGTCTCGCCTAAAACAATTAAGTCCAATTGCGTCAAAATTGTGAAAAAAATGGGGTAAAAACGAATATGTATGCTTAAAAAAAGTTTTTTCCTAAAACCGCCCCCAAAAAGTAGGCGGACCTCAATGCTTCAAAACTTAGCAAATGGTTATATCTTTAATATTTGTTATATAGTTTCTTTTTTCGATTTTGAATAAATTTCCCGAGAAATCAGGTTTTTATAGGTGGAACATATTAATAGTGGACATGGTCGATGGTGTGGGCAGTGCAATTTTTGTCTGGGTTTCGGCCCACTTTTGCTTTGCATTAAAATAAGAGGTTCTTTGCCTTGTCATACTTGACCACAAGGCAATTTTAAATAAAATTTAAATTTGAGGTTGTCTGACAACCAAGTCAATTGTCGGCGTGACAGATCGTATCAACTTTCAGACTTTGTCTGCACAAAATTAGAACCAAAATGCACTCCAAGTTTCACACATACGGTCAGACAGACGGACATGGCTTAATCGATTCACCTGTGGGCCTTGAGCATATTTCTTAAAGGTCTTACGGGTCTACGGTGATTATTTCACTGTGTTACAAACTTTGCATTAAAATTAATATACCCTGGCTCAGGTTTTATTATGAAGAGAACAAGTATTGGACTCACGAGAGAGAATTGTGATTATTATTATCCTGCACATGGTCGCAAATAAATTGAATTAAATTGAACTGTGAGCCCAGAACAAGTCGGTCAGCGATATCTTAATTCGGTAAAGCAGTACGTCGATAAGTGAAGGTAGCAGGATCGTGTCGTGTAGTTGAAAGGTTTTTTCACTCGACATTTTAGCCGATAGTATTTCGATTTCACTGAACTGCTGAAACGAATATCCGACACTGAGCCTATTTTTTACATAATGGCGAACATCAAATGCATATCGCCTGATAGGGGCTTCTTTTCTCAGTCTATACTTACTCTATACTTAAAAACAGTGGCTTCAATACTATTGGATACAGCGTTGTCGTTTCGATAATTTTTTGAGTAGGTACTCAAACTTGATAACAGGGTACTGCTTTGCGATCTAAGAAAGAACTTATTTTGTTCGAGCGAAATTTCGCTATTCAGTTGCAATTCAGAAGATAAGATTTTAAGGCAATGCATTGTATTTTTGCAGTCATTGCAATGCATTGTATTTTTGCTAAACCACAATTATTTACATATAAAGCAAAACCAGCTCAATTTTTTTCCTAGCATAATGACGAGTGTTTAATTTGTTAACAAATTCCCTTAGCCTCTGTAGCTCTTTTCAAAGTAAGGCGTAAAAAAATGGGTTACGAAAACGAACAACATGCTTATTGAACCTCTGTCTTGTACAGTCTTTGTGATCTTTTTGTGTGTCCTATTCTTCTTTTTATCTTGTACGCGAGGCGCAACTGAAACTCCGGCAGTACAGCAGCCTTAATATTAATCGAGGAATGTTTTAAAGGTGGAGTTCTATCTATAAATCCTAACAAGGATAACGTCATTTACTTCTCTAGAAGTGGGTCGAACATGCTTCACACCATGCTTTTCTAATCCAAGAAAGAAAAAGGTACAACAAACACAACCAGAATGCACACAAAAATTTAAAAAGCTACTAAAGCTTTATGAAACCTAAAACAGTTTTTTGTGTAAACATCGAGAGAGACTTAATGCCAAATAATAACAAAGACATTAAATCTTCAACGCACTGAAGAAAGTGGATCTGGTTAGAGATCTGACACAATTCAGTAATTTCATAGACAAGTAAAAAATAAAAAAAAAAACTTTTGAATAAGCTAAGATTTTGCAGGGTCCTTACTTAAGTTCTTACATAAAGAAGAAAAATACTTAGTGAAAACAAAATCCTGCTTAACCTCCCAAACATCAAAGTGTATAGCGATCGCTAAAAGTTAAGTGGAAGAGAATTAATATTGTTTGTGGGAAAACAAATAAACTTTGTTTTAGCAGTAAATTTCTTTAAAAACTTTTTGGTATTTGCTATAACTCTTTTATGTTTAGGTGGTGAAGCTTGAGTGGCACCAATCGCAAACAATCCAAGTGCTTGAGGGAATTTGCAAAATAAATTTTTTTTCATGGAAACATTTTCTTTATTTGGACAAATAGAAAAGAGCTTCCAGAAAACGCTTTAAGTAATACTTTTTTTCTTCTCAAATATTTTTGGTTTGTAGTTTTTGGGGAAAGGAGCTCATATAATATGCATAATTAATTAATGCTGCAAGGCAAATGCACAGGTATTCATTGTGAGTAGTTCGTAAGCAATCGTTTTCTCAGGGCAAGCTTCAATAAATATTGAAAAAAAGATGGCTAGCTTTCTGCATTGCCTAAATGATGACGCCTAGAAAAGGCGTATCTCCTTTACTGACGGGTCACAGTCAAGCAGTGGAGTAGGGGCTCGTGTAGTAGATTTTTCGAGCCGAATTGTGTGCCAGCCGAAAATGTAACATAGAGAAATAATAACGATTGACGCCCTGATTTCTAAGTAAAATGAGCCCGTCCGTCCGTTTTTTCATTCGACAAAAATGTATGCATACAAAATATAACAAAACGCTCAGTCATATTTTTTTTTGCATACAAAATTTTGGATATTACAAAACTTGGATATTACTGTGCTAATATTGATGTTTCGTTATCAGGCTGGACATTCTAGAAAAATTTTTATGAGAAACAAAATAATTTTTTAAACTTAATTAATGATTTAAAGACGACTCCGGAGGGTTTTGAAGATTAAATTACAATTTTGCATCTCTTACGAATATGAAATGTAACTTGAGGTTGGACAAGAAACAGTCAACCTAAAAAGCATAATACTTAAATGTTTTTAACATTCATATCAAAGACAGAATGGTGTGCAAATGTCCGAAGGAAAAAATTGTTAAATGAAGCACACAAAAGATTGGAGTGCCAGCACAAATGTTAATTTGTGATCTAAGGTTCACCGTCACTAGTCAAAACGAATTTAGCCGAAGAAAACTCAGAACCAACATACTGTGGATTGTTGAAACAGACAGTTTTTCCAAAATTCTTAACTATCCAGAAACACTCAGTACAGTTTCAACGAAACCGTAGGCTCCAATAGGAAGAACATTGGATAAATTTAAATATTATATTGAGTTAAATATTTAATTAATAAAATGTTTAATAATATAATAAAATATTACATTATAATGAATGGAAAAAATATATTTTTTGGACATTAATCAACAAGTCCATGGCAGGAAAAATTATTTTTTTTTTTAAATTAATCCCTGAAATGAAAAGTAATTTATAAAACTTGTATCAATAAAATTCAAATCGAAACTACTTTTACTTAACAAAACCACTTAGTGCAATTAAAATTAAATAAAAGGTCGATAATTCCCAATATCTTAACCCACTTCAATTGCCGATCCAAATGAGAGCTCTTCAAACTTAAAAAAAAAATATTCCAAAAGATATTTCAATTTCGAATGCAGCCACGCACGTGTGTAACAAATTTAAATAGGTAAATGACCTCCTTTTGTATTGTATGATTACCGCGTAATTTGTTTGTGTTAGTTGCACAGTCTGAAGAAGGTCGCGTCGCAATTGAAGTGGACCCATTTTGGGCTACTCTCGATTTCATTTGGTAATCGTGTTGGTTGTGCAACTCTCGCATTCATTACACATATCCATGAAATAAAGACATTCCAAAGTTGTTATCGATTGTCGAACGACCGTAAGTAAAAGAGCGGGTAAGACAAAGAAAGAAAATTTATTTTTTACAAAAATCGACAAGGCCCAAATCTCTCGCGGGGCTCAAAAGTCGGCCGCCACCGCTGGCTGTGGTGAATAATTCATGAAACCGAAGAATACCTACATCATCCTTTTTGGGCTCACCAATCCCCTGCATTTGACGTGTAGTTCCTACTTTTATTGTGAATGCATTTTAAAAATACAAATTGAAACGTGGTAACCCACAAGATATCCTTGTTATGCTGTGACAAAATGACGTTTATGGCAGTCGTGACACACTTATTGTCTGAAAGCTGCTATTATCCTCAGCATAAAACAACTGATCCATTTGACATCAATGGAAAAAACATATAAAAATGGTAGAAATATTTCAATGACAATTTCTTAGCAAAAGACTTACCTCGATTTGTGATCTCGTTGCCAGCATTTTTATTATTCTCATCTTGTCCTCCATTCATAGGTTGGTTCCGGTCCATGCCACAGCTCTCGCTTCCGATGTCATCGTCGTTGATATTGACATCATCTACGTCATCGATGTCAATAGCAGTGCCCGAAGAGTTATTCAAATCCCATGCATCAACCCCACCTGGAGCGACAACTCCGGTTAGTGCATCCTTGTGATATGAATTATGGCGATTGCGTGATCCAACACCGCAACCTGGTGTGGTACCTGTTTGTTGTAATATCGTTGTTGCTTGGCCACCAGGAAAGGTAGCGTTTCTTTTGTGTCGCCCTTTTGATTTTGGAAAAGCGGCCAATATATTCAGCCACCATTTGGATTCTTCTGGACATGTTCCCTTAATGAAAGTAACACGATCTGGAGCTGTGATGGCAACTGAATTGGTATGGCCGGTGACATCCTCGGCCGTGGTGACCTCGAGTACTTTTGTCATATCAACACTAGCTTGCGGGACGGTTTCAGGCTGAAAACAAGTGAATTTAATTTTATTCAGATAACGAAGACAAATTAAAAAATCAAATATAAATAATTTATAATATTAAGAACTTTTTTCAAAATTTGATATTTTAATCACTTCAATTATAAAAAATCTCTTCCATAATGAAATATAAAAAAACTTTAAAGGGAACGAAATTTAACCTTTATCCACCTTTAGCCACTTACAGCATTTTGAGACACAAAAAAGAAAACTGAAACGATTCACGTATGGCAGATCTGTCACAAATTTGTTTTTCCCTGGAATTTCCAAGTTAGTCTTGTTTGGCCAGTGGAGACACTCTGAGATTTATTTTCACTCGTCTCCCGTTAATCGCGGTTTTTTGTTCGGTGGAGACATAGTTAAAGAGGTTACTTAGTTCTAACTCTGTATCCTGCTGTTTCTTGGGGCCGCACAGGGGGTGGAACCCACACAGGCCAATCGGTTGGCTGTTTATTCATGTTAGCGTATCCGTATAGTAAACCGGAGGATGCATTGCTGAGGAAAAAATCAGTTAGATCTTGTAAGAGATTCTTTAAGTGCTTAGGCGCTGCTTTTGTAAAAAAAAAGTAAAAAAGAGAGTGGCGCAATAGATCGAGGTGAACTAGGGCCACCTAGGGGCCCACACAAGGGAACTTACAGTTTTTTGCCGAATCCGAACGCATTTTGGAGAAGTTATTCGAATCAAATGTTGCCCAAATGCTTGACCCTCGGGAGGTGAGGACCGTAAAAAAGAACGATGCAATGCTTATAAATAAGCAAAACTTGTGCGTTTGTATATTTTAAAAAGCACTAAACCAAATTTAGATGATTCTAGTTCACACTCAACCCTAATGACGACAACAGCCCCAACACAGCAGGCAACACAGGTCACTAAAGTAAGTTTAGGAGCAATATACAGCCTTGGGCCTACAACTCCATTACGAGCACAGACGCGGACTTTAGCATATATTTCAGAAGCAAACAAAAAAAAAATTAGTCCCGCAGACGGAAAACAAGCCTCAAAGTCCTCGAAGAATCCGAGGCACCTCAAAGAATAAAAGGCAAATAAATTTAAATTAAATTTACCCTGCAGCGTTTCCTGAAATTAAGAAATTAGCTGGAACCAAAATGAAAACGAGTCTGCTTGTTACGCGAGGGTAAATATCGACGGTAGGCAACCTGATTCAAAGGAAACTTTCGGGACATATAAGTCAATAGGTCAGCGAGGCAAATTTTAAAGGGTACTTCACCTCTTAAAGAAAGAGTCCCAAGACGGAGTCCGTATTGAGCACGTATTGAACACACCATAAGAGACGTATTGAAGCCATAAGCGATCAGATCTCCAAGAGATTCACATCACAGGGCGATAGTTAAGAGCTCTGAGAAAATCATGGCGGGCTCTAGATTTCCAAAGACATTGAATAAGATCATCTGACCTTTGGAATCATTGACCAGGGCGACGAGAAAGATCCGATCAGTGAAGTAGCTGGGGGCTTCTGAAAGCTCCAGGCATCCTTACACAAGTTAATCCCACCAATCATCATGGACAACCGTGCTTAAAGCCGACATTCCGTCTGAGAGCCAGGATCTTAATTGCCCAATTACTCACACTACGTGCTCAGAATCCCACCTTTCGACCAAAAATTTATATGTCATAAAAGCTGATGAGCCAAGTGACAACCGGCGATTATTTTAATGTATTCTTGCAAAGAAAAGTCTTAAAAGGAAGGAGAATCCCACTTTCTCGCCGCAGCATCCTATGATGCCCTTCGAGGAAACAGGGCCTCGACCAGATAAGTTAATTAATGGTGACTTACCTCATAACATGCAATAAGGGTTCAGATCCCATTTGCATGATACGCAAAGTCATCAGTTTGACTGTGGTCACAAATTCTCGTTAAACAAGTGTAAAAAGAATTTGCACAAGACACTTGAGCCTGACCTCTCTTAGCCATGCATGTTGTGTGTGTTAAAGGTGTTCCCAAAGAGAGGACATAGAGAAGACCTACAATTTTTGCCGATTCCGAACAGTGAATCGAATCGAGGTCTCTTATGACAAATCTTATTATCAGATCCTCGCGGGGCTGGGTCTGATATCGAACCCGAGACTTCGTGAGCATTATTCTGACTACTCCACCATAGAGCCAAAGTACGTGCCAAAAACTTCATAGTATTTATACAAGTGGGATTTTCCGATCATCGCTCTATACTGCTTGGTTGGTATTAACTTAAGTACTTAGAAAACCCTAGAAGGACGGATTGGTACACTTAAAACACAAAGCTTAAAAGTCATCCTGTCAGTCTTGCTCTATTAGTTGCAATAACCATTAGATGGTGGACATGAGCCAGAAGCAATTAGCCCATAGGTCTTTGTTAAGCCAACCCATTCAGCAGATATAGGAGTTAACGTAATCCCGCGTCTTGAAACTCTGAAACAAGTTTAGGATTCAGTATAGGACAGTATTAGTACTCAGACAAGTGTAGGAGCTGACCTGACCTAAACGAAATTACAACGGGCCTTATAACAACTCTTATAAGAAAATGTAGAAATAAAATAGTCTTTCACCCTGGATTAGAAAAAATCGAACTGCAATGTACTTCTCGGCAGCCTTTATGAAACTGCCGTGTCGCCTTTTCACTCTTTCCTCAGGAATAAAAAAAAGTTACAACGCCTGGAGCGTCGTTAAAGATTACACAATCCATTGGAGATCGAAACACCTTGCGTGATTTTTCTTTGTGATTCTGAAGACCATCAAGGTGAGCAGACCAAGCTCTCGTGTTGTTTTCATGTATATCTAGTCCTCGCACCTAGCAAGCAACCCATCTATTAGAATATTTTCACACTTTTCACTGGCAAAGCCATAGCATTTCTCAACAAGACTTCTTTTAATATGTATTCTCTGCATGCAGGACCAAAACCTAGACCCGATATCAAGTATCACTACCATCTGTCCCTATGTCTGCTGAGGGGGAAAATTAACTCATATGTAATGCATAGAGCAGCTTAAAACCACAAGTTATTTGCGTGTCCCTGTACTATCTTGCAACATAAGAAAACTGACAGTTATGACAGTACGAACAGTAGGGTGCCAATTAGTGGCCAACATCCTTATTTCTTTTCTACATTTTCTTTTCTGTTCCTAGCATAAGTGTAACAGCTAAACAGAGGGAGTAAATTACCCCATGCATCGTAGGTTGTATGGGTACCAAGGATTATGAAAAATAATTTCCAAACCACTCCCACTGCTATAACACGGCAGAACAATTTGGATTGGGTGCTATAACTCACAATGTGTCAATGCTCCTATGTACAACGCAAAAGACTGAAAACGAAACGATGTTTGGAATAAAATTATGAAAAAAAAAATCAAATTCTTCAGACACACGAAATTAAGCGCAGATCACGATTATCGCATGTCCGAGATCTGCTGCAATGCACCGTCAGATCAACAAGCTGAATACTGTTGACTTTTTTTTCATATATTCCAAAGAATCGAAAGTGGTATAAAAGACTGCGACACGTTGCGAAAAGCTTGGTCTCCTTGCCGCCAGAACGGGTATTTCGAGGTGTCACGGATTAATTTTTTTTTTATAAAAAATTTTCAGCGGCGTTACTCGTGAAGATTTGCAAAATGATTATAGATTCCAAAAACGATCAGCAATTTAGAGAGGTGAACAAAAAATTATCGACGAAAACGGTCAATAAATAATCACGACCATACTGGTGGTTGTAGTCGACCCATACCCAGCATCCAAATTCGAGCATGGAAACCTGTAACAGGTGTTGTGTGGCAATATCAGATCCTTTACGGCTCAAGAAACGATTTAATTAATGTATAAATCGTTGATGTTAAAGACAAAAGAGAAACATGTAAAGATTTTTAACTTACGTGTTCGTCCACGGAATATGTGAGCTCTCCATCGTCGTAAAGCACAAACCACCTTCGTTGCCATCTCTGTAAAAGGAAAAAAATAAATACAGGTAAGTAAGGATTTTCATAATAAAAAAAGGGAATTTATTTAGATAAAAAGATGGAAAGTTTAATGGAAAAAGTATTTTTAAGACCCTCGTTGTTATGAAAAAACAACAAAAATTTTGCTTAATTACACACTTAGTAGCGCATAAAACGGAGTCGACTCTCTCCATTTTTGTAACCTGTGAGAATTTTAGATAGTTTTCAATTGGTCCTGTTTCTAACCATTATGTAAAAAAGACATCTTTAGTTTAGTTTTTCTTAGTGTTTCCCGTTTATCAACAGCCTTTAGTGTGGCTTATACCAATGTGGCTTTGGCTAGGAAGGTTCACCATCGATGAGAGTTAGAGAAGTATCCATAGTTCCCACTATTTACTATCAAAAATAATCGATAGGTTTTCCCACCATCGATAGTTTTCGTTCTAAGCAAAACCATATTCTGACAAACTCTGTCAATTTTCACGATGGAAACATTGTGAACCCCATAAAATAATAATAAAAAAAACAGAGCTAATAAGTCATCACTGTCAAAATAATTGCAAAGTTTTAGGGGAACCCACGGTTTTCCTTTCAGTTCAGCGATCATTTGATTAAGTCACGTTAGCACAGAAATCAAAATATTGGTGTATGAACCAGGGCTTCATGCGGTTAAAGCAAGGTTGAACCTGGTTTGCAATGCATGGAAACACAGGTTGGGTCCGACATTGGACAATGTCGCATTTTATAGCGATAGTCGTATATAGAATTTAGTTTTTAAATAGCATAGTTTTTACCAACTATCGATCGCATAGACTATCGATAATTCTCTTCTCCACGTCTACCACCGATCACGCACATCTATCGCGTCAAACAGCGACAAATGTAGGGGAAAACCAGACATGCTAACGATTTTAAGACGGCGCATGACAGCGTCTATAAAAAAAGCTATATAGGGCAATTTTTAGATTTAACAGCCCTGCCACACAATTAAGTCTGTTCAGGGTAAAGACGGAAAACTGTCGGAAAAGTACCTCACCGATCCCTTTGATGTCAAAGAAGGATTTCAACAAGGCGACCAAAGACGCGCTGCGCTGTTTGTCAGGCAACATTTTCATAACCGGAAGAACACATATAAATGTCGGGTGTTTTCTTTTTCAGAGGCATAGTTTTTTTTTTAAATAAAACGACAAATTCATTGGAATGACCAAAATTTTGGCTTTATTAACTCACAAACTGCGTGAAATTTAGTGTTTCAGAAGAGTTTCTGGCATATAGCTTTGGCGACTGCGATTTATGAACGCCATCTTAGGCTAGGGACATAGCGGCGACAAAAAATCGCCCGACATAAAACAGCGCGATTTTCTGCAGCAAGCATACTCAACACACGAATAATAATTTTCCGTGCGGCTTCTGTCAGTTTTGATGAAAATATAATTTTCATAGTTAAAAAAAAAAAAGAGTTTTAAAGCTTTTTGTCGTAAACAAAGTACAGCAAACAATAATTTTCTGTGCTGTTCTAGTGAATTGTGGTGAAAATTGTAATTTTCATCGTTCAGAAAAACAAAAATTAAATTTATTGTCTTGCGGTTTGAAAGTGTCGCAAATAGAGCCTCGCGACTAATTGCCGCAGTCGTGTGTTGTCTACAATATAAACGCTTAAGCTTCTAGCCGGACTACAATTAGTCGCGCGTTTTTCTTTCGTGTTTCTCTGGCCTTATCGGTTCAGTTTTGCACCACTTTCTCGATCATAGCCGTTCCTATTTCGTCAAGAGTGCGTCGAATGTTGGCTTTTAAATGATAAAACTTTGCTGGTTTAAGCATAGACCAAGGATTTAACTTGCCCCGACAAAAAGTAGTCCAAAGGTGTCAAACCAAATGTCACCAAACGTTTGGCTCAACGTTTTGTTGCAACCTTTTCTCCTCCAAATGACATAAGGACTAAAAGAATTCACGAATCATTTGCCATTCACGCTAGTGTTGCCACCGCTTTCGGATTAAGGGACAATTAAGGCACATTAGCCTCATCTGTAAAGATGAAAACTTAGAGCAGTTAAGTTTTATTAACAATTAGAAATACATTTTCACGTTTTGTAAACGTTGTTCTCGTGTAAGTCTTTGCATGGTAATACGCTAAGGTACACCAAAGGGAAAAGGCAAACACAGTTCATTAGTATAACAGCTAGTATGACAGTAATTTCTATTAGAAGTTCTATACCTCTAAAGAAAAAAAAAACACCATTTACATCAAATCTCTTTCCAAACTTTGAGGTAGTTAGTGATTTTGTCTACTGTTACTGTAAAGAATAACTGTTTCTGTAAAGAAACTGTTAACTGTAAAGAATAACTGTTTCTAATCACTCCTTTTTATGTTTATGAAATTTAACAAAAAATTACAATACAAAAGTTGTAGATATTAAAATTTTCTAACCTTTTTGTATGTAAAGTATATGCTCCGCCCACTTTTGTGCGCGTGGCTTTAAGAAAGGTGATTTTTTTAATTCAAAAGGCGGAGTTTTAGTCCGAAATATACATAAAGCATTCAAAAGTTATATTTTTATATCCCACACACTTTTTGGAGGTGTGGCAGTTTCTTTTTCTGGAACTGAAGTTTTTACATACGCACTGTTGCACCTTTTCACTTGTTTTAACAATATTTGGAATAGATAAGCGAAAAATGAAGCTATTTTCAATTTTTTTTGTCAATTTTTTGGTGTACCTTATTTAGCTGGTCTGAGAGAAGTTATAGTCAGCGAGACATAATTTGAAAAGAAACAGAGAATTTACTCGCACCAATCCATTAGACTTCTGCTCCATAAGTATGGACACACATACACTACAAAATGCTTTTCCAGTTAAACTCAGCTTAAACCAAGATCTGTTAATCCCGTAACAAAGCCAATCTGGAGTTACCTTAGCGAGCAGTTTTTCAGTGCAGAGTTAATTCCGTCAGCAAAGTTGTCAACATCTCCGACTCTCGAAATTATTGACTCTCCGAACTCTCAATTCACATAGAAATACACACGAAAAGAAGGTCGAATTGTTCTCAGATGTCATTTTTCATAAAAATACACAAATTAACTGTCATTCTACACAGAAAAAATATTCAAAGAAGTTCATACTGGTCACCAGAGTTTATTCGGGATTAACTCACCAAATTTGGCGAGTTATGGCGAGATTAACTCCGGATCTAGATTAACTGAAAAACTCATTTCTGGGGTTAATCTCAGTTTAACTCGGAAACTCGGATGATCTCGCACCGAAAAACTGGCCCTAAGAAAGGAATCCGATGCCGGATTTTCAGCTCTAAATAAATTCATAATTTTTTTTTGCAAAATATTTTGGTAGCAAAAGTTCCTATCTCGACAACAAAAAAAAAAACGTTTTTAGTTCGAAAACCTGCAAAATAATCTTGGCTGAAAAAGGGTGTAGGCACATTTACCTAATGTGGCCTTTTTATAACTTTTGACTTGTAAGTTCTTTAAGAACTAAAATTTATTTTACGATTTTCACTACCTATCAACTAGAAATTAAGAGAAAGTCAAAGACTATTGAAGTTACAGTGAAACAAAGAAGACACACGCAGAAAATATCTTCGGCGGCAAACTGAGAACGAAATCATTCCCAGAGAGACGTTGGCATACATAAAAACCTACTTGGGTTCCCACAAGTCTACGCTCTGTTATTACATCAATTTATGTCCATTTCACTGGTTCAATTACCCCACTTAAGGTCACATAACAATTAGAACACACTTGATTGACACTATGCAGCACATAATACGTACTGCATCAGCGCAATCCCGCCGCGACTGCATAACGAGACTTAATTACACGCTGAATGCAGTAGTCGTTTCGAAGCTTGACGGCCTACGTCACGTACTTATTCTATTCCTCCTCCTATTTTGTTTCGTAATGAACTAGTGCACCTTCACTCTAATCTAATTACACCGTCGCATTTCTATCTGCAAATGTCTTTTTTTTTATTTAATGAGATTTTCTTTTGTCACCACAGAAAATTCTGTTCCTACGGCACAAAAAGTCTCAACGTAAATCCAGTGTCGGTTTTCATTTCTACACTAGAGAAGCTCAGATAAAAAAAAGTATCTACACATGTATTCAAATACACCCTAATCACAGTAATTCCCTTCAGAAAAAAGAAAACTTGTGTTGTTTTGCCTTGCGTTTAATTATTAGAAACAATTAGTATTATGTAGAAGGTAGTGAGTGTGCGATACAGGAATAGCTTTTGCCTTTTTATACACATCCATAGATGCATGGGTTTCATATTTTTTATCCGCTGCTTTGACGTTGCTGTAATTCATTTAGTTTCCACCGGAAAATACATAGAAAAATCTTGAACCGCATATAGTTGGAGACGGTAATGATATAGCACGGCTACCATACTACTCACTGGTGGGAACTAAGGAGCGAATGCATTTCAAAGCTTCTAGGCATTCAGATTGTCATGTAACCACCCCAGTAGTAGCGGCTTTTGGGGTTACAAATCGGTAAATGTATCTGGTTACCGGCTTTTACAAAAACAATGCTTTTTAGTTGGTATTGTATAAGCGGATCGATATGAAGGAAATAGTTTGAAGCAAGTTCCGTTTGAAAGGGACTTAAAAAATCGTACTTTAGTAGATGTTGCCTTTATAAATAGAGATTTTGAACGCGGCAGGTTTGGTTGTCTCAATGGGCAAATAAGTGATGTCAAAAGCCGAGTTCCTACACGGCTTAGCTGCGTCAAATCGAACGAGTCCTAATATTGTTGCGATTCGCAACTTGCGAAGAAGTTTTTTCCGCATCATAAGACGTTAGAAACACATTTAAAAATATTCAAAATAGCCGGGCACCTATTTCTACATTTCTACTGACGGGGCGTATAAAAATTCTAAAAATGAATGAGATTCGAACCAAAGACCTTCTCACTAATCACAGCGCCAATTAACAAAACTCTGTGAAGAAACGCAGATGAAGAAGACTTCGGCACACCTGAAAGTACTAGTCAAACTGAATGTGAAGACAACAACACGTCTTGTCTAGAAGTAATTCGATCGAAATTTGGTTTTTAACAAAACAAGTACATAATAAGTTAACAGAAAGTTGCTACAACTTTAATGCCAAAAATGACGCTACAAAGCCCATTTCCCACTAGGCTAAGAGTCGTCTTAATGAAACTCAGCTTCACAGCACAACAAAAGCGGGATCTGTAATAAATTTTCATTTCCATTAGCAATTTAAATTGGCAATAATTCAGGTCAATAAAATGTGAATTTCTGTGATTTATTGATGGGTCTTCAATTAAGGTCTGCAGTTAGACGTTTTTATTAACGATTTGCAGAATTTATGGAATACATCGGGTTGAGGGATAGAAGAATCGATAATAATTGTGGCGACATAAAAAGCGCTGTCGTGTGCGCTTTATTAATTATCTTCATAGCTGCATTCTTAAGCTTAAATGAAATTTTTAAAACCAAATACTTGGAGTATGGTTAAATCTTTCGGTTTTAATGGCACTTTATTATTTTACCCATAAATAATCCGCAATCAAGGAATTCAAAGTTAACGACCTTTGCAGAAATATTGATGAATTTAAGCCCGATTGCAAGTATAATTTGATGGTCTCAAAGAATTCATGGGCTCTTGGTAGACATAGCTCTTTTACACGTCCTTAGGGCTTAGGGTTATGTACAGCATTTGCGAAACGGAATACGCACAATAACAATAATTTAAATAAGCGTATTTAATATTTACCAAACCTAACAAAACATAGAACGCCGCCAATATATTTTTAAGATTAAACTTTTGGATTTTGAGAATTTCCAAAGCATAATGTAAGCAATAAACTATAAAAAAAACTAAACTAAGCTCAACTGATTTTTTTTTAATATTTTTTATTAATTAAATTTATTATTACTTTTAATTAATTAATTTATTTATTTTGTTAATTATTATTTTTATTAATTAATTATGCTTTTTTATTATGTTTATTATATTTTCATCATTATTATATAATAATAATTTATTATTATTAATTAATAATATTAAAATTAAATTAAATAATTAGAAAAAATCAAATATATAAAATTAAATTAAGTTATTTTTAAAATTAGCTAATATCAAAAATTGGCTAATAGTAAAAAGGCGTTGCGAATACTTTGTAATTTTTTTTTGCTCGATTTGTATGAGAACGTTTTTATTTCCAGAATTTTACTATACTTTTGTTTCTTTTTTACAACAGAGGCCTCAACAACATCTCTTCTGCAGTTCATATCACAATTTTCAAAGATAATTTAACAAGAGGGGCCGCGATTTAAGCTTAGCTAACCCTAAACTAACCTTAGAAAATTCCAAACTTCTTTACGCTAATTTTAATAACTTGAGTTTTAAGGTATAGAGAGAGTCTTATCCTGAGACGGGTTGGGTCAAAATAATCAGGTCAAATTTCTGCTTTTTAAAATTCTGACTTAAGCAATTCTTCTTCTTCTTAAGGTGGCGCTATAGTCCGGGGTGGATCTGGGCCTCAGCCAACAAGCTTCGCCAGCCAGCTTCAGGCCTTCACACAGTACGGCAGAAAAGATCTTTTATGCGATGTTAGGAAGACTGTTCCCGCTGTAAATGGCACAACTCAGAGGATCTCCTTTCTTCAGGATCGGGCAAATAATGCTGAGGTTCTATTCGTCGGCCATGCTTTCTTCCGACAATATTTTACCGATGAGCTGGTGAAGGCTCCTAACCAGCTCATCGCCAGCGCATTTAAACAGTTCGGCAGCTAGTCCGTTTGCTCCGCCTGCCTTGTTGCACTTGAGCTTAGACAGAACTACTTTCACCTCCTGTAGGTCGGGTGGGCGGTATCGTTCGTATGCTTCGTCGGTAATGTCTTCGCCCGGGTTGAACGGTTCATTCTGCCTGACAGCGGCATTAGGTTCGTCTTCGCCGTTATACAGTCTGCAGAAGTGGTCTTTCCAAATCCTCAGCACCGACTGCGAATCTACAACGATGTTCCCTTGATGGTCCTTACAGGATTTAATTCGAACTTATACCCTTGACAGGACCTTTTGATCCTCTGGTAAGACTTTTTAATCTCATTCCTGTTGTAACATCTCTCTATCTCTTCAACCGCGAGCTTCTCGTGTTCTCTTTTTTTACTTCGGAGAAGCCGGAGTTCCTCTCTCCTCCTCTGCTCGCAGAGCTCGCGAGCAGCTCTAGTCCTTCTGTGCAGAGCCACTTTGTTTAGCTGCATGTGCTTGCCGGCATTCTTCGTAAAACCAGGAGTTTCGTTGTGGTGGCCGTGTGAAACCCAGCACTTCAGAGTCGGCGTCTCTGATGGCACTTTTGACAATGCGACTTAAGCAATTAAGTTCTGCTTATTCCTTTTAAGCAACGTTTTAATAGTATTGAAGTTAATCAAAAGTAAAAAAAAGCATGCACGGGTCTGGCACGACCACCCCCTACCTCCCTATAGGTAGATACATATTTCGCTGTGTCGCATTGCAAAAATTGCATTTCCAAAATTTTGTTTATTGAGTGCTGAATATTGTTTTGACTATACCGCCCATATAATACAGGGTGTACCCCCGTCTTCTGTCACGACCCTGTCTGATTCTTTATTTACCTTACCGCGTGAAAGGTTTGCTTAAAAGGCGAAATAATCTGAAATTTGTTGCTTTAGTCAAAATGTTGGCAGCAGTAAAGCAGTGTTTTAACCCGTAAGACTCACACTAGTCCAAGCTCACAAAAAAACTGCATGTTGTTGCAGATTATAGCACTTCGACAGACAATCGGAGGGTCCTCGATCCAATACCAGGTCAAACAAGTTATTTTTTCTTTTTGTGGCCACCATGTCTCATCATCGTCAATTTCCTTTCCGCTTATCCTTAGAAGGGTCTTGGAGCGACGGCGGCTAAATGGTCCTTCCATCGTTCTCGATCATCCACCACCAAGTCAAGCG
The DNA here is from genome assembly GCA_947623515.1 of Neoascia interrupta. Taxonomy (NCBI): domain Eukaryota; kingdom Metazoa; phylum Arthropoda; class Insecta; order Diptera; family Syrphidae; genus Neoascia; species Neoascia interrupta. The sequence continues at coordinate 58,359,985 of OX392462.1, read as the reverse complement.
CAGGCGCGATCTCCAGGTGGGATATCTTGGCCTACCAGGGGGGCGACGCGCTCGCATCTCGGCAAAAATGACCTGTCTATAGGAAGTCTGTCGTGGGGCATGCGTGTCCAAACCATCGAAGAATCGATCGTTGCACTAGGAGAAGTAGCGGCTCAACATTAAGATTTTCACGAATACTGACGTTTCTTACTCTATCCCTAAGACTAACACCAGCAACGCACCTCGAAATCTCATTTCGGTAGCTTGTACCCGCGATCTAATTCTTTTGGTCATTACCCAAGTTTCATGATCAACTCCAGCAGACTTGCAGAATTTTAGCGTTTTAATAGCACCTGTGACTGGGACAGTTTTCCGGTCTTATCTCGCTAGCAGTGGGATTGCCATCTTCATTGCCCTACTGACAGTTGAGCAACTCCGAAAAGTGCTCTCTCCATTCGCGTAAGACATCTTTATCATTTGAAAGAGGTGTGCCGTCCTTTGATTTAACCCCTTGTTCTAATTTCAACTTTTGACACGGCTAATAGTCTGCCAAGACATCCTGCTTGCTGATCTGTAATCGTGCTCCAGCCTTCCGCCGAAATTTTTCCATTCCTGTTCGTTGGCTGTTCTCACTGCCCGATTGAAAGTTCTTCGCGCCTTATTCCGGGCTCGAGAAGTTAAAATCCTTCATTGATTCCACACAATATAAGCTCTCTTCTTTCTGAAGCTCTCTGATGGCTTCATGAACTCCAGGTGTTTTGAACCACGCAGATATTTTCCCACCACCAGGACCAGCCACCACACCAAGCCGCTTCACTCCACACTTTTCTTGCAGAGGCAATGGCTGCCGAGGAAAATAGCTCCCATTCCTCCTAAACATTTAAAAGGGCAGTTGGAATTTGCTCAAGCTTCACCGAAACGTGCTGTGCAAATCGTTCTTTGTAGTCGCAGTCAACATCCTGCAATCTTTCCCACCATATGCGCGTCACCAGTCTTGGTTTTTACCTGGGTGGCAAAGGCATACTTTCGCTGAAAAGTAATTTGCACACCAGTAGGTGGTGATAAGTTGACAGCTCAGCTCCTCTCAAAAAACGAACGTCACAAATCATTTTTTTTCACATGCCAACATGTCGAGTTGAGTAAATTTTAACAATTATGACGAGAATCAAACCGTATATAGGCCCCTATCTTCTGACGTTTAGTCTAAGCGAATGAGAATTAAAAAAAAAACGTAATTGTGTCACTGACAGACCACGATTCTGATAACTTCACAAAACTGATGGCACACCCTTCGATGCTACCAAGTCGACCAATTGCCCTTAGTCGACCAATTGCCCTTACTCGCAACATCTTATTTGAGAACGGCGCAATGGCCAGGCCATGACCGTTAACGGCCATAAGCCGAACTCTTATATTATAATGAAAAAATTCCAGAAAAAAATTCACATTTACAGAACGCATTTTTTGGTTATAAGATTTAATAATAAAAACGCTTTGTTGCGTGTTAAACGATTCCATGACTCAAATTGCCAAGGATTGTACTTAATATGCGTCAAAAAGATTAGCAACATTCAGTTTAGTAAATGGCCGTATTTGGGAAACGACAAGCCCACCATCTGATGACTCAATCGCAAAAGCGTTTCTAAGGTTCAGGCACCTTAAAATTGAGCCTATTGTTCCTTACCAGTAAGTAGCATTGATGGCAAGGACTTCAGCCTCCTTAAAAATGGATAAGTTAATGGATAAGAGACTTATGCCAAGTCTCTCCCCTAAATATAGGTGTTCTCAAGAATAGTGAAGGACTTCACCCATGCAATGACCATCTTTACTTCAAAAGTGCTCGTTTTGTATATCTACGAAGGTTCGTTGAACTAGTTGCTCTTAATCATTGCCTATTCGCTAATTTCCTTTAAAATTTATGAAACCTTTAAGCATTTCATTCAATTTGTAAAACAAGCCCACTATATTTTCCTACTCAATAAGAAGTTGATTGCCTCTATGATTGGACGTGAACTTCCGCTCGATACGCACACTTAGATGCATATTCATACGACTTTAGTTTCGTGATCAGCCTACATGAATGCATCCAAAACCGATTTCCATCTAATTGGTATGCAAATCCGACAACAAACCTCCTGTCTTCCTCCAATTTAGTCTACTCCCCAGCCTATATCAACAGTTAATGTACGATCAATTATTCTTCAAGCGAATTGAGATCAGTTCTCGTAAACAACAATTCAAACTTCATCCATAATGCAAGCCAGAAAGTTGGTGTTAATAACATAGAAATGGTAGTGGTAGTGATATAAGACACACATATTTGTCCCACACAACATTAACACAGCTCCGCGCGTCCTGTGGGCTAGTCGGGAGGCTCATATGCTTAATTACGCCATCATCGTCGTTGCTCCGTACATCGCTTCTTAGAGCAGCGTTGAGTGCACACCTTAGGCCTACAAAGTGCACAAGACCCATCATCATCTCGGTATCAACCATCTGCATCCGATGGATGCAACATCCCACAGCAACATCACATTATTCACCTGACATATTTGCATTTTGCGCTCGATGCTAATTTATTAGCAAAGCGAATCTAAAGATGACGACGACGTCCGCGACGAGGACAGCAATGATGATGGGGCACAAGTGGAAAGCGCGCTTACACACCTTTATTTCGAAATTTTGTTGTCGGGTCGGGGGTTTGCGAATCCGAAATCTGCTGAAGTCGATCAAATAGCTCGCCTCCCTTGCGCGGACGAGTGTGTTTACTTAGACATTTGTTTAAATTAGTCTGCAGCCGATGTGCGCGCATAAATCATGCATCCAAAAGTTCAGCCTGCGAGACGTATGGCAAATACAAGCGGTCGATGAGAGCGCACAGTCTTGACAGACAGACAGACAGATAGACATGAGTTGAGGAGTATTTTCGCATTTCGGGGCGTTGCTGTTGGCTGGCAGAAATTATTGTTGCTTGCGAGCTGCGTTCCGCTGGTAATGTGACAAAAGTATATTCAAGGATGGAGATTTCCAACCGCCCATTCTCATGCGGTGCAACTACAGCGCAGAGCTGATTTATGCGAGAGCACAAAGCCACTCGAGGTTCTTCAAACCCCCTCCGTCAAAAACGAGTGCGCGATGTACACACGTCTTGGGTAATTATAGTCATTTATTTGGCGGGTAAAGGGCGAAGCGCTGATGTACGCGTTGCTATGCCAAGTCATCCTACTCTTCTCGGGCTGTGTTGTCTCACCACTCGAATAGGCTAATTTGGGATATGCAAATGCTTGAATTCTCGCCTTTTGTTGTTAAACCATGAATAAATGTTTATTTGACCGGCTTAAAGCACGATGTGTTATCATATTGAAGCTATTTAAGGCATTGTTTGCTGCATATATTATTACGAAATTCTCTTGAGAAGTTCGCTTGTTGTGGAGAAAAAAAATTAGGACATAACTACAGCTCAGGGGACATTAGTGTTAAAGTTATGTATGATTATCATAGATATTAAAGAAATTAAATATAAAAATTGAGACCAAATTATTGGAAGATGCTTCTATACATTGATAAATACTCAAAAGCGTGACTCTGGGGTGAGTAATCCAGTACCTGTAATGTTAGCATGTAAATGTTAATAAATGCAATGACACGACACATAAATCGAAAATATGTAACGACTCTCGGAAGCTACCGTGATTTAGAACAAAACTTTCAAGTGACTAAAACAGAACTGAACTGAACGTTGACTGGAAAGTGAACGTTAAATGAAGTGAAGCGTTGACTGAACTTTCAACGCATTGACACACCATCAAAGGTAATCTTCACTGAGAATTTTACACTTGAATGACAACTTTGCTAGAATGCCAATGCCCAGAAATAAAAAAACATATTGTGGCATCAAATATGAAGGGGAAGTTGACATAATTCATAAGGAATTTGCTCGTGATGTCAAGATGTCAGGATGACAATGCAATGACCAATGGTCGTATTATTCTAATTTGGATGTCAATTAATATATCAAATTATTACCGATGAAAAATAGAGAGCCCTGAATTAAGAAAAATGAGACTCCACCAAAACCAGTCACAGAAGCTTTGAGCTTTGAAAATTTATATAAAAAAAAAGTTTAGGTTAGGTCAAGGCCCCCCACTCATGCGGCAGGAAAAAATACACTTTGGCCGGATAAGAAAATTTAAATTATTTGTATTTTTTTTTTTGTAATATGCTCGTGATCAAAGGGACATGATTACCCTTAAAATGTGTAGCACATCGTGAGCGGAAAGAATTTGGTTTCAGGTCAAGCCAAAATCGTTTACTAGAACTCAACTTATACACCAATGCCGGTGTTACATTACTCGGTGACGGGCAAAGGTATATGTAAGGTAGCATTGGCGGCTAAAGCATGAACCCAAGTAGCACTTTGATGTGCCCTTTGATACACCGACTAGTGTGAACTGGTTTATGATGGTTGCTGAGGTTGTTATGCGGTCGGTACCTATACCCAACCTGTTGAAGGTGAGTAGACCGATATGATTTTGCATCCCTTTACCCGTGATTTCTTTAAGGTCATCGAAGAATGGTTGGTTCAGTGCAATCTGTCAGGCTCTTGCTAGCGCTGGATTTGCAGAGAAAGTGGTAGAAACTTTCTTTCTCGTTTATATTTCCGCAGCTGGAGTAGTGGGGATGCCTGTTGTAAGGGATATCTAGTTGGGCCCCACGGTCTCCAATTGGCAACTACTCCGTTCGGTTAGGTTAGGTCTAATAGGTGGCTGTGCGGAAGACCAAAGGAGGTCAATTGTGATACCCATTCGTAAGACCGGAGTTACCAGCCCGAGGACCCAAATGATGACTTCTCGATTTGGCTGAGAATGACCGAGGCAACCAGTGTCAACAAAAGCCTGTTCCGAAGGTCACCAATCGATGGCTGAAGGGTAACCGTTTTGTTGTGAACAACTCTCAGCAGCAGTAATGGGGGCAGTGAGAGACTTTCCTGAATAGGGTCTCGAGACTGTTGGACTCCAGATAAGAATTTGCCTTGAGGATGTGACAGGTGGTAGGCATGCAACAAGGCTTGGTGTCTATTCCAAAGACTTCTGCAGGAGCTGCATGGATGAGGAGGAAAAAGAGACCGCTCTCCTCTGTACAAGCCCCGCTCTTTCTAAAAACCGAAATCTTCAACTAGGAGCTTTCTCCTATAATGATCTAAGCGATCTTAGTACCACCGACCCAAAACATCTCTCACGCTTCAATAGCTCAAAATGGGTCAATGAGTAGAAGGGATCTGAAGATCCATATGGTATCACAATGGACCTACATGGACCTCTAAGTGTGCTTGTTTTCTTTGGACCCGACTGCCGCTTCAACCAATCAATGAAAAGACAAGGTTTACGCAACCGATTTCGGTATAAGTCCGTACCTATTGCCCCAACTCAACCCGGAGATAAAGCTCCTTATCCTCTTTGAGTCGAGTCTTTCTAGATTGTTGAGATCTCTGAAGAAATATTCACCTAGAGAACCTTCGCAACGTGCGTCGATAGGGCAGGAGAATTTACAGAACATGGTTTTTTCTTCCTCCTCATTTCAACAACTTCTACAAAAAATCGTTGAAGGGAGCACCGAGTCTTCTGGCATGACTCGGTGCTACTCGGTCTTCCTACCAGGCAGTGGCTAGTGAGAGCCCCAATGGTTTTTCTAAGATTCAGCCTATTAAAGGAGATGAGTCTCTTTGTTTTCGTACGATCGAGCGCTGGGCAGATTTCTTAAGAAGAGAGTGCAGTTTCTAGAGAGACAAGTGCTGATGTTATTCTACCTGTTATTACATTGTGATCGCTACGGTGTCCAGGTGAGACTTTGTCGTATTTATGGGTGCTTCTGCTTCTGTTTCATTACTCGGATTAGCATACAGTACATTCTCTAGCTAGTTCGTCAGCTTAGCAGTTGCCTAGTATATCTCTGTAGTCTGGAACCCAAAACACGGATATTTTGCACCTGACAGCAATCTCATTTGAAGTGTCGCAACATTGCTTTACCGACTTGGACACTAATGTCGGTGATTCCAAGGCTTTTATTGCAGCTTTCTACCACGCTTAATGTAACTTACGCGAACCGTACGTTCGGGGTGAGTACGGTTTACATTCATAAATGAATTTTCGCGGTATATCCCAAAACCTTTAAATTTATGTGTAACCACCGCGAAAGTCTTAAAAGTTATATAGCTGTCTATATGGAAAACAATAGCGCTATGCAGTCTTTTGAGTTGATGTCCAGACCGCAGCTCCTCGAACAGCTGTGATTTCTACATGAAATGCACTGCAATGATCGAGCAGCCGTTTCGAAATGCATAAGCCTAGTCTGTGTATGAAAACACACATTCTATTGCAGGAATCCAGGACTCAAAGGAAATCCTGCTTGGAAATTTGGTAATGAGTTTGACATTAAAGTAAAGTTTAGGTAGAACGTAGTCCGTCGTAATTGGGCCGTGACCCTTGTTATCACGAGCCAGGGTTTCCACCTCAGCCTACGTACTGCTTTAGCTGACATTGACTTCCCACATATGTCAACGTGAAGGTGGAGCTCTCGCCTGTTTAAGCTATTAAGGGATTATAGCCTCCACTGTAAAGTAATGGGCTTATACAACGTGAGAGGCCAGACGAGCGACAGGTTTGTTTGAAAATTTAAACGACTTCATATTGATCTTCATAATTTTTAATAGCTCGTCTTGTTTAATATTTGACATCTGCTTGGTGCGGGCTCTATCCAAAAAAAACAAATGGGTTAAACTAAGAAACCATCAGAAAACATGTTCCTCACTCGAGTTCTTACATGTGAATGACTAAGAATCCGCCTTCAGCAATTTATTTTACTGCAAATGAAATGTTTTATCGATCAAACAAAAACTCAACCGCTGAAGAATTGGTTTGGCCAGAGTTTCTGGCTAAAATACAAAACAAGCATATATCTTCCCCTTGCTGTCCACCACAAACCACTTAACTGGAAGCAATAAAGAGTTGAAGTTTTCAGGTTTACTACCATCCTACTGTAGCTATGTTCACAGTGCTTAAAAACTAACTGCTTGCAGTGAAACTTGAGGAACGAAAAGAAAAAAAAATAAATTTTTCTGGGACATTGTGCGGTTTCTTCGTTTCTATGACTTATTCTATTTTTGGCTTGTTAAAACCACAGACACTTATTACATTCCTGATTGTATTTGAAGCTTTAAAAGGAGGTTCAAACCATGTTGTGTGTACGGGCTGTAGGTCGTAAATTTCGTTTGCTAATTGAATTACGCACGCTTTTCGCGAAGGGGTCTAGAAACTCCTACAACATTTTTGAGTTTGCTGTTGTTGCTGCTATTGTTGTGGGTAAGAGAACACTCTTGGACCATTGATTAGATACAATAACCTTTTCGAAGAGATACCCACACTTGATGTCAGACAAATAATTAAACTTTTAATATTGTTTGGATAGGATACAAGAAGAAATCGGTTGTCCGTTTCGCTTTTTCCTTTTGCCCGGTCATTCATGTGCCGATTGTTGGAGGTTTTTTTTCTAGAGAAAGGTTAGATTTTTGTGTCTTTTTTGATATATTGCCATAGATCATGGAGAATAGTGTGTTCATAAATACAACGTGGGCAGGCGGGTCAATTTGATTAACCTTCACGGATCTAAAAGAACAAATTACACGACCATATGCTGAAGTGTAATTAATTTTTTTTTTAACGAATGACTTTATGGATTTGGGTTTGATTGCTTATATAATGGAATCGACAAAAATATATACATAAAGCTATCTTGGTAACCATTTTTAATGCGAAACTGAAAAGGCGATTTTAACTAGGTAATTGCAATATATTAAGGTAACAAAAGACAACGGAAAAAATGCTTTTAAAACTGGAAACATTACTCCTGTTGGGACACATATTCGAAGTTTAGAAAAAAAAAGGTGAGCCAACAGATGGTGTGAATGTTGAATGTCACTAATAATCAGTAATAAGTTTTTTTTTAAACTTTTTGACAGATTGAACAGACGGGCAGATAGAACTTTTGTAAATTTTTATTAATCTGAAAAAAATAAACATTGGCTTAAATTTTTTTCGAGCAAGCTTATTTTCGGATAGATAGGGACTTAGGGACTGACGGAAATAAAGTTTTAACTAGTCAGCAACGCTGTAATCATCCATCCCCAAGGATATGGTTTTTCATGGATCCACCTTCGTAAGCGCCTAAAAAATCCTCTAAGTAATATTTGTCATGATGAGAGCTTGCTCAATTCGGAGTTCGGTAAAAAACAATAGGTCCTACTCCTACATACATGTGTCCAAGAACAACCATATAAGCATAGGCAGGATCACACATCACAGCTCACCTAAGCGTAAGGGAAATTTGTTTTATCATATTTGGTCATATTGGGAAAAATCATTTTGTTAACATAAGAAATATTTTTTTTAGTATTTATTTTTAATGGGCTTTTCGGTCGGTGGTTTTTAAATACAAAAGGATTGAAAAACTTTTATTCAATTTTTTTAACGACGTCTCGTCGATTATTTGTCGATTTCCTCGGGGGTATTATTTATTTATTCATATTTTGAATGAAACAATATGGTACCAGGTTACAGGGAAATTAAATTCAAGAATAATAAATTAAAAAGCATTTCTACGAAGAGAAATAATATCACAGCCTATTGCACCTTTAAATTATGTCCTAAGACTGAAAGAAATATTTTTGTTAGCTTAGAATATATAAAAAAAGGCTTTACTTATATATATATATAAAAAATATAATATAGAATATATAAAAAAGGCTGTACTTTCCAAGATCGCTCACATATTGGTAAAAATTTCTGGAAGACCAACTGCAAAGCCTTTGATAAGGGAATGCTAAGAGAGATTAGAAATGAAGTAATGCTATCTTGCTTCACAAAAGCGCAAAACTGTTTTTTTCCTGCTTTATGGTGCGTATACCATAAAGCGTTTTAGGAAGTCTTATTTGAGTTTGAATAGTTCCTGAAGAAAATGGCTTTTTCGTTTGCTACACTAAGCCAATTGCGAACCGAGGGTGTTGAGTGGAGTGGGGAAGTGGCCTCGTATATTAGCTGGTACTTTTTCATAGCCTTAACCAACACACTTAGGTTAGGTTAAAGGTTGATAGATGCCCTTGTGACAATAGGGACGTCTCACTTATACCAGCATTTGGGTCCATTGCGTCCGCTAGGATGGACCACTGTTAAAAGCTCAGAGTGCCGTCCTCTTGGGCCCATCCGGATTTGTGTACAAATCTTAGGAGATCCTTTAGATCTGCATTATTTAGATCTTCGAGGTCGTTAAAGAAGTAACAACTGCCGAGGGTACTACGCTGGGCGTTCGCATAGCAGGTTACGAACATATTCAATTTCTTCAACGCCCCTGCAGCTTCTGCAGTAGTTGTTATGCTGTACGCCTAGCCTCTCTGCGTGTAGACTCACAGCGCAGTGCACCCGTGAGAACTCGTGAGTACCCATGAGTACCCAGTCAAACAATAACAGTAGGCTCTCACACAGAGTGGAGTCGAAAAATTTTCAAATAAGTTGCATGGTTTTAGAAGAAAATTTTTAACGGTGGTCCAAATATTTTTACTTGTAAATATTGCGGAGTCATTCAAAAATAGAAATAAACATTTGTTTGTCCTCTTAGTCAGCGTACGAGAGGCTGCATTCCTCGTCAGAGCTCATTACTACAAACTTTGTAAAATTCCTGTTTCTGCAAACTCCATTAATATCCTTTAAACGATGGATGAAACCAATGTAGCATGTGTCTGGGACGGAGAGTTCATTCCGGAAGAGTTCGAGGTAGGTTTGTGTGGGAGTGAAACAAGGATGCATCCTTTAGTGCGTTGCTGTATATCCCCTTCCTTCATTAATGACATAAAAAATTAAAATTCCAGCGCTTAAATAAGCATATTTAATGAAATGCTATTTCTATCTGATTCAGGGGAAGGGCTACAGCGCATGATCAACAAAATCATATTGCTTGAATTTTGAAACTTTTGTTTTAACCTTGACATGTCAAAAATAATTATATTTAGAGGTGGAGGTGGCTGGCAGATAGTCTCGTAATAAAAAGTTGTATACTATAAAGGCGAATGCATCGGAACCGTTCGGGAGTATGAATATCAATGATTCTGGATCTCAGTACTTCTGAATTTAAGAAAAGACTTGGAAGTGATCTTCTTATACCTTTTATGTAAAATATTTTCTTCAACCTTATTGAATAAAATCAATTCAAAAAAAACTCAATAAAATGTAAACCACTTGACATTAAAATATCAGATCTGCGTCTAATCTTATTATTTTGACTGCAATATTTCTTCGTACCTACGTCTACGTCCACTGTTTTTCCCGCAACAATTTCGCGTTTCATTAAGCCTAAATTCGCGGCAAATTACTGGCCACTTAATTAAGCGTATCTCCTGCCACTCATGTGCATTAAATTTTTTTTTAACAGCTCATGATTGTAAACGCGTAATTCGAGGACACCATACTGACACAGTGAGCACTTATCAACTTTTTTACTGCAATGTCCCACTTCCTGTCATAATGTTCAGTTTTACTGCTATACGCCAGTCACCAGATTCTCATAATGTTTGCATTAACTCAAGTGGCACAAGTGATTTGACTACTGAATTTTTTTTTACGTTACGCAATGTGGGATACGATGAGTTTGGTTGACCCAGTCCGTCGCAGGCCCGTCAGGCGGGCGAGAGCAATCGATCAAGATCATGGGATCACGTCCCCCTTAAGTCGTCTCCTTGAATGAATCATCGAGCACTCAAATTGGAATATACATGTGCGGTAGCTACATCCATTTGAGTGTCCTAATTCTGTTTTGCCCCAGAATAAACGAATAAAATTAAACAGAGATTGTTGTTTAAACACACACACACAGCTGGCAGAGGTTGATGTAAGGCATCTGGAGTATTTGGTTCTGCATATAAATTGACTTTCTGGCAAATGACTTTAATGGAGATGTTTGCTCTGCACTTGCAAAAGTGCAATGGGAGCAAATTTAATGCGTTTGGTTCTTTCGAGAAGAATTGTTCACTTTTGATTGGATTGAGGAGGCCCCCTCTGGTGGGGAGTGGCCTATTTAAGGAGATACGATTATTTCAATTTATTGATGGCCACTGCAATTAGCCTGTGAAGCAGTTTACATTGAATCTAATGAGGGCGAATAGTGATTTTTTTATGGGAAGTTTCAGATTAGTCTGAAGTGATTAATCGTTCAGATTTATGGCAGGTAATTTGTGTAAAGAGAAATTACGCGAGCATTTCTTTTAGACTTTATAATTATGAAAATCGTGGCAGTTAAAAAAAGTTGAAATAGTTACAAATTTAAAGGCACTCTTAATATTAGCAGCATACGGCGATATCATACCTGAAACGAAAAGAGAAAGCACAATAATTAGAATTATAAAAACATGTGTAAAAATATCAACAATCATTTAAAAAAAAAACAACTTTTTCTAATTAAATTAATAATAATTTTAAAATTTGTTTAGAGATAAACCCTCATCGTTAACGACACGCGGCCTCATTTATTTTAATGTACCAAAGTCACATTAAGTGCAGATTATGGATTTTCAATTATTATAAAACTGTCTTTACTTTTCAATCTTAATAGGGATATAAGTCTCCCACAACCAGCCTTTTATTTTGTGTGTTTTTGAGGAAAATACATGACCAAGGTAAATTTACAGGGTATTTATGGATTCACCTTATCCGCCAAGCATCGATGATTTTCGGTATTGAGTCCTTTGTGATGAACATTATGGCCTTTTTTACGACTTTAAAAAGGTAAAAAAGGAGAAGAAGCTCAGATGATAGGTTATTGTGGATAAACAGGCAATAAAGAGCTATAAGGGAACTTATCAGGGAAATGGATCAACTTATATTACTTTTTGGTGACTAAAGGTGAACGATCACAATTAAAGTCGTAAAATATTGTGTTTGGTTAGCAGACGCGGCCTACAGCTCAGAGGGTAAAAAACTTACAAGCCGGTTTTTTAATCTGTCCCAATAATAGTCAGAATAAAATAGAAAAGGGCAGTTTTATCACCAATCTTAAAAGAACTATTTAAAAAAAAGTTAAAGGAAAATCTACTTTGAAGATTTGTGTACCAAAACCATTAAATCACTTAAGATTTAAGTGACGCATCCTGTACACGCAATATTAATGGGTGTAGGAGCCACTTTTATTTTTATTCTATTTTATTTAATGAAAATATTTAAAAGCTTAAAGTGACTCATATAACGAGCAGGTAATATTTTTGTAAATAAAACTATGCTCTACAAACTAAAGCTCAGTGGGAAGAACCTACTATTAAGAGGTAAGACGAAGACTTACTTAAAAATAAGGCACATAAAGGTTATGGATTCGAGAAGCAACGCATTGGCTCATTTTGAGCTGTGGCGCCATTCAATATTTCATTGCTTTCATCTATGTATATCTAAACGAATCTTGTCCATTCATCCAAGAGGTACACGACCTGATCGTCACCGCAATACAAGTTGGCCAAAACAGAAGAGTGGAAAATAGTGTAAGAAATCTGCAAAGAGGCTTAACCACCTGTCCAGATACTATAAGAAAAATAATCGATACATACTGTAACCCCGTAAAACCCTTTGGACGACACCTTACCTACTACTGGTAGTCTGTTCTCTCGCGCTGTTAGATGTGTATCTTTTTCCCTCGGCGGTCACAATACATATATTTTCTAAAAGGTCGGTTATCCCTTACAAGGGTCGCGTAGCGAGGGTCGCTTAATGGTCTCTCCATCGTTCTCGATCCTCCGAAACCAACTCAAGAGACTCGTCAGGCCCAATCCCAAGGCTGGACTCGAAGAGGTTCTTTACCTGATCCCACCACCTGTTTCTTGGTCTACCAGCGGGGCGACGCGCTCGCATCTCGACAAGCATGACCTTGCTACCAGTCTGCCAGGGGATATGCAAACAACGTATCCAAACTATCGGAGAATTGATGGTTCCACTCGAAGAAGTAGCTGCTCAACATTAAGATTCCCTGATACACTGATGTTTCTCACTCTTTTCCTAACAGTAACACCAGCAACGTACCTAAAGAATCTCATTTCAGCAGCTTGTACCTGCGATCTAGTTCTTTCGGTTATAACCCAAATTTCATGACCATAGATGAGGGTTGGAACGAACACTGAATTAAAAATTGAGATCTTTGCTTTCACTCCAAGCTCAGCTTTTCTGATAACCAGGACGGCGCTACGTGCCACACAGCTAAAGCTGCACTCGATGTTTTGCGCCCTGTTTTTGAAGATCGCATTATCAGCCGCATTATCAGCTGATGTCGTTTGGCCACCTCGGAGCTGCGATTTGACACCGTTGGACTATTATTTGTGGGGTGCCGTAAAAGATATGTGTTACGCCGACAAGCCAGAGACAATTGACGCTTTAAAGGACAATATTCGTGAAGCCATTGGTGAAATGCAAGTGCACACAATCGACAATGTGCTTAAAGATTAGGCCGATCGTGTAGGCTACTGCATTGCTAGCCATGGCAGCCATTTGAATGAAATTATTTTCCATTATTAACCGGAAGGATTGTACTTTCAAATAAAAAAAGAAATTTGAGAACATATTCAGTAGTTTTTTTTTTAAATACCGTATAGTATTTTAAAAAAAAGATATTTGGCGGACCCTTTACTTAAACCTCTGATTTGGCAAAAGAAGTATCATTCATTATCGCATCACCAATACTGCAAAAATAAAATCGTTTCTAATTAGCTGTCAACGGCTGTAGGTGCGATTTTCAATGGGTCTTTCGCATTGATCCTGCTGAATTCGAGCGATGGCCTTGTTATGTTCAACTTGAAGGCTTTGGTCGAATGTCGTTTATTCGCATAAACCTACAGCTTTTGTGGCACTAGCACCGTCCTGCCGTAACCGCAAATTTGGGCCACGTGAAGTTGGTTATCATAGTTCTGTAACCCTCGCCATTGACGGCGACAGCCCCACCAACGTCGTTTTCCAAAAAGAACTGAATTGAACTGAATGCTGTCGACCCAAAACGCACACCGAACGTTAAATTGTCAGCTGGTGACACTCGCAAGGGTATATGGTGTTGTACATATATGGAAATTTTCGAAAAATGCGCCTCGTCGCTAAAGATGATTTTCCGGTCAAAACGGTGTTTCTTTTCCAAGTTCAATCTTGTCGAGCTGAATTGGCATCTGTAAATGAATACTAAACAGCAGATGTGATAGTTGCCACTTAAGCAACATCGCCACCACCAGGCCGCCAAAAACCGACTGATGCAATTCGACCAAGAAATGTGAGGTCCGCAAAAAGATTTGCTGACGTCATAACTTGAAGAGAGTTTTAGACCAAAATTTTATCGAGAATCTTAGTCGAATAAAAAGTATTGCCAAAATTGTTTTGGTGGCTAAAAACCACTGAGAAGCTTTTTTTGCATATTTTATATGTGCTGTACCTTAACTACCTGCAAGAAGGCTTCTCGACATCTTTAATTATAGTAGATATGTCTCCACCGAATACGAATCCGTGATTTACAACTTATCTCACTTGAATCTCACGGTTAACCATACAAATTTAAATCCTCTCGGCAAGCAAATGAAAATAAATCCGATCATCATAAATCATTCATTCTATCCACAAACCTTTTTTATGCCACATTCAACCCGTTCCGTACACCTTTGTAACAGTTTGAGAATCGAAAAAGGAAACTGAAACCGTCCACGTATGACAGATCTGTCACAGATATGTTTTCAATTGTGATATTAACAACGGATATCTTTTTGCGCTCTTGGGAAATGTCATCGTCACTCTCTTTTGAGAATGACAGAAAAAGAATGCACGTGTCAAATAAATCCTATTTTGGGATCAGAAAACTCTACTTTTTTAGCTCCACGCAACGAATCTTTTCCTCAGATTGTTATAGCTAAGCGGCCTTAGAACCAAAAGAACATTACTGACCGTGTAAAATGGTTGCTCTGCGTATGAATCGTTTTCTTTAAATTCTAGTTTCAGTCTTAAATCGGTCATACCAAACTAGGTGTGTTGGACAAACTAGTGTGTAGATTCCATAAGCTATTCGTTTTTTATTCAGATACATACGTTGAAATCCGACAAGCGCGGGTCGGATCTTCCAGTCTTGGTTTTTATTTCACAAGACTTTGAGGATGTTAGGATCACTATTATTTTTTTTTAAATATTAACTGATGTGTTTACAACGTTCTTTAGGTTAATACCATTTAGTAGTAATAATTATTTTTGTTGTACAATATTTCGCAACATTTTATATAAAAATGATATGCCATTATTAGCTTCTCAGGGTAGTCTTCTTCAAGCATTTCCTTTCAAGGCTGACAGTTGGACCATTACTTGCACAAAGCCAAATACTAAAATTCGATCCCAAACATGCTAATTACTCTAAAACGATCCTGTTTGGAGTTTGTCTAGGAGCAGAAACATTCGTTATGTCTGCTTTTATAGATAATCTGTATGCCCAGTCGGCTTTTTAAGTGGCTTTACGCTTAGTTTTTCTTGTTTCATCGCAAAAGGCTGAACTATACCCAGCACTATAGCTGACACCTTATCGATCTTGTTCTTGATTACCCTACTCCTGACGAAAGCATTTTCTTATTAACTAAATGTAGTGCAAAAGTTCGCCAGTAAACGCCCGTTTCTGACTACTCCGGGCGTCAAATTTCTAGAAAAACTCGTCTATAGGATGAGAAATCTCACCGAATGTCTAGTCAATCCACCTTGTTTCTGTTCTCTCTTACGTCACCACCACTAAATCTATGTCAATTGCAATCAACTCTGCATCTCATCATTAATAAACAATTTTCCACTTGGCAGATCTAGACGGTAAAGCAGAGTAGAGTCGTTCTCCTCCTACGTGAAAAAGTTGCATTTACCCTTCTGGAAAAGTTGATTAAAATAACACGCGCGAGTTGCATCCGCGCATACCAACATTGTGTTTGAAGCAACCTGCTTCCTTAAATCTTGTTTCTAAAACACTTAGATCTTCTTCTCCGCGCGGTAGACTGTTCTTCCTACGTTAAGCCTCTAATTTTTGTCCGCATTCAGCTTCCAGTTTTCTATGCTGGATTCTAGTTTGCCATCAGCTCATTTGGTACCACCGCCCGCCGCAAGGCCTAGCTATAGCATCTTGTGTATTCCAAGTGCATCGCATCCCGAAACATGAACTGACCACCGCAACTTGTAGCCTGATTGCCACAGCTGCCGGTGGTGTGTGCGGAGGCTAGGCGAAAACAAGTGCGCTTCTGCATCAAAAAGTAGTTGAAGTAATAATAATAACTATAAAAGTAGTAGATGGCATCAGTAGTCTTTCACTTTGAACAACAGCGATCAGACATGGGCAATGGATCCTCAGGAATTCCCTGAGCTACGGTTAATAGCGGTTTTGTAACACATTGATGGACAGTGTGCGTTGCTTCGCGTGAGGATCGGCAGATCATTCATTCAATCTGCAAAGCGAGTAGTGGATTCGCCACAAAACAATCCTGCCGCCACCGCGGCCGACAGCTTTAAGAAGAATTAAAAATTACTTCCTGATTATCACCGGGAGTGATTGCCCGTTGTTCTTTCCATCTCCTGTCCTGACACACCGATTGACTTGCAGCGGTGCTCACCAGGCACGACCGACGTGCCTTTATGATGTAAGATCTAATTTTTCTAATGGATTGCCTTTCAAACACAAGTCATTGGATGAGGTTGATGCTTAGGCAGGGGCATGCATGCACATTGCACACTCACCGCGACATCTATGAATTTATATGCTGTTGATAATTTTGTATCTATTAGCTGATGTTCCAGCACAGTGAGTAGGTCTAGGAAACTTGATAGACAGATGGTTACGCACGATTGAAGATGCATTTCATTGCCCATCGAAATATTGTGCAATTGAGTGGTTATAGCCACATTTTTCCAACGTTTATCTCTGATTAATGCCCGGCAATTCGGTGCATACCACACCTCGAAGTCTTGCCAAAGTAATTGCTTTCATGAGTCCACTAGAAAAAATCCCTTATAAATTATGGGCGGGGTTTTCGACTTAGCGACGATGAGCTGATACTGCAACATTTAAATGTGGTTATTGCAATAAGGTGCTACGATGCAGGAAATTGGACAACAGCCAAGTTAGGGGGAACCTAAGGCTATTCACCTCGGGGCCGGCGATTTATTTATGTTTCGCTGTATTTTTGGCACGGAAGTTTGTTCTCTGTGTCATGTAATCTATTTAAGAGACGAGTCGACTTTATGCCCGTTTGACCGAGTAAGTTTTGAAAATTTAATGGCTGCCAAGAAATCCAATCAAGCGCTTTTAGGAAGAAAGGCGATAAATATGCAGAGAGTACCAGTGGGGTGTTTATTAATCGCCTTATGGAATGCGGAATAAAAACACCTCGCAGCGAAAATCGAAAAGCCTTGTCGACATTTTAACAAAATTGATGGCAACTGCTTCGTGGAGTAGTGTTGAAATACTAGTCGTTTTATTGTCTGACTATGAAAAGTAATGAAAAAGTGCGAAAATGCGTCCAGAAAGTTTCAGTCCAAGATATGGACTGTCAGTGTATTTTGATTAGATGGACTGACATTTACGAGATTCGAAAATTTGAAAAACTGCTCCTTACGTTTACCCCAAATTAACGACAGTGCTCTTTTTTCGAAATCCACAAATGCTAGTTTAACGCAAAATACTAAAAAAATTATTTCGAACTCTGCGCATTTTCTATGAGACTTTTTCAAATGAGGCGTTACGGATAGATATACCGTTATGCAGTGTAATTTTCATCTTTCTGAGCGCCTGAAAATACCAACCTGTCAAAATATGAGCAAATGCTACCAGTTTTGAGTGACAGATAAAAATGTCTACTCGGGCATTGTATGAAAACACGCGTTTTAGTAAATGGCAGCATTTTTGATATGAGGCCAGCAAACACTTGGATGCCTCTCTTGAAAAAAAATCTCTGGAATTCCAAAGGAAATGCCGCATATTTGATGAACGTTTGTACAGTTGGCGTGTAAATTTCGAGACAGCAGAGACTGTGATTGACCAATAAAAAAAAAAAACCTCAAGCATAAAGCCATGAGATGGCCGAGGGTTTTTTTTTTAAACTTAAGATGACAATTTTCGGAGGGCCGTAAAGGATCTAGGTTTTCCGTCCGCCCGCACTTTGTTATAACTTTCGATTGGTCGGTCGTAAAAGTATGAAATTTGGTACGCTAACGAACTTCGCCGAAAACAGAGAACGCATACAAGTACCTACAAATTTTTTTGTAAACGCATCATAACGGTTTTATTTCAGTTAGAAATTTTAATGTAAAAATAGTTTTTGGTACTTAACTTCAAACATTTTGCAGTTAGAAATTTCAAAAATGAACTTCTGGCCAAGCAAAAAATAAGATTTTTAACAAAGAAATTTTTTTTTTTTAGTTTTGAAATGTTCTCGAAAAAAAGTGAACCAAAAATATATTTCAATTTGAATTACGTTTGGGACCGCAACCTCCTAATCTCTCAATATATAAAGCCGATATTTTGCACATTGGCAATACAACTCATTCATTTATTGCCATTTTGAAGTATTTTCGAAAAAAAATCGCAAAGATGCATGCAATTTATACCCCCCTCCCCCTATCACCGATTCTGTTGAAGTAAATGATTTGAAACAAGTGATTAAGTGCAAGAGTTCTAATAGCAAACTTCTATATGCCCGACCCTATATACCGTGTAACACCAAAAATTGTGGGCGGTTCAATTTTTGCCTTGTTAAATATCTTAGGCCAACATTGCTCAATACCAAAATTTAAGTGATTTGATGAAATTTAAGGTGATTATTTCACTGTGTTACAAACTATGCATTAAAATTTATATACCCTCAGTCGGGTATAAAAAAGTAACAAGTAGGTATCAGAAATTATCCAAAAATTTAACGAAAATTTCTGAGATTTGGCTCGAAAAAACCCGAAAAGATTTTCGAAAACTATTCTTGAGTGTTTTCAACATCTCAACGGCAATATGATTATGTACAAATTTGGCTTATTTATAAAGCAAAAACGAAACAAGCTAACTGTTCCAAAAGTTTTCAAAAAGTTGTTTCTAGCTAAATTTTTTCTAGGTTTGCTTTACCTTTGAAACTAAAAAAAAATAAAGTAAAAAAAAACACGTTTTCTCACCGTTATGTCGAAATTCTGTGTGCATAGTACTTACAAAAAAATAGTCGTTAATAGCACAGAGTACTGCAAGGTATGAAATAAAAATATAGCAGTACTGTCGCAGAACTGCAAAGTAAGAAAAAAAATTACTGTCGCAGAACTGCAAAGTAAGAAAAAAAAAATAGCAGTATTCGAAAAACAGTTTCAAATAGTCGTTTTGTAGTCGCATTTTTAATCCAAAAAATTGTCAAGAATAAAAAAAATCGGTAATTAACACATATAGTTTTGACTCCGACCTAGTTCCTATTTCGAGTATCAAGAAAAACTATAGTTTTTTTTTAAATAGGAAACTGTTTCCAAAACACGCTTTAAAACATTTAAATTGACCGACTGAAATTTTAATGCTAAAAAAATATTATAACTTTTGAGCCACTTACATTCGAGACAGTAAATATATATAAGCCACAAAGGGTTCAAAAACAAAATAGGTTTAAAATTTAAAAATAAAAAACAAGTTACAGCTTATTTGTAGAGATTATATAAGGAGAAAATTGAAAATATGACTTGCCGCTCTGTATATTGAAACAGTTAAGTGTGGCAGAACTTCAAATGTACCTAACACAGGTACAGTCAACTGAATAAAAACTGAAATAAGTCAAACCATAAATTAAAAAAAAAAAATAGTAAAAAAAATTGAAAAACCTCTTTCCTATCCTTCTGGTTCAACCATAAAACACCAGCAGTTATGCTGGTATGTATGCAAGCCTTTAATTTAAGTCAAAGATAATTAACGAAACGACTACATTTTTTTTTTTAATTTTTTAATAAATCCCATAAAAAAACCACTTAAGATAATCTTAATAATGGCAAGCTTGAATTTCAAATAATATATTGTTTTCTTAGCTACTGTCTTACGTTTTTTTATGTTACATATTGTCTCAAAATACAGGGTGGCAAACCATTTTTCTGTACTCAAAAAAGTTTAGACCAGTGAGTAAGTGAAACAGTACGTATGTAATAGCTTCGGTCCGTCTGTAACGGACCGCGCTATACCCTATTCCTATTCTCCTTTTCATTCCTATTCTCCTTTTCATTCCTATTCTCCTTTTCATTCCTATTCGCCTTTTCATTTCTATTCTCCTTTTCATTTCTATTCTCCTTTGCATTCCTATTCTCCTTTTCATTCCTATTCGCCTTTTCATTTCTATTCTCCTTTTCATTCCTATTCTCCTTTCCATTCCTTTTCTCCTTTCCATTCCTATTCTCCTTTCCATTCGTTTATTTTATTGTTTTCTATCAGCGTCCCGTTACCATTTATGCATTTTATATAAAAAAAAATCCTTCCTTTTAAGTTTTTGTTCCTTTTTTTTAAAGGGGCGTGGCATGTCCAACCCCTTTAACCGAAAATCAATATTAGCATAGAAATATCCAAAGTTGCCGCTAAAATGTACGCAAAACTGTAATCTTTGGTACAAATTCAATAATTGTGTGAAATTGACCTCTACAGATGGGCGTGGCCAAAAACTTTGAATGAACGAAATCTGAAATAGCAACCGGTGTTCTTTATGTGGTAAATTTTATTTCTTATTCTATACTTAGTAAAGCTAAAGCAGTCGAAATCCAAGTTTTTCTGGAAATATATAGGTTTTTATGGAATTATACCTCTAAATATGGGTGTGGCCCAAAACTTTGTATGAACCAAATGTAGAACAAATGTAAAATATTTTCTACACAATATATTAAGTAAAATTTTTTCAATTTAGAACAAAAATATTGAATAAATTTCATTTGAACAATTACTTTTTAGTTCGATGCTAAAAATGTTGTTTTTTTGGTAAAATTCAACAATTTCGTAATATCAACCTCTAAACATGGGCGTGGCCAAAAGCTTTGTAGAAACGAAATCTATTTTAGAACCCGGTGAAGCTAATGTGCTAAGTTTTATTTCTTATCCTTACTTAAGTTAGGCTAAAAAGTAGTCGGAATCCAAGTTTTCTGGAAAATTAGAGGTTTTTCTTCAATTCTGCCTCCAAATGTGGGCGTGGCCCAAAACTTTGTATGAAAGAGATATAAAAAAAGTGTTTCCTACATAATATATCAAGTAAAATTTTTTCGTTTTGGAACTAAAAAATAAAACTAAATTGCATGTGAAAGATTGCACTTTCAATCGATGCCACGCCCACGAGGGGCGGTCTGCGGACTTTATTTTTATTTTCTATGACTTGTAATCATTAAAAGATGCTAAATAATAAATTTCAGCTTTTCACGACGTCTTACAGGCTTTCAAGCACCGGAGGTTGTTGCACATTTAGACCGATTGTGGGCGTGTCGGTGGGCGGATTTAAAAAATTTTAAAATTTTAACCCTTGTATTGCTTCGGATGACAGAGAGCTTACGTACAAAATTTCAGCTTCCTAGCTCAAAATTTAAAGCCTAAAAATTGGTGACGTACGGACGGACAGACGGACGGACATTAGACGTCAAACGGAGACTTATTCGACTCAGAATTCGGTCTCGAACATATACCCTTAAGGTCTTGGGGTCCTTTCGTCATTATTTCTCTATGTTACATTTTCGCTTATATCAAACCTTATATACTCCATTCCTGTGGATAGGGTATAAAAATGGTATGTTTTTATCATTTTCAAAGTTTTTAGCAGTTCTCCTTGTTGGTGTACGTTAAAAAGTGGTTTAGAAGCTAAAGTTATTTTACTAGCAGTATCACGTTAGTCAGTCAACTAAAATATTTTAAAGGTATCACAGAAACCGTTTCAAACTTCGAAACCGCCTTTACGAATTTTCATAATTTCCTACGAACTGAAAAAAAAAATCAAAGTTATTCGTTGTCAACTAAATATTTCAAGGAACAATTTTGAATTTTTTTCATATTTCAGGTCAATTTAAATAGTTTAAAGGTATCGCAGAAACCATTTCATACCGCGAAACTGCTTATATGAATTTTCATAATTTCCTTAAAACTAAAAAAAAAAAATATGAAAATTATTTAAACTAATAAAATAAAATAGAACAAATCAAATTAAATTTAAATTAAATTAAATTTGTTGCCAAAGTCACGGTTGTCATTTTTGTGGGTTTTAACTTTATTTTTAAAATTTCGAGTACTGTAATATTTTTTTCTATACTTGACAATATTCTTTAATGCGAATTCTATTATTTCAAAAATTTTTATTCGACTTGAATGCTGATAAATATAATTTTGTTGTTTTAGTCAGAATTAAAAAAAAATAGAGTTCTGAAAACCCGATTTTTTTTACAAAAATGCAAAAATTGCAGATTTTTGAAAGCAGAATCATGACATGCTGTTCGCAATTGCTTAGTACGTTCGTTCGGACTTATGTTTATAGTTCTTAACAGTCATTGAAGATTGCATTCAGCCAGGCATGGTAAATAGTAGTATATTTAAATACCACATGCATATCTGATGCACCTACACCGTAGTATGATTCGACAAAGCCACTAAACTTTAAGCGTTTTAGATGCAAGTCAGAAACTTAACCTTTTCATAGAGCAATGCTTTATCTCATCCACTCAGAAAAGTGCAGATTGCATAAGGCAGTTAATGCAAAATTGTATTAAATAAAAATAAATGCATAACACACTTCTTGGACAAAAAGTATAAATTTAAATTCTCGATGTGGGTCAACGAACACTTGAACAGAACTGTCTAACAATAAACAAAGTCTGTAATCAATTTCAAATGAATAGGTTAGGTACGCTCAACTGTCAAAGCACTCGTATTGTGCTTTTGTGCCGCACTCCAAATCTGCGGATGCTCAATGGCAAAACTTGGACAAAACAGACTGACATTTCAATAAAAGTCAAGCTGAGGTATACCGCAATAATTCGCGGCGTTATTACTCAGTCGCGTTCAGAATATGTGAGCCTACCGCACCATGGCTAGTGCATACTGACTCAACATCATCGTCATCATCATAGTGGTCGTCCTCATCATCGTCATCATCTTTATCCACAAACCATTAAATTCCGTTATCTTTTGATTGCACAATACGCCGCGCGCACACAGCTAAATCCAACCGCAGTAGTGGCGGTTAGAGGGCACGAATCAGAATCGAAAAAAAGATTGATTCAACTAACGTCGTCGTCGTCGCAAATATCCGCACCGCAATAACCAAAAGGTGCAAAAGTAGACACAGGTCCAACCAAGAGAGCCACGGAAATTGCTACAACTACGACAACAACTTGTAGAACACTCCATTGGAATTTCAACGAGTTACGTTTTAGACATCGCCATCCACGCCTTCAGGAGATGAGAGGGTTAGCGCTATAGGCGCACAAGAATTATGTACGTTCGCGGAATGCCAAAGACTGTTGTATATAGGTGAGTGCTTTGCTACTCGAGAACCAGCACAAAACTTGACAAGAAGGTGGACGACGAAATGCTCTCTCTTTCCGATTGGACAGCGGGAGTGAACTCGTGTATAGTAGAGCCGCATACTATGAATGCGAACAAAAATATTTCAAACTGAAAATAGATCAAAATGCTTTGATAGGGAACTGAAATTCGAAGAATCAAAAGACGTGTCATGCTTCACTCTTGACAGAAAATATTCCGTTCAGGTACTTCCTCATTGGCGCCAAGGCAATTTATGTATTATGGATTCCTGGTAGAGTTGAAGGCGTAATTATGTGGTTTTACTTGAATATACAGGGCGTATTCGAATCTTAAGCTATGACTTATATCAACTTGTTACTCTCCTTGGGCCTAAGCACAGATAAATTCAATTATTTGTTATGAGTCTTTAAATGCATTAATCTTTTACAGGATAACTAACTCAAAGCAAGATTTGCTATAGTCTTAAGATAAAGTGGTTACAACATAGTGCCCCATCATCTATTTTGAAGTTGTGTTTTATTCCTGCTTCAACCTGAAAATCAGCTCAACATATCGGAAGATTCGAATCCATGGGGCGTGTAGCTGCATTTTAGATAAGGGTCAAAATTCTGCTTTTAAAAATAATGGTTTCAAAATTCTGGAGATGTAACTTTGACACAGTTTGGGCAACCCCCTGCCTGTTTCTTTTTTTTACTTTTGCTTTACCTCAATAAAACAAAATTTTGCTTCAAATAGCAGAATAAGCTGAATTTTGTTGCTTAAGTCAGAATATTGAAAACCAGAATTTTGAAAAACAGAATTTTGAAAGGAGAATTTTTACCCGCTCCTAATTTTTACATAGTTTATAACATGGTAAAATATATATATATATGTATTTTTTAAATAGAATGGGTTGGATTTGGCCATCTTTAAAATGCTTCGCAAATCGCGAACGTAAAGAATTAGAGAAAAGAGGCAAAAAGAGTTCCCACTTTTTTCCCCGAGAAAAAAGTGTTTAATATTCCGTCATTCCAACCTCAATAACAGAAGCCAAGTAGGAAGCTACTTATTGCGAGGCAGACGCTCCTCGATTTTTGTTTGTTGCTGGTATTAGTCCGCCCGGATATTTTTTCCAATTTTTGGCAATACCCAACATAACTGCTGAGCATTTCTCTTTCTGCCACCTGGGAAGGAACCAGATTGGATCCCAGCAGCTTCATTAGGGCAAAACACATGGTCCATAATAAAAGTAGATTCCCCCGACCTTAGGGACATATGTTCGAAACCAATTTGTGTCCACCAACATGACTCGAATGAGCCATATTCTACGCATCCACCCATCTTTCTGTATTTGTAGATCGGAAGGCTACAATGGAAGAAGAACACAAAACCTCCTACGATTTCCTCTGTCGCTAACATCATGTGACAATAACAGGTGGCAAAACCGACAAAATTACATCCGAGACGCCTTTTATGTGATCCGCCTTCGAGGAAACTCCTGCTTTGACGATGAACGAGGGCAAGCACATTAGCTAAACAGGAATTATATAAAGCAGCTATCTGAAGTCCTTCCGGCTAGAGCTGCGAACTTAAGAAGTGTCAGAAATTTGCAACAACTCGTCTGTAAGATGTGATCAGACGAAAACATGTCCGATTAATTGAACCTCAACATTGTTTACGCGATCTTCAAGTTAGGAGACTCTTTAAGTTGCAGTAACTACGGATGCAACACTCTCTTTAACATCGCACACAAGTTCGTTTTTGCTGCACTGTGTGGACGCCTTAAGTCGTTTCTCGACAGCCTGATAGGCTTTTATCGGTGCGTTTGAGACCAGGAAACTCTAGGCGGGCTTACTTCTTTTAGTGGCGCTATATTCCGGGGTGGACCTGGGTCTCAACCAACAAGCTCCGTCTCCAGTTTTGCTTGCGAAGTTGGCACAGGTCCCGTCTTCCTTGCATACGCCACCTGAGTCTCGGTGCTCCTCTATTGCGCTGCCCCTGCGGTGTGGGTCCAAAGATTTTAGCGGCTGGGGCGTTGGTGTCCATCCGCTCTGTCCATCTTCGCAGTCTTTGTATGCTTACTGTTTTGGCCCGTACGATTCAATGACCTCCACTCCCCACTGTGCAGACGGGACCTAAAATAAACCGAAGGATTTTCCGACATAGATTTAATATCGCCAAGATATTGGCAGATCTTTCCAACCACCTTTTTATCAATTTCAAGGCCACGTATGACAGCATTCATAGAGGCTCACTTATTGGGCAATGCCTAGTTTTAACATTCCTGCAAACTCATCATGGCATTCATTATGCTCTGTCAAGATCGGTAAAACCCTAATCTGACTCCCTGGATATCAAAAAAGGTGAAGAAAAGACAAAGCGCTGTCATGTGACGACTTTAACATGGTACTTGAATTAATTGTGCAAAACTCCAGTGACAACACCAGAACAACAATTTTTCATTCAAGAGTCCGTCTTATTACTCACAAACATAGACGACATTGACATACATTGAGAACACATGGTGATGTCAGTGAAGCCTTGGGCTAAAGTGTTTATTTATAAGACACTCATCATACCAATACAGTAGAAAACTTGTCAAAAAATTATTTAGGCATTCTAAGAGTGCTTCTTTGGTCCCGTTTCTATATAGACGAAAAGTGAACTCCTAGAGGACTCCTAGAGGAAACTTTACTTCGAAATTTACGGGCTGTACAACGATATAGACATGGCCAGAATGCAACTGTGATTACTGGGTCATCTAAACCGGATGGACACTAACGACCCGACCAGGGAAATCTTCGAATCCACCGCGTACAGACGGCAGAGAGGCATCGAGTCACACGTGGCCGAGGCAAGTGAAAGGGAATAACCGCGAACTTGCAAACTGAAAACTGGATAAAAAGCCTTAAAAGTTCTATGATTGAACCAAAAGATTAAAATTCAGAATGATTCCACAAAAATATACTTTGAAAATCTTTTTTAAGTCTTGGGGATGGCACGATCACATGGATAAATTAGTTCAATGGACCTAATACGCTACGTGACTATGTAAGAAAATTTAGTGGTTCAAGCCCTCACCAATTCAAGGAAGAGATCAACCAAAAGCTTTACCTTCTATACATCTAGTCAAATGTTAACAGCACAACATCCTGCACCTTCAACAGCGTCTATGATTGGTTTGCCCAGAAAAAGGTTTTATAAGGTGTAGGAGGTATTTCGGTTACTACGCTCAATGAAACTTGAGTAGAATGTTTCGAATTAGTACGGTTACTGCACCCAATTCTGTTTCCAAAATTCAAAAATGCCAATTTTGAAAAGCGTTACAATGATGAATGTATGGATGGACGTGCCGTCAACTACAACTGACAGCACCTACGCTTCTTTTTTTCTTACCCTCCTTCAACTTTTTATTTTTCTTTAAAAGGATAATGTGAAGAGCTGGCTTAAAAACCGAATTAGCAGAATTTCTACGGCTAAAAATATAGCTGGCAGTATTTGAAAAAATGAATAGGACTTTTGCGAGAAGACAGAATTCGCTATGCATATTTTTAAAAGCCGCTCTTATATATTTCATCATAGATTTCGTCATAAATCTCAAAATATAGTTTTCCATATGTTCAATTAGTTTCATTCCTCATTAGAGAACGTGAGTTTTGCCCTCGTTCGTTGACCCTCAAAAATAAAATAAATTATATATGCGTATAGAAAATCTTACCATAAGCTTCCATGAAACTTATGGTAGAAACTTCTGCTCACTCAAGATCGAATAGACATATCAATTAAAAGTCAACTTATGGCGTTGGCCTTTGCTTTCAAATCACCCAGACACAAATCATAGTTTGGTATATATCTCTACACATACATTTTTTTCGATATGCTCGTCACAAGGAACATAATATTCCGGTGACCTGTCTCAGTGGCTGAGCACCACAGACCAGACCCCGGTTACCCACTTTGAAGTGAGTGCCGTTATTAAATGAAGCCTATTGAATTTCTGTATCAATTTATTTGGCAAGGTAAACGGGTGTCGGATTCTGGTGGTGGTTACCCAAAGAAATTGACAACTTGACAGATTGGGCGACACGGGGTATATTGTTTTTCAATCTATGACCAACTTTTGGCTGTCATGGTATCACGTTTTGTGGTTACAGCTTTTCGGAGTGTATACAGAAGAAGAAAATCAATTTCAAGTACATTCAAGCCTTTTACGAGTGATTTTTTGATTGATAATTCAATATTCGATTCATGGCATTTGGAGGTCATAAGTAATGAATTGTTCATCAATCGAATCAACCGAGAAGACGTTTCAATGTCATGAGCATGAGAAAGATTAGAATAACCCATGACAGCACGCATTAGATAAAGTTTATCGAATAGTCAAAGAGAAATGTTGCGCATACGCCATGGGTATCTACGACTATTTTTTTTTTAAATTATGAAATATGGGTATATTAGACACCAGCGATATAGTCTGCAGATGTATGAATACTATTCATACTATTCAAGGTAAGAGGTCCTAGTATTTTTTGGGAGAAGAGAGAAGAGTCATAGTCTAGCTCTCGGATATCATTCAATCAGTATCGAGTACACAGTTAGCCTCTGAGCAACTTAATATCAAATTGAAACCAATGGTTATTTTAGTATGAAAGTCAGTCTGCCCTGACAATTGATGAGAACATGCTAATAAAATTGTGCAAATTGCATTTCAGCGACAAGCTTCCTTTGGCACCGTTGCCCTAATAAAGCCAGTTAACCCAAATACCACAAGTTACAGGTAACATGCTGATTTCGACTCTAGACAATGATTGGAACATATTCCAACTGTTCAACTAAATTAAGAATAAGATTGACACAAATTTTGTTGCTTTTGTAAAAGAAGCTTGTGGTGTAAAGCGGCTCGATGTGGCAAATTGTGGCCTACACATTGGTGTTCAACGTGGGAATTCAACCTCCTCCAGAATCCGGTGCTCTGAAGCGCGCAAAACTTGTTCGAAAAACGGATTGGCAGTTAAACCAGCAAAAAAAGCTTGGCGATAAGTTGGAGCACAATTACAAACCACCAAATAAGATGTTTTGGGAGACAACTTGAGAAGCGCTTTCTAAAGAAATTTATGGCAAAAAGCTGAAAATTAAGTTTTTTTTTTATTTTCTCCCCTAAAATGCACGCTTAAAGTTAAGTAAAAAAATTCATTGTAAATTTGCCAAGGATTATATGAAAATATAAGGTCATTTGAAAAAGTGATTTGGGGGGAAATGGCGGCCATTTTAATTTTTTTGGGGGCAAAAATTCTAATTTTTTTTAACTTCCTTAAAACCACGTTTTTCTGACATGAACATATAACTTCTCTAAAATTTTCATGAAAATCCGACAATATATCAGCGATTTATCGTGACTTTAGTGAAAAAATCCTAGGCATTAAGAATTAGTGAGATTTTGAGGTTAGGATTTATTTTTTAAGTATCCCTATCCCTGTCAGTCTAGTAGCTCTTTTCATCCCATAGAAACACCTTTTTTACATACATATTTTTATGTCAACTTCACTCTACTATAAGCATAGCGCGCAGGATAGCTATCCTCCATCATGCGTAGGGCAGAAATATGTCGCACATAAGATAAAGTTTATCGCAAAAAGTTGCTAAGTCTGCTAATGTTGATTAACTCCAGCCAAGACCATTGACAAAAAAGGTGTTAAACGTCCAACACGAACAATTAAAGTGACAACACGAGCGCAGGAAGGCGCCCAGCATTTAGCGAAAAGGGGTACTACATTTTTCGATTTATAAGGGGTGTATTTCCGCCATATTCTGTGACCGAAAAAATGGCCGCTAAGCTGAAAGGAAGGCTCTACCCCGCAGTTGTGCGTCCCGCGCTTACATATGGTTCACAAAGAAATATGAGAGCAAATCAACACAATTGATTTGCTTTTCACTATAAAGGCTGTTCTCTCGATGGCCTATACACTTTTGAAATCGGTTTTTTGTGGATAAAAGGAGTTGTATGACTATTGGAAAAAAATGGAAGGTGTGCAGAAGTATGGTTTGCTGTCCAAATTAATTTTAGCTTTGAAATTTCTTATTTTGCATTCAGTCTATTAGAATGTATAAATCTCTTGCAAAAATAGACTCGATTTATTAAAAAAAACAGTGAGTAAAAGCATCAGTGAGGTTACAGTTAAACGGAGTTTTGAATACCCTATCATATTCCACACTGTAAAATGCTGATGACATTGTTATTTTTTGACATTTTATAAGTAAACTTTGTAAACTTTGAAGAGGGGCGTGGTACAAACGCCCCTTATTTCAAACTATCAATATTAACAGATATTTCCAAGTTACGCTTAAATGTACGTAAAAATGCATTTTGGTGCAAATTCACTATTTTTGAAAAATCGACCTCTAAAAGGGGGCGTGGCTTTGTATGAACGAAATGTGGAATCAAATTTCTTTTGCTTTACCTGCTAATTATTTATTTCTATGCTTTCCTAAATTGGGCTTAAGGCCAGTCGAAATTAAGTTTTTCTGCAAAATTTAAGGTTTTTCATCATTTCTACCTCCAAATGTGGGCGTGGCCCAAAGTCTTGTATGAACAAAATGAAGAACTTAGTGTTTTCTATATAAAGCATTTTGCAAAAAAATTTTAATTTAGAGCAAAAATATTGAGTAAAATGCATTTGAAAATTTACCTTTAAAATAGATGCCACGCCCACTGGAAGAAGTTTACCTATTAAATTGAAATTTAATAGGTTAATGCTTATTAAATTGGAAATGCTTAATGTGAAATTTCAGCCTTTTAAGACGTCTTAGAGTTTTGAAAGCTCTGGAGGTAGTTGCACATTTAGACCGATTGAGCGCGTGTCTGTGGGCGGATTCCAAAATGTTTTACCCTTGTAAAAAATCTCCTCTGCTTCGCATGACGTGGAGCTTACGTGTGAAATTTCAGCTCTCCCAAAATTTAAGGCCTAAAAACATGTGACATACAGACGGACGGACGGACATGGCATATTCGATTCAGAATTCGGTCTCGATCATGCGCCCTTAAGGTCTTGGGTACCTACAATAATTATTTATTGTATTATCGTGTTACAAACTATGTGACAAACTTAACATAGCTCCTATCCTATGGGATGGGGTATAAAAAGGATTGAATTTTGATGTTTTGCATTGTTTCAAATTGGATGAGGTAGGTCTAAGCGTCCAATGGGGGACTACCCAACAAAGATACTCATGCGAGTTGATCTCTAAAAACTGAAAAAAACCTTTTATAATGCCCTTACAAGGCTCTCAAAACATATTTTTTTATTAAAGCTTAAGTTCGATCTCATAGCGCTCTTAAAGCAAGATTAAAGGTTTACAAGACCTAAAAAGACGGAATCGCATATAATGACGGCAAATTTGAACTCTTGTTATAGGAGCAGAACTCTCATACAGTAAGAAAACAAGAAAACAACACCAAGAACCATTATGAGAGTTTTTACCTTGAAAATTGGCCTTTTGCTCTCATAAGCGGAACTACACTCTGATAAAAACCAAATGTTTGCAGCCGTTTAATTCCTAGTTCACACGAAAATATTGAAATATTGGTTTTATGTTTCACTATCTTTCTTCTTTTTTACTCCCATAAGAAAATGCAAAGTCATACTGCAGGACTAAAATAAATCTTATAAGAAGATTTTTGTAGGATGAAAATAACTCATATAAGTGGATCTCTTAACTCATAGCTTTAACTAAGGCTCTTACAACCATTCTCAAAGCAATCTATGAGAGACGATTTGCAATAGACAATCTATTTGAAACTCTTGTAGAAGTTCATGGGAGGCTGTCAGTGGTTATGCTGTTGTAAGAGTTTGAATAAGCACATACGACGTGATTGTTGTATTCTGGACTACTGAACTCCTCACATAGAAACAAATTGAGAACTTGGAAATATTTTGCTGCCTTTTTTACAAAAGGTGGAGAGAGTAGACTTTTTACGAAAGACACCAAGATGAAGATATATTAACGCAACTGCGTATTAGGAGTTTTTTTTACATTTCAGCTTGTGCTTTCAACCTTACCAATGACAACAATATTTAAAAAAATATGGACAGCTAATATAATAAACTACCGAAATGAGATATCCGAGGTTTATTCTTGGTATTACCATTCTTAACATGGAGTTTTTTGTTAATCTTTTTGTAATAATTACCTCGAAATCAGGGAGTTACGATTACCCTCAAAATGCGAAGAACATCGCAAGCGGCAACAAAAAAGAGGATAGGAAAGATGAAAGAGTTCTCGATCCAACACAAACGCTGATGAGCAAGTAAGGAACATAAAATACGCAACATAGAAACACTAAAGCTTACTCCCGCAAGTGTTATGCCTTTACGGAGAAAAGCTATGATATAACCTACACATTTCCTATAAAAAAACATGTCTATTTTATTTCCAGCATGGAGAGAAAAAAATGTTTTGCATTCGGCGGACTCTTTCCTAGATAAGAGACGCCGACCAGAAAGCCGCTCATTTTGAGACAGATGTTCCTGGATTTTTCGTATGTAGTTGTTTTTGGTTCGCCCATATATTTTTCCATACCGATATCCACCATATCTGGTAAGCATTCCCCTATTCGCCACCTGGGAAGAAGCCCAATTGGGGACCAGCAAGTTTTCAACACCTCGTTCGCAAGCCTTCAACCAAGTTCCTATATGGGTTATGAATGATATTTGCCTATAATAAGACCCAAAATGAGGCTGGACCTAGTCGAAAAATTCACCTGGCTCTTGAGTTGAACGGGGGTGATCAAGTGAGCTAGATGCAAGGAGGAAACAACTTGAATTGCCTTCCTCAAACCAAATACGATGCAGCTTATCACATTGCAGACACTCTCACGGCAAACATTTCTTAGATATGCCAACCCTAGTTTATGGGGAAAGCCTCTTAAATTCACGCACTAAGTGCGATGCGCAACAAACTGACTTCCGCAAAATATTGCCCCTTCAAACGTTAAAAGCCAAACAAAGAGCCATAAAATGCACCTGAGTTGAACAAATACACTTAGTATAGGGTTCACCATCCAAAAGGCCAGAAGCAAGCTATAAAAAAACACAATGTAGACATTCGCGCAAAGGTATGCGCGCCGTATTCCGCGGGCGCGCGCGCGAGCCGGCATCAGCATAACTCAAAATACCACCCGAGCACGACTTTGCCATCACCAGCAACGCTTCTTCAATTTAAAGTGAAGCTTCCTATGAGCCAGGGCTACGTAACCAAAAGGCTGCCACAGTCAGCAGCACTGGTGCAGCAGTCGTGTCTCTTTTCACTGCAAAACGTAACAAATAATCGAGTGACATAATTGTTGCGACATTTTCTTTTTGTTTAACAAACCGTGAGATACTTAGGGATACTTGTTTTCCCTTGCACAGATATACCTTGTGGGGGTGGGATCATTCGCGAGTATATAGTATATTCGTAGTACAAACCGGGCTTCTCACGACGACGACGACGTGACTAGCATAGTGTACAAAACCTGTCAATTTGCCAAACAATCGTGTGGAATGATGGGAATTATGCTTTTCTTTCTTTTCGCGAAATGACAATATTTTTTGGGAAATTATTGCTTAATTTATGGGAAAAACAAAACACTTGCTTTTTGCTTTCAACTAAACTTTTGGTAGTGAACATTTTTTCTTTCTTATCGGTGGCTTATACCTTAGTCACAAAAAATAGGACTGATTTTCGTAAGAACGTCAGCATTTTGCAACCTAGATACGAGCACATTGCATTTAGTATTATTATCAAGCTTAATCTTCAGCTGACGCCAGACTTTGCTGGTTTTATTTTCTGTGTGACAACACGTGATTAAAAACAATCTAAAGAATAGAAAAATAACAAAAAAAAAAAATCAACGTTTTATACAGGTGTTACGCTATTGTGCATTTAGCTATTATAAGCGGACAGCTTATTGTGGGAGCCCTATTGTTGTCAGCTTTTTTTTTTCTCGGCTTTGGTTGTATAATTTTGTTGTTTGGATTATCTGCTATGATGTCATGAGTTTTGATCTTTTGTGCTGGGACTTTTGTAGAATCTTGGTGATTTATTGAAAGCTGAATCGAAAGTCTTCATATTAAGGCTTTTTCTTACATGGTTTTTTTAAGATACTCGAGGAATTGAACTAAAACAAGGCTTACAATTTTTATAAAATTTCATTTAATGTTAGATAAATTCCTCCCGTGCATTACATAATTATTATTTTCAATTTATCGGTTTAGTATAATCTAGCTAGAGCATGCGACCGATTAGTATCATTAAGGTAATTGAGCTCGAAATAGATTGCCTGGTACTAAGTTTTGCAACCTTGGATGGCTTGTATAGAGAGATTAAGTGTAATTTTATTCTGCGTTATACACTCTGAATGGCTGCTAAAAAAAATTGTTTGTGTTAGACAATTTACCTTATAGTTTAAAGTACAATATTATAAGGCGGTAGTGATTTGGTTTAAGTCTCAATCCAAAACTACGTCAGAAAAAATGGTTTATTAGCATTCAAAAAACGATAATAAAATTGTTTGGAAAAAAAGTTTAAAAATTGACAAAAATAAAACGTTTTTTGACGAAAAAACCTCCATCAGTCCCGGAAGCAATACGTAGATGTCGATGAGGGTGTTGTTTTGTTGTGTTGCACCGATCTATACGATTGACTTTAAGCCTCATACTTATTTTGATAAATTTCTCACTTTTCCCCAATTTTTTTTTTCGCAAAACAGCAATGCTGACATTTAATAACATCTTTCATTGCGGTTTCCTCAAAGGAAGTATTTCAAAATCAAATCAAAGCAAAACCCAACTCCGGTCCGAAAAAAGACTTTCTTTTTCACGCCTACATTTCAAAGATGTGACAAGCTCTCTGAAAAAAACATGTGCCTAACAAAAGCTTGTTTTGAATTCCATTCGGGTTAGGGCAAAAAAATTAAAGTTCACAATAGTATAAACAACAAGTATAAACAACAATAATTATAACTTTCTATTTAACAAAAAGCTCGCGATCAAAGGGTGGCTGCCCTTAAAATTCGTTAGCGTATCGCGAGAGGAAAGAAGTAAACAAAAAAGGTTGCTCGATACAGCACTGCTGTAATAAACGAGGCTGGGAAAACAAAAGTATGTTCCTGCAAGTGTTATGCCTTTACATAGAAAGCAATGATATAACCAGAAAAGTTTTAAGGTGCAGCTTAAAGCCGGTCAGCCCGTCATATACCTTCAAATTGGAACGTTGTCCGGTTTAGGAACACGTTAGAGAGAACTTATAGTATAATAGGCCCTTCATATTCTCGATACAACACTGCTGAGCAAGGCTAGAAACACAAACGTTTTTCCTTGCAAGTGTTATGCCTTTACGTTTACACGTAATGGCCGTCATATAAGCATATTTGAATGTTATCAGTTTTATAAACATGTTAGGGAAACCATTAACTTCTTTTGAAATAGAAATATTTGCCTTATAAAGGGTGATTTTTTAGCTGGTTTGGTTTTGGCAACACTGGTTTTGACAGCTGACGTGTGTTTAGTACCTTGTGTCACTGTCAAACAGCTTCAGTTTGGTTTGCAATTTAACCATGGATCGTCTTACAAATGAACAACGCTTGCAAATTATTGAATTTTACTATCAAAATTCGTGCTTGGTTCGAAATGTTCATCGCGCGCTGCTTCCATTTTATGGTCGGCATTCTCGACCTTCTGAGCACTCTTGACCTTTCACGTTTCGGGCCGGTCAATTGGCCGCCTAGATCGTGCGATTTGACACCATTAGATTATTTTTTGTGGGGGTATGTCAAGGCTAATGTCTATAGGGACAAGCCCGCTTCGATTGACGCACTAGAAGCCAACATCCATGCATTCATTCGTGAGATACCGGCCGATATGTGTGAAAGAGTATGCCAAAATTGGACTCAGCGGATGGGCTACCTGAGACACAGCCGCGGTCAAAATTTGCATGAAATTATCTTTAAACATTAAATCAAGGTTCAAACTATCGATTCAAATAAATATTTTCATTAATTTTTTCGAATTTTTTGTGTTTTTTTTAAAAAAAAGTTCTCAACCTCTTAAAAAATCACCCGTTCTGACGTGTGTTATAAGAAAACTTAGATTCTGTACTTTCTAAACCTTAAATAAAGTGGTCGAAATAACATGAACCAGCTCTTAAGATCTTTGTGTGAGTTGCCCTACCCCGTCTGTTCAAAAACTGCCGGGAATAGAACCCCAGTAAATAAAGTACTTAATTTAAAAAGGGACATTTTCTTTAGTTATATTTTTATCTCTTTTTATAATAAAATAGGAAAGTACAAACTACAAGGAAAGCATTGATTTTTCTATCTCAGTATTTTGAAATATAAAGGAAAGTAAAGGGAAACCCAAGCAGGGAGGTTCCGAGAGGGCAACATACCCCGCACTTATTCAACGGCGCAAAGAGAGCAAGCATTTGGAAAATATTAGACCAATAACCTACAAACTGCAGCAGTGTTAAAACCTTTAACAAAATGCTTTCGAAATTGGAATCGCGGAATACCCTACCTTGCCTACAAAAAAATGTCACGCCCTAAAAAGTAAAAATGGGGGGGAAAATATACTTTTTTTACGGTTAAGGGTCCATGAGTTTTCTAGTTCGAGTTCCGGCCGAGGAAATCAATGATTTTTTTACGGTCTGACGAGAAAGTCCGATTAACCCTCCGAGCCGAGAGTATTATTTGCCATGAGAGACCTTTCAATTTGGCATTCGGAATCGGCAAAAGATTTGTAGGTCCGTTTCATGTGTCGGGACCTTACTACATGGTTTAAATACTTCCCAAAAGTGGGCAGTTGGCTCCTTAATTTATTAAATATTAATAAATTTAAAATTTTTTTTTTGTAAATAGTTTTTAAGGAAAAATGAAGAAGAAAATGAAATCAAATAAAAACTTATTTAAAATTGGTGATGGCCAATGCTAGAGGTGCAATTGTAACATGGCTTGAGTGTAAATAATGTGTCTCTTGGAACTTGAAGGACTGAATTTCCAATCAATTACACCAGCTCTCAAAATTTTCGACTCTGGAAATTATTGACTCTCCCAACTCTCACTTCACATAGAAAAACACAGGAAAAGAAGTTCGAGTTGTTGTCAGATGTAATTTTTCACAGAAACACAAATTTGGTGAGTTAAGCCGAGATTAACCCCAAATCCAAATAAACTGAAAAACACATTTCTGGGGTAGATCTCAGTTTAACCGCGAAACTCGGATAATCACGCATTGAAAAACCGGCCATGAGTGACATTTTAAAATTACTTAAATAAGGTGAAAATCCTACGCAAAAATTTCTGTACATTCCTACTTCTGCAAATGTTGTTTATATTGGCCCGAAAACTATAAATATGGAATTTGTCTTGTAAAAAGTCTCCTTGATAATAGTTTCGAAAAGGCACTTAAATAAAATTCTTAAGGTGATCCTAAGTGTTATATCACAACGATGCGTTGCGTCAAACTTGACTTGAAAACAATCAATCAACCATATGAATTCCATTGAAGCTAAAACAATGTTTTTTGGTCTACGGTCACAACACTTTTTTGTGTAACACGAATCAAAAATTTAATGACTAGTTTTTTAATTTTTTTTTTTTTTTAAATTTGAATATGTTGGCTGCTACTAAGGTTTGCGTTTGTTGTGAATTTCTTGCAAGTTTTTAAAGTATTTGAAAGGTTTTTGAATGACATTTCATTTTTTAAAGCTTAGACATCGTAAAAGGAGAAAGCCAACGACAATGCAGCATTAAGGCGGGTCTCTTAATATGGACTTTAAGATTAAAGATATCCATGTCAAACGCCATTGATTAAATAATAAGCAAATTCCTTTATTTAATCAAGTCAATACGATTATAATTTATTTTTGAATCTTGCACGTGAACTGCCTGCAATATTTAGTGATTATTATTTAGTTAAAAAGCTAACCGAACTTATCGTTGCTTATTTTGGGGACCTTACTTTTACATAGGAGACCTATGGTAAAGTAATGGAAAATTTAAATATTAAAAAATTAAAAATTTGGAATCGGAAATTTTTGAAATATTTCATTTTCTAATATGGAAGGCTAACAGACATATACATTATTATAAAAAAATAAAAATACTTACAAATAAATGTTTCCTTTCATAATTTTATTTAACATACCTGCAAAAAAAGAAAAAAAAGAATTTTAGCAACAAATCGATAAAAAATTAAAAAATATATATATAATAATGCAAAATTATTAAAGTTCTATAAGGAATCAAACAATTTTAAGAGAATAGCAGCCAGCCAGATGCTGGACGCCAACGAGTAGGTACGTGTCTGTATTGTAAAGGCCATAGGAAGTATTATTTAAGACTAACAGAAACAATGCACCCTCCTAATCCGCAAAAAACTCTATTTCATCTTAGATAGACTCAACTATAGGGTCGTTACTCTTTTTTCTATAATGCAACTCCAAAAGTTTTCAACAAATAAGATAAAAAGCAAAGTATGAAGGAAGTAGCACTAATTTTCTTCAAATTTTTTACATGCTTTGGATTGGAACCCTCTCGCCAATCCAAAATGAACTATTCCTTTACACGCACCGGTATTCTTTTAAAACATCCCCTTGAGCGGACAGAGCTTCAAGTGCATGATGAAAATCCACCCGACAAACAATGAGAAATCACTTTTGCCCAAGACTTTGTTGCAGCATCTTACGAAAGGTTCCCTTCCACCAAACTACACGGCCCACGTGATTTTCCAATTTCGTCTCCCGTTTGAAATCTGAGCAAATTAAATTTCAGGCGCTCGTGCGCCTGGAATGAGGAGCACCCAGCAGGCAGGGCCAAATATACCGCGGTGTTGAGAAGGACCGCTGATGCTCTTTTACAAGACCGCACAAATAAATTAATAACAGAATCTTGCGGTTACTGTGAACAGGGAATAGAGACAAAGTGCCCTGGTAGACTATAAGCTAGCCAAACCGTGGCATTCTCGTAAATCATTCAATTTTTGCTCGACTTCAGTTCAGGTTGATTGCATGGGTTGGTTTAAATTTTTTCTTTCTTTTAAGTTTTGTTGCATTCTAGTTGCCAGAAGGCTTTTATACTGTAGTCGCACACAATGGCTTTCCAATGAAATCTAAATAAAACAGAAAGACTCTGCCTGTAAATGCTTGGAGGGACAAATGTTTGCACGGCTAGATATGTGGTATGCACTGCGATGCGGTATGAAAAATGTTGCCAAGGCGGAGTCTGTGATTCGCAAAATGACAGATGAAATTTAATTGAAAATTATTGGAAGGAGGAATCACTGCAAGGATATAATTTTAATTTGGATTCTGTGTGGGATTTCGGCGTGGTAAAGGAGATGTAGTGTAGTTATTATTTTTGCAATATAAATTTTTCCGCTTAACAAATGAGGCGGAAAAAGAACGAAAAAGTTGCACCCTAACGGCTTCTGTGTATCACATTTGGGCGATTTAAAAGTGCACTGCCACCTGACCCAGACGCCCCGCTCGTTTGTGCCTCTATCGTATGTCTAATTAATCCTGTAATTTTTTTTCCAAAAGTCCATATATGAGGCTGAATTTTTTGAAAAAATCTTTAAGCTTGCCGCTACTAATTGCTCAAGCAGAGAGAAAAAAATATGGACAAAAATTTTAGTGCAACTAAAGAAATTCTCTTATAACTCCAATCTGTTACTGTATCCGAAAAATTCGGCGAAAGTAAACATTGTCCTGTAAAAAGTCTTAAATTTCCGTACACATTAGGCTCAAAATTTGTAGAAGAAGTAAGATGCGGGAATTTATTTTCACGTTTAGTGTTATATTGCGTATACAATGTGAGAATGGAAAACCTGCCTTTTGTTCTTTACGAAAAAAAAACTAACTGAAGCAACCTAAACCCTATTGAAATCATCGGTTAGATAAGGTAACCTAAAATGAAGAGCGAGGAAATTAATATTTCTTAAAGAAGGTAGGTACGGTAGATCAATCACAGACATCATAGCTACCTACTGCAAAGTTTCAAGGCCAACACAACCCCGGTCATATGCCTCACTCGTACTCGTATGTTCCATTCTTGTTCATTCAAATACAAATTTGCATGCTACGCGTATAGATTATATCGAATGTACACAACCCACATTATCATAAATTTCAATTAGAATGAAAAAAAAAGTATGTTACTCCTGCGCACCTATAAGCAGTACGATAAAAGTTATACAAGAATGTGTACAATTAAAGTTGTTTATGGGACACCTGAACAGATAGTGATTGATAATGGTAATTACATATATCATACATCAATTGTTTATGTCGAAACACTTAAGATAGCATTATACTACGTAATTACGCGAGGCTTTAGGATTTTGAGAAAACGCCACAGGTACATATAGATATGTTTCTGTGTACACGCCATCGGTTATCTATTTTACGTATTGTTTTTAACATTCTGTAGTGAATAAGAACCTGTAAGCAGACATGAATTTTTTTTTCGTAATTAATCAAATTAAAACTCAAGTCAGACAGCACGAAAAATAAGCAAACGACTGGTTCTTAAGCATGGTTTGGGCAAATGTTACATTTGGGCATAGTTACAAATAAGACAATAAAAATGTTAATCAAATAAAAATAAAAATTTTACAGCGTTTTATAAAAAAATATGGTATTAAAGGAAAAATTTAGAGTATAGAAGAATTGGTTAACTTAGAACCAAACGTCTGAACCTACCCTTAAAGCACCTGCACAGCCGTCGAACTACGACTTAGTAAATTTTACTACATTTATACCATGTCTCCACCGAGCACTAGTCCTCGATTAATATAAATCTTTATTAAATCCTCTACAAATCACGCGTTTTACCATACAAACTTAAATCCTCTCGGCAAGCGATTAAAAATAAATCC
Source organism: Neoascia interrupta (assembly GCA_947623515.1). Classification (NCBI taxonomy): domain Eukaryota; kingdom Metazoa; phylum Arthropoda; class Insecta; order Diptera; family Syrphidae; genus Neoascia; species Neoascia interrupta. The sequence continues at coordinate 58,319,540 of OX392462.1, read as the reverse complement.
CCTCACAAATCCCATTCACCCTATTCACAAACCTATTTTCTGCACCTTTGTAACAGTTTGAGAATCAAAAAAGGAAACTGAAACTGTCCCTGTGCGACCGATCTGACACAAGTACGTTTTCGATTGTGACTTTTACTGAGGAAATCGATTTTCGCTCCTGGGAAATGACATCGCCACTCTCTTTTGAGAGCCAAAATGACAGAAACAGAGTTTTCGTGTCAAATTAATCCTATAATTGTCCGGTAAAGCCACTTTAGGATTTATTTTTAATCGTCTAACGCTAATCTTCTTAAAATTGTCGGTGGAGACATAGCATTACAGACATAATTTTTATAAAAATTAGTGCGAAAAGTATCAAGGATCGGTTAATCTGTAATTCGACGTCCCTTGAAAATTAATTTCCACAATTTTTGCAAAGAAATTTACTGTTCGCTGGTTTTGCTGCGAAACAGTTGCGACCTTGCGACTTTTTTTTTAATTTTTTTTTATTTTAATTTTAATTTATATTGTTAATTTTATTTTTTTTTTAATTTTTTTTCATTTTTATTTTTTCTTTATTGTAGTTTTGTATTCTTACTTTTCCAGTTTTATGCTTTACGAAATTTCCTATTCCCGTGGTTTTAAGTTCGCAGACTGTGTTGTGCAGATACAGTGCAGAATTCTTATATTTTCTCCTTCAGTCATATACAATTCTGACACAATAAAAACAAAAATAACTGATGATGTATATTTTTCATCAACAGGGTGTACCTTTTAATTTCCACATTGCAAAGACCATACTGGTCTTAAGCGCTAATTTTTTGATCGGTTCGTCTGCTAGGAGGTCTTGGCCACACCCGCTGATGAGCGTTAGAGGCTAACACAGCTGGGCGAAACACTGCGATCAAAGAACAAGGGCTCAGATTTATGACCATTATGATTTTCGTATGACAAAAATTTATATTTGTTACATATTTGAAAGTACCGCAAGTATTTGGAGATTAGAGTGAACAAATCTTTCTTTACTCAGGGTGTTGTCGTCAGAAGAGCGTGCAAATAGCAAGTTCTTTATGATCACTGTGGGTTTCAGGGTTGTGGCAAAGGTTTTCGCAGCAAAGCTCTGATAGTATAGCAATGTTTGTCAGATTAATTAAGAAAATATAGTTTCAAGAAAGTAAAAGTTTTGCAAAGGGCTCAAATGGATAAAATGAAAAGACAATTTTTAATCGTTAAGATTTTTATGCAATCAATTCAAAATTGACTGCATAAAACTAAATTTGGAGTGTTTTTTGTTGAAATTTTAAAGAAAAGACATTAGTCAAAGTCTAATTGTTGCACTGGCCTACAGATATTTAGGCGCCTACAATTAAAGACCAAATTTTAAAAACATACTCCGGATGAAATTATAGCGAAAATATCACTGTCGCGTTTTACAGAGGGGAAAATTGTGGAAGGATTTTGAAGTTCTAGGTGCAGCGACAAGTTTGCATCCTATCTCCAATAAGTTTTCTGCTAGTAATAAGTGATGTTCTCCGCGCAACATTATCCCCTGTAACGAAGGAATTATATAGCCTCTTACAACTTTCTCAAAACATCTTGACTGCGCAGACGACGCAAGCTTACTGTCACATCATTATTAAACGACATCAAACGTAGAGACAGAGAGAGAGTTGTAATGAAGATCAATCTCACAAAAAGTAAAGTGATTAGTTAAAAAGTATGTCTGGGCAACCGTTTAAGACACTCGAAAGCTTCCAATGTTGTGGTATCTACTGATATGGGAATCGAACGTGACGTAGCCAACCGGATTGGTTGTCAAGTCGGTGTTTGGTACCTACTGATCCGTTTGAACGTCGAGTTCGTTCTACTGTATGGATGCAGTACCTGGGAAGTGACCGCCAACATAAAGAGGGAGAAGCAGGCATTGGTGCATAGGTACCTCCGGAGTATATTAAGAATTTTCTGGGCGAACCGTGTGTCGAACGCTTTATCTGAGAAAAGGTCAAGAGCCTATGGGTGCAATCATTCAACGACGAAAATGGCAGGGGATCGAACACTCTAAGGAAGGATGACACCCCTTAATCCAAGGTGTCAGAAGTGCCGGTCGACCACCCTGAAACACAATGGTCAGTGAGGTGATGGAAAAAGGAGAGAGAATCAATCGTCACCGTAGCTCAATTGGTAGAGCATTACCCGTGACAGGTAAAGGTTGAAGTTATCATACCCTGCTGCTAAATCATTCGACATTTCGGCGCTAATATTACAAATCCTCTCTAGGAACTAGTATTGTTACGAATGCCATCGTCTGCTAGGACCAGCAACAGGATAAGATCTCTTTAATCTGTAACTTGCACATAACGATGAGCCGAGTCCTAAACCACAGTGTCTCCTACGACCAAAAAGCCAACTGACGTGTACTTCATCACGATCGAAGCTCGCACGTTTTAAAAGAGTACAGACTATTTTACCATCTGCTTCATCAATATGTTCTATTGCGCAAACTCCTTCCTGCACAAGAGGAAAAAGAAGACGAAGGCATAAAAGGACTCCCAGTGGAATCGATCTCTTTTCAATTTTTATTTTTAGATTTCTGGAATAAATTGACCTGGAAACTTGGCTCCGTAAGGAATTAATTTTGATTCTTTTCGCTTCAGTTTAGAGAGACTTGGCGTGATCAGGCTGCAGATATCTAGAGGCCAGTTTAGGGTTTGAACGACTTAGCAAAGGAAATCCCCAGACATGCGACGAGTTTAGATACAATGAAAACCGACCTAATACAGGAAATCGGAAAAGTTGTAAAGAATTTTGAATAGAATGGAAGTGTTACTGATGTTTTAAAGCCTGCCGATCATCATTCCCGCGCTAAGGCGAAAATAGTGCTGCTGCAAGTGCAAGTTCTGGTGATGATGCAAATTCACGAAATCGGTGATTTCGGAGCGGCCGTATCGCTCCTTTTTAGAACTGACCTTTTTGGTCGGCGATTAAAGATCATGACTTGTATGATATGTAATTCGAACAAGATGGGGCAACAACAAGATGGGGCACCACAAAGTAAACAGTCGGAATTCCGAAATCTGACAGTCAATAGTCGCCATATTTTTTAAGACGCATCTGCTCAATAGGCTGTGTTTTCTTCCGGCTCTTTTTTCAAATCACCATTACCAGATACTACGTTCAAATACGCTGATTATACATTTTTTTGGTGATCTGTTGGGTCATCAGGAGTCTTTAGACGTTAAACTTTAACTTCCTTTAATTTAAACTGTTTCTTGTTTGATTTTCTGAGTCGCAAGTTTGCCATAATATTCCTACATAATGAAAAACGGATAGGCCTTTAAACCAAATAAAAAATTTCGATAAAAAGTGAAACACACTTAATTTTATTTAAATTTAAAGATAAGAAGCTTTAAATGAAATAACCTGTTCAAGTAAACCAAAGTATCATGATTGATTTTCGGTGATATTTCCATATACTGCACACGGATTGAGGACAAAATTCGGCTCAAAATTATGTTCTACAAAATTTTGGAAATCCAACATTGTCAAAGCGACACAGTGAAATATGTAATGGGCGTTCTGCTAGCTAAATTTTTACCAAAATTTCGAACACTATCTGCCTTAAAAATACAAACAACGGTGCATCAAATAATTTTTTTAAGACCTGTGTAATTAATGTTGTTTACTTATTCGCGAAAATTAAGCAACTTTCGCTTCGAATGTCCAATTTACGTTTGATTTCCGCTAGATAAGAGACGACTACAGTAAAGGGAAGTCCTGGCTAATACTAAAGTCAAAAATTTCCCAATTGTGTTACGAAAAAGTAAAAATTTAATTGAGAAAAGAATTAATCAAAAGAATAGTTCGTAAAGAGTTCAATCATAATTTTAAACAAAAAATAAAATAAAAGCCAAAACGAATGCAGCAAGATTGTTCTTTGAACACATATAATATTCGTTTATTCAGCTTGAAACATGCCATACAAGCCGAACCACCACCATGTCTCTATTAACTCACTACGCCAACGGAAAGGTGATGTTGCAAATAAGTCCACCACCCACGGTCCCTTCGTAGGCGATTACCACCCAGAGAAATCTCAATTTGATATTCAATCCAATTAAAACGACCTCCCATAACTGCCGATTATCTTAAAGCAACGCCAACAGTCGTTCGCTCATTACGCACTGCACAGGGTGTGATTTGTCGGAGAACCTAGAGAAGAAACATCGCGTCATAACTTTTTTTTGAGGCGAAGTTTCGGCTAAAGGTGTAAAGTTGGGTCAAGTGTGTTAATCAATTCCAAACGTTTAGAGAATTTTTCAGTTTACGACAAGACGCGCCTAATTGCACCTCCAAATTGCCATAGCCATTTTTGCCATAAGATCTCAGCCTCCGCCTTGTGCATGAACATTTCCAACGGATTACCGCGAGACTAATCGGCAACCAAAGACCCGCCAACTTCAAAATACGTGCCAGTACAAGTTCACTGCAGTTTTATAATTATTGCAGCAGGGTGGCTGCTTCTTTGCGATATAACCATTGACTGTGTGTGTACGAACCCGATGACAGATTAATAGGAATTAATATCAATGACGGCGATAAGATAAATGGTTGAAAAGACTTAATCCCTGTCAAATGAGAAGTAAGTTCGTCATTATTTATGGCCGCGCTGTTTCAGTAGAGAGTTGTATTGTGTCGCCTTCCTGTCATGTGTCTTCGTCATCGTCTTTCACTTGGGTCTGTCATTGTACCTTTGCAGGAAAGTCACACAGACACACCAGTGAGTTTAATGGGATACCAAGGGGGTATCTGTCTAACATAATGGACCTGTAAGGCATTTAGGCCTGACAAATGTATGCCGCGCGACGTTTTAGAAAGGTGGCGGTGGTGTTTCGAGTGGGTCCGAAATATATTAAAATGCTAATGATGACTAGGAAAGAAAACCGACAAATAGATGTGTGTGTTCGAGAGATGGAAAAATGTTTGTCAGCGTTAAATGATGACAAATTGCTCAGATACGAAAACTGATTATCTAAATGGGCACTTTATTAGATTTTATAAATGTTTGATATCGATTTAGCAGGTATATCTTACACAGGACCCCTGATGCGTTCTTTTTCCACACTAGCAACGAATCGACATTCCAGCTGAGATTAGCGAGATTTATATCGCATTTATTTAGATTGATGGTGATGTGGAAGCGTGAGTCTTTGCAGAACGAAACGCTGTTAACATATTTCTGGAAAGTTATGACAAGCAATAAAATGGCGCTTGAGGGGGTTTGACAAATATTTCACCTTGTCGACGCATAGAACATTGCTGGTTTCGAATTTAAAGTTTTTGTTGCGAAAAGGGTTCTATTTCGAGCTCTTATAGAACTTAGTTGACTCTCAATACATTTTTAAAAGAATTTGTAGGTACACACACTTTTCACAAGTGTTCACCAATTACTTTCATGGTAAGATTTTGTTTTTTAACGTGGATCAACATTCTTACCTTCTTCTTCCTAAGTAGACATCCTTTTGAAGCAAATAACTTCATTCATGTTTTCTTCTTGATGAAATTAATGAGCAAAAAGTTTGAATTTACTAAGTATAAAACAAAGCGCACCTTTAATTTCTTCCAGTGATTTATTTAAAGAGGACTATGCGCTTTTCGAAATATTAAATATAACATAAATTAAATAATGCAGGGTGTTATGTAGGGCTCAAAAAGCACCATTATAGCATTTAAGGTGTTCTGCGTTGCCCTTTAGAAACTTTGGGTTCTATGAAGACCTGTCTAGCTTCATGTAGAACTATTATAAGGTTTTGCGCTTTTCCGTCAAACGCAATCATTTGTAATTATTATTAAGTGTTTAAACACAAGTAACAGAGAAAGTCTATTGCAGACAGTTAAACGGCTTAATAAAGTATAAGTAAAACTATACAAGCAAAAAAAAAATCGTAAGAAATCGATTTTAATTTATTTAGGGTTACCATAACTCTGTTTTTTTGTTTGCTACACCGACGTTGGTTTCTGTTCCCTAAAAGGTGGTTTGACTTTTTCTAATTACTGACATGGTAGGTGTTAATGGAATTATTTTTTTATTTTTTGAGCGGATGTTTTTATTTTATCCATGGACGACATACCTTTTTCTTCATTTTTCAATAATTTAACAATTTACTTTAAGAGTTTTTAGGTCAAAGGATTTTTTTTTTTCAATTTCTGCTAAAAATGTGAGCATGTCAGTGAGCGATTAAAATACTTTAGCCGCTTGTCCAAGAAAACCCAAACATAACTTATTTTACTTCCTAGATCGTATAAAGAGTAGTAAAAAAGAATGAATATTATCCAAAATTTTAATAAAAGCAGAAATAAAATTTTTAAGTGACATTCCTTTTCTAGCATAAAAATGTGATCTTGATAAGATTCATATAAAACTATTAAAAATGCAAAAATCTTATGATTCAATGTTTTTCTTTAAATATTCTTAGAACAATTTCTGTTAATTACGTTTTTTTCTATTGGGTGACATCTGGCAACACTGGCAAGTGCTGCAAAATATTGTAAAGTATTACTTGGGATTTTTTTTTTAATGTCTTCTCTCAGGAAAGAACAGCTGATTGACACTGAAACAGTGCAACGAGATGTAAGGAGATAAAATATGTGCTAGAAACGTCTGTAGGGCTGTACAGCGATACCGACCTAGCCAAAAGAGTCAAAACACAACGTCTACGATGGCTGGGTCATTTAGAGCGGATGGACACCAACGCCCCGGCCCGGAAAATCTTCGAATCCACACCGCAGGGACGACGCGGTAGAGGAGCACCGAGACTCAGGTGGCGCACGCAAGTGGAAGGGGACCTCAGCCAACTTCGCGTGCGAAACTGGAGACGGCTAGCTAGAGACAGAGCTGGCTGGCGAAGCTTGTTGGCCGAGGCCCAGGTCCACCCCGGACTGTAGCGCCACCTTAAGTAAGTAAGTAAGAAACGTCTGTAGGACCTGCACTATAAAACCTAACTCCCCAGCACTTATAGCCTTAGAACTTCAGTGCTAGGAACATTTATAGCATCACGTTTACGAAACTAATGGTGGTAGCACCTTTAGGGACGATAACGAAACCTTAGTAAATCATTAGTGCTACCGAATAGCATTTTGAGTGTCTTATAAGCGCAATATTCAAAAACAAATGCTTATGGCTGCATAGTAAGCTACACTGAGTCTCCTTCAAGAGACTCTCTTCCCGTGAAATCAGAGGTGAAATCGACTAAGGTGGCCCCATAAGTGAAGTCACAAATCACAAAAATTCGTCTAAGTAGACTGTGATCATTAGAATTTTCTTGTGACAACTCACGACCAATTGCCGTCAAAATTAGTTGGTCGACAGTTTTGAAACTTTCTGCTCAGTTAGTTCTTAAGCCTACACTCGGACAGACTTTCTGCATGCAAAGATAAAAAATGTGCTCATACATCACAGATTAATTCTTTTGATCACATTGATTTTCACAAAATGTGCCAGTCACAGATCACCTTAGCCGATTCCAGCCCAGGTGATAAATGCTCGTAAGTTGTAGCGGCAACGGTGGCGGCTCTAAAACCAACAACACACGGCTTAACTGGAGTGTTAACTTGGGATTTAAGTTACATCGCCGCTACTAAGGAAAAAAGGACGAGGCAGCCAGTCTCTGGGTATAAGTCTGTCCGAGGGCGAGGGCAAATGTGAAAAGGGTACGATTTTTTTTAACTTTAAAATGTCGACAATATTTTTTACCGATTAATAAAATGTCACCAATTTTGTAGTTCGACTTAAGGCCTGATCATAATACGTAGCTGAAGCTGACGCTTGCAGCGTAGCGTGCCGCTTATATCGATCAAGCAACAAGTTTGCCATCTTTGTCAATATGTGTTCATTATACTACAGTTACCGAAATTCCAATAAATGCACACGTTTTATTGAGCAAAGAATGAGCCAACACGTGTGTGGACGAAGTATGTAGTGCTCTGTACAACATTTCCTGCAGAGAATGAGCCGGATATTGCATTTGTTCCAAGGATAATGGCATCCGAAAATATATTCATGCTTTTCCTCAAAAATCATGGTTAAGGAAGCTGAAGAATTATCCGGAACGGACGTCATATTCCAGCAGGATAATACCTTAATCTTCACATCCCGGAAGCGCATAGGGTGAGCAAACACGGTTTTTGAATGTCTGTCTTGAAGTACGGATTTGAATCCGATCGATAACTTCTGTCGAACAGAAGCGAGGGATGTCTATGCTAACAGACGCGAGTTCAGCAATGTACAAGAGCTTCGAGAAGGCATAACTGGACAGTGGAGTGCGCTAACCACGGTAGAATTTCAAATTCTTTTTCAGTCATTGACGAGGCAAATGCTGACCATTGTAAGGGTTAAAGGAGGTTTACGAAACATTGAATTGATCCTTTTGTGCTAAAAGAGTGTTTCCACCGGGCACCTATCCGCAATTAAGACAAATCAATCTTAAATCTCCTCTAAATTAATTAGAGTAATTAATCTCTTCAAGCCTCCATTGATCTCTTTAAACCTCTTCAAGCAAACCAAACAGATTTCTATGTGTTCTGCGCGTTTTCTGATAAAACAAAATAAACACAGGGTGTCCTGGGTGTCATCAACTCAGCAGTGTTTCTTGTGTTGTGTAAAGAGTGCGCAGAATGGCTAATTTTGCTGTTGATGTGACTGTTCCTGACAAAAAAGTCAAATGCAAATGCAGGTGTGCACACTGCAAAGTAACGGATGTTAATGTTAATATTGCTAGTTGATGTTGATTAAGTTGGGCTACTATCGACTTTGTGCACCGAAATCCCAACAACATTTTTTTACGTTTTATTTTTTTATTTGTGGGTAGTTTCATTTCTACCCACATTCATCATCGTAGATTAAAAAAATCGATGGCAATTAAAAAAGAATTCAATTATTTCTGAATCTGAGTTGGCCGAGATAAAAAAAACTAATGTTTACAAAGAGATGCGCAGGTGATGTGATGTCATTGAGAAATGTCAAATATGAAAGCACACGTCAATTTAATCTCCTCTATTCCGGTGGAAACACTTTGGGATTAACTTTTTTTCATACTTTTGAGTTTATTTGTGGCAAACACTTTGGTGTTCTTATGTAAATAATTATTTTTTCCTTTATTTTTAAAATGACTAAAATTAAATTTTTTGTAATAATTTAAAAAAATTTAACTAACATCATCCAAAAGTATACTAAAAATTTAGACAGCTAAGAAAAAATACAAAAAAAACGTGGGTATTTATGGGAATCTCGATGTTAGACTGACACATAACACAAAGGCGGAAAATAAAAACACGTAACCTTCCTTGAAGTTTTTGTCACTTTTGACAAATATTCAATATTTGAAAAACGTCATGCTTGAAGTTGAATAATTTCAGCCACAACTGTCAGCTTCAGCTTCACATTGTGTTCGCTCTTATGAGATTACGTGTATTTAACTCAGCTTCAGCTACACGTTCTGACCAGGTCAGGCCTTTAGGAAAAAGTCGGCTAAAATGTAGATTACTCGACTTTAGTTTAAGAAGAAATTTTGAATTAGAAAAGCCCTTTGCAAGATTGATAGAGCGGGACAAATGAACCATGGTTTCTTCGTCCTCTTCGTGACTGCAACGCATGCAGACCAAGTCTTTTGGCGTGCCTCCCTGTATCCAATAATGACCCATGAGGCCCCAACTCTCTTCCTAAGATTCAGTCCAATATAGGAAATGAGTGTCCTTGTACAATCATTTAAAAGAAAGGCATGACTCCGGGAAATAAACCCTTCACGAAATAAGTCATTGTGAAATTACTCTCCAAATAGAAGGTGAACGAACTCCCCAAAATGACATGCAATAACCACCCAAATGGGTACGAGATGAAAGCAAAAGTAAAAAAAGAAACATGCAGACGGTTTCAGGGGTAGGCACGCCGCTATACTTATCTCGCTGTGTCGCTAAAGTCTTGAAAAGAAAAACTTTGACATCTTCTTCCATATCAGAATTTGAGAACCCTTTTTATACCCCATCCTATAGGATAGGAGGTATATTAAGTTTGATTCATAGTTTGTAACTAGAGAAATAATCACCGTAGACCCCCAAGACCTTAAGGGCAATTGATCGAGACCGAATTGTTAGTCGAATGAGCCACGTCCGTCCGTCCGTGTGTTGGTTGTTTTAGGACTTACATTTTGAGCTAGGAACTTGAAACTTAATATCTGTTCTTTCTAGGTCCCGTAGCAGTACAAGTGTAAAATTTTTTGAAATCCGCCTCTCGAATCTCTTGTCAATCTGGTCAAGAGATTCGTGAAATTGCATGTATTACGAGTACTTTGATGAGCTTAATGCATTTGTGCAAAAATTAAAAAAAAAACTTAAGGTTTTATATTCGCTAAATACATTTTAAGTCTTAACTTCGACTCATAGAGAGAGAATTTCGGCTTGAATTTCAAATTTATGAACCAAATCCATGCCTGCTTCTCCGATCTTTAATTTCTCATCAAATCGAGCAGGAAATCAACAGAACCTCTTCCTTTTGGCATAAGGACGCAAAGTCAATTTTATACAAACAGCAAACTCAATGCGTTCGTGACGGCCTTAAGAGTGCGTAAACGTGTCAATCTAATAAAAAATAATTTGCGGCCTATGGAGCCAGAAACTGTAAAATGAACTGCGCTCTAACCACTCTTCAAGCAATACGCAAGGATGTTTAAGAGGTCATTATAGAGCCAAGTTATATAATGAGCAAGAAAAAAAAAGACGAGTTTTGCCAATCCTCTTTTACATATCAGTATGCATGAACATTGTCTAAACCAATTTAGCTTTAGTACTCCTAAGGCCACACCTCCTTAATAGATTGCAATAAGAATCAATTTCCATACAAGACCGCCTTGCTTCCCGCCGCCATCATAACCAATTAACTAATGAGCATTCCCAAGGATTATTGCTGGACGCGAGATGCTTCTAATGCATGGAGTCTTTTAACAAGCGTGCCTCGATAGTTCTGACATACACAAATGACTTCCTGGTTGGAGCATCCTTGGGTTGTGTGCCACTAAAACTCGTAGTGATGCTGAAACTGGCTCAGTGTTGGCATTCGCGATCGTTTACTCTGGCTTATCTCTAATGGCACAAACCGTAGAAATGAAGACGTGCCAATGTACATAATTTCTGAGGAACGGGAGCACAAAGAAGAGCTGCTCCTATCATGAATGTATTGCTCATAAGTCGAAGATTTTCATTTGCCAAATGACACTACATTATGATAAACTCATCACCTGAGCAAATTACCATGCGATTAAGCTGTCGAAGAAAATTACCAGCAAACCGCTGGATTCTAATGCGCGCCTACCTAAAATCAAGCTCAGGTTGATGCCTAACGATAAGTGGAAAGCTGTGTTGTTGTCTGCCACCATCAAGATCCCTTGGGGGCGATCTCGTATACACCTCGCCGATGAATAGTGTATAGGTACCTAGAGTTGAAGAAAAGTGAAAACCATTTTTCCACAACGAAGAACTTTCGCTTAGTTTAGTTTCAATGCATGCTGCAATGCCCGCCTCCGCCACCGCGCACCGCTCCTACCAATCCGAATCCACATGGGCACAAGTTGGTAGGTTTCTGTTGTGCATGTTAGGTGAGGTTCAACATGTCGTCGTGGAGGATACAAATCAGCTTCTAAATGACCACTAAAGCACACACCTTCGCCTGCAGGTTGATTGCAGATTTTTCTCGGCCGAAAAGTGAAAAATAAGAATCCAACAAAAAGTATCTGGTTGCTGGAAAGCCGCCGCACATGCAAACGGTACAACTGCGCATACAAATGATCATAATGGAATGACCACACCGGGCCGCCTGCAGAGGTTTTCGTTTTCTTCGGTACCGTCGCGTCGCGGTCGGTCGTCATTGTGAACATCTGTGGATATCGTTCAAGATCATCTGGGACCTGGTTCAACAACCAGTACGGCTTGCAACTTCAGCTGCAGCGCAAACGGTGTATCTCTCCCTCTAAGCAAACAAAACAAATCATGATATGCAGGTAACCTATAGCGTTTAGTTGATTGGGACTTTCTTCGCTGTTGAAAATTGGCGAGGACAACAAGTGTCGGTAGGGATCGAGTAAATAATTTTATGTTTAGTGGACGGACACTTTTGTTCTATTTATAGCAGGTATAACAATGGATAAGTTAAAATCTTCAAAAAGGTTGCGTTTTAAGAGCAGAAAGAAATTAAGGTGCATTGTCTGGGTGGAAGGCAAAGAAGGACGAATTTCCCTTGAAATTTTAAAGCTTGGTGCTTCTACAGTTTTTTTTGTAAAAACAAAAAATTTCATAATTAAAATCCCAAGAGAAGTTCATAGCCGGAAAAAGGTCTTTAAATGTTTTGATCAACATACTGAACTTAAAGTTGATTTTATAGGAAGATCTTTCGGTTCTTCACCTCTATCTACTAAGCGTGCAATTTTCTCTAAAAGGAACTCCCTTTTTAGGGGGCTTAAATCAAAATAATTCTTACCGGAAAATAGCCAGTACGGGAAGAAATTTTTTTGTGTCTTCCCTCAGGGAAAACGCACCTAAGATATATTTTTTTCTATTTATAAATATTAAATGTTTAAAGTCCATTACCTTTTCCCTCCTAAAAGCTTTAAGCCCTGCGCAGAATGCTTGAGGTTGACGTGTCCAAACATTTGACTCACAGACATTTTTGTTGACGCAGATCTTGCATATAACACAATAGAAAAGAGCAGTTGTGTGCATTTAACTTTTTTTGACAAGTCCAGCCACATCAACATCAACCATTCTGCGCATCCCTTTAAAAACACAAATTAAAATGTCTTACATGTCTTTAATTAAAATCACAGAAAGATGGAAAGGAATTAGATATTGAAAACTATCTTTTTTACTCATACTTTTAATAATTACAAGCAAATATGTGATGATTTGGAGCGCATAAAGTCAATCGTATATGCGTTCGGCTTTATGGCATCTGTTGGTCACTCATGGAAATTTGGTAATTTTTTCTGTAAGTCAACATCTCAGGGGCAACTTACGTATTAATTCTTGATTCATTGTCGCATTCTGAGAGAAATCGAAAAAGCTCTCACCATAAGCGCTGTACTGACAATTTTTCGTGAACACATTATTACGCTCTTCACACTGGTTCAAAAACTGAGTTTTGGGCAAAAAGTATTCGAAAACTCATTTAGCTATTTACACTTCCTGAACGCAGAAAATTTACAGAAATGTATGTGAAAACTCATGTTATTGAAGAAGTTTTCGCGTGTTTTCACGAATACAAGTTTTTGGGTTCGGTGTACAGCACATAAAGCGACCGTTTTTGTCCAATTGATAACTATAAAGATGTGGTCTCCGGAAACCTAATGCTCATAGAACAAGGAAGTAAGTAAATAAGTATATGTGATTAACTGATCTGGTCACGTGTATATTCGGGCTCTTTCTGTATGCCCAGTGTCCATACGGGAACACCATCTGAAAACAGCCAACAGCAGCCCACAAAGGCGCTTGCCAAACATGATAAGTGGGATCACAGGCACAGCATCACAAGAGAATTGAAGTGCGTCGGCGCGAAGGCATCAGAGTCGGTCAGTTTTCAAAAAAAAAAATTGTTTATTTCTATTTATGTAGCCATGCACGTTCAGACACAAAGAAGTAGCAACTCTATAACAACGAATTATGTCGGAGACTTGGAATTTCTGTCGCTGTCACAACAAAAACTGTCTGATTGGGTCTTTCAGTTTCTAATGGAGCAATCAACTGGTTTGTTGTTGTCGTTGTTTTTTTCCCTCTGTCAACGGGGGAGTGCGCTTTTAATTGAGTAATAAAAGTACATAGGCGATGGACATGGGTGCGTTCATTGCACTTTGTCATGCCTTTAGCTACGAATCCAGCTGCTTAAGGCAACTCCAAGATTGGGTGAGTACTTGGAAGCTTTTTTTTTTCTTTTTTCATTTGTTGATCATGCACGACTTGAATAGTGAAAGTAGAAGTAGAGTTGGACCTTTCGAAACCAAACAAAAACACTTGGTGACGCATTTTTTGTTTAATGATTTTGAAATGGTATGGTAAGGAGGAATCGAGTACGAATGAAAGCGAGAGTTGGTTAGTGCAGGGTTTTCTTTTTCTGGGGCTCCTAGTTAATTATTTGCTTATTTGTTATATTTGTCAATTTCAAATAAAAGTTATCGGGTAATTAAGTGTGCATAAACTAAGGACCAATTTTGAGACGAACGAACCATTAACCTTTATTGCACTCACGGTTGCAAATTGATAAAAAATCTTTTTACTAAAATTTTGGTAAAAAGCTCCAAAATAGACTACCAAAACTGCAATAAAAAAATCGTACATAATTTTGCTTTGATTGAAAAAAGTTGAATCAGCCAGTAAAAGGTGTTTTTCAAAAATTAAATCAATAAAATTTAATTTTATTAAAAACAGATTCTTAAATTAATTAAAATAACTAACTTTCGTTAGAAAAATTATTTTATTATAAAATTGTTAAATAGGTTTGACTTAAATTTCTAAGCCAAGCACATAAAATGAAACGTTGCTGTAAGCAAAAACCTATATAAAACCCTTTTGCAATACATTCCACCATACTATATGTCTTCCCTAGGTACTTAATACAAATTTTGTAAACATATTTTATATGCTTTAACCTTCCCTTGTACTGCACACTAAGCATGCTATAAGCACTCTACAACAAAGATAATATAGTGTATTGAAACAAATCTTGAAGATTTGATGGTTATGGTCTATGGTGGGACTTAAAAAAAATTAAGGACCAACTAGGAATCAGTCGAGCCCAGAGCTAAGGGCTCTTAGCAAACATGAAAAATCTTTGAATTGTTTTCGCGCCAGTGCGTGCAGTAATTTAGTCACTCACCAAAAAGATTACAAGCCAAAAACGCATGGGTCAATAATGTTTTTTTGAAATTGAGATAGAAAAAAGTTGCCATCAATTCAGATGTCCGTTCGTCCGTCCGTCTGATTTTAGGTCTTCCAAATTGAGCTAGAAAACTAAAACTCTGAGTGTTACTCGGTTCTCATTTTGTACAGACAAAGAATGAAAGTTGATAAGATCTGCCCACAGTGACGCCCTCAATTGTCTTGGATGTCAGACAACCTCAAATTTACATTTTATTTCAACTGAGATTTTTCTGCAGAGCAATAATGGCCAGAACCCTTTAAGTAGGCAAAAATTGGATCGCCCACGCTAGAGACCATGCCCATATTTAACTTCCTAAAAGTTTTAAAACCTTTTTTCTCGGAAAACTCATTCTAGCTCCGCCCACTTTAAGGGGGCGGTTTTACGAAAAAAAACTTTAAAGCATATGAATTTAAATTAGAAATTAGACTTGATTGATATAAATTTGCAGCTCAGCCTATTTTAGGGGGCGTGGCAAATTCAAATAATTGACAAACAGTATATGGAACCAGACAAAAAACTTTTAAATTTGGCGTTATAGGGCATATAGGGTCGGATATTTAGAAGTTTATTTTAGACGAACCTTTGCACTTACTTTTACTTCTTTAATCATAAAATTCCCCCGTCAGCAATCGAACGTAGCCTTTTTTGTTTTCGAGTTAACCTAGCTCTGATATTTTTAAGTTAACTTTTTCTGATAATTTCTCCAAACGAGCCGGATATAAGGGCGACTTTTAATTTTTTCTTTGGAAGATTATGACTTGTGTTCAATATTGGTACAAGGTGAGTGCATACTCACCTTTTCACCTTTTTAGACACTTTAAAAAATTGTCATTTACTTTCAATTCTTCATTTCTGATAAACTTTTCAATATTATCAGAAATGAGATTGTTGCACTAAAATTCAGTATTTACTAGACCCAGGGTTTACCGTGACGGTTAGTGCGTGGTTAGTGCGTTTGCTTACCACGCCGAAGGTCGGTGTTCTTTTTTTACGGTCCCCACCTCCGCGAGGGTCTGACAAACCCCCCGAGAATAAGATTTGTCTTGAACAATTGAGTTAGTGCAAGAGTTCGTCTGGAACAAACTTCTATACACCCGACATTATATACCGTGTAACACCAAATCTTAAAATTTTTTGTCCCGCATTCATATAAAATTTGTAAAGGCCACGCGCCCAAAAGTGGGACTGGCCTAAAAGTTAAAATCAATTAATTGTTATTTCGTTAGATCCATGACAAAATGCGTTAAAGCCGAAAATTATTTCGGAAAAAAAAACAGTTTTCTAGTAAAAACGCCCCCTAAAAGTGGGCGGAGCTCTAAACTTTGTGTGGACCAAGCAAATGTTAATAATTTTAATATTTGTCATATAATTTTTTTATTTTGATTTGGAGTCAAATTTCCGAGAAATCGGGTTTTTAAGGATCTAACATGTTAAAAGTGTGCATGGTCGATATTTTGGGCGGCCCAATTTTTGGCTTGTTAAAGGTCTTGGGCCAATATTGCTCAGTACCAAAATTTTAGTTCCTACGACTTTTTCCACGACTTTTCTAACTTGACCAAAAGGCATTTTGAAAGAAAATGTGAAATAGAGGTTGTCTCACATTGAAGCCAGTAGTGGGCGTGCGTGGCCGATGACGGATTGAGCGAAATTTCACACTTTGTTTGTGTAGCAGAAGATCCAAGCCATGTACCAAGTTTCAGCTCTTTAGCTTGATTTTGAAGACCTAAAACCTTCACACATACAGACGGACGGACATGGCTAAAGCGTTTCACCTGTCGGTCTCGATCATATCTCTAAAAGGTCTTAAGGATCTACGGTGATTATTTCACTGTGTTACAAACTATGCATTAAAATTAATATACCCTCTGTCGGGTATAAAAACTTTTCAAAGTGCCGTTTGGAATCGGCAAAAAATTTTAGGTCACCTTGTATGTGAAGAAATCAACACACACAGCATACATTGTTGAGAAGTTAGGCCTGATTCTCCTCGAGCTGTTGCGCCACTCTATATACTCTGTTACTAGACCTTACTTTTGTTTTTCTACTTTTTGCCTGCTTAAATTCTTAAAAAAAAGTACTGAAAGCATTTAAACAAAATTTGCCCTCGTTGGGTTCCCTGACTATTTGTACAGTTTAATAGCATATCAAATTTTGTCTTTCTACGACTAACAGTCAGAAGTTGCAACGCAATTGGACGGACAGGCGGACGTTCAACGTAGTGATACCATAAGAGGTCCTTTTTCCATTTTTTCACGGACGACCGCTTAAATTACCAAGCGTGTCTTTGTATTTTTTCGCATTTAAGATGCTATTTTTTTGACTGTGTGAGCGTCTACATCCGTTCTGCGACAAACTAATCGGTATAAGTAGTCCGACTGCCGGTGTACCAGGTCAATATAGATCACATCTTGACAATATAGAAACGAGATATTGCTAAAACTTTCCCAAACTGGCCAAACTTATTGTTACATGAGAAAACTAGCTGGACAATGTGCAAAAGTTTGGTTGGCGTAAACTTCTCTTGTTCTGGAAAGGATGGTACCCAAGCCGGTGTCAGTATGGAAGGCCTCTAATAAGTCTGGAAAACTGAAGCAGTGACAACTTGAAAAATATAAGCAGGTCGGCTCAATATCGCCCGGTCTAGAAGGTTGCAGTGTTCTAGGCAAAAATCCCGGCTCTTGTCAGGCAGTTCGAAAATTTAATAAGTACCTATTTTAACTCCAGTTTTTGTACAATTTAAGAAACCCCACTACTTGTACAATATAATGTTAAAAATCTTTATCCTGGAGACGTGGGCGGAGGCCCCTAAAACATATTTTTCAGCGGATTAGACCATTGCCAAGAAAAAATCAAAAATTCGTTTATTACAACGGCTATTTCTATTCAGGACCTGAAACAGGGACTTTTAAGTCGCCACAGAAATAAAACGCTACGAAACACACTTATTGCAGTCAGGTCATATCCGCCCCGTAATCGCATCGAGAATCTTGATCAACAACTCAATGCCTTGCATTTGGACAAAATTACCTTCAATATGCTCATCATTATCATAGCATCACATTAGAATCCTCATGGAAAACCCCAGCTACTAGGCTTCCCATGTTAAGCCCATACCTCCGCCTTCTCTCAGATAGGATAGACATGGTACGTACCATCAATGCTCATGCTTTGCAGCAGCAATTATCACTGAAATAGCTTAAGATCATCAGGTACATTTATGACCATGGACTGCATCCGCACGGTAAGTGCGATATGTCTGCACGGACAACGCCTGCGTAGCAGCTTCGTCGGTAGCAATCACCAGCACCGTCTTCGTCGATGGTCTTAGGCAGCCGGAGGATCTCTTTATTACCGCATCTGACCATAATTTTATTAACGCACATCGTCATGGTTTTGCCCCCTGCTGGTGCAACACGGAAGTTGGGAAAATTCGCGGGCCCATAAACTTGGTAGCACAGAGGCACTTGTTCGCCCGTGAGAGATGAAAAAAACTTTTATTACGACGCTTGGCCGCGAATCATTTAATGAACTTTATCTGTCGATAGCTTCTGGCCTAGGTTACAATTGCACAGAAAAAAAAGGTTTATTGAACTGCTTTCACCGAGAGTCTATATATGTCCGCGCACATTCCAATGAAATCTGCTTTGTGTCACATTGAGTTAGACAGTGTTCGCGACTCAGAGCAGAGCGATGACAAGTTTCCGCTATATTGTGTGTCGCTTGTCTTGATTGGAAATCTAACGGCATTGAAGGACATAAACTCGCATACAGAGTTTGTAGGACACATCTCTGTTCGGGGGAACGAAACACGGCAAATCACAAGGTCAGACACGCAGCCGCAGCACCGCCCATGTTGCCTATGGTTCGACTTTAATCTTGGAATGTGCGGTTAGAAATTATTGTCGCCTCAGTGGACAGCGAAATGAGGGTCTGCTGTGTATAGTGGTGACGGCCGTAGATCTGGTATAGGATTTGAGAAAAATGCATCAGCAGATAAGTTCATACACCAGTTATAGCTAAGGAGACACATGTTGAGCACACAAATTCCCAAGTTTTAGGTCGAGATTGATAGTAAAGCCATTGCAAAGAACGTACTTTTTGCAGGGACTATAATAGTAGGAATAGGTACTTTTACTATGCTGACTGATAATCTCAGAGGACTTAAATAATGTCCTAAGGTCTCCCTTAAATTATAAGGCGAAAATAAAACACTAAACGACTTACCTTAGTTCTGTAGAGAGGATTGTTAAAGTCCCAGTCTGGTGCGACGAATAGGTAACCACATTTCGACACTTTCCTTGAGGCCTAAAAAGAAATTTTTAAAAATTAGTTTAGTAATAAAGAAATGGTTTTCAATTACTAGTAATGTAAGGGTAATGTAAGACTAAAATATGGAAGGCACTCTTTAGCGTTAGCTATGATCTTTGTTAGCAAAAAGTGCACATTATTTTTATTTTTTCTTTTTATTTTACATATTACCGAGTTACCAAAAAAGAATATAGGGTAATTAATGATAAATTCATAATTTATTTTCTATAGATGCAAAACGTTGTTGTGATATTTATGTGATAAAAATCATGGATTATTTAAGAATTGTAAATGGCATATATTCCTACATTACTATTGATTACTGCCTTCATTACCTCGGCCTTACCTTTGCTCTATTTAAGTGAACTGATTACATGAAACTATAGCATTATGGATAATTTAAGCATCGCACATACTCGTAGCACATATTCCCTAGCTTTTCGAGTTGGGTAAATACAACTACAACATTTTTTCAATGAAACTACAGCAAACTACGCCAAGTAACACATATTTACCGTTCATTTAATATTTCTTTCTCAGCTCAGTAAAACTCGAAACACATAACGAAATTCAATGTCGATCAAAGTACCCATAATGCGGTTGTAAAAAGCAACAATTACCCATAATCAAAATCTAATCAACGTGCCGCTTTAAAAGTTAAATAAATCACGACACAGTTTAGTGCTTCTGTTGAACTGCCAATTTGAATTCTCATAAATCACAATTAAATAGATTCGTTGTTATGCTGCAGCAAGAGTTCCTAGTACAAGAACTTTAAGATTCGTGCGTCCAAAATGCCTGCAAAGCAATGCGATTTGCTTCGGCCAGCCAGATTATGCTTCTGCCTTACGATGCATGGGCGCTAACAATGTGTCCCACTTTAATTTGTTGGAAAACGTTCCGCAAGTAACAATATGCAATTTGGATTTGATGACGATGACTCATTAAGGCACGATTTTGCAAGTTTTTGGGTACTTTGCTGGCTTGGATTGAGCAAAAATCAAAATGTGAGACGTATGTATGTAGGCAGCAAGACCGCGATAATAGGGACGTAATGTTTGTTGTATTTTTGTTCAAACATTTCCAAACGACTGTTAGCGAAATGTTAATTTCGAGTTTTAGAAAGTGATTTTTCAATAAGAAAACGAATCTAGAAAGAGGGGAGTAAGAACACTAATGGCGTATTCTTTTCAACACCGAATCGTGAAACTGGTGTGGAATACAGAAATTGTTCTTTTCTCGTACACCTGAACGGAATCGTGCTCATGTAAATGTTCTTTTGAACTCCGAATTAGTTCGGTGTCGACACCGAACTCGAAATTACGCCACCGTCGTATTTTACGGTGAAGGCTGGGTGTAGCGTTGATTATGTATGTGAAGTGACGTTTCGACTCAATTTTCATTCGTGATTATTTATAACATGACTGAAATTGTATGAAATCGTTAAAAACTGAAATTTAGAGCTTTCAAATTTCACTTTAAGTACAAAAAACAAAAATCAAAACAAAAGTAAAAAAAAACTGACGCCAACAAAGTCACGCTACGAAATGAAAAAAAAGTAAACCAAATGAAGTAAAAGCAATTCGTCAATTAACGTGATGATTGCACCGGTGCAGTATTTGTCGTTTTGTACACAATGAAACCGGGTATACACCACGCTGGAATTGTCGCGAACACCGAGTATTATTTAACAGCTCGGCGTGGCAGTTCGCACAGTAAGATTTAATGACTTCTTAATAGTGAAAGGTTAAATAAGTTTAGCAATGCGTATTAAATGTTAAGCTTAGGAAAAAATAATTTATGAAGTTTTAAATTTGTCTTCACTTTAGATGTGTGTCGAACTACTGTACACGAGGTCCCGGGTTCGAATCCTTACCGCGACAATAAAAGTTTTTTTCCGGTCTTACTTCCACGAGGGTCTGGCAAACCACTTAGAAAAATACACTCAAAAATTTGCAAAGGTGGGCTTGCTTCTGTATTAATGGTACTGAGCCCATTGAGGAAATTGAACTGCAACTGACTTCTTTGCATCTTTTGGTTGATGGCTTTGCAAGCAAAAATCTTTCTTGGTATTTTGAATTTCTATCAAACCAAACATCATACTTAACAGAATTGTTCACAACTCCCGCGCCAGCACCAGAGGCACAATCTTAAAAAAGTCCGTTCATTTACTCGCATACGCAGACGACATCGATATTATTGAAAGAACAAAGCGTCAAATCTTCGTGAATATTGAGAGGGAAGCGACGAATGTGGGTTTAGCAGCAAACGAAGGCAAAACCAAGTATATGCTGTCAACAAGAACAGACACCCAACACCGACGTCTTGGACAGAACATCGCCATAGACAGCTATAACTTCAAGGTATTTAGGAACTTTGTCTACCTGGGTTTTGCTCAGACTAAACGAAGGTTAACTCCTGCCAATCGCTGTTTCTTTGAGCTATGAAGGCGGTTAATTTGCAACGCCTTTTTAGAGCAACTAAAGTGTGCATTTATAAGACCCTCAATATCAAGGTCTTGCTTAACGGTGCAGATGCACGCACCCTGTCAGAGGCGGATGAAAAAGCTTTAGGATGTTTCGAGAGTAAAATCTTTGGGGCGATTTTTTGACTTGGCCAAAAGAGTAAGAATGCAGCGACTGGGATGGCCGGTTCACCTGGAGGTGATGGTCACCAACGCCGCGGTCAACCCGGAAAATCTTCGAATCCATACCGCAGGGGCAGCACAGTAAAAGGAGCACCGAGAGTTAGGTGGCGCACGCAATTGAAAGGGGACATCAGCCAACTTCGCGTGCAAAACTGGAAGCTTGTTGGTTGAGGCTCAGGTTCACCCCGAACTGTAGCGCCTCCTAAAGTAAAGTAAGTAAGAAGAATTCTAGTGTTTTCTTAACCTACGTGTTTCAGCTTCAGCTACGCATTCTGGCCACCCTTCTAGGCGTATTTATGGAAATGTATCAAAAATCTTCAACGGTGAAGCCAAATTGGTTAAATGCTGTTAACAAACTGCTGTGAAATCCGAAACTTTACCGAAACACTCAAAAATAAAATCCAAAGACTTCCTGTGCATTATTGAGATTTAGAAATCTTGGCAAAGGCTTTTAACGAACGTGAAGTTTTAAGAAAAACACCATATTGCTGACTGTGCATAATATGTAAGAATATCAGTTTCAAAATAAACTCTTCTTTTTTTTTAATTCTTCTCTCTGGAAAGGCGAACCTATAACACTGAACCAGTGTCCCGAGATGTGAGGAGATATTTATTTACTTTATTTTTAAAAGTTGGTAGTTTATGTGTGATAGGATATAATGTATTCAGCTAGTGAGTTCCAAAGAGTGCTTCTTCTATGGAAGAAAGAATTTTGAAACAGTGTAGTGCGAGGTGTTTCGAGGTGAACATGGAACTGCTGAGGAGATCTTCAGAGCATTTGTCATTATAATATTTCTAATAAAGACATAAATCACCAACACGTCTACTGTGTGTAAGTGAAACGGTCTTCCGCAAGGTCGTATTCTCTGTCCAGTTTTCGCTCCATACAAAAGACCGATTATGTACTATCCTCGTCTCAAGCAACCATGAACGGAAAAACATCAACGTCAAAGCAAGTGAATAAAGCCCTGGTAGGCTGTATAATAGGCTTTAACGAAAGGATGTCAGCGTGTATAAATTTTGTACAGTAAAATTATAACGCTCATGAGCTTTTTTTAAGAGGAAACTGTTTCGGGATGGGTTCACACCGAAGGTGAAGGTCCACAAGTTGTCCAATTCTGGAAGTTATCATTATAGGGTCTGGTTCCGAATATTTTTAAATAGTGTTTAAAAGTTTTATCAAAGTTTTTCTGCAAAAAATTTGATTGAAGACTTGATTTGATGATATAGTGTGAAAAATACGTCAGGATGAACGCAAGCGGATTTTTTGACCTGTGTCTAATGAGTACAAGGTGCAAACAAAAATGGCACCCAACGTGGAGCTTGGTATAATAACACTGAGCCCAAAATTGACGGTTAGGGTTAGCTTAGGGTGTAGCTGGCTTTTCTACGACGATCAGAACAGGGATATGACTTCACTTGAAGATCTGGCAACATAGTGTGAAAATTAAGTAAAACCTACCATCTCCGATAAGCCCCATTCTTTTGTTCTACGATAATAAAAAGGACAAGACAATTCAAGATTTGGCAGCATTGTGTTAAAATCTCTTTTCGGCAGCATTGTGTTAAAAAGGGGATAAACCCAAAAAGTGGCGCCCAACGTTGAGCCCTTATTTTCTACTCTGAGAATATTCTAGAATAGTCTACCAGTTTAATGAACCAGGTTTTATTGTGCATGCACAAAAAGAGAGGCACACTAGCTGCAGGTGCAGGTATGCTGTGTGTGTTGCACTCTCCATGTATGGACCTAACATATTTTGATATTTTAAAAAAGGTCTTTTGTGATGCTTTACTTTAACAGAAAACGATTACATTAATTTTCATTTGGTTAGTACAGCTTGCACAGAGATATGATGGTTGTACCTTACTACTGAAAAACGTTGTAAGACTATTTTTGGTTCGATCTTAGATCCAAGGTGCTAACGAAAATTATTTGTGTGTGGAGCAATATTCAATACTTAACTTGTCGTTTTTCAAAAGATTGACGAAGAAAATTCAAGGAATAGTGTTAAGTGGCGATTGATATAAACAGAAGTAACTTCAACGACAAATTTCACTTCTAGATTACTTTGGGAAACGTCCATATTTGGTAATAAAAACTTTAATCTTAAATAATTTTCCAATTAATTGTAGCTTTATCAATTCAAATCAATTCAAATCAATTCAAATCAATTCAAAATTGTAGCTTTATCAAATTCATCAAAAATCAAAACTTTATGAAAATATAAATGAAAATATTCGTGAAAACTTTTTATGAGATCCTACAAACTACACAATGCAGCGATGCATGCCCATAAATAAATTTATATGCTAGTGCTTAAAAGAAATGAGTTTTTAAACTAAAAGATTTTTTCATATTTTTACGAAAATAAAAATCAAAACTTCAAAAACCAAATTAAATTTTTTGTTCGTGCCGACTAATAAAAAACAGCACAACCCGCGGTACTTACAGGTACAATAGCCGGCTAGACATGTAACAAAAATAAACAACAATTTAATGGCAAGTTTTTAGTGTTGCCACACCTTCGATGTGTGCGTACTTTTTTTTGTTAACGTAAAATAAATACGCAGAATGTGTCGAAATTGCTTCCTAGCATGTCTCAGACCCACCCATTTAAAACAGAAAAATAAATAGACGCAAAGCATTGCGCCTTGATGATGATCAAAATCAAAATCAGGAAAACAAATTTTCGAGAAGCTTGGCAGCTTGCAGTGGTATGACTGACTGGACACGATACGGGTGATTGAAAAGCGGAACTTGTTGCCAAGGTGTCAAATATATCTTTTGGTTATAATACTCCAGGCATGACGGAAAATTTTTTCTGAGATGTTTGTTTAGAGACGTTGAAACTTTTAGTGTCGTGCGTCGTCGGAATGTAGATTCACCGACTTGTGAAGGTGTCAAATAACATATTAGCTAACAAAACAATAATAAACAAAAAAGTGTCAAATTGAACACATTGCCGGTATTTCTTCTTTAATTTTTTTCACTGACGTTGGTTACAGTTTGTAAAGGCATTTGAAGATTTGGAGATGTGGCATTTGGAGATGTGGACGTATTTAAGGTGTGTTTTATGGGTTTTTTGGTGCCAAGATGAGTGTGATGCTTGTGAATAGATGTTGGTTCTGGTCAGTGATTTTAAAAACGAAACAAACATTGAAAACAATACAGGGCGGGGCGGACGACTTGAACGCAATTAACACCTTGATATTAAAAAACATCAACACGAGTTTCACATAAAAACTAAATATGGAACAATATTTGAGCATTATGGAACATTATAATATTTGTCTTCACACCAATTTCTACCTATCATTTTATAATTAAACCTGTTCGAGATAGATAGGGTATAGTAAACCATTTCTAGAAAAGCTTTTTCTTTGGCAGGTAAAGAAAAAAGAGCCAAGTATTTAAACCGTGGCGGGTAGGAATAAAGTACAAAGATTAACAGAGCTGTAGCGCTCTGGTTTTGTGAAGTGAATAAAATAATAGCACCAATGCGTCAACTCTGAGGCACGTCAGCAGGAAATATAAGGGAATCAACTCTTTTGAGTGACGAAAGGTATATTATATGCAAAAGTAAGTGTATTTAAAACCTTTAAGTTAGCGATTGCTCTTTTTTTTTTAATTAAAACCACCATCTTACCATTTTATCTGCACTCAACCAACATCCTTATGCAAGAAAGTGAATCCGACTCAACGAGATAGTCGGCGCGCATCCACTGAACTTACACTTCGAGACGTTGTTGTCGGCACGGTGTGCCATTTCTTTTTTTTCATAGAGTAGCTACTCAAAAATATATTCTGCTACCGAGGATGTCTGACAGCGCTGGCTGCACATAACAACAAAATGCAGCAGCACAACATTGAAATGTCAAAAAAGTCACGACATGAGGACAATTACCGTTTAACCGGTTACATGCCAACCGCTGAGATTCTTTCCTCGATTTTTCCATTTTGTTTTGTCCGTCTGCTCGCGCTGGGCTTGTTTTGTGTTGCGCTTGCGCTGTACGCCCATATCATCTTCGTTTGCGCTTCCTAAAGGCGCGTAGAAGTAGGTAGTGCCTTCCTTCACTTCAACGACGAATAGAAAAGAAAACGGAGTTTGTCGCTTGTGGTGGACTGGTGGTTATGGGAACGGTTTGTCGCGTCCTACACACAGACGTACGACGACGATCAACAAAGTTTATTGATCAGACAAAGTGATTTTTACCGTTTTCGCTTTTACAGTACCTTTATACACTTTGAAATGTCACTCTTCTTCAGATAAATAAATAAAAACCGAAAAACAAGACAAGGATGGAAGGTAAGAAAAAGCATAAAAAGTTGAAATTGAAAGGTTGTGGTTAAGCGAAGAGCGATGAAACGAAAATTATTTTAATCAATTCAAGTCAAAGGCGGGAGATGATTGCGTCTATTTTTGTAGCATGAAGAGGTACCTAGTATGTACGCTCGTAGGTTGGCATTTCCACTTCAACAGTTCATCACACACAAGCAAAAACAAAATAAAATAAATGAACACAATGTTGTAAGGAATGGTAAATTGAATCAATTTAACTGTTGTTTAGACATTTTGCTGACTTACTAGAGATTTACCGTAAATTATGAGAGGAAACGGTGGTAACTCGTTAGGATCTATTGTTTTTTTCGCAATTAAATTGGTTTTGTACGAGAGTTCTTTACAAGTAATTGTGCAGAAGGCCCAACACTGGGTAAAGCTGGGCGAAAGTTTTTTGGTAAGTTTTTTTCTAAGCCGCAAAATTTTGACAAAAGGTTTGGGAGGCTCATTTAGCCTGCGGCAGCGTTATCTCACTTATTCGATGTTTAAGGTGGACATGGGAACTCTACAAACAATATAGCAGAATTGTCTGTATAGTACGGAGGCTACCATAATTGTAAAAAAAATATGTGGATCAACACCAGCACGTGTGTCTCTTCCAAATAAACCCATGAACTAAGGGAAAGGGACTCACTTCCTTTAGAAGAAAGATTTTTTGGCAAATAATTGGGGCCTAACGGGGCAAGACATGCCAAAGGATCGATGCTCCCGAAGTAGAGGATGAAACCTTGCTTCATTTTCAGTGTACCTGCGACCTGCCGCACCCTGTCGGCAGTGAAAAGGAAAACCCTAGGCGAATACTGGTTCGAAGATTCAAACGATCTAACCTAACCCGGCTAAAGATTAAATGAGTTTTATCGCAGGGTCAAATTGGTTAAAAGCCCAAACTTTGAATATACCTTGTCGAAGCCTTTGTACCATGTCGAAGTCATGTAGATCATTGATCATCAAACGGTGCAGTATAGCTAGTTGACATAGGTCTACACCAAGTGAGGTTTCTTCTTGCCTTTCTTCTTCCACTCCAGAATTTCCATGTTGATCGGGGATCCATGTCGGTGACCTGTAACCCATTTCCATGTTGATCGGCGATGTAGAACCCCTACAACTTTTTTAAACCCCTTCTTCCAACCCTCAGGGATTTCTCTATAGAACTGATTGCCCCATCCCTTTATAGGCATGTACACTTTATTCCCTTTAAGACGGGTTCATAGGGAGGTAGGAAGAAGTGGCGGTTCATGAAAGAAACCAAGTAGCACTTGATGTGCGTTTTTGATACCACAACTCGTGTAACCTGGTTTGTGATGGAGGTGGAGATTGTTGTGTGATTGGAGCCTATATCCAACCAGTGGAGTTGAGAAACCGGATTAACGCTTGTATCTGTTAACTCGAAATATCACTAAGGTCAACTAAGAAAAGTTGGTTCAGTGCACGCAGTCTGGCTTTTGCTAGTGCCGGAGATTTGCCGAGGAAGTGGGAGAGAGTTTCTTTCTCATTCACATTTCCGCAACTTCGGCAGTGAGGGTTGTATGGGATACTCGGTTTGGCCGCATGGTCTCCAATTGGCCAATGCCCCGTTATAACCGCTGTAATTCTGGCGATGTCAGGGCGGGTTCTGTTGAGTAGATCTTTTGCTCTATTTTTAATATATTAAGGCCATGTCTGCCTTGCCCAGATATGGCGCAATAAGTCAGTCCTCTCCATTGGGAGTTGACCTTTTCCAGCAAATATGAGTGTGTATGCTCCTTAACTGTTCCTAACGGAATGTGGACCCTTGTCGCGAGTGAGGCGTGTAGAGCTGAGCCCTGTCTGTCCAGCTCATCTGCACTTCCGTTTCCTTTAATGTCATTATGCCCTGGAACCCACAAAAGTTTGACCTAGACGGGCAAGCTCGTGAGAACACTTCTGTACCAGTTTAGAGGATATGGTGGCTGAATCAATAGCCGGGTTCATACTGCTACTGGTTCTACCCTTGCCCCTTAAATTTCCGAAGTAAGTTCTTAGGTACTTGAGGACGCTAATATTTCTTTTGGAATTCCAGCACCGGAAACCCTTTTTAAAAACTCATATATGCGCAGGTCCCTATAGTGCTGGTATTCAGGCCTGGCGCATGCAAGGGTACCGAATTGGACCTCTTTTGGTCTATGTGTGTCCCTACTTAGCTGGGACAGCCACCTAACCCAATTAGGGAATAAAGTGTGTTCCTGCCTTTAGACGAGAAAACAACAAGAAGCATGTAGAGCCGAGGAAGCCTCCATGTAAAAGAACCATCGCCAGAAAAATGGAGCACGACCAGCTCAGTTGGTATCAACATTCCAGGACAATCGTAAAAGAGAGGTAATAGGCCTTCCTATATTCATGGAACACAAATGCAACGACAACAGCATTTATTTGTCCTCAGTGACGAAGAGTTCCAAAACCGGGTAGCCTGCCAGTATATTCTGAGGTCAAATCGGCGGACCATTAGGAATGCAGTAGGGGGGAGGGTTATGATCCATCATTTCAAATCATAACCTCGCGCCTAAAAGAAAAAAGAAGAAGAAGACGACAAAACAACTTTCGAAACGTTGATGGAAATCCGTTCTAATGCCTTAGCCACACGGGAAGCAACAGGTCTGACTGTGTCCCACAACAACCAGTAATTGACTTAAATTTTATTCCAACTCACTTTTCAAGACAAACATCTTATCCCAGACATTTAAGATGAAGCAGATTTAAGGCCCTTGTTACAGTTGGAAGTAAAAGATTCTTGCTGATATTCTGATATGACTAATTAGGCTTTATAGCTTAGACTAGAACATAAGTTGGATGGACAGATTCGTGAGCGACGACCCTGGAACTCTTATACTTACCTGCTACACACACTTCCGCGGTAGCAGTGATATACTAGAACGGAGCCTGAGAGGTCTCGGCAAGTATACAACCCGCACCACACAACAATAAATTTTTAAATAATTTCCGAGGAAAATATTTCCTGGGCTATTAACAGCTTCTCACTGTTTCAGGCTCCAGGCCTTGATCGAATACTGTCTGTGAACTGTAATACTACATACATATTACTGTTATACTACAAAAGATGCAAGACTTAACAATATCTTGGCTGGTGTCAATCTTTCGAAGCTGTCTAATACTAAGCCGCGTGCCGCACTCTGAGAGAAGCGCTAGAGTAGTGTTTAGGTATAGGAAAGGTAGCCGAACGCGGTCATGAATCCGCGAAGAACTTCAGGCCGATTAGTCTAACCTTCTTTGTTCTTACGACCCAAGAGCGTGTCCTAGACATATACATGCGAAGTTTTCTAGAAGAATCATTGCTATAAATATCATAACATCTTAACACCTTAAGGACAGGTCCATGGAAACGGCTCTCCACGAGGTGGTGAGGACAACTGACGGATCCATACACTACAAATAATGCACCTTAGCCTTCTTCCTAGATATTAAGGGAGATTTCAATAACCTTTTCACTGATGCTATGCTTGGATCTCTGATCCAGCTGGGTTTTTAGGAATTTATAAAGCAATGGATAGCCCTTAGCTCGGAACAAAAATAATTCAGCCAAAACTAGGTAAGTCACTCAACTAAATTTGCCCATAGGGAAAAGCCACATGGTGGTGTCATATCTCCCCTACTATGGGTAATTTTTTCAAAAAAATTTTCGATAAGCTTGACAGGGAACGGGTCAAGTGTGTCGCGTATGCGGATGATGTCTCAGGACAGTTTCCTTCTGTTGTCCGGCACTAACAAGAACCAGACTGCGTACACTGAAAGAACCTTTCTTCGATGACCTTAATGACATCTCGAGTAAAGGGATACAAGCGCTGATCCAGTTTATAAATTTCACTGGTAGGTACATAGGCACCTTTGAGACTTTATAACAATCTCAACAACCACCACAAGCCAGGTTACACGAGTCGTGATATCGAAAAGGCACATCAAGTGCTACTTGGGTTCATTTTTGAACCGTCACCTCTACTTACCTACCTACCAAGACGTAAGTTAACTTAAGCAATCCTTAAGAAGTT
Organism: Neoascia interrupta; assembly: GCA_947623515.1. Classification (NCBI taxonomy): domain Eukaryota; kingdom Metazoa; phylum Arthropoda; class Insecta; order Diptera; family Syrphidae; genus Neoascia; species Neoascia interrupta. The sequence continues at coordinate 58,289,294 of OX392462.1, read as the reverse complement.
CTTATTCAAAATCATCAAGTTAGTTTTGACGATGCAACAGAGTTAGTTTTGACGATATAAGTAAAATACGACCGGATTTTTGTCTCCTACGACTAGGAGTATCCACAGGGGTGACAATTGATGCTGTCATAAAGGGGCAATCAACTTAACCTGTTGGCTTAATTTAAATGGAAAGTATTTCTACACCATCCTATGCTCTTCAAATGCCAATCACTCTTCCAAATTCTTATACAAAGAAGTATCAAAATACCAACATAAAATTTCTTAATTTACGATCAATCGCGTCCAAAAAAAAGACGCAGTTGATCACAGTCCGTGAAGTCGATCTATCCATCATTAACGAGCTCAATCAACTGCTTCAAGTGCAAAACCGAAAGGAGCACCTTATCGGAACCAATGATCATAGTTATGATGACTGCTTCTGTTGCAGGTATATAGAGAGCTAAAGCTCGTGATTGTTTGCGATCATGATGATGATGATAGTGATCTTCATTATTGCTCTGCCTCTGCCCTAAAGTAACTTCTTTGGACCCCTTTCCAACTTTGACTTTTTCCCGATGTTCCACATGTCTCCTTTCGATTTCGTTTTTACTTTCGCTCGCTAGGTGCGCCAAGCGTAGCATCTCTTTTCACCTGGCAAAGATCATGCTATCTAGATCGTTAATTGGGTCTCCCAAGCAAAATTGTGTGCGCGGTTCGAGTTTGTCATCGTATATAATGAATTGCCATTAATTCATTAGTGAAAGAGTTGGCAATAAAAATGAAGAAAAAACAACCTAAAAATTATCGATCGGGAGAGCATCACCCGTGATCAATCGATCGTGCCCTTATGTGGCAAATCGATCATGGAATGTCATTGTCGTTTGAACTCTTGACAATGTCTTTAGCCCCATACTCGGAGTATAAATGGAAAATCACTGGTTACCGTTTTTCTCCCCTTTTCCGACCACGTCGATCTACGGGAAAAGATTGCTTCCGAAGTTTCAAATTGCAGATGCCCTCTTGTTGATGAGCACTCTTGATGAATTTACACTATTGCCTCTAGAGTAGACATGTCACGAGAGTTGCTGTTTTTAACATTAGAGTTTTTTTCGCTTTTTTTCTTTTTTAGCTGTAAGAGTGAATGTGAAAGTGAAAATGAAAATTGCTCTGCTCTGAAATGAGCTCTTAGGTTTGAGCTCTTTTTGTGATATGGCGAATCACTAGCAAATATTTCAAATTTATTTCATTCAAAGAATATGAAGGATTGAAGCTATCTTGTTGCGTGAAATGTAACTTTAAGACTTTACCCGCGTTGTAGATTTGTATTGAGTTAAATTCTTGGCCAACCGTTATTGGATCTTTGATTTTTTTCGCATGAATACAGCTTGACATTTGGTTTTTTCCTATTGGTTTAAGGATAAGAAGAAGCAGTTACATAAACAGTAAAAATACTCGACACAAAATATCTTGAAATTAGAAAAATATACGACTTCGGGTAATATGGCGCAGTGGAGAAGAAGGCTATTTTACCTTCAGAACCTTGTGCTGGTTAAAGAAAGCCTGGCAATGAAGTTGAAAGTAACACTCTTACTACTGCGCCATATTACCTGAACTTGTTTTCTTCAGAAAATGATACAATGATAGCAATTTGCTTAAGCTACCAAACAGTCTGGAATAAATGTTGTTGCCAACATTTTGCTACGAAATTACGTTGATGTGTAATGGAACTCAGCATCGTTTGCAAGAGATACGAAAGATAGAAGACTTTTTAGACAAAGAATTAGTCTAATGAGTGCTGCGTACAAAATCTGACATACTGTGTGAACCCCATCAGTGAAGCCATAGCACCTCTTTTGAGATTGGCAAAAGTAACTTTTTCCCTATTTTATTAACTTTCGTTAACTTCACTTCAGATCCCATAACTCCACTGACCACTGCATATCTCCTGCTGGTCATGCCATGCTGGCCATGCCACTTGAAATGCTCCCTGACCGAAGGCTTAAGCGCCACAATTTAGTGCATTATCGGCTTGAACCAGTATCTGTCTGTTCGTGCCATGGAACATCACAAAGATATTCCCACAAATATTTCACAATTTAATTTCGACGTTCGAAGAGATCCCATTTAACCTGTTTCCGTGGTCAGACGTTGGGGTTCTTTGTGGAGATGAACTTGTCCACTTTCATTTTCTCATCTCACTCGATGCGTCCGTAAAAGATAAAGAAAGTTGAATAGCAATGTCGGCTGCGGCGGCGTTGGCGGTGGTCGTCAAAAGAAATTCTGAGCACACCATCGAACCTCCAAAAATGTCAAAAAGTCCGCTGCTAACAAGTGAAGATATTTTTGTCTTCTTCTTGGTCATGTCGTCAGCTGGTACGGTCTGTGACTGTGACTAGGTTAATGAATGAATAAGATGAAAAACTCTCAACAGATAGCCAAACACAATCGAGCGGTATCAATGAGTTCGTGCGGATACTGAAGCTGAAAGTTGGCGAGTCAACCCGCCAATCTTCCGGAAGAGATATATATTTTTGTATCTCTTCAGGTTTCACATAGTTTAACTGAAATGATTTATCGCTGTGAGTAGGTCAGGTGCGGGTTGAACGGATTCACATTCATGCGTCGGAATGATGAGAGATGCTGATTGCATCCAAACCAACTGGCACGGATGTGCCGTCATCAGATTTAATGCATCCAAAATTGAGATAATGACAGACGATGTGTATTTTGGCATACTGTGCGAAATATGAATGTGAGTGCAAATGGCGATGCGAAAGGCAGTTATTAGCGGTAAACAAGGGTTTTTGTGTTTTTTTTAAATATTAAGATCAATCTTCGAGTTTCATCTGCACAAGGCTTATGGTTTACTTTCTTTTATAGTTTCTCTGGCAGAATTATACCCGGGCTTCAGCCAACTTTTAAGAAATTGAGTTGGCTCATGCCAAAAATATATGAAGATATTTGTACGGAATTTATAGTAAACAGAGCCAAACTTTTGTTCAGCCCTCTAGCTAGAAACCTACTAGGCTGAAAACCATTCGTGCTGTCCTCGAGAGAACAATGTCCATTTTAGATTGTTGAGAAACCAAATTTTCTTTTTTTCGAGTCAAACTGAGCAAAATTATGCTCACTGCGCGTTCTTGGGCTAAGGGACCTAGAGCCGACTAGTATATTGACAATATGGCCGCCGGTGGTATCACTTTCTTATAGGCAACCGGGATAAGAATGTATTTTCATCGAACGAGTAGTCAGTAACGGTTAGCCGGCTGCAGGGCATGTGTGAAATGGGCCTTAGTTTATCCACAGATCCAGTATAACACTATGTCTGCACCAGACACTAATCCGCGATTAACAAAAAACTTAGAAGAAGCTTCTTAGGTGAGGTTAGTTGGGTAGGCGCCACTGCTAGGCATGGACACTGAAGAAGGTAGAGTTGGATGACTGTCTCCGCTTAACTGAATACTGAATAAGGTAAGGTTCAACACGTGATACGTAGAACCAGATATCTATTATACCGGAGATATGTATGAAAAGTGCCCGAATAACTAAGCTCTGAAAAGTACAGGATATGAGCCCAAGTAGGTACTGCCGAATAGATGTCACAATTCACCGCAGAGAAATCGAGGATCTGAAAGCAAAGACTTTTTGCATGCTTACCGGACAGGACATACTGGACAGACTAGTGTGAGACCCCCTTCAATTTAAGATTTATATTATAAAAGATCAATTTTATGGCTTTTTACAGCCTTACTTTGGCAATATTTGCTGAGGTTAAGAAGAGAGATATCGCACCTACAATCTTTCATGTACAGATAGAATGACAAAAAAAAAACAGGAAAAAACGGAGTGAATACTTACAACAAAAATATTATTTTGCTTTTATGAAGGGCAAACATATCGCATATTGTAAAAAATAAACACTTCTTGTTGTGCATCTGATTAGACGCACCCTTAATTACATATAAGAAACAAGTGAGGCGACTGCAAGAGTTCGTCTGTAACGAACTTCTAAATACCCGAGCCTATTTACGCAGCAACACCAACTCTTGAAGCTCTTTGGCCTGGAGAGAATCGTGTACGGTTCCCATGCCCCAAAAATGGGAGTGGAATAAGGAAAAAATCTTTTAAATTTATTTTTTTAAAACCGTGAGTAAATGTGTTAAAAACGAAAATTCAATAAAAAAAAAAACAAGTGGGAAAGTTCAACAGTGGGTATGCAAAAGCTTCAATCCATCTACGACGGATTGCAAAATACCCGACCATACCAAAAAGAAAACTGCCACGCCTCCAAAAAGTGGGCGAGATATAAAAATATAACTGTTGAATGCTTTATACTAGGTGGTTGCATACATTTCGGACTAAAACTCCGCCTTTTTAACTAAAAAAATCACTTTTTTCAACGCCACGCCCACAAAAGTGGGCGGAGGCACATACAATATATACATCAAAGTTAGAAAATGCTAATATCTACAGCTTTTGTCAAATTTCATATATATTTATTGAAAAACAGCCATTTTAAGCTAAAATCCCTTAAAAAGTGGGCGTGGCCAATGAAAAAGCTAAAATTTTTTGGCTACCTTAAAGACAATTATAAGGCAATGTTACGTAACAAAAATTAATGCGCTAGCGTCATTGTTACATAGCTAAAATTTGCAAAATATATTTTTTTAAATTAGAGATGGTCGCACATACAGGCCTGTAGTGGGCGTGTCTGTGGGCGGATTAAGCTTATTTTCAAACTTTATCTGAAGGACTGGACTTCCAACCAACACACAAAATTTCAGCTCTTTGCCTTAAAATTTAAGGCCTAAAAGTTGTTTACATACGGACGGACGGACATGGCTTAATCGATTCTCCTGTCGGTCCCATTCATATCTCAAAAAGGTCTTAGGGGTCTACGGTGATTATTTCACTGCGTTACAAACTATACATCAAACTTAATATACCCTGGGTCGGGTATAAAAAACATTTTTTCTTATAAGAACGCTTGCTAAAATAGGCGCATTTTAAAACTTTGTATGAAACAAACAAAAGAGAATGTCAATATCTTTAATATTTGTCACATAATATTTTTTCGATTTAGAGTGAATTTTCAGAGAAATCAAGTTTTGGAATATATAATGCCTATACTGTAAAAGTGAGCCTATACTGTAAGGGGTTTTAGCCGCAATTTCTATATCTCAAAATTTGAAACCAATTTTAACATTTTGTCTGTGCAACATAAGAACCAAGCCGTGCTTCGTTTCTGCTCTCTATAGTTTGATTTTGAAGACCTAAAATCTTCACACACGTAGACGGACGGACAGATTATCAATCATGTGTCATACTGTGCGTATTGGTTCGTATATTTTCAATGAAAATTTGGTCTTATGACACTTTCACAAAGTGACTTTTGTGAAGCCAAATTTGGAGAATTGGCATAGTGTCGTTCGGCACAGTGTCACGGCACTCCCGTTTTTCATACAGAGTGGTGGGAATCGCACCTAGGCGTTGAAGGAGGCTTAAATTCTAAGATTCTCGATTTAAAATCCTTAAATGAAGTTGATTGCCTTAAGCTTACAATTAATTTAAGTTGCGATTCTTTTAACAAAGTCACATTAATGGTTTCTTCCTCGACATTCTGTCTCAATGAATAAGTGTTTTCTAAAAAGTTTAACCTTTTCACGAAACTGCATTTCCAATTTAAGATACACACCTTCGCATAAGTTAAGATTTATCTATTAAACACCTGTAATATAAAAAAAATATGAGAAAGTTGACACCTACCTACTATACCCATAATCTCTGCACCATGCCAGGCAAACGAATTCCCCGTCCAAACAATCGACATTAGCATTAACCATTGACCACGAGTCTGCTGTTTTGCTTGAATGACTTTGGTCGACCGAAAGTGGAAAAGTCTTTCTCTTTAGTGTAGTTTACAAACGGCCGCCAACGACCGACGAAAGCAAGGTGGAGCTGCTTTGATGCATATGGTAGGTAGTTCCTTCCTAGACGAGACCCAACAAGTATAAGCACTGGAAATGTTCACGACATCAGACACAGCAGCGTTTCGTAAGACTTATCCCGGGTGGTGATTCTTGCTTCTTTTGGGCCTACACACACGTGCATCATTAAAATAGATACCCCGACCAGGTTGGAAATTATCAGTACAACAAACAATGTGTATCGCACGTTTAGTTGTAGAAAAAGTCGCCTCACAACTTTCCATCATCTCGGTACAACATCTCGTCTCGTTCGTGTTAAATTCTGTCATTGGACGCGAGCGAGAGAAGCAAACGCGACCGCACCGCGCTGCTGTCTAGCTGTCTTGGTCGTTCGTCTTCTTCAGCATCTTGCCGAGAGCTATTTTGTGCGGACAAGTGAAATCGGTGCGTGTGCAATTATGAAGTCTATAAGCTTCGACTTCTAGAGGGTTAAAGTATGGCTGGCATCCCTTGAACAAATTTCAGGGTTCCATAAAATGTCCACTTAGACTGACTACACATTAAATCAATTAATCTTCATCGCATAAATGGTCATCGAATGCCTGTCCTAAGTGAATCCGCAACTATCGACCAAGTTCCTCTTCAACCGAGTCAAAAGGTTAAGAATTTTCAAAGGAATTCCTGTCAGAATAGGTGAAGTTTTTGAACGGACATAAGGGACTACCAACGCATTTGCACGGCAATTTGCCTGCAATAAAGTGACTCAAATGATGACAAAAATTGGATGAAAAAAAAAAATACTTAGCACAAATATTTGACTACTTGGGCGCAGTTATTCCATTTCGCCAATTTTAAGGGGAGTCTTCAAGTTTTTCTTCTAACTAAATCTCAATTTATAGCTATGCATCGACCAGAGTCCAACTCCGAAGAGCCATTCGTTTTGAAATTTTATAAACAACAAGGAGATTAGTTTAAAAGAATCGGAACTCCGCATCCTTAAAAATAAAAAACATCAACGACAATTATTACCATCTACCCATAAAAATTTAAAATGATATAACACAACTCCTGGATGACAGAGTTCAGAGCAGAAAAAATAAAACAAATTCTTATCTAATACTTTTACAACCAGATGTTCCAAGAAGTAATAAAATCCAAGAAACCCGATATCCATGATCGATTCAAAAACTTTTACTCCATAATAGTTCATCAAAGTGCACCTATGTATCGGGAGATCACGAATATCTAAAATAAAAAATAAATAAAAATCCAATCGCGCGCGCGCACTCTTCGCAAACTTTCACTCATCTGCTTTCGAATGGAGTATAGGTGTTGGTGCAATTATAGCCAACGTACTAATATAATAATTTAAAATCAAATATACAATTTATTGATAAAAATTGTTTTCATCTGACCGACAGATAAAAGCGCACACGCAAACCGAAAACCATGGCGCGCAAATAGTTTCACTGACATGTACGAGCAACAGATGGGTACAAAAACATTTTAAAATAGTTTTTTAGTAATAAATAAAATCCAAATACATAGATACATATACAGAAAAAAAATATCTAAAACAGAAAGCTATTGAACATCCAGCATCCAACGTAAGACAATTAGACAAGGCAACGTCAACAAATAGATGCGTGCAATACATGTTACCCTTTCATTCCTTATTAAAGATAGGATTATGGTGAAAACAAACCCAACTTCCTTATTTGACATATCTTGTTTTTGTTTGTGTGGATATGGAGAGATGCAATGATGCTTACCTAAAAAGAAAACAAATAAAAAATGAACATTATTTTAAGGAGACGCAATTATTACAGATAAACAATATTTTATTACTAAAATTGAGCTGAGGCCAACTTTTCGATCAAAGAGCTGAGTTAAATAATTTTTTGTAAGGCGCTATAAAACAGAGTTATTTAGCAGACAAAAAAAACTTATGTCGATATATAAATAAATAATTTTATAATTGAAAAATGTTTTTTCAAAAATTAATGTTATGAAAAGCCAAGTATCATATTAGTAGTAAAATACAATTATAAAAATTTAAGTGGGGTCATAAAGTTTTAAATGGTATTAAGTAATTGGAAAATGGTAGATTAAAACAACTTATGGTAGATTAAAACAAAAACAAGTGGGAAAGTGCAACAGTGCGTACGTAAAAACTTCAATCCGGCCGCGATGGATAGCAAAATACACTACCCTACCAAAAAAGGAAACTGCCACGCCTTCAAAAGTGGGCGAGATATAAAAATTTAACTGTTAAATGATTTATACCAGGCGGTTGCATATATTTCGGCGTAAAATTCCGCCTTTTTAACTCAAAAAATCATTTATTTTAACGCCAGGCCAACAAAAGGGGGCGGAGAATTCAACTAATTTTCAAGCTTGATCTGAAAAACTGGACTTCCAGCTTACACACCAAATTTCAACTTTCTAGCTTAATATGTAAGGCCTAAAATTTGTTTACATACGGACGGACGGATATATTTAGTTTAATTGATTCTCCTGTCGGTCCTATTAGTAGTAGTAGTAGTACATAGTAGTAGTGACTTTATTTTAATATTAATAATCTCTTAGAAAAAAATATGTTGTAATTTGTAGAGAATCTAACGCTGATTTGGCAGGAAGCCATCTACCAGATTTACATTAAAGTAATTGTACATGGTTATATTCTTACATTTAGGAATTTTCCTTGAAAATGCGGGTTCTATAATATAGAGCATTAGCGGCATTGTTATAAAGCTGGTCCCATCCTCTGTCTCCATTAAGTTTGCTTAATACAGAGAGTGCAGCAGTACCGAATATCTGCAGACGAAATTCTCTTAGGATCTGACACACGGCAAGGAAGTGGAATATATCTTCTCTTTTCCTTCGGTTACACAGGATAGAAAGACCAGGGCGATGTGGTATGTAACTAAGCGGCAGAAGCTCTCCCCTTATTTGAAAAATTAGACTTATCCTTAGATTAATACTGTTGCACAAAAAAAAGTTCCATTGCCCAGACAGAGGTTTAACTTGCTGTAGAAAGCTCGGTGCTGCAAAGACCGGTCTTAATTAATAAACTGGTCGAAAAGCCGCCCTACTGTATCCTCCGGCAAGGAATAAAGTTTCTCTTTTAAAAGTTTCTGTCGGTCCTATTCATAACTCTAAAAGGTCTTAGGGACCTACGGTGATTATTTCACTGCGTTACAAACTATACACCAAACATGATATACCCTGGGTAGGGTATGAAAAATGTTGTTGTCTCAAGGAATTGAGATTCTTGAAGGATTTTCAACTTAAAATTCTTGGCCCAAGAATGTTTTCTTGAAGCAAGAATTCGTTTATGATTTTTTAAAAATTAAATATTCAATTTAACATCGAAAGCTTAAAAAAAAATTTTTTGTTCATTTTCAAAATTTATTGGCACAATAATAAAATTGCTGTTTATAGTATGTTTCTATCCAGTTTCGCCTATCAACAATCAAATTGTTGATCCAACAAAGTTTTTGAGGTAATAATTTTCTAAGTATGAAAGTTGTTGACATAAAAATTAAAAATGTCTATTATTTTTGTGCAAATCAGATTTTAAGAACTAATTGTTAAAACAAGAATTAAATGTTAAAAAACTGAAAATAAAGTTGACCGTATAATATGCAACTTCGGCAGGCATAACACATATCACGCGATATCCGAGGGGATTGCGTAACTGCGCAATCGCTTTTGCACTGTTTTACTTTACAACGATTTAGCCTATTGGAGTGCAACTTGACTATCAGACAGCTAACCCAGGTTAAAAACTCAGCCAGGGCGAAGGGTTTTTTTTCGGATATTTGTGCTGAAGGCAATAGCGGCTGGCAACAGTTACGAACAGGCGATTCAACAGGAATCAATTATAAAATCTTTGCAACAACGCGTTTCTGAGGCAACAGTTTAAATTTCCCTTTCGACATTTTTAAGTTTTGAATAAAAAATAAGTTTAAGTTCTTGTTCAAAGTAAAGTCTTGTTTCGTAAAACAAAAATTAAAAGTTCTTGGGTTCAATTTAAACTACGAAAATTTTTGCTACAAAGTATAAAATTCTTCTTATAACTATGAAGATATAGATCAGAGACTCGTGAAGGAGTACGTGGTACGTTTTCTCCGATGGAATAAATCTGCCTTTTGGTTACGTCTTCTAGTAGTTTTGGAAGTTTTATCGTAGGTAACAAATAACGTGCGATACCCACCAAGGATATATGAATCTTTTCGGTCAATCAGTGGATGAAATCAGCATATATAAAATTGAAAGTAGTCCTTTACTACCGGTGGAATCTACAGCAGATGTCAGGGCGGTTTAACATTCACCTGTGCTTAGTGCCTGGAGGTAGCGGAGTTCAAGGATGGACAGCTGCAAGCTGGCGAGCTCGCTATACTTAGAACTATTTCCTAAATACTGCCTGAAAAAGACTCCACGCCTCTGCCTATCTCAACAATGCAATATAAGCAAGTGAGTAAGTGCAAGAGTTCGTCTGTAACGATCTTTTATATACCCGACCCTATTTACCATGTAACTCCGAATCTAAGTTTTTTGGCTCGAATTCATACACTGAGTGTAAATTATTTATATTGGCCACGCCCTCAAAAATGGGCGTGGGCCGAAAATTAAAGTCAATTTATACTTATTTCTGTGTTATAATGAGACGCTAAAAACAATTATTTTTTCTGAAAGAAAAAGGTTTTTTTTTCAGAAAGTTCCCCCTTAAAGGAGGCGGAGCTCAAAACTTTGTATGAAACAAACTTAGCAAATAGCACTAATATCTCAAATATTTGTCTTATTTTCGCTTTGGAGTAAATTTACCGAGACATCCGGTTTTAAGAGATCTAATATGTTAACAGTGGACATGGTCAATAGTGTAGGCGGCCCAATTTCGCCTTAATAAAGTCTTCTTGCCAATATTGCTCTGCGCCGAAATTTGAGTTCCTAACCCCTAGTCTAACTTGACCAAAAGGCATAGGAGGAAAATGTGAAATAGAAATAGAGAAGTCCTCATGAAGTCTCCAATGAAAACCCAGTACCTACTGGGCGGCGCAGTTGGCGGATTTAACCAATTTTCACACTTCGACTGTGCAACAGAAGAACCAAGTCGTGCATCAACTTTTAGCTCTCTAGCTTGATTTTGAAGGGTCACAGCCTTCACACATACAGACGGATGGACGGACATGGCTTAATCAATGCACCTGGTGGTCTCGATCATATCTCTAAAAGGTCTACGGTGATTATTTCACTGTGTTATAAACTAGGCATTGAACTTTATATACCCTGGGCAGTGATTTAAAGAAGACTTAGATGGACAGCTGGCAAATACTTCCCTTCTGGGGTTGCTGGTCCTTAATGGGGCGCTTTTTCAGGTGGCGGATAGGGCAATGCTCACTAGATGTGGTGGGTACCGGTATGGAAAATATCCGGGGCGAACCAAAACCAGCAACAAACAAATCAAATCCAGGATCGTTTTCTCGAAATGAGCGGCTCCCTGGTCGGCGTCTGTTATCCAGGTTAGGGTCGGTCGAATATTAAACACCTTTTTCGCTTCCAAAATGCAAATATAGAATGGACAACAATTAGATGCATGCCAGATTTATTTATGAAACACTCTAGTAGTTTTATTATTGCTCTTCCCCGTAAAGGCATAACACTTGCGGGGGTAACCTTTGATGATTCTGTTTTCATGTTCCGTACTCGCACATCAGCATTTGCGAGTACGGAAGAGTTGGGTGGAGAGTTACTTTTATCTTTCCGCTAGCGATGTACCACGCATCTTAAGACTAGTCATAAACACTTGATCACGAGTTAATTATAAAAAAAACTTATCTAGGGACGAAACAGAGTTGACCAAAGCTGGATCTTAAACAGTCGGAGTTTGACTGTCCTCACAAGCACAACGTAGATAAGTGCAACAATAGGTGTCATTACAGGACACTCTCTAATAAGCAAGCTTGCCACACTGCTTGGTGTTTATCTAATGACCTTTGCAGAAGATGCATGGATGAACAGGAGGAAGAGAACAGTCTTCACCTTCTCAGCGCATGCCTCGCTCTCTGGCAAAAACGAAATCTTCACCTGGGAGATTTGTAAAGGAGCAAAGCAATAGTATTGAGCATTCTTCAATATAATTTATTTTTTTTGTAGGAAAAAAGGAGAAAGAGGGAAGCTGCCAGATTAAAAATTTAGCCGAATCTACCCTGGATTCAGCCTTCTCATGTGAAAACACGCCGCTCTAGTGACGAACGCACAAAGTGAAATTATTCCTTTTAGGGACCTGATCGATACCGCCACTTGTATCGACAAACCCGTGTCTAGTCGTCTGTCCTTCTGCCAGCATGTAAGCAACTTTTAGGCCTTAAATTGTGAGCTTCACAGTATAGAACTTTAAAGTTAGGTCTCTGTAGCTCAGCGTGTCTTGCAAAGCGGAAGCCCTGGCGCTCCATGCAAGGACCAAAGGGGTTCCGTCCGATAAAATCAACTAAAAGGTTCGTATATCTAATATTATTTAACAGCTCTAGACTTGCGATGCTGTTTAATAATATTACAACCCAACCAAATTCATGCATCTAGTCAACCTAGTCAAGTCCGGTCCAAGTTTTTGCTTCTTTGTCAGGGCGTTTCTTTTGCTTTTGACAAATGTCAGGGGCCTAAATCTTGATATAGCAGAAAGTGTCAAAAGCAGTAACACTTTGGGCCTAAAACTTCGCACCAGCAACCAAAGTATATGTACCTCATTCGCTCTGCATTTCGCGGTCATCTCAGACGGCCAATGCGCTGTTTCTGGACTAGACTCATGTCACCTCCATATAGCGTCTAGCAAATGAGTGACCAAATATCTAATGAACCTTTCTCTCGAACAAGGCTCTCGTATGGGCTCTATTCTATGCCTATGCCTCGGCTCCGGATAGCAGGACTTGGATGATTTTTCGAATTCAAATTCTCAAAAAAGGAGCGTTTCAGATTTCCTTAATCGTGAATCTTTTGAACTACCCTAAAAGGTGCAAAAACTTTGTAATTATGGAACAAAAAATATGCCAACATTTAGGGCTTCGTTGACGAAATAAATTAAGAGCCATAAATTAAGAACCGCGAGGTTATGATCTGAATTTTAATAACTGAACGTCAATAGTGTTTTGAAATTGTATTTCTAATTTTCTTCTAAAGAATACGAACAATTAAAACTGATAAATTCATAAATAAACATAGAGAAATTAGCCTAATTGGACCGATTAAGTAATTATCTGAAAAGAAGCGCTATTTTTTTTTGTTTTATATTCGCTTATCGTCTTGCTGTTCCTTCTTAAGAATCTGAACACCATTTTTATGTTGAACTTCTGTACGCATATTTGTAGTGAAAGTCTATACGAATTCTGCTATGCATATGCAACGCGACCATGTTCGATAATTTCTCTTTTGGTTTTAATTTCATCAAAGAATACCAAAAGTCGTAAAACTTCAAAAATTAAATCTATTTATCGCTGGAAATAAAGAAAATGTATTCGTTTTGTCCAAAAAAAGAGGCGACTTGAGTGTTATGCTGAACAAGTCTGAATCGTGTGAAACCAAAATAATGTTGTTCGAATACACATTTATACAGGTTCTATTGAATTCTCATTAACCTATATTTTTGTGAAGTTTTATTACTCATTTAAATTGGATATAACAAACTATTAATGCAAAGTTTAGTTTGTCAATAAGCTTGTAGGCTTGTGATGAAATGATTTACTGTCAAAGCTAAATTAAAATCCAGAAAAACTTGTACTATTATTTTTTTTTATTTTTGAAGTCTCCGTCTGTCCATATTCAGCGGTTTGAGCTTTTTGTTGTTTGTTCAGGGTTATAAAAGGTGAACGCGGTTTTTTAACGTCTAGGAAACACCCTTTCATTCGGATAAGGACCTCGAAACAAAAATTTACAAATATGTCTTGAAACAATTCACGTTTGTACGTCCATGTCCTATTTATTGTTTGATCTTCTAGAACCAGCGCACAATCGTGCCCTAAGAGATGTCGGCCACGATGTGAACTGAATCTTTCAAACATTCCTAGCAGAACTCAATTTCACGCGTTCCATAATCCAATTAAAAGACAGCTGTGTGGTGGCTACCGCATTCTATAGTGGTCAATCTAATTTGCAGTCATATTGCACGATGACGACGCCACGGGGCCGCTTCATCGTTCTTTAAGCGGGCCTCTCGGTGGCCCTCCTTCTATAGGTAGGTCACGACAAACCTTTCGGACAACAGATCGTAACTTATAAGGTGTACGGGATATTTGTACCTGAAGCCCACTACTGGCACACTGCCCGACAGTGTGACTAACCATTCTCTGCGCCATACGGCGGCGGCGGCGGGTACAAGTATCTTTTTGGTATTTTAATAAACTCAAAAGTTACTGCGCCGTGCGGCCGCAGCTCTGCGCTGCTGCTCCGAACAGAAGGAGAGAGCCTTCTACGAGAGAGCGTACACACAATTTTTATTGGCCCATTGTCTTGCGTATCTAGATAGCCACCAAACACTGCAAGACAATAATATACTGTTAACTTGTTCGCTTTTTCTAAGGAGTGTTAGCAGCGCACACGTAGGTTTCTTCTCGGCATGCGGCACCGATCAGGTAAGTCACCCGAGAGCCGTAGACATGAATGAACAACCAAGTGCCCAACCCATTTAACTGGAGTCTTCTGATCTAATTTCTCATAAATAGTATTTGATCTGGGATGTTGTATACGTATGAATATGTAGGAACGCACTTTCGAACGTGACATGTTTTCTCAAAATACGCGGCGTGAATGCATTTTAATGCCTTATGGCATGGGATGAGCCGAACGCGGGGTCACCTCACCGGCCGGACCGTCACAACTTCCATTCAGAGAACACAACACTTGGTGCAATCTGTATATGGGGAGTGCTGCCACTTAACTTCTTGGTTGCTTTCCATGGAGTTTGTTTCCAACTCCAGTGTAAGTGGAACAAATTAAACTAAATATAGAGAGATTTTCTGACGGGCCATACGGATTATGGCGAACCAGGAAAAACACGGCACATTAGGCAGAGTATAATGAATGAAATGTGTCGTTGTAAATGGACCGAGTTACCTATGCTAAATATATATATACATATGCCAATTGGAGCATTGACTGTGCAAAGACTGCTCCTGGATATGGCTTCGAAGAGTTTTCTAGTTATGGCTTGAAAAAGTTAGGTTAACTTCGTTAATGTTTTCTTATAAATACATAATCAACACTTTTTTTCTCGCAGAATGTTTCATAAGTTATTAGGAGGAATTTTATTAAAATATTGTATTTTATATTTTATGTCATAAATAATTCGTTGTATAGTTAAAGCGGTGCTGTACGACTTATTGAAAAAGATAAATTTCTTGAACTCAGGTATGGTTATTCTCAGCCTTAACACGCGATAGTTTCGAAAAGTTAAGCACAGTGATAGCCCTATGCTGAACACTGTTTGATACACGTCATCATATTTCTTCGTCAGTGACTTTCAATTTCAATCATTAAGAATCTAGAAATAACTTAGAATCTAGAAATAACTAGAAAGCAAAAGAGGCACATGATGGGGTTAGTGCATAAGCTTAGGTTAAAGCAGGAAAAGCAGAAGTTAAGTAATTGACATTAAGAGAAAATATGCGGATAGTAAAAGACCGTCTTTTACTATCCACATCATACGAGCAAGGTAACTTATGTAGTTGGTATATTAAATTTAATTCATAGTTTGTAACATAGAGAAATAATGACTGTAGACCCCCCAGACCTTCAGTGCACATGATCGAGACAGAATTGTAAGTCGAATGAGACGTGTCCGTTCTTCTGTCTGTGTGTTGGCAATTTTTAGGACATACATTTTGAGCTAGGAAACTTGAAACTTCTGGGCTTTCTAGGTTCCGAAGCGGAACAAGTTTTGACATTTTTTAAATCCGCCCACTGACACGCCCATTTTAGTTAAGTAAAATAGCATTGAATTAGCATGAAATATTTTTTAACTAATAATAGGATGAAAAATAGTTGAACGCTAAAATTTAGTATACGGTGTCCTTGCTGAAGTGTATGTATTGAGATTTGCATTGCAAGAAAATCGAAAAGCGCCGCCATGTGGGCGTGGTCGCATTCATTTGATTTTGAGTCTAGCAAAGTATATTAATAGGGGCAATAAAACTGCTTGGAATAAAGAAAATCCTGTTGACAATCAACTTATTGGAAAAATTTTCACCACGCCCTCTTTTGGGGGCGTATAAGAATAAACACCTAATTTTTGACATAAAAACGCACTGAACATTTGGAGACCAAATTTTTGGATAATATATTTGGGCAAAGACAACAATATCATAGAAAAGGGGTTGATGTCACGCCCCCATTTTGCTAAAGAAGATTTTAAACTGATAAATAATGCGATTTAAGTAAAAAAAAAATTTGACATTTTTTGGCGATTTGGAGTTTGACAAGGAATTGGGATGGGGATTTCGCCTGAGCGGATTCGAATGTAACCCGCCCACTAGTTTTTTTTTTCAATTTTGGTGTCGAATTTTTTTTGTTCAATTTTATTTTTATACCCGACCGAGGGTATATTAATTTTACTGCATATTTTGTAACACAGTGAAATAATCATCGTAGATCCTTAAGAACTTTTAGAGATATGATCGATACCAACAGGTGAATCGATTAATCCATGTCCGTCCGTCCGTCTGTATGTGTGAAGGTTAAAGGTCTTCAAAATCAAGCTAGATAGCTGAAACTTGGTACACGCCACAGACAAAGTGTCAACTTTGGCTAAATTCGTCAACGGCCACGCCCACTACTGGCTTCAATGTGAGACAACCTCTATTTCACATTTTCTTTCAAAATGCCTTTTGGTCAAGTTAGACAAGTCATAAAAAATTTAATTTTGTTACTGAGCAATATTGCCTCAAGACCTTCAACAAGACAAAAAATTTACCGCCCACTTTTAACAAGTTAGACTTTTAAAAACCCGATTACACGGAAAGTTTACTCCAAATTGAAAAAAAAACCATGACAAATATTATAGATATTACTGTTTGCTAATTTTTCTCCATATAAAGTTTTCAGATCCGCCCACTTTTAAGAAGCGTTTTGAGGAGAAAATCGTTTTTTTTCTCATGATTCTAACTAATGTGCAATCAATAGATTTTAATTTTTAGCACATGCCCACTTTTGGGGTGTAGCTCATACAAATAATATATGAATTCAGGCCAAGAAACTTTAAGATTTGGTGTTACACGGTATATAGGGTCGGGTATAAGGAAGTTTGTCACAGACGAACTCTTGCACTTACTCACTTGTTTTATCTTTAGATGTTAGTGTGGACCCGAAGCAACTTTCATTTTCAATAGACGGATAACAGTTTGAATTGTTCTGTGGATTTTATTCTTGGGTTAACCCACCAAATTTGGCAAGTTAAACGGTTTTATAGGTTTTAACTTAAAAAAATCTAATTCTCTTCTAACCTTAAATCTAACTCAGAAATTCGAATGATCAAGCTTTCAAAACCTGACTTTAAGAGCTCTGAAGTTCTAAATCTGGAAACTCAACAAACCAATATGAATGAATATTTAGATCAGATTAGATTATTTTATTATTTCATAAAGCCTTAGGCTTAAATTAAATTAACATCATTTAGCAATTTGTACAAATAGGTTTAAAGACAATAGAGAATAATAATTATAACATTAAATATTTATTAAAAAATAGAACTAAATGCCACTTCACAATTTAAAATTAATCCAACAAAGATACTGTGTGGGGCGAATCTTGGAAATAATCTGGCATTACGCAAGCAACAAAAATTTGAATACAAATAATAAAAATATAAAACAAAATAACAAGACAAGTTATGAAAGCCAACTTAGCATTAGGGTAAAAGAAACAAAGAAAGTAAACTAGCATTTACAATAACTTATAATTACGCCAAAACATCAGTTAAAGCCCTTTCCAAACTTTCCAAATTTATGTTTAACTTTTATATTTTAACTTTTTATATTTTAACAAAAGGTATTGGGTTGTTCAAGTGCTCTGATTGTGGGAGGAAGTATATTAAATAGACGGCAAGATACTGCTGTATAAAAATTACGATATGCTGTAGTGCAAAAATGTGAGACATGTATCAAATTCACAGCATTTCCACGCAAATTGTAAGAACTAATCAATATAAAATTTAAATTTCCCGATCTGATGAAAAGCACTTTTAACACTTTAAAGCAGAATATGAACAAGGGAGCGTAGCGTTATTATCATATCAAAAACTCGCAAAGAAAACAATAGGCACGCTTCTTCTTTGCAGGATACACAAAAATTTAGGTCCAGCTGCAGCTCAGTTTGTCCGCAAGATGATCGAAATTTATCCGGATTTTGTTTCTTAGTTATGAAAAACTCTTAGATGGCCCAAACGAAGTAAGAGAAAATTTGTAGTTGCGCAGGAGAAAAATTTGTTAGGCTGCGAGAGTATAGGCCGTGGCTACATTCAATAAACTAAAAAATTTCGCAATTTTTATTAGGGCTGCTTCTTTTTTAATCCACATAATGCCAAATCATGGCTTACAACTTTATTAAGACCTGAACTCGCGTCATTTCTTTGTATTTTAGCAGTCCGTCCAAAAAAGGAAAAAGGACCTCTTATCGCATCTGTTACTTCTGAACGATGACATTTAGTACACTTATGAAAACCGCGAAAAAAAAGAACGCATACAAGGGCAATTTTTTAAAATATACACAATTAACGGTTTTATTACAGTTTGAATTTTTATGGTTAAAAAAGCAAGAAGTATTTTCGCACTTATCTTAAAAAGCTTTACAGCCAGAAAGAAGAAAATTGACACGCACACTAAACAAGTATTGGATTTTTTTAATAATGTCGCTTTTCAGCATAATATTGATTTTTTTTTGAGAAATAAGGAATGCCCGTTGGCAACGTGTTTAAGGTCATAACATTTTAAATACTTTATTCAAAAAGCCGATATTAGGCAAACATACTCGTATAAAGCAACCGCAGCTTAAGCAAAGGTTTGAATCAAATCTTGGTTAAACCCTTTTAAAAGTGCGGTTTTTACGTATTTTCGAAAAAAAAAGTGCAAATTTTTCTCCCATGCTTTAAAACCAAATGATTTGAAAAAAATCTCACAAATCAAAGATTATTTGTAATTATTGGGAAAACTGTAGAAATGTTTGAATATTAAGCAGATTCTGATATTTAGCCCGGAATCTTTATAAACTTTTCAAACATTATTTTTTATAATATTCTGATTTCTTAACGGTTATACCGAATCAAATGAAATTTGGTTTGTATACAAAACCTCTGAAAAAAATTTCTAAAATCTTTAAGATCTTTCAAAAATGAAGCTTATAACTTCAGTATTTCTGAATTATTTGAGTTTAAAAAACTAATTAAATATTCCGCATTCAAAACCGATCACTAAAAACCCTCTGTCCAGAGTATTGGTAAAAGTATATCCAATATGGTCCATAAGGATATAAAAAATGTTAACGGTATTCAAAAAAAGATTTTAAATAAAAAATATGGAGAAAAAAAGCAAAAAAAAAAAAAACATTTAAAAACTCGTATACCTATACACAGATCTTTTGCATATGTTTGTTTCAAATTGCACTCGAAATATTATTTTAATATTATACAAGCGAAACAAAGTTTTTGGTCGAGATGCGTTTGAAAGATGCCATAAAGTCCGAAATCGTCATCAAAAGAAAAGAAAAACATAAAGTCGCAAATATACTAAACAACATTTTATATGCAAATTAAGCAATGATTGTACGCTAAGCCTGCAAAAAAAAAAAGCCGACGGACCGGTCGATGTATGACTTCGTACTTAACGGCCTTTTTTTAATTTTGGTATCGAACCTTGTTCAAAATTTTTTGTCTCTAAACGCAAGAGTGGACCCGAAGCAACTGTTATTTCCTATGGAAAAGAAGGCGAACAGTTTGAATTGTTTTGTGGAGTTTATTCGCTGGTTAACTTATCAAGTTTAGCGAGTTAAGCTAAAATGACGGAAATTGCGTGAAACTTATTTCTGGAGTTAAATAGGTTTTAAAAATCAGTTCAAAAAGCCAAAACACGAAGCATACATTAGCTCGATCACATCGAGCGAATGGACAACAACGCTCCAGCCAAGAGGGTCTTCAAATCCAAGCCCCCAGGTTCGAGACGACCAGGAAGACCGAACCTCCGTTTTAAGGACCAAGCCATCGCGGATGTCAGAGCGCTTGGTCTGGACAATTGGAACCAGCGGGCCAGGATCGCAGAGGATGGAAGGCTACTGTGAAACAGGTAGAGACCCTCCATGGGTCGAAGGCCCTATAAGTAAGGGCTATCAAATTCTATTCTAACCTTAAATCTAACTCAATTGTAAGTGCGCAGAAGAAAAAGTTGTTTCTTCTACTTTCCATAAATTTATAATCATTTGCGCTATTTCTATCCGAATGAACTCTATTTGACTCTAATTTCAGTTCAGGGCTTGGAATTTTATTGAGTTTTGAACCCGCCTCATTCCTTTGCCTTATTTAAACGAAATCTCAACGGTTTAATATTATATGATGCAGCCAGCCTAGACGTCATTCAACTGTACCTCATGTCCGAGAGAACTTACCAAATTGCACCTACTTTTTTTAATAAATTTTCTTAAACCTGTACCACATTCGTTAGATTCGTATCTGTACTACCAATCAAAATGTTATCAAATTCCAATCGTCTAATTTAGCATCAGCAGAACCATGCAAGCCAATGCAAATCCACCACCTAAATGACCAATAAATCGAAATCAAACAGCCATTTCAAGGATCAGCAAAGATCTTTCTCACTGACCAGCTTCGAAAATTGCATAAAATTCTAATAAAATCCCCGATATTCATCTGCTATCTATATAGCTTCTCTTTACTATAGAAGCACTCAAGTCCACCACACATTCTACCGTTGTTGTGTGGTTGCTTGTCTAAAACCAAAGTGCATCCATAAGATACTCAACTTTAAGTGATCACTGCCAGAGTGAGCAGCGGAAAGATTGTCGTTTGCGCACTGTACGTACCTACAACCCCAGTCAAATAAATAAACTTCAATAATGCACCATTTAACTGTTTTGGAGGATACTTTGCTTGTCCCGTTCGGATTTGAACAAAGGAGCAATTGCAATAAATATACACACAGCGTTATCCGTGAGATACATAAAGTAATGACAGACAATTTCTTGTCATAGCTGCTAGTTGCTGACAAAAGTAAGGCCAATCCCGTGTGGAGTCAGAAACCGCTAACAGGATTCTCTACTATTCCGAATGAAGCAAAGTATCCTTAGGTGTAGCGACGATCGAGTGAGTCGAAGGCATTTAAGCGAATTTGACATATTTATTGTTGATTTTGCCCACTTTGATGATTTTTTAGAAAATTTAACGCATCATTCTTGATTACGGTTTGTCATCTCCTCCACCACAAATCCCAAAGCGATGGATAAAGTTTACGAAAAAAAAAACAACAGCAAATAAAGGAATTTCCATTTTCCTCCTACTGACCAAAAATGGCAAAGTAAAGATTCCACTGACATGGTCGTCCTTCTACACGAGAAGACGCACGAACGATCTGTACGAAAAGATCACATGCAGCTAACAGTCTGCTGTACTGGACTAAGTGCAAGGCACATCAATCGACAATCACCGGGTAAAGAGATTGATTGACAAGTCGGTATGTGGCCCTGGGCACATATGGGAAGTTTGCCATTTTTATGGTTCTACTCGCGACCGGTTAACGGATGCGTCGTCGATACTCTCACACAGCGCTATATAGACTGCGGCGGATACCACATCTTGGGTCTGCAACTCTACCCAATTCTTCCCCAAAAAGGCAAGGACCGCATTTTCAGAAATGGGCAAACAGGAGTAGGAATTGTGAATCAGGCATCGGGCAGCATAGGCGAGCAACGCAGCTAGACCTGAAAGTTGCGCTATGTTGGATTCGCGGACGTGTGGAGGGCAAGCACGACGATCTTTTCTTGGATCATTGTGGCAGATGAAGGTATACGCAAGAACTAATCTTCCATGGATACGCTTCCGTGTGCATAATTTAAAATCTATTTTATCTTTCCTGGTTTTCGTCTTCTCGTCTTATGGCCGCATGCAGAGGTATGTGGAAGCGGCTAAAAAGAACATAAGAACTACACGACATCATCCTAAGTAATTTCGCAGACCCGAAACAGCCTACAAATTGTGAGTGAAGTGTATAGCGGAGGGATTTCTTTTAGAGTGGTAACACATCTCCTCAATTGGCAAATGAGTACGATGTTGTTCTTCTTTTACTTTATTCCTACTGAGTGACTGAAATGGAGGGACGGACGCTCAGCCAATATACAAATGCAACTTATGTTATGTGATCCACTTTAGATTTGGTGAAGAGTTTCAATTAGAGAGATCACCAGATAAAAATAGGCGGCTTTGGGATCAAGGTGCGGCGACGATGGAGAATTCTATGGCGACGCACGGGGAAATGTTTTTAATGGATAACATTTTCGGCCAATAGGCCAAGACGGCTTTTGTTAACTAACCCAAAATGCCATCACCGACAAAATGCCTTCTAGTCAATAAAATAGTTATTTTTCATAAGGAACTTAAGATCGTTTAAAGTTTTTAAATTTGAAGCCTTTTGATAGCGACGTGAAGTGTGGTTAAAATTTATTTGCAAACTAAAACTTCGATTTTCATAAATTATATTAAGAACAAAGAATCAGTTTGTGTAAATCGATTTGTTTATCTCAAAACTATAGTAGAGGATCTTTAAGTAAAAAATAAAGTGCCATCAGGAACTCGTATACAAAAGAAACGGGATTTGGAAGCGCGGCTTACACGTCAATTGAGCCTTTTAGCGCGTTTTAAGGCACATGTTGAGCTGTCTCTTCAGAGCTTGTCTTTTTTTTTAAATAATTCTTTGGTTTTCTACATTTAGAAGTGAAGAATGTCATGTTTATCAGTGAAACATAGAAATTCTATTTTTAAACAGCTGCTTCACATATTTGACTGCACCTGGTAGGTTTAGTTAAAATACTTCGGATTGAACACCTTTCTCCACTTAACATAAACAAGGGTTCACTTCTGTTCAAGAACGATTCGACTTGCTGATAAGAGGTGTCTA
This sequence comes from Neoascia interrupta, assembly GCA_947623515.1. Lineage (NCBI taxonomy): Eukaryota > Metazoa > Arthropoda > Insecta > Diptera > Syrphidae > Neoascia > Neoascia interrupta. The sequence goes on along the minus strand of OX392462.1, from coordinate 58,266,223 downwards.
AGTCACCTGTCGTCTTATTACGTATTCACGGCTATCCAGTCAATATACTGTGCACACAGTCAATATACTGTGAGAAAACACGTATATATTAAAAAACTACAATTTTTTTAAAATTAAGTTTCAAAAATAATGATTTGCCTTCCGGGGTGCTTTTCTACCAATGAGCTGCACAATTTTCCTTATTATTTATTATTTATTATTTATTATTTATTATTTATTATTTATTATTTATTATTTATTATTTATTATTTATTATTTATTATTTATTATTTATTATTTATTATTTATTATTTATTATTTATTATTTATTATTTATTATTTATTATTTATTATTTATTATTTATTATTTATTATTTATTATTTATTATTTATTATTTATTATTTATTATTTATTATTTATTATTTATTATTTATTATTTATTATTTATTATTTATTATTTATTATTTATTATTTATTATTTATTATTTATTATTTATTATTTATTATTTATTATTTATTATTTATTATTTATTATTTATTATTTATTATTTATTATTTATTATTTATTATTTATTATTTATTATTTATTATTTATTATTTATTATTTATTATTTATTATTTATTATTTATTATTTATTATTTATTATTTATTATTTATTATTTATTATTTATTATTTATTATTTATTATTTATTATTTATTATTTATTATTTATTATTTATTATTTATTATTTATTATTTATTATTTATTATTTATTATTTATTATTTATTATTTATTATTTATTATTTATTATTTATTATTTATTATTTATTATTTATTATTTATTATTTATTATTTATTATTTATTATTTATTATTTATTATTTATTATTTATTATTTATTATTTATTATTTATTATTTATTATTTATTATTTATTATTTATTATTTATTATTTATTATTTATTATTTATTATTTATTATTTATTATTTATTATTTATTATTTATTATTTATTATTTATTATTTATTATTTATTATTTATTATTTATTATTTATTATTTATTATTTATTATTTATTATTTATTATTTATTATTTATTATTTATTATTTATTATTTATTATTTATTATTTATTATTTATTATTTATTATTTATTATTTATTATTTATTATTTATTATTTATTATTTATTATTTATTATTTATTATTTATTATTTATTATTTATTATTTATTATTTATTATTTATTATTTATTATTTATTATTTATTATTTATTATTTATTATTTATTATTTATTATTTATTATTTATTATTTATTATTTATTATTTATTATTTATTATTTATTATTTATTATTTATTATTTATTAATTTATTATTTATTACTTCTTATTTATTATTAAAATAATAAAAAGATAGACAAGAAATGCTCAAACTTTGACGAAGTTTTGGTGTTTTCAAAAATGCAAAAAATGCACAAAAATTAAAAAATAGGTTTTCTGTGAAGTATTTTCCAGTGCAATGGGAGCGGGGACTATTTTTATTTTAACCTATTTTTTATTCAATCTCTCATTATTTATTAAGGAACTTTCAATTATTTTTTAGTTTTATTTTTTAAATTTAATTTTTAAAATATATGTTTAATTTACTTACAAAACTTGAAAATTTTCACTTTTGAAACGATTTTCTTACCTGAAATGAAAAAAAAAAAACAAAACAGTTAGTTTCACTTTAAAAACGATTTCAAATCGTTTTCAAATTATGATATAAAAGTAAGTAAGCATGCGCACATATGATGTACCAATCTTCGCTTTTGATAGGTTTTTTTTTATTTTTTAGTTAAGTTATTTTAAAATTAACTGTTTCTGCCTAACACACTGTTAAGAAATGAAATATGTTTTGTAGCACAGAGAAATAATCACAATAGACTTCGTAGAGTTTAGACTTTTTGAAGATATAGTCGAGACCGACAATAGGTTTAGGTTTTTGAAATCAGCTATTGAGCTGGTATAAATTTCACTTTATGGACTTGAAGCAACCTTTAGACTATTATAAAAGTATTGTGAGATCGATTCTGTACCTATACATATTAATCGCGTGTAATTGGTGTAATTGAAAAGTTTGCTCAAAATAGGTTTTCTGATCTCAAAAGTTTACTTTCACAATCCTGCATATCTAAGTAGATGGGCTTACATTTTCCTTATTTCAAGCCCACAAAACATCTTTACACCAGACAGCATAGAGTTGGATAAGGTATGCACTTTCAAAATTCCATATCGCTATTTTGTTATGCATTCTTCATAACCACTACAGGCATATTTTGTTTACTTTCTAACCAAATTTCCATAATGAATTGCGAAATTGCATCCGAATTGTGTTGTTTATAGCGAGACAGGTAAATGCAAAACTTTCGGCATCACTTGCAGAGACATTTCGATTTCACAATTTGCATGCTGGTGCCCGGAAAAATGTGACTACAAGTCTCATTGTTTAAGCAATTTCCCAACACACCATAATCAGAAGAAGGTACTTTACCACACGAGACCTCAACCTCTTCAATTGCCCTTCAATATGGCTGCACACACACACACATCCTACACTCATCCAAGTGAAATAAAAGATTCTGGGAGAAAAATTTTAAATTTGCATAGAAAAGGAAACTTTTGAAAAGTCTGTGGCTTCCTTCCGCCCTACCGACGACACGGCGACCCGCGTGGCTTGTTTTCAGAGAGAAAATCAAATTATAACGACACGCTGCCAGTGAAAAGATTTTCATATGTGAGTTTTCTGATACTCAGATATCCGACCGCCAAATTGCAGTCAATTTACATTCCCCCTCTGCAACAATATTGTAGACAGAGGATAAATGTACAAAGACACGGGTAGAGACGTACCTTTACAGATATTGGCAGCAGCACACGGCATAAGACACACACATGCTAGGCATATCCTCGTGCAGATCTTTGATTGTCAGACAACGGTTATGTTGGTGCTAGACAAAGGAAAAGTGCCCGACACACTCTTTCGTCAAGTTGGAGTTTCCTGTTCTGCGGCATATACGAAATGCGGCACGAAATTTGTGCGCTCTCATTGATTGCTGATGAAGATTAGGGGGCTACGATCAAATGGAGAAGTGATTTCCAACTGGAAGTGTAGATGAGGAAGTAATGCAAACCGATAAGAAATGTTGCAATTTGGACATGTTTATCTCATGAATGACGGGAGAGTGTCACTGGCCAAATGGGTACATAACATATAGATGGAAGATTTTACTTTTTCAGGCGAAAGTACATATCTACACGGCGGAGTAAAGATTTAATATTTTTATGTACGTTTATTCTGTAACATCGCCATCCCAAGTGAAATCAGTGCCATATTGAAAAACGTGGCACAATTTGTAATTTCGTACAAGTACCAAAAGGTGTGTTGATTGTTAATTTCAACTGATATCGAGACAATTAACAATATAAAATTTCATGAAAGCCGGGGTTTCATCATGATAGCAACAGCGTATTTCTTGTATTTCTCTTCCCTACTGCAGGAATTTGTACTAGATAGCCGTTCTGTATTACGCGGCGATGAGCTATTGCAGTTTCCCTCGTGCAGTATGAGGTAATAATTTCCATTGAAGAAATTTTAGAAAATTATGCGGTATTTTGTTCATTTCTTTCTAAAAAGTAATAACTACCTTTTTTAAAAAAATACTTTGTTATATTTGGTTAAATTTAAAGTACTTGCAAGTACTAAGACATACTGGTGGGTATTTCATACTTCTCGAAGCAGGGGTCAATAACTTAAGACGTTATTTGTGTACCTAAGTACGCAAAAATGTATACTGGAATATGGTTGAATAAAGTAGAAAAAGAACAAGTAAGTACCGGACTTCGTTCGTAACAAGTACAAGTACCGCCATACTAAAGTACAAGTATCAGTGCTTGGTACTTACAACGTGCTTGAGTGTGATAATACTTAAGTTCTTATAGCCCTGCGTGCAGTTTCAATAGGTGGCGTTCAAACGAAGCAGTTTTACTTACTTACTGCTTAAAAAGCATTGATTGTTAGCCGAAAAAGTTTGCGACAAAAATGTTTTTGTTTTTAAATATTCAAAGAGACAATATTCACCATAAGTAAATAATATTTGAGATAAAAAAAGGATTTCTAAAAATTTTTTCAGCAACCACTTTTTTGCTTTTTTCAGACAAAGAACATGTTTATATGAAAAAAGTTAATTAATTAAGCAAAAAATACTTCCCTAAAGCCATTTTAATTATTTCCAACAAATGATTTACAAACAAATGTTTGCAAAAAAATTAACTGCTGAAACATATTTTAGGCAAGCCAACTACCGAAACTTGATTTTAGTTTTATTATATTAATGACGAAAAAAATTTCTTTTAATATTTTTTTCAATATTTAATATCAAATAACAACCATACCATAAACAAAGAATAAATGAAATGAAAAAAGGATTTCTAAAAATGTTTTCAGCAACTACTTTTTTGCTTTTTCCAAACAAAGTAAAAGTTTACATGGAAAAAATTAGATGGTTTTCCAAAAATACTTCCCTGAAGCACTTTCATTATTTGCAACAATTACTGGCTATCTTAGCCATAGCAAAAGCTTTATACTGCTGCTTCACAGAGATTATTCATGATTTTAAAATGATCGTTGTAGAAACTTAAACGTTTCAAAGCAATAAGAAAAGCTTTTTTGTAAATATTTTTGTATCTTCTAGTAACAAACTGCGTGCAAAACCTTTTTGCTAGTTTTAATAAATTGTTTGCTACAAAAATATTTATTCTTTTTTTTTGAATAATACTCAAAAGGACAATCTTTACTATAGATCAAGAATATATGAGATGCAAAAATGTATTTTAACCTTTTGCAAGAAAAACAAGAAACAAACAGCATTTTTTTGATTCATTCAAATATTTGCAGACCTTCTAAAAAAACACTTTGTTGCCAGCTTTATTTGAAGTTTGCAGGAAAAAGCTTTTTTAGTGTGAATTTGAAATAGTTTGATCTTTTTTTCATTCAAGGTCTTTGAATACTACATAGGCGCCCGCAGATTTTTTTCCAGGGAGGGGCAAACCATGGACTCAGACAAAAAAATACAATTAAATAGAATTGTTTAAATTCTATTTAATTGTAGAGGAATTTGTAGAAAATTAATTAACAAATTAAATCGAATTTGTCAAAAGTCCTAGTAAAAATATGTTTGATGATAAATCGCAGAGCCAGGGGGTGCAAGTGCCCCCTCTTGCTCCCCTGTGCCCTCGCCGGGCGCCTATGATGGACTATGATAAGCAATAAAAATATCTGAGGATCAATACTGGTTGGCTAAGGAAAAGGTCATTAATGATCAATTCAATGCATGTAAGGATCAGAAATTCATAATAATCATTATGGGAAGCACTGTATTATATTCAGCAAAAATATATTTAGATCTATTCCAGTTTGTAAAGGTATTTAGGGTATTTAGGGATCATAACTTATGAATAGCACTGATTTAATGTATTCTAAAGTTAAGAACTCTAAAACTGAGAACAGGTTAATGTTTTATTTTATAAGAATAAGCAAAAATTAGAAAATTTCGAAGTTTTTCAGAAATTAAGATTTCAAAACCACTGATATTTTTTCAAAGTGCTAACTTTTATTTTAGTTCAATTTTATTTCAAATGTCACAAGTCTCGACTCGTTAAGTTCACAAAGCTGATATTGGGCACACGAGTAAGACAGCAGAAACACCAAGCTATTTTTTTTGAAATATATTAAAAAAAACATCGAGAAAAGTGAGTGCGTCCTTGCATAAAGTGTGTGTCTTTAAACTAGTTCAGTTTTATCGGAAACACAACCTTATGGATCGACATGATCGCCTTCTTGATATGCATTCTTCTACAGTGTTTAACAACACTATTTTTAAAAACAATTTTTGCACAAATCCTTTTGATATCGGCCTAGTTGCAAACAGTTGCTCATTGATTTTCTTTTCTTATCACAGTACTTACGTCCTTCGTTGCGAAAACTTGGTTTCGGGTAAGAAAAACCCAGCACACTGTACTCAATTTTTTTTTTTTCGAATTTTTAGGAATGGTTTTGAGTTTATATGAATTCCTAAAACGATAAACTGGCCATGACTTCTGCTGCTTTGCTCGATGTTCATTTCTGCATTTGTGTTTAACTTTCCAGCGTTTATGCCATAACTTTGTACATCTACTAATGGCTTTTTTTAGGGCATCTTTATAATTTAATGGGGCTTCAAGAAGGAGTCAAGTCATAAATTAAATTACACCAGGTGCATTGACATGACATCCTAGTACTGAACATTATTTATTTGGGATGAAAAACACGTGAAATAGAACAAAGAGTTTCACAGAAACTCCAGAAAAGTCTGGAAAAAAAACTTGTCTTATGATGTTCCAAAATCTCCAGATGCGTAAAATATTCATGATAGTATGAAAGTCACAAATTCCTACAATCCGAATCGTATCATTATTACCTTCTTATAATGTGACCAACCCACTTGGCAGCCATCACCATGTTTCTTGCACTATCGTCATTCATTTCATCTTATCTGTCAGGCAGATCCCAAAAATACAAGAAGGAAGTGATTGCAGCACATGCCCAGCTCACCATTGAACACGGGGCGACAGCATTTGAAAATTCTTGTTTCATACTTCTTATGACCATGAGAGAATTATGATTAGCATCTTGTATAAGGTTAACTGAGAGAGGAGGACAACCAAGAGTGTAGCAGCGAAGGGACGAAACAGGATGAGAGATTATACGCGGAGGATTTACCATTTACCCCTCCCAGCGGAGCTACGCAAAACAAAACAGTTCACCGAGCAGCAGCAGCAGCACAGCATCACCATCGTCATCATCTGGAAGCTATGTACGCGCAAATCTTCTTCAGCTGATTTCCATATCGCGGACGAGGTCTCTACAGTCTGACCTTCTGCTGCGACGAGCCACAAGCAAAACATGGAACAAGTGTTACCTCTACCTACCGTCTTCCAAGAGTGATATTAATTTTCTAACACAGGACCAGGAGGATGCGGATGCAGGGAGAATTTAATGATGATGATGATGATTCCGAATGCTGATGTGTGCATTCAAGGCTTTGGCGATTAATTTGCGGAGGGACATACAAGAGCGTTTCTCGGCTTCAACTGTACACCGGTGTTGGATTGTCTTCGTTTTGTTTTGTTTTTCTAGTTGTAACTCTCTGGTTTCAATCTTGATTATGATTACGGTATAATGTTAGAATTTCGCCATTTCGGACGCATACGGAACCTGCTCTTACGGGTACGTTAGTTGTTTATGTGCAGCACACGGTCATCTCTAACATGAAGCTGTGCCTGCGCTGATGTCGCAAGTCGCAACTATGTGCTAGAGATGTGCTCTTAGACACCGAGAGGAGTGCCTTGCACTGGTGCTGGAATGCTTGTAGATATGCGAAGCCTTGGAATCGAGGTCATATATGCAAATGCTGCTTGGAGAAATATGCTGGTTGGCAGAAGTGCTGCAGAGGCGCCTGGCTCTGGCTAACATTGTTGCAAGGGCTTGCAAAAAAAGAAAAAACCGATTCTAGAATATTGCACTTAATCCACTTTGGGGTTGATTAGAAATCTAAACAAGTTTACCGCAGTATACCATCCACCTAATCCGCCAACGGGTCCTTGAAATGGGATTTGTGGTCGTGTGGCTGATAGATACTCTTACGCGATACTTTGGAAAACAAATGAGTGGGCATAAGTTGTTGGTGAAGTCAAGTGCACCATTTGCAAAACGGCGTTGAGGCTATTAATCGATTCGATGTCCCCAATCGCAATTGATTTGTTATGAAAGTGCTGACAACATGGGTTTGGTCTCAAGGAAGGCATTGTAAGTGGGTTTAATTTAATCATATTCTTACGACATTTGCAATTAGCCTCTCAAATAAGTTTGTAATTTTCGTGTAAGTGAGGAAGACTTACATGTTGAAGAGGTGTTAATTCATTTAGCAATATCTGCTAAATTCGTCGTTAGTGGAAGTCATGTAAATTCAAGCCATTCACAAGAGCTTGGAGTTTTAGTCAAGACGTTTCAATAAAATCTGTCGTTCATTTTGGCTTCTTTAATCTAAGACCCTTTTCGACTTTGGGAAGGTTTCTCCATTTTCATTGTCAACGGAATAATATTGCGGATGAACGTAGGAGCCAAGAGTCCCTCATCCACCGATTTTTCAATTGCTACTACACCCAATTTGCATGTCTCTCTTCGTTTTCGAATTTATTACTCGTCAGATCCGCTGCTACATGCCAAGAAAATAACTCTTTAATCTGACCTCTTGACCGCATGGACAATTGCAAAATTGTCCGATGATTCGTTTCGAGTCCGATCCCACAGCAACATTGTAAGAAGGAAATTTTTTCTTAACGAAAAAAAAAAGATTATGTACGGCACTGTTCACTATTAGGTTATGGCCAACTCAAGCGCCCGTTGATGTACATGCAAACTGCGGTCAATAGGGTATCTCTCGCCTGAGGCTTTCGAAATCCCATAAATCTGCCAATCATTTCGCTTAGGTCCAAAGAGCCAAAGAAACACTCAGAAAACGAGGAGGAGGAAGCAAAAAAAAAACAGCACAGCCCAACCCTACATCCCAGTTAAGTAATACTGAATGGATCGGCGCGAGGAGACTAATTTAAATATACGGGGTCTCGCGCTGCTTCTCTCCCTTTAATCCGTGCTCTGGACAATGGACACCATACACCAAAGGCAAAAGGTGTCCAAATAACGGTTGCTGTTGCCGCAGTGTCATTCTTTTCCCAGCCTCATTCTCTGGCCTTTCTTCGTTCACTTACCGGGGCAATAAAAACGTCTTCATAAATACATAAATAAATTTCTCATTGCGTACTAAATTCGGAATTAAAAGTCCACTTCCACAGTTTTTTTTTAACTTATATTTACTTGTGCCAGGGCCAATGTTCGTCGCCTTCGTCGAAGATGACAAAAGCACGTGACCCTCTTTTTTTATATAGCCATTAAGCCTGTATGCTTTGCAGGCTTGAGGGAGAACCTATGGCACATCCACGATGCGGTGCCATTCTTTCACGCGGCAATCTTTAATGAAGAGTCTTTATTACTGGGAGAATTATTTGCTTATATTTCTGGCAGAATGTTAATATTGACAAATATGAGAAGAGGAAGCGGGCGGACAAGCTGGTCTTACCTCTGCAAATGTATCGGCGAATGTTTCCGGGTTAATTTGGAAGATTTATGGGTAATAAGGATGCCATTTCAGGTTATAATAATTAAAAATTGCGATAATTATGAGCATACGCTAGTGGAAAATTTAGAGAAAGGAAGAAGGTAAAGGCTGGCACGATCCAAGATTAGATAGTGTCTGGGTGTGGTGTTTTATAATTTCTAACAGAACTTTAACGTATTTAAAATTCCATTACATGTGCTTTACTTTTCACACGTTCATAAGTTATTGCCTTGCTGTGAGATCCGCATCAAAGTAAGTTGCTGGAGACCCAAAGAGGAATTTGATGACCCTCTGCAAAGAGCCTAGGGAGGATATCCGAAGATTATGCCAAGAAGGTCTAGACCGTGCTAGGAAGGCTTCTAATGCCCTGTACTCCTGTAGGAAGGTCCTACGCCCGAACTAGGGACTCCAACCCCGGATTTTGTACTGGATACACACGGCAGTCGTTAGGCCCATTCTTATGTACGGAGTACTAGTCTGGTGGAAGGTGCGACACAAAAGTAGCAATATTGCTATACTAGAGAAAGTTAAAAGACCACCCTGCCTGTATCTACATCCCGGGTGCTCTTAGAATAACTCCCTCGGCTGCTCTTTGCACAATGCTCCACCTTCTTCCCGTTGATATTTTTGGAAAAGTGATTGCAGCGAAAGCAGCACTAAGACTCAGGGAATCCTTGCAACTGGCTCGTGACAGTATGGGTCATGCCCAAGCATCCTGATTGACCATGATGCCATCCCTGATAATTCGGACTACGCTGTCCCATAACTCGACTTCAATGTCAAATTCAAGATCAAATTCAGAAGCAGAAATGCCTGAGAGTCAGGTGAGGTCTTAAATGCATCTGCGATACAAATTTACACAGACGGATCGAAAACAGTATTTGGAACAGGAATCCTTTCCCGTACCTTTGACCTGAGTATCTCCAAACGCCTGCCGGACCACTTTAGTGTTTTAAGCAGAAATAAAAGCTGTTAGTGAAGCCGCGGCCTGGCTTTAAATTAACTCAATAGACTTATTGCAGCCAAGATGCAATAAAATACTTGGAATCGCCAACGATACGATCTATGTTGACAAAGCAATGCCGGGAATCTCTCAACAAGGTTGCTGTCAGGTGCGACACGTATCCCTGTGCTGGGTTCCAGGCCACAGGAATATTCCATGCAACTGCAGAGCCGGCGAACTAGATAGAGAAGGTCCTAATGCTAATCCGACTCATATACGGAACCGGCAGCAACCCGCATACGCTCGATAAAGTTTCACCTGGACATTGAAGCCATCACAAAAGCAAATTTTGGGTGGAATAACATCAACACACGTCTCTCTTCCAAACAAATCGGGCCAGCGCTTGATCGAAGGGAAAACAGAGAGACTCATCTCCTTTAACAGACTGAATCTTAGAACGATAAGTGGGGCCCTCACAGGCCACTGTCTGGTAGGACGACATGGCAGTAGACTTGGTGCTCCCTTTAACGATTTCTGTAGAACAGAAGTTGCCGAGATGAGAAAGAGGAAAAAACCGTGGTTCATCTTCTCCGTAACTGTTTCGTCCTATCGATCTAAATGATCTAGCACGACTCGATTTAAAGGGGATAATGAGCTGATGAATTTATCACCGGGTCAAACTGGCCAAATGCCTAATTGTGAATCACACAACCCATCCCTCCACCACATGGAAACTCTATATGGGGAGACAGCGCCTACAGTGCAGCGCCGAAACTCCATTACTCGAACCTACCCCCCGCCCCCCACTACACCAAAGTTAACCGAATCGGACTAGTCTGGTAAGGTCTCATACCACTTCAATTCCTTCACCTCTTGCTCTTTATGGGAATACTAGTACATATTCCCCCCTGGTACGGGTTCATTCCGTTTTGGTTACCCCCCCCCCCCACTAGGGTTAATTCAGACTTGAGTCGCTTGAGGTACGGGTTTACCGAAACGGTTACATTGGCGCCTTATTTCATAGCGCCACACCGAAACAGATACCTCCAGGCTTAAGTCCCTAACCTATTAACCACTGATAGGTGACCTTTGGCTCAGGTTTTCACCGTCACTGGTTACCTAGACCGCTCTCACCCAAACGGGTAGTTATCATTAAGGTCCTCGCGCTGGTTACTCCGATCCTACAAAGTAGTATGAAAATGGACCTCCTTGGTCTAAGAGAGTCCCTGCCTGGCGGGGATAGCCACCTAACCTTAGGTTATAAGAAATATTAAGTGTTTGACGACCTCAAAAGCCTCCCGTTCAAGGTACCTACCTATAAGAAGGTTCGAAAATTTTGGTTTTCAATTTACTGTTTTTTTTTTTCTTTAAGGCCCCAAATATCACAGAACTTCTTTAGCCGACTGATGATGATTTGTAGTTGAAGAGTCTCTGAGCGTTTAGCAAGAATAAAAAGTTTCTCTGTGTAAAGAAGAGCCTTGACTTGTACCTCAACAAACGTTGTGCGCGCCCATAGGAAGATTTCTATACCCTACCCAGGGTATATTAAGTTTGTTGTATAGCTTGTAACGCAGTGAAATAATCATCGTAGACCCCTAAGACTTTTAAGAAGAACTGAAAGTTGGTGGGTTGGCTGGAAGTCCAGTCCTTCAGATCAAATTGGAAAATTAGCTGAGTCCGCTCACAGACACACCCACTACAGGCCTGTATGTGGGACCATTTCTGATTTTAAAAAATACCTTTTTAAAATTTTAGCTATGTAACATTGTCATATATAACATTGCCTTGTAACTGTCCTTGAGGTAACAGAAAAAGTTTGGCCTTTTTATGGACCACGCCCACTTTTTTAAGGGATTTTTGCATAAAATGACTGTTTTTCAATAAATATATATGAAATTTCACTAAAATTACATTACAAAAGTTGTAGATATTATCATTTTCTAATCATTTTCATTATCATTTTCTCTTTTGTTTATGTACTATATGCCTTCGCCCACTTTTGTGGGCGTGGCGTTAAAAAAAAGTGATTTTTGAGTTAAAAAGGCGGAGTCTTAGTCCGAAATTTATGCAATCACTTAGTAAAAAGCATTCAACAGTTATATTTTTCTATCCCGCCCACTTTTTGGAGGCGTGGTAGTTTCATTTTTGCAATCCATTACAGACGGACTGAAGTTTTTACACACCCACTGTTGCACTTTCCCACTTGTTAGGAATCCAATCATTGAAAATTGCAAACAGTAGAGAATTTAAGCTACAGCCTTGCGGAAACCGCATATTTGTGTAAAAAAAAAAACTAAACATCAATTTTCTACTTTCAGCAAGCGTATTTGAGATAAGTTTCTTATACAATCAATGAATTCGGAAGAAAACCCGATTGTTGGCAGTTTGTAGATCAGAAAGCTCCTGTTAATGGTATCGACACGGCAGCTTTAAACTCTCTTTCCTCTTTCCATATAAAGTAATTTCTGTCAATACTATGAAGCGCGACTTTGTGGACATTGTGGGGAGGCCCAACCGAAGACCAGTATTTAAACTTCAGGATACTATTTGACTAAACCGAACGACGCTGCTTTTATATACAAAATAGTTGCCTTGGTTTAAGTGGTTTTGGTTTTGGTTTGTAGCAAAACCATTCAGCCTTCTTCCTAGTTCCTATGCGGAATTTGGGTGAATGATATCGTTAAATTATACTTAACCGATCACTTGCGTTTTTACGAAAAATTTTTTCGGACCTTTGTTTGTTTCTTCCTTATTGAAGTTGACACCTCTCATTGTCAACTTCAATGTTGATGAAACACTTCGTGTTTTGCCATAGACTATAGTAAAGTGAAAATTGTCGCCCGACAAGATTTAAACTAGAGTTTGAAGTACTTATCTAACGAATTCTTATTTTTAAGTATATTGACCAATAAATCGTAGGTTGCTTCAGATATTAACAAACCAATTACAGGCGTGTTTTTTTTGTAAAACTTTTGGCCAATAAATCAAACCTTGTTGTCCCGCCCGAATTTTCTGAGAAAATACCAATTCCGAGTTAACGCAAATAAATTATACTCACAAAAACGAATTAATCACTCCAACCCTCCATTCAAATTTGACACCTAGCATTTCCTTACCAGGTAGGCATCTAACATATTTTATTGGTAAATATATATTGTATATCAACCATCTATAGGTATTACAACGTTAGCCATTGTATACTACGGAACTTCCCACATTCTCTTGTGGTCATAAAAAACCCCTGTGTTGATCGTTTTTAACCAAAGGAAAACCCACTGCATACTCGCCACATGGATATTTCATCAGCAACAACTTAATTACACATGATTCGATAATTAGATACAATTGTATCTGCATACCTTTCAAAGACTAACAAGCCCGGAAAAAAAGTTACTAGCTCTATTCATTTATATTCATAAATCTAATTAATTATTCCCAACACTTGACGTATAAAATGTTGGCTACGAAAGTCGACTGTACCATGCCAATAAATGGGTATACAACACACTGTCGACGACTATGGCCATTCCGATTGGCCGACTGTGTAACTTTGCAGTTGCATACAGTTAGACCCTCGGCATACCAGCCACAGCCAACACCATGCATAATTAATTTTCTTAATTTTATTGCTGCACTGGGTATTTATTTCAAAATTCAAAACAACAACAACAACAAAAACACAGGTAACGAACGGAATTTAAGCTCTAGGGGATTGCATTACAGACTAGTGACAGGTTTCCCCATTGTTAATATTTTGGTCATGCCTTAAAAGAGGTAATTAATTGGTGTTTTTCCCCTCTTTGAATACAATTTGACACAGGTGATTTTTGTAAGGAAAAATTAGCTAACCTAGAGTGTAAGTGCTAAGACGGTCTTTAAAATTACACTCATTTTTAGGAAATGAAAGATACTGTGAACAGGGCCTTAAAAAACTTCGTTTAGGCTTTTGTTGTAAAAAAGGCTAACAAGTGTCTATCATTATTGCTTATTATAAAAACTATAGAGTGAATTAGTAGTAGCAATCATTAGAGATAGACCTTTACTGTAAAACAATTTGTTATTAAATAAACTTTACCCAAAAGGTATTTCCCTATAACCTCCTTGACAATCTCAAGGGCAGCATGAAAAAGTTTCTGGAGCTACTTTTTGTGAGGATCTTTTACTCGGGATCTTTTGTATCCCAACGGATACTGCTTCTTGCTCTATAAAAAAGGGTTGGTCCTTGGTAACCAACTTTGTAACCTTGAGTTTCTTGTTTAAAACCAGGATTTCAACAAACTATTTGTTTTAACATCTCTTTCGAAGCAAACGAACCGAATATAACCAGAAGGATTTTCCTCTCAAGTTAGCCTGAAGCAATAATGATGAATCATGCAATTTTGACAGAGCCTTTGCTTCGGAAAAGTAGGACTTTAATGATGATCTGGATTTTAGGGGTCTTGCTGTTGCTGTTGTTGTTGTTAGTGGGTAAGTTGCAGGCGCATCACCACCACGTCTCTTCTGCCCTTACCTTGACCAAGCTTAAACCTACCTTTATCCTGTCGATCAATGACACCACGATTTACTGTCCCGCAAGCGCTGGGGTTTCAATCTCGATAGCGAAAAAAATCCTCTAACGAAAAGCCAGATATTTCTTTTCTATACAAGACAAAAATAAAAACTTATCGAAAGGTGGAACAATGTTATGCACTTTGGATTGAGCTCCCAATTTGAGCAAACAATGTTAGCCTTAAATAACACTTACATAATTTATTCCTTAGCACGTAAGGTTTGTTATTCGTAAGGAATTGGGTCCGGTCCCTTACAACATTCCTTATTTAATAACTTATATTCAAGCCCAGTCCATGTCCAGATCAGGTATAAGTTATCAAACCTTATTTATTGCATCGCCTTAGCATTACTAAGGAAAGCCTCATCCGCATTCTATACTTGTATTCGCATTTTCGGGAAAAATTGGGGTTCTAGACCCAAAATTATCCTTTGGATGTACACAGCAATTGTTAGACCTATTCTGACGTATGGGTGTTTAGTCTGGTGGCAAGCAGCTGAAAAAAGCATACAAACCTACGCTACATGACAATAATACAGAGAGCTGCATGTAGTGGTACGACACCTGCAATGAAAACGACACCAACCTCAGGGCTGGAGGCAATTCTCAATATGCCCTTGAGGCTTAGTCAGTTACCTGAATGGATCCACAGCTCATTTGGTCATGCGCAGATTCTTCACAGCGTTATAGGAACCGACACCTCCTCCGACTACCTTACCCCCTATCTTGACTTCGAAACGCCTTTTAAATGCATGTTTCCTAGCAGGGATGAGTGGGAATCGGGGGAACCGCTAAGAAACTTATGGATAGCCATATACATAGATGGGTGAAAAATGAGAACCCACATATAGAAAAGTCCAAAAGATTGCCCGATTCTTGCAGCGTCTTCCAAGCGGAGGTCCTTGCAGTCAAGGGCTGCCTCCTGCAAGGAACTCTGCTGTGGTATTGCCCTTATTAACAGAGTAACCTACTGTTAATAAGGGCAATAACACAGGATGATATGACCATATTTATAGATAGCCAGGCAGCCATAAAGACAATAGCTGCCACTGAAATCAAATACGAACTTGTTAAAAACTCTTGTTGTCGCAAAGAGCTATAGGTTCTTGGCTCACAGCACAATGTAAGACGCTGCTGGGTTCCTGGCCACAGAAACTTTCGTGGCAACAAAAAAGCCGATGAGCTTGCACGACATGGCTCAACATTAAAACAAGTCCTTCGAAGGATCAAATTCCCAACTATGTGACCTAAGAAGGCGGTTGGAAAACAAGATCCGGATGAAAGCAAATGCAAGATGGACATCCTTGTCCACCTGTGAAATGTCGAGATAAATGTGGCCTAAATATGGTAAGTCCCGAACTTACGTGCTCATCAAGAGCAACAGGAAGATTCTGTCGTTACTAGTAGGTTTACTTACCAGTCACAATCTTCTGAGACCTCATGCTATGAAACTAGATCTCGACAATGGCGACATCTGCAAACAATGTGGCGACATGGATTGCTGCGAGGACACACCTTACTTACTGTGCCACTGTACCAGTCTACGTCAGTTGAGAAAAGACTCACTCCAGGAAGCTACTTCTTCCACGACATTTCAGAACTTTCAAAGGCACCACTAACGTCTCTTCCCAGGTATGTTAAATGAACGAAGTGGCTCAAGGAACTTAGCACGGCGTAAAAAGGAAGTGAAAAAATCCAACAACAAGGATTATCCCCCACAGGGTATCACAATGGGTCACAATAGTCCTAAGTGCGACGAGGCGCGGATTATTTCCCTCCGTCAACCCTACAACCTAACCTAGCATTACTAAAAACAATTTTTAAGGCTTGTAATAAGGATTTTTTAAGATCATGTGATTTTTCGGATCTGAATGAGTCACTTCCCTTATAATAAGACTTATGCAATAAGACTTGCCATTTTTTTTTATACCTTACAAAGCCTGATATACCTTATAAAATTCTGCGACGCATTTACGTTCCTGTGTGCGAGGAGGGCGAATGGAGAAGAAGATATAACCGCGAACTCTATGTGCTGTACCAAGATGTGGATGTAGTTCAAAAAGCCCAAGCACTACATTGGCCCGGTCACATTGAGCGAACGCACGGCAACGCTCCAGCCAAGAGGGTCGTCGAATCCAAGCCCCCAGGCTCGAGAAGCCATCGCGGATGCCAGAGCGCTTTGTCTGGACAATTGGAAGCAGCGTGCCCAGGATCGCAGAGGATGAAAGGCTTCTGTGAATCAGGTAGAGACCCTCCATGGGTCGGGAGCCCTATAAATAAGTAAGTAATATTGGGCTGTCAATAGTGGCTCATGCTCTTTAAAATACGGATGGATCCAACCAACCGCAGCTTTGGGTGTTTTTGTTCGCCCGATAAAATTTTATTTATCCTATATAACAGATGTCAGGTTTAAGGATTTTTGAAGCTTAGAGGAGGTCTGAGTGCCCGCAAATGAGAGCGAGTCATAAATATTTTCTCAAAATTATGCATTTTTGAAAAAAAATCTGCTTTTCAAAATTCTGCTATTCAGAAACAGCGGGGGTTCAGGGGGGGGGGGGGGGGTTCAGGGGCGGCACGCAATCGCCCATACACATTTCACTGTGCCACTTATTCGAAGTTCCATTTCCAGAATTTCGAGAAGCAGATTTTGAAAGCCGAATTTTGACACCAACCCTCCGCACATAACTGATTTGCCGGTGGGGGCAAGGTAGAGAGGGGGTTGTGGTGCCCGCAAGTATCTTCACAGAAAAATTGGTTCTCTAGCGAATCTATCGGCAACGTTGAAAGGTGAGAGGTGCCCAAAATTGCCTGCCTTGGAATCTCTTGTGAATCCATCGTAAAATTGCCTATCGCTTCACCTGACTTATTTAAAGTTTGTTCTTCCCGAGCAGTATGGGACGTGCTTCGCGTCGGGAAATAAGTCCCCAAATAAAGGGTGATTTTTTAAGAGGTTGAGAACTTTAAAAAAAAAAAACACAAAAAATTCGAAAAAATTAATGAAATATTTATTTGAATCGATAGTTTGAACCTTGCAATTTAATGTTTAAAGATAATTTCATGCAAATGTTGACCGCGGCTGCGTCTCAGGTAGCCCATCCGCTGAGTCCAATTTTGGCATACTCTTTCACACATATCGGCCGGTATCTCACGAATGAATGCATGGATGTTGGCTTCCAGTGCGTCAATCGAAGCGGGCTTGTCCCTATAGACATTAGCCTTGACATACCCCTACAAAAAATAATCTAATGGTGTCAAATCGCACGATCTAGGCGGCCAATTGAAATTTGGTCACAATCTTCCGAATAGACTGCTCAGAAGGTCGAGAATGCCGACCATAAAATAGAAGCAGCGCGCGATGAACATTTCGAACCGAGCACGAATTTTGATAGTAAAATTCAATAATTTGCAAGCGTTGTTCATTTGTAAGACGATCCATGGTTAAATTGCAAACCAAACTGAAGCTGTTTGACAGTGACACAAGGTACTAAGCACACGTCAGCTGTCAAAACCAGTGTTGCCAAAACTAAACCAGCTAAAAAATCACCCGTTACATATGAAAGCAAATGCAAAAAAAGCAAGTGGGAAAGTGCAACAGTGGGTATGCCAAAGCTTCAATCCATTTACGACGGATTGCATAATACCCGACCATACCAAAAAAAAAAAACTGCTACGTCTCCAAAAAGTGGGCGGGATATGAAAATATAACTGTTTAATACTTTATACTATGTGGTTGCATACATTTCGGCCTTAAACTTCGCCTTTTTAGCGCAGAAAATCACTTTTTTTAACGCCACGCCCACAAAAGTGGGCGGAGGCACATACAATATGTACATGAAAGTTAGAAAATGCTATATCTACAGCTTTTGTCATATAATTTTTTGTCAAATTTCATATAAATTTATTGAAAAACAGTCATTTTAAGCTAAAATCCCTTAAAAAGTGGGCGTGATCAATGAAAAAGCTAAAGTTTTTTGGCTACCTTAAAGACAATTATAAGGCAATTTTACGTACCAAAAATGAATGCGCTAGCGCCATTGTAACATAGCTAAAATTTGCAAAATGTATTTTTTTAAATTAGAGATGGTCGCACATACAGACCTGTAGTGGGCGTGTCTCTGGGCGGATTCAGCTTATTTTCAAACATGATCTGAAGGACTGGACTTCCAACCAACCCACAAAATTTCAGCTCTCTGCCTTAAAATTTAAGGCCTAAAAGTTGTTTACATACGGATGGACGGACGGACGGACATAGCTTAATCGATTCTCCTGTCGGTCCCATTCATATCTCTAAAAGGTCTTAGGGGTCTTCGGTGATTATTTCACTGCGTTACAAACTATACATCAAACTTAATATACCCTGGGTCGGGTATAAACAGGCAGGGGGTTGCGTGGCGCCCCCATACATATCTCACTGTTACGTTTAAATCAGAAAAGAACAAATTTTGAGGACTTCTCTTGGTCACCTTTTTTACCCGACCCAGGGTACATTAATTTCATTTCATTTCATTTCATTTACTGAATATAACAACTTACACCTAAGAACAAAAATCTTTAAAACTGGTGCAGTTAAAGACAAGGTTATTCAAATTAGTAGCAATAAGTAACAATAAGCTGATACAAAACTAAACATAAAGAGCAAGTTAAAATCAATTAAAAAATTATTTTGAAATAATATTCGTAAGAAAAGAAATCGCAGTGAAATCGGCAAAGGAGATCTGATAGGGGGGACTTTCATAATGCTTTGTTTAATTTTCGTGCAAATATTTAGTTCACAAATGCTTACTTTTCTTACGAAATCCTCAGACCTTTTAGAGATATGATCGAGACCGACACCTGAATCGATTAAGCCATGTCTATCAGTTCGTATGTGTGAATTTTTGAGGTCTTTAAAATTGAGCTAGGACGCTCAAACTTGGGGTGTATCTTGGTTCTTATTTTGTACAGACAAGGTGTGAAAATTGGCCAAATCAGCCAAAGGCCACGCCCACTACTGGCTTCAATGTAAGCCAACCTCTATTTCACATTTCCTTTCAAAATGCCTTTTGGTCAAGTTAGACAAGGTGTAGGAACTCAAAATTTGGTACAGAAACCTTGTTTAAAACCTTTAAGAAGGCAAAAATTGGGCCGCCCACAATATCGACCATGCAGACCTTTAACATGTTAGATCTTTAAGAACTCGATTCCTCGAAAAGTCCACTCCAAATCGAAAAAAAAAATTGTGACAAATATTGTAGATATAGCTATTTGCTAAGTTTGGTTCATACAAAGTTTTGAGCTCCGCCCACTTTTAGGGGGACTTTTCAGAAAAAACCTTTTCCGAAATAATTTTCGGCTGTAACGCATTTTTTAATGATCCAAACGAGATTACAATTAATTGATTTTAATTTTTAGCCCAGGCCCACTTTTGGGGGCGTGTCCTGTGCAAATTATATATGAATTCGGGACAAAAAACTTTAAGATTTGGTGTTACACAGTACATAGAAGTTTGTCACAGACGAACTCTTAAACTCATAATGTTCACAATGAAAAAACCCCCCAATTTAAGGTATAAAATAAGCCTCCAAAAGCCATGAAATTATTCCCCAATTTTGGGGGTTTATTTCACATAAAATAAAACGCTACCTCCATACAAATTTAAGCGAGTCATTTCCATTTTGGGGGGTTATTTCTTTGGGGGCTTACTTCCCGGAGCCCAAAGAATAACCTCGCAATAGGGGGCGTGTGCTGGCTGACTTCACCTAATTTTGGCGAAGCTTGACGCACTTGAGCTGGACAGGACCATATAACATGAAGTTGACGCCTTTCAAGCAGAGCTGTAATGTTTCAAGTACATGTACAATCCACGTACCCAGTACCTTTGTACTGCAGTACTAATGTACTTAAGTACTTTAAAACACTGCTTTCAAGGAAGTATTTTTAGTTCGTTGGAAATGAGTTAATATAATCACTGACTCTAAATAATTCTTCACACTTCATAATACCGGCTAAAATCCATCAAGCTTTTTCACGAATGTAAAAATAGAAAAATATTTCGAAGAAAAATTACCCCTTACAATACCATCTTCCTTAGATATCTTTTAAATGGTTTACTGGCTGCTTAAAGAAAGGTTCTTGTTTTAAAAATCTAACTCTGTGCAATAGGCAATAGCCTATGCGAGTCAGAAGAAAACCACGTGTAATAAATGAAGTACCTTCTTATAAGAGTATCGGATAAAAAAAGCCCTTTGAGTAAAATCATTGACTTCAAAAATCTGCACGCCTGTTAAAAACCCAGGATCCATTTAAATTTTTAACATAAAACTAATTTTTAATTGATTAAATATATTAAAGTGATTCTTTTTTCTAACCTTATTTCATCCATGCCATCCTATTCCCTAAAAATTTCTTTCCCAGTTTAATGCCCTTTCCCGGTTTTTCGACAACAATCAAAAACTAAAAAATCAAATCGTTAAATGTGCATAAATTATTTAGATCTTAACAGCTCAGCTCAAGATGTTATCTCGTACGATCTACAAATTACCATAATTCGATTCTTAATCGTTCGGACATTTACATTGCCGCGCGCCGTCGACGTAGGATTAGATGAACGTTCCAGATATACGCGTATATATGCGGTGGATGAAAAGGTGGTGCACGCCAATATATTTGTATAGGGAAACGCCTGCATTTGCTTTTACAGTTTTGTGCATCACCATAAACATAGACTTTTCTCTTTTGAGTCTCTTTTGTATGGTTTGGGTTGACGACATTCTTTTTTTTATTTATAGATAGTTTGTTCGAACTATCAACTTTCTATTTTTTCTGGTAAGACATATAGGAGACACAAAGTATGTAAAAAGCACAACAACTGCTGTTACAAGACGTAGAAAAAGACAATACAAGGTCTGGAACGTATTCAATTGAAACTGATTGTATAGGTATACCACCATAGGAAAACTAGCTACACAAGCCGGTAATCACTCAAATGTATTGTTTTTTTTTATCAATAGACCATCTTTATAGTGTATATCAGGTAGCCGTGTGGTATTGTTTGTACGACATTATTGTTCTTTTTCCTTGACAATTTATTTTATGGTTAAACAAAATAAGGACGCCTTTCCAGAAGTTGCTGCCTATTCGCATTCACTAGGCGCTTTAATAAAAGGCTTTATCTTATCATTGCTATTTTTTTTTGCAAAAAAAGGAATATATTACAGTGACCGACGCGACGGTTGAAATGCCATAAAGAAGCAAACTCTAAAAATTAAGTTATGATTCGAATTGCAATAAATTACTGATGAATTATAAGCTTCAGCATGTTACAGATAGGTGATACTGTCAGGAGTGCCACACTTCTGATGGACCCACTCTTGGCAGTAACCTTATAACTAAAATATGAACCTGTAAGTTAAAAAAAAACAAGTGAGTAAGTGCAAGAGTTCGTCTGTGACTTACTTCTAAATACCCAACCCTATATACCGTGTAACACGAAACCTTAAAATTTTTTGGTCCCGAATTCATATATTAATTGTATAGGAGGCCACGCCCCAAAAGTGGGCCAGGGCTAAAAATTAATATCAATTAATAGTCATTTCGTTAGAATCATGACAAAATGAGTTAAAACCGGAAATTATTTCGG
The DNA here is from genome assembly GCA_947623515.1 of Neoascia interrupta. NCBI lineage: Eukaryota > Metazoa > Arthropoda > Insecta > Diptera > Syrphidae > Neoascia > Neoascia interrupta. Next base: position 58,243,901 of record OX392462.1, on the reverse strand, counting down.
AAAAAACAGTTTTTTCCGAAAAACGCAAAATTTTCTACAGGTCAAACTTACAAAGTAGAAATATCTTTAATATTTGTCAAATAATTTTTTTTTTTTGATTTGGAGTGAACTTTCCGAGAAATCGGGTTTTTAAAAATCTAACATGTTAAAAATAGGCATGGTCGATATTGTGGGCGGTCCAGTTTTTGCCTCCCTAGAGGTTTCGGATCATTACTGCTCTATACCAAAATATGGGTTCCTACGCCTTGTCTAACTTGACAAAAAGCCATTTTGAAAGAACATTTGACATAGAGGTTGTGTTACATTGAAGCCAGTAGTGGGCGTGGCTTCAATCCACTAGCTCAATTTTAAAGACCTAAAAACTTCACACATACGGACAGACTTAATCGAATGACGGACATAGCTTAATCGATTCACCTGCCGGTCTCGACCATATCTCTAAAAGGTCTTAGGAGTCAACGATGATTATTTCACTGTGTTACAAACTCCGTATTAAAATTAATATACCCTGGGTTGGGTATAAAAACCGAGCAGCTTTTGATACATATTGATCCCAGAGCTGAACTTCATATCATGCAAATCCAGGGGCGTCTGTCTCAAGATAAGCAGATTTGTGATCGACCTCTGCTGTATAGGTTAGAATGGGCCGAACACAAATATGGCAGCTAGGTATAAAAATCAAGGGCATCCTTTGAAGAAACCTAACATGAAGGCTTAGGTGAAAATTCTAGAATTCGATAATGGCATCAACTCAAATAGGCCCATAAAATGCCTCATCGTGGACGGAGAAGGAACTTGAAACTTGTTGATTAGGCCATAAGCTAAGTAGAAGGGTCCTGAAGCCAGAGGCTTCGCTGATAAACGGAGGCTTTTCAGGTATAGCGTTCCACATAGAATACAGCTGCACAAGCGCGTGTGGGGATACTCACAAGTTCCCGGTTGTCGGACCACCTTTTGGAGTTTGTTCCATTATGGGGGAAGGGTTGTAAGCTTATGTTGGAACGATCGACTTCGGCTCTAGTTCAGGTATATGCACCAAATCAAGAGCCAGAGATGCGGCCTTCTTAAAACAAGTTGATTGAAGAGAGTGGCAGTGAGTACGGATAATAGTATGCTTCGAGAAAAGTGATTTGGAGGCACGGAAATCCGAATCAGACCAGAAACGGAGGGAAGTTGTCGGATTTTTGCTGTGCTTGTGGCTTGTCCATCATGAACACCTTATTCCCACACATTCACTAATACACTTGGTACCAGCACAGTTTAAATCCGATATCATAGGTTCAATTGATTTGTGATGTTCGTGTTTTGAGAGGAGCTGTCACTGAGCACTGAGCTGTTAACTGTTTAGCACCTATTGTTGTGCAAATTGCATTTCAGCGACAGTCCAAGAATGGACCCGCGTTCGGTGGTAAAGGTTACGGAATGCCGTCTGTGATTTCAGAAATCGTTTGGCAACCAACGATTTCCAAATTCCAAATGACCTTTTTAATGGTAGAGGAAGTGTCAACTGTTTTACCCGGCAGTCATTGCTTGTGGAGTGAAGCGACTTGGTGTGGCGGCTGGTAGTGAGAAAAGAACTCATTTGACCAATCATTCAAAGTTTATCGCTGAGTTTATCGCCCGATTGACTCTTTTTTTCTTAAATCATGGAAATAACGATTGTATGACCATCGGGGCCATAAAGACTAAAAAATTTCCAGTAAAATCTCCAGTAAAAATTCAAAATTAGCAAAATTTTAATTATTTTAATTTAATTAAGCAATTCATTCGAAGATTCCCTATGTCCTAGCAACATATTGCTTTTTAAGGTTTTAAAGCTGGATAGTACCATTTAAATATATGTTTATGGTGTGTTAAAAAAATTAATTGAATTTTTAAACAAAAAAAAATCCAAAGTTAAAAAAGATTGTTTGAAAAAACCCACTGATATCTGTTTAAAACGTTGCCTTAATCGTTCGAGACAATCCTTCAAATTCTCACCAAATATGGTGGCTACCGGTGCTAAATATGGTGCTAATTTTATTTTGAAATTGACGTAGTCGTACCAATTATGTAGGTTTTTTCACATTACCCCTCATATTATCTCAGTTCTCCCTACCTAGGCACACGGCAATGAATTTGGCAACCATCCAAATGTCGATCGTTAATAATTGTCTTAAGATGAATCTTCATATTTCAAAGTTCACCAAAATCCGAAATTACACTTTACACGAGGGTCAAATCTGGGGGGTACCTAACCTAGTCTTTCCCAATAAAGGGCAAACCGTTTGGCACACCAAGATGAGCGATACAAATGAAAATGTTTTCACTAATGGAAAACATAGAAAATTGATCAACAGCCTACATCTAGCCTTTAGCTATACATACAACACGCCAATGAGGCAAAGCAAAGTATGGATTGCGCATATTTCCCAGCGCGCGCAACATGGTCAACCAACTAGAAGCCATTCCAGCGCTGGTATTTCTGCACGCTATACAGAGACTTGAGACTTGTCTTACCAACTTTGGCGGTAGGTAGCATATGACTGTGTTGAGAGTTGCGCTTACTTATCAAGCCTTAACAATCGCGCAAACGCAAACCACTGCGCTGGGCCACAGTAGTAGATGGATATGAAGAGATACGAAGGCAAAATATCTCGCCGAAAACCAATGTTTCGATGGAATGCTCGATCCGCATAAAAGGTTAACCGCAACAACAACGCGCCGCCGCCGTGATTTTGGCGCAAAAATTGTGCAAGAATATTGCAACTGGCTTGTGAATCATAGATTGCTAAAGGACTACCTCTCTCGTTAGTCCCGTCGCATCGGTCGTCCGTCGAAAAGCGCGTTCCCACATTTGATGGCAGAAAGTTGTATCCAAATTCTGATGAAAGACCATACAAGGGGAGTGCCATTAGTTGGGGTCATTCTGCATAACAACACTTGACGCTCAGGCATGTACACATTATCCATACCATAAGTAATTACCCACCCAAGGTATTGATATACACATTCGGACTCCGGCAATGAGTCTGTGGATAGCAATAGGCAACCTAGGTAATAAGGCATCGCATATCCATCACTGATGCGTGACATGCCATGGAGACTCCTCTCGCCGCGACGCCCAACAAAAAACCGGACATGACCATCATCGACTCGCCAACGGCCCATTATATTGGCAGAGCTGGGTGTTCTCCTACTTTTCTATGGGCCTAATGCCTCGCCTCTGCTCCCCAGCCCCACGGCAGCAATTACACAATCAGAATTTTTAATTCTACACTTCTTTTGTGAGAAGATTCATGGACAATACATTTGGATCCGATCCATCCTCCTGCGTGCGTGTCTGTGTGTGTGGCAAATTAAACGCCTGAGCAAATGCCAAATAAAACTCAACAAAGCAAATACAAATAGTACAAATCCCAAATAGAGCCATGGCAACACAATCTTAGCCCAACACTGCGCAGCCGCGCCGCGAGCCGCCAACTGCAGTTAGAGAAAAATGCAAATCACTGACATTCGTCGGATGGCCGGGATCCCGGGATAGAGCGATGAGAAGATTGCATCATGGATCTCAGAGGTTTTACATGAAAATGCTATGTTTGGGTATCTACCGTCTTGCGGTAGGTATACCAATAGGGGCCATTCCGCAGTCGCGGATTTGATGTGGGGGCTGGGAGCATATAGAAGACTGCACATCCATCAAACTCACTTTTTGAGCCACCCCAGTCGTATTGTTCGTTGCTTGCGAATGCACTGATGAATCTTCTTCATCATCATTTCGGAGATGGGATGCGGCAATGCGGTCTGGCTTCTGATGGAAGACTGGATTCTGAGGTTGTTGCATGCAAGATCGATTTGCATTGGTTTCGCCGACACACATCCGATGTGGCCATGGTTTTGTTTTCTTCTGGCTGTGCGACACTCTCTCAAATGTCAAACTGATATCGCATGTCAACACGAGATACCGACTTGAGATAAGTTTACTGTGCTAAGCAGCAGTTGTTGGCGATTTGATTGACGTCTATTTGTTTTCGCAAGATTTGCATTTCTTTTTTCGGCGTGTGGAGAAGTGATAAGTTTGAGTTTGTCGTCTCTTGGCTCAATGAGTCACCAGATCTAATTTCGCACTTCCATCGGTAGTCAGCATTTTTTAAAGTTCAATGCCAATTGTAGTGGGCTGACTGTTTTAGACGCAAAAAAAAACCTGGCCATGATCTAGTTGATCAAAAACACAAAACACTGACAATTATTGTAGAATCATCGGGTGTTTATTCACCTTAAGTGAAATAATAAAGAAAAGAAAAAGAATAAATAAAGAAGCGAGATCTGGCACGAGGTCTGGCATTAAGGATCGTTTTTCAAGTCATTAAGAAAAACTCTTACCTATTTGACTATTTTTATTTATATTTATTTGTTTTTCAAATAAATGGGAAACCGTAAAAGATTGTCAGCTTTGCTCTGGACGAAAATGGAAAAACTCTGACTGGCGCTTACAACTCGGAGCAATCTGTGGCCTGAGCTCTTACAACCATACAGGCGTGCGTTAAGGGTGGTGATTACATACAAACATGGAGGTGATCTACAATTTTTAGACGCTTATAACCGGTGGATTGTGAAGCCTTTTATGACTGGCCTTTTTGTCAGACTTTCCCGGAGATCGCGCCAAAAATAAACTTTTGTAGCCAGGTTGGGATTTAAGCAAAGAAAATCGTGACTCTAACTGGGAATAGCTACAAGTGTTAGCTTGATCGACCATTTTCAAAAATACTGCCAACGAAAAATTCCAGGTTTGCCAGACGCTCTTGTAAAAATTAAATTTTTTTTTCTCTTAAGATAGGCGAAAAGAAGTATGAAGTCAAGTATGAAGACATACACCGAGTGATCTGTTGGCTTTTGTTAAAGCTAAGGCTTGTCTATTACTTATGCAGTTTGTGTGCAATTCTATTTGTTTATTAAAATTATTGCTACATAGGGTAAAATCGGATGATATGGCACTCGTTCAAAAATTTTCATTTGACGACTTAGTTTTGTAGTAAATAGATTAACACATCATTCCATCGTATGTAGGTAAGTCGTCTGCAGATCCAGTGTCTTCGAATGAAATACGAGCAGAAACTGAAAAAACTTTTTATTTTACACAATTTTAACTAAAAAAAAATTACTTTTATAAAAACCACGCCAGAGCCAAGAAGGCCGACATAATGGTAAGTTTGCATGAAATAAAAAGTATATTTGCCCAATATTGGCTTTAAAAAAATTCTGAAGCTTTTAATAAGCCAATATTAGAAAATTTAATTTCAAGTTTAAATTGAATAAAAAAGTGGGCATGTTCGACGTGTGGGCAAACGCTTCGCACTACAATTTAAAAAAAATCAAGAAACAAGTGTGGCAAAAACAACCACAAGAAAAGGTGAAGTGCCATACAACCCACCAGTAGGTGCCATATCACCCTCAACTTTTTTTTTTATAGATTTTTAAAGACTTTTTTTTTAAATATATGAATTTAGGTAGCTGTGAATTCTAAGTTCCTTTTGCATTGAGATTATTTTTTATTAATTGTACCTACATATTGTTTTATGAAAAAAAACAAAAGTTTTTTTTTCATAAAACAGCTTTATTTAGTTTTTGAACAATAAAAATGGGGCCCTATTCCCCGACTTTACCCTATATTTAAAATACAGTTACACTTTTATCGTAGTATGAAGTCTGCTGTTTTTATATTGGGAAATTTTTTAAACTCTTAAATGCTTCAAAAAACTGGATTGCAAATTACTTTTTGTCCAATTCTTTTTTTTCAAAACTTTATGTGTTGGCTTGACATTCATGGGGTTTCTCCTTGCGACGAATTTTGTTAATTTTCTAAATTCTGCGAACATAGATACGATATAAGGATTGGATAATCCGTCTCTTGTATTGAGCCAAGAATTTTTTTTTTACAAATTAGTAAAAAAAACTTCAAACTCTTAATGCACCCTTATGTTCTTTGAATTGATTTGTTTTTACTGAATTCCCAATACATGTCGCTTTGCTTACAAATAAACCTATCCTGGGATGGGGACTTTAGAGGACGATTCGAAGCTCATTTCTCAATCACACATTAGCGGCAACGATTTTGCTTTTCTGGTAATTTCGGACATGTAGCTGCAGCATAACAGAATTTGCTCACAGCCAACCCTCGGAGAGCTTCCGAAAATTGGGTAGTTTGTGTTTCTACTCTAGATCCTGCCACATAATGCAGTCACATGCCCATGCACAAGAATTTTTTGCTTGGGTTAAGTTACAGCTCGCTGTTATCCTTCTATTTTATTATTGTAAATAGTATTATTCATTAAATCGTTGAAAAAAGCACTTTCTGAATTGCTCATATCTTTGGAAAAATATAGCAAAAAAATAAAAGTAAAAACATTCAGCAAATCGCAATACATCAACCAGTCATTTGATGTAAAATTTATGCAGATCCATACAGTACTTAAGGAGTTATGAAAGTCACAATTTTGTGCGACAGCTATTAAGATAGGTCTTTCTAAAAAGTGCTACGCATTGCGCACAGTTTTCTTTAATATTTAAAAATCATTTAACATTATCTTTCTTCGAATATGTAAGCATTTAGAATCCACTAGTATTTAATTCAATGACTTTAATTTTTTTTTTTGAACTGTTTAATCCTGACGGGTATGGGCGGCCGGAGCGGCTTTAAGCTTCTCGCCCACATTCGAACTTAGTTTTAATGGGGCAGGTGCATAATAAATTTGCTGCTACTCGATTGGAGGCAAGTTGCACAATCTTTGATTTTCATGAGAAGGGAAATATTTGCAAAATGCCTGAATACATATCATAGCCAGGGTTGTAAAGTTTTATAAACCCGAAAATATAACTCGAAATTTCAAAATTTTCCACTCCACATTCAAAAAAAAATAAATTAAATGAATTCTTGAAACTGGATAATGTTATTTTATAACATAAAGCAAAAACTTAAGCGTAAAGAAAACAATAATAAAGAATTTAAAAAAAAAATCTATTTTAACTTTTCGTGGTGCCTTCAAATTAAGATTTCCATGGCTCCATTTAGCAAATAGCAATGAAGAAGATTTGAGGTCGAATCTTAGTAATTTCTTTAAAAATATTTAATACAGATAAGAATACCTTATTACGAGAATTCCAGTCAAAATTACAGTCAAACTAAAATCGTGAAAAATATTATTTATTTTGGGGTGCGTCGCCGAACCGATTTTCAGGTCGTCAAATGTAATTTCAAATCGCCTCACCTGGTAAGGCTGATTATAAATTACATTTGAATTACGTCTGCCCTCAAAATAAGCCTCTCACTGCAGATTAAAACTAATGTCTGAGTAGGTGTAGGTGGACCAAATTATGCACGGCCTTTGCTTTTCGTACCATAGGCGGACAGAAGGGACATATTTTAAAATTATTTAGATTTGTCTTAGAAAGATGCCTTAAACTGAAGCCTTATTTTATTGTCTGGGTAGGTGCATCAACGACTTATGCCCGCTAGATTACAGAAAAGTTTTTTAATCTTTGTTTTTCAAATGCGGTTCAAAAGAAGCTTATCCTTGCAGGGAATTCTAACGCTTTTAGTGACAAGTAGCTAGTCGTAGCTAGTGTCATAATAAGACAAAAAATGAACATTATTTTGTAATATATGAACTTTTACTGGTTTTTAAATTGGAAATAGGAACAGTAAAGTGTTGAAATTTGTCCTCACTTTGTCTTGTGCTAAAGACTAACTTTCATTTCATTTTAAAGGAGCAATTTGATTAGCCTAAATCTTAGCAAAGGATGACACAATTTCAGAGAAAATTTGATCTAAATTTGACAGTATTTCTACGAATATCGAACAGGCTTTGTCACTGCACTCCAGCGGTTTTGAATTTTGTCCCAACAGTAAAAAATTATGTACAGAAAACAACCTTTCCTTTGGTATACCTACATTTTATTTCTCTCGCTCTTGTGCCTAAGGTCCATGCAAATTTGCCCAAAACTTTTGATATTTCCCCATGGGAGAAGAAGTGTTCTTCTAATTAAACAAAGCCGTGCCACTTGGTAATTTAAGAGTCTACAAAATAAAATCTCTAAAAACTGGTAAATCGATACTGCGTAGTTGAAAAATGACAAAAAATTCCAATTAAAATCAAAAAAAAAAATATTAAATAAGTTTATTGTCTTATCATACCCTTTTGTTGGTGATAATAACTGATAACAAATCAATTATCAATTTCGCTTACCTGAAAGGAAAAAGATATAAAAATATAATTAATGAGTGTCAATTAATAAAAAATAGCTTAAAATAAATGTTAAATCTAATGTATGGTGTTGTAATTCCTTTTTGAGCTCATAAATACAATTTTATTTTGCTTTTATTTTCTATTTATGTTTTTATCGCTGTAATAAGCCAAGTTAATGTGAGCACACACCGAAAACAAATAAAATAAATGTTGAAACCCGCTGACCTTTTCTAAATTGCAGGCCAGCACAATTTCCAGTTCAAACCATCACTGCGTGTTGCAAAAAACATAAAGAAAACGAGTGCAATAATTTAAACAAAATTAAATTTCGTGCATGTAAGAGTGCCACTAGAAGTGAGTTACAAATTTATAAAATTACAAAAGCATCAAAAGGGTTTTTAAATTAAGGCGTGGTTACACAACTACCGACTCCGAAAGAATTATATATTCCGCAATTTTCTTCAGAGTAATTTTGAAATATTCACTTTCTGTGGATGGTCCCAGCAATTTGCGACAACAAGGAAAGCTACATCGAGTTATCATAATTTTTTTTGGTTGCGCTTGTTAAAGCCTATGATGATGTTGATTTTTACAATGTATGAAATTCATAATTTTCCGGTTGAAATTTAATTTCATCGTTCATCTTATGCATTTCAGCTGAAGGTAACCTAACTTTTGTATATATAAATAACACGATGCGATGTGCACAGAGAAAAAAGTACATAAAATAGAAGAAAAACAAGAAGATATCTCTAAGGTTTTCACCCAAGAATAAAGTCTTTTCAATAGGGAAAATCTTGCAGAAAAAATTTCAAAGAAGACTTCTTAAAACAAGACAGGAATTTTTAAAATTTAAAAAAAAATAAAAAATGTAACGATCTAGCGAGGAATCGATTTCAGAATTCGTGCGTAGTAGGTTAACACTTTAACCTCCAAGCCACGGCGCATCCGATGCAAGGAATTTTAGAGTTTAAAACCAATTTTATTTTTCAACGTTTGAGAAAAAATTCATATCGATTTAAGAAGTATGTTATAAACCGCAACAGCATTTTTTTCATCAAGTTTGATTTCTTAAAACTGTTAAGCAATAAGGTTTTCATATTAATTGTGTTATTTTTTGTGAAATTCTCAGCGAAAATGATACTCTCTTAAATTTTAATTAGATTTTCCACATACGATACATAAGTTTTCTTTATGAATTTATCGTATTGTTTGGTGATTTCAATAAGAATTCTTGGTAAACTAGCTCAATAAGGCAATCTTCCTGATTTTTTTACTAGTTTTTTTCACTCTTTAACATGTCATTCATTTCGTGGTTTCAAGTTGGTAGCGCTGGCATTTAACAGTTGTCAAACTGAGCTATCATTTGAATTGTCATAATATTAGATGAAAGTTTGCCATTTACGAAAATGGAGTGCTTAACAATCGAACAATGCGTTCAAGTACGCAAAACTTACTGCAAAAGTGGTGATTCAAACGTAGACAATTTTCGAGCATAACGCGATGATTATGGTCGTCATAATCCGAATACGTAAGCAACCGTTAAAATTGTGCAGAAATTTGAAGAGAGTGGAAGCGTTACTAATGACGTTAGGTCTGTGCATCATCGTAATGCCTGCTCAGTCGAAAAAAGTGCTGCTGATGTTCCGAATTTTTCAAAATGATCGATTTGGTTGAATGATAACCTAATTTTTTGGCCGCAGTTGTAGATCACAACATGGACAATATGTGGTTTCTATAAGACGGGGCTACAAGCGACTCGACCAATTACGCCTTTAGAGCATTCTAACGCGAGCGACGAAACAGTCGCCGTCGACAGTTGCGATAACATCGGGTCTTATGGAAGCGACAGCCGTCGCTCGTGTTAGGCCTCTCATAATACCCGAAAACTGTTTTGTCGCTCGTGTAAGGCCAGGTTTATTCTGTGGGAAGTTTTATATGGGAAATTTAATATCACATTTTAGCGACGTCAAGTAAAGATTATGCGAATTGACACCTTTAGATTTTTTTTCTGTGGTGCTACGCAAAGAACCGTGTTGACGCTTATAATGCCCGAACGTTGATGCATTTAAAACCAACATTATATAAGTAATGTTAGATATGTGCGAAAAAGTGTTTATAATTACCTCAAAAGAATTGCATGCTGAGAGTTTTCTCGAAGCGGCCATTCATTTGGCAAGCTTTCATTCATTTGGTTACACTTAATGGCAAAGTCCAAACTTCAAAATGAAATCAAATAATCATAAAAAATTTATCGCTACGTGTATTTTATTTAGCTTTACTTTCGAAACCGAAAAATGAATGACCCTATTTATTGCCCACATCATCACAGGATATGATAAGAGACTAAAATATCATCGAGAAGCGTCATTTCATCGGACAGCGATGTCACACAAACGCGTGCTGAGATCGGACCTTGTGTTGAAACACCAAAGCTTTCACCCGCCAGTGTCGTGCCTTTACGAGCAAAAGCAAAATTATAGAAGATACTCAGCAGTCTTCGACTGACAATTACCCAAGGCCAAAAGTTGATCAACCGTCTAACTATTTGGTAAGTAAATCATAATTACATAAGCCCACGAAAATCTGTAAGTTGGGATAAGGCCTATAGAAATGAGGACTTATCCTAATGGACATTATCTAGGACTTAGACTGTCGAAATCATGGACATAGCAACCAATCAGGAAATGCTCATAAAACCCATAGACATTATATCGTTTTGAAAATGTGCATTGTGTCTATTGTGCGTTAGGTTAATTCAATCTTTAAGAGAAGTTAAAGAGATTTCACTGCGCCTTCTTGCCTTGGCTTACTATATGAACTGAGGTAGGTGCGAGGTGGGTATACAGCCGATGAATGTATTTTCGTGGCTATAACTTTTCCAGCATGAATCACTGGTAAAAGGTCCACCGTAGAATTCTAAGACCTTTTAGGGAGACCCTAATAACTTAACTCAAATAATAATTTAGCTTGCGCAAAATTCGGCACTTTTTTTTATAATAGTCTTTATGGCACTGCTCATGACTTTTTGCTTAAAGAGTTGATAAAGCGCGGACTGGGCAATTTAAAGGGGATTCAAGTAAGGCGCTAGTAGGCATTCATCTTTACAGTGCACAACGTTTACGCTTAATCCAGATTATTCATATCTGGATCACTACTACTGGTGGTGGAAGGCGTAAAGGAGAAAAGGGAAGGGGAAGCGGCCGAAAATCAAGGCGTTTTGAAATATAAGATCAACTATGGTTTTAAACTAAAATTCTTTTAATACTTGTCGATAGCTTTCGTTTATTCACAAAGAAATAGTCCAAGTTCCACGAAACCAAATCCTAGAACCCATTCGTAGATGTTATCATCGTCGCATTCGTTTTGTACCGCAAAAGCACTATAAAGCGTTTTGAGGTCAGCATAATTAAACGACCTATCTTTAAGTGAGACGACCTCTTCTCTTTGGGGGAACATAAGAACGTTGGCAATTTAAATCCCCCTACTCACGTTCGCGTTGGCGAAGACGATGTGTAGGAAAGATCGAATATTTCTCACCTGCGCGCCAATGAAGAACCCATCAGATCGTGCCGGTCGGTGTGGTGAGCGCATTGTTTAGCAAATACACAAAACACAAGAGTGGTGAAGAAGATTCCCTCTTGCCGGACACAAAGTGTCAGAAGGCCAGTAAACATTGTGTTCGCACAATGTTTGATGATTCGCAGGTTTAAGCCTTAACAGAAGGGGCCGCACTTCAAGTGATAAAAATCTTCAATCGTTTTTTTTTCTTATTCTGACTGCGGCTTTTGTGTACGAAGACTCTATCGACAAAAAGGTTATTTTTTGCTGCGACAGGCACCTAACAAGCGCAAGAGCGAATAAAGAACTTGGGTATGACCTAAATTCTAGAATTTATTTTTTTTGATTGATAGGGTAAGATGTAAAACGTTTTAGCTTTTGTGTGGGTGGAGGTGGAGGGATTTGTTTGTATTTCGATTATATTGACAACTGAGATGGGTTCGAATGAAGATCTTCACAACATAAAGGAATAATTGTTCAAAAGCAATGAATTCATTCTTGGAGAATAAGAAAAAGAAAAGTGAACTATTGTTATGGTAGAGGGATTCTTCGAATACATACAGTCAAAAATAGGCGCAGACTCGATTGGCCCACTTTCCCTTTTTGTAAAATCAATGGAATGACTTAGTTCAAAACTTGGTCAGCAGGCCGGCATAACGAAAAAAGTATTTAAGAAAGTTATATGAAAAATAGTGAAAAAAGGGACAAAAACATATAGGAGCTTCCTATAATAAAAATGGCAATGCTTACAAGCAAACTATTAAATCCGAAGGGCTTAAATCATTTAGTTGCACTCATCTCGTCTTAGCAAATACAAGATTAGACGAGATGATATCAAGAGTAAATTACTAATAAAGAAACCTTATGGTATTCATCTAACGCCCTCTCTCGAGCAACAAAAGTGGCCATGTATAACACCCTCATCATCCCAGTCCTGCTTTACCGTGTAGAAGCATGGACCCTGTCGAAGGCGGATGAAAACACTTTAAGCTGCTTCGAGAGAAAAGTTCTTCGAACGATTTACGGTCCCGTCTGCATAGACGGAGAGTGAAGGAGGAGATATAACATCGAACTGTATCGAACGAAATATAACATCGAACATCGTCTACGATGGCTGGGTCATCTAGAGCGTATGGACACCAACGTCCCGGCTCGGAAAATCTTCGAATCCGCTCTAGAAGGGGACCTCAGCCAACTTAGCGTACGAAACTGGAGACGGCTAGCTAGAGACAGAGCTGGCTGGCGAAGCTTGTTGGCTGAGGCCCAGGTCCACCCCGGAATGAAGCGCCAGAAGAGCGCCATGATTCCTGACAACCCACTTCAACTTTGATTAGTATTTCCAAACTCAAGGACTGTAACACAAAAAGCCAAACACAAAGCTAAGAGTAGATATTCTTATTTTTCATTTTATATTATTAAAAAACTAAAAACAGATTTTTTCATGAAATAAAAATATGTAAATTTATTTAGAAACTAATAAAAAAGCAGGAAAACTTTTGTAGAATTTTTGTAGAATTAAAAAAATAAAGCTTAAAAATAAATCTATTTAAAACAATGGAGGGTAATATTGAACCTACTGATGGGTTTTATGGCGCTTTTTGGTTTTATGGCGGTATTTCCACACAGCACACTTGTCCCCCACAATATTTTTGAATTGTTTTTAAAAAGAGTTCGAAACGTTCATGCCCTACAGCCTACTCTCTTAACCATGTCTACGTTTTGATAAATTTTTAGCTTAAAAATTTAATTTTTCTAAATAATTAGGGGAATGTTGTTATGAAGGTTGACCTTAAAAAAAAAGGGGGAAAGTGCAACAGTGCGTATGCAAAAGTTTCAACCCATCTACGTCGGCCTGCAAAATGCCCGACCATACCAAAACGGAAACTGCCACGCCTCCAAAAAGTGGGCGGGATATAAAAATATAACTACCAGGTGGTTGCATACATTTCGGCCTAAAAGTCCGCCTTTTTAACTAAAAAAATCACTTTTTTTAACGCCACGCCCACAAAAGTGGGCGGAGGCACATACAATATACACATTAAAGTTAGAAAATGCTAATATCTTCAACTTTTTTCGCATAATTTTTTGTCAAATTTCATATATATTTATTGAAAAACAGTCATTTTAAGCTAAAATCCCTTAAAAAGTGGGCGTGGTTAATGAAAAGGCTAAAATTTTTTGGCTACTTCAAAGACAATTACAAGGTAATGTTGCGTACCAAAAATTAATGCGCTAGCGCCATTGTAACATAGCTAAAATTTGGAAAAAGTATTTTTTTAAATTATAGATGGTCGCACATACAGGCCTGTAGTGGGCGTGTCTGTGGGCGGATTCAGCTAATCTTCAGGTCTACGGTGATTATTTCACTGCGTTACAAACCATGCATCAAACTTAAGATACGGTAAGCTATTATAAAATTAAACTTAATATAAGGATAAAGTTAGAAAATGCTAATATCTACAACTTTTTTCGCATAATTTTTTGTCAAATTTCATATATATTTATTGAAAAACAGTCATTTTAAGCTAAAATCCCTTAAAAAGTGGGCGTGGTTAATGAAAAGGCTAAAATTTTTTGGCTACTTCAAAGACAATTACAAGGTAATGTTGCGTACCAAAAATTAATGCGCTAGCGCCATTGTAACATAGCTAAAATTTGGAAAAAGTATTTTTTTAAATTATAGATGGTCGCACATACAGGCCTGTAGTGGGCGTGTCTGTGGGCGGATTCAGCTAATCTTCAGGTCTACGGTGATTATTTCACTGCGTTACAAACCATGCATCAAACTTAAGATACGGTAAGCTATTATAAAATTAAACTTAATATAAGGATAAAGTTAGAAAATGCTAATATCTACAACTTTTTTCGCATAATTTTTTGTCAAATTTCATATATATTTATTGAAAAACAGTCATTTTAAGCTAAAATCCCTTAAAAAGTGGGCGTGGTTAATGAAAAGGCTAAAATTTTTTGGCTACTTCAAAGACAATTACAAGGTAATGTTGCGTACCAAAAATTAATGCGCTAGCGCCATTGTAACATAGCTAAAATTTGGAAAAAGTATTTTTTTAAATTATAGATGGTCGCACATACAGGCCTGTAGTGGGCGTGTCTGTGGGCGGATTCAGCTAATCTTCAGGTCTACGGTGATTATTTCACTGCGTTACAAACCATGCATCAAACTTAAGATACGGTAAGCTATTATAAAATTAAACTTAATATAAGGATAAAGTTAGAAAATGCTAATATCTACAACTTTTTTCGCATAATTTTTTGTCAAATTTCATATGTATTTATTGAAAAACAGTCATTTTAAGCTAAAATCCCTTAAAAAGTGGGCGTGGTTAATGAAAAGGCTAAAATTTTTTGGCTACTTCAAAGACAATTACAAGGTAATGTTGCGTACCAAAAATTAATGCGCTAGCGCCATTGTAACATAGCTAAAATTTGGAAAAAGTATTTTTTTAAATTATAGATGGTCGCACATACAGGCCTGTAGTGGGCGTGTCTGTGGGCGGATTCAGCTAATCTTCAGGTCTACGGTGATTATTTCACTGCGTTACAAACCATGCATCAAACTTAAGATACGGTAAGCTATTATAAAATTAAACTTAATATAAGGATAAAGTTAGAAAATGCTAATATCTACAACTTTTTTCGCATAATTTTTTGTCAAATTTCATATATATTTATTGAAAAACAGTCATTTTAAGCTAAAATCCCTTAAAAAGTGGGCGTGGTTAATGAAAAGGCTAAAATTTTTTGGCTACTTCAAAGACAATTACAAGGTAATGTTGCGTACCAAAAATTAATGCGCTAGCGCCATTGTAACATAGCTAAAATTTGGAAAAAGTATTTTTTTAAATTATAGATGGTCGCACATACAGGCCTGTAGTGGGCGTGTCTGTGGGCGGATTCAGCTAATCTTCAGGTCTACGGTGATTATTTCACTGCGTTACAAACCATGCATCAAACTTAAGATACGGTAAGCTATTATAAAATTAAACTTAATATAAGGATAAAGTTAGAAAATGCTAATATCTACAACTTTTTTCGCATAATTTTTTGTCAAATTTCATATATATTTATTGAAAAACAGTCATTTTAAGCTTAAATCCCTTAAAAAGTGGGCGTGGTTAATGAAAAGGCTAAAATTTTTTTGCTACTTCAAAGACAATTACAAGGCAATGTTGCGTACCAAAAATTAATGCGCTAGCGCCATTGTAACATAGCTAAAATTTGGAATAAGTATTTTTTTAAATTATAGATGGTCGCACATACAGGCCTGTAGTGGGCGTGTCTGTGGGCGGATTCAGCTAATTTTCAGGTCTACGGTGATTATTTCACTGCGTTACAAACCATGCATCAAACTTAATATACTCTGGGTCGGGTATAAAAAGTATTTTGGGAAATAGGTTAGGTACTCTAAGCACTTTTTTCGCAGTACTAAATGTCTCCATTTAATTTTATGAACGTGACTTTAAGAAAAGTTGTATATTTCAGTTAAAAAGTTTTAAAATATATTTCGGTTTTTAATTCGACCTTGCAAAAAGTTGGTGAAACATTTTTTATTTCTTGGGGGCACGGCGTGATGATTTGTTAACGGATATGATGAAATATTTACTCCAAAAATAAGTCTAAGTGGAAATTTTGGAAAGGGCACCATATTTCCCAGGGTATGCCACATCACCCGACTTTACCCAATTTTCTAATAAGTCTAACATCTGGGTAAGGATAAGTAAAATTAAAATGCGCAACTGTCGATGTCAGAATAAAGAGGAACAAGGATGTGGCTTTTTGATAGGACAAGGAGTAGAATAGTACACTTTTCCTGGGCCAGCCATTCTCTTGAATAGTTGATTACATTTTATTGATTACACAGGGAAAAATTTAGGGAAACGTACAAGGTAAACAGTTCTAAGACCCTTTCAAGTCTCAGGTAAGCTAAAATTCTACCTGGTAGCTTTAACCAGAAAAAGTCTCAAAGCATCCGCCTAGATATAGACAACTGCAAAATCACCTATGAAATCTCAGTATAACGGAGGATCGATTTTGCATATTTAGGGATCTTGCATCTTGGGATTTTGGGGCTACATGAGGCGATAAATTGTCTGATAATGCAGCAAATGTCTGACACAACAAGCATATCCCCAATAGACCCACTTTTTATCGTTCGAATTATAGGAAAAAATAGACTGGAAATTCTCAGCCAAGGGGCAGCTTGAGTAGAAACCCATAAACATCGCCCGACGAAACAACAAACATTTTAAATGCCTTAAGAAGGGCATAAAGCATTATGTTGGTCGCCATGCTATTAGCTTAAAATTTAAATAAATTTCATCGAATTCAATAAGATGGCTTCGACATTAGGGCAGGACCAGACATACCTCTTTTTCACAATTTGCATATAGAGGAGCTCAAAACTCTTGTCAACGTCCGATAAAAGGTCTAAATAAAAATTTTCTTGGTTAGTATAAAGATGAGTGAAAATGCAGAAGAAACAATTTAGTTTATTCTGTCAAAACTGGTGTGCATGACACCAAATACTGAGAAATTGAAAGCTAAGATTTGAAGTTTAACCACAGCAATAAAAACTTAAAAAAAATTTCAACTGTTGCTCAAAGTGTAAACAACAGATTACAAGGAAGAACAAACTGTTTACTGTGCTGCTATCAAAGCAAGCAATAGATTCTCAGTATTCTCAGTAAACTTACCATCCTATACAAATGCTTGACTTTCCATAGTTTTGTTTTTTTTTTTCGATTCTTTGTGCATGCGTGCACTGAAGAGATCTTCATGAACGAGATAAGAATTGTTCTTTGAACTTTAATCTAAACAAACGGCCAAAGAATGCCTTGATGGATGAAAAAGACCCCACTAAATAGGTCGCCACTTGTGCTTCCTCATTTTAAATCTTTCACCATTGATTCCGTCTTCGAATGACATTTTGTTACTGTTCGTTTTCTGGATAGGCTGAATGTCGCTTCTCAGTTTTCTCACACTTTAGTCAACGAACTCAAAATAGCTAAAGAAAAATATGAAGGCAAGTCGTTGGGGGGGAAGAGAAGCACAAATTCGAGGAACAAGTAAAAAAGAAATCCAATTTTAGCGTGGAGACACTGGAATGCACCTCGATGCATCTAAATGCAAATCTTTTTTCCCCTCAAAAAAAAAAAAACTACACAAAGTGTCATAAATTCAGTTCGTAACTGTTCTTTGATGTTGCTGCGGTTCAAAAGACCTTTCGACGGAAAAAAGCTTATCTATTCTACTTTGGCCCAGAAGATTTGGAATTTTCAGTTCGTTCTCATGTAGGTCCAAAGCTTACTTTACTTTTGCATCACAAGTTCGATATTCCCACCAGCAGATAATTTATTCGGTAATAAATTTCATATTTTATTATAAGTACGTTTGAGTCGGAAAATTTTCTTCTGGAAAAAAGAGAGACACGAAAAAAACTAAACGAGATTGATTTTAATAGGAAGCAGCTGCTGATTGTCATTGAATTCAAAACGGTGAGCAAAGATGTTTGTTGAAGATCGGCAAATTCAATTGTAGCGGCAGTATTCTTTTGTCACCCAAGCAAAAACCAAGACTGCTTTGACCCGAACATGGTGGGAAACGGTACAGGATGCAAACACCGACCCCGATTTTTACGGCACGTTTCAAAGAAGTTTGTTCAAATTCCAAATGAACCTGTAAATGTAGAGGAAGAACGACAGTTTTTTCATCGGCAGTCATTGCTTCTGCAAAAAATGTTTGTGGAGTGCAGCAGCTTGCTTGAAGAACTTCCAAACTGGCGGCCAGAAAAGATAAGGAAATTTATAAAAAAAGTTCTGCAAAGCTTGGAATACAATGACAGATCAGCAAATAAGAACTTAAGCTTCGATGGATTTTAATGTTGTTCTGCGGCCAATTTTCGGCGGCCCCAAGACCTACCTTTGTAAAAGTCCTCAAGTATTTATTATGCATTTCTCAGGCATTTGTATCAGGAGTTCGGTATCCAGATCGCGATAGTTAAGAGATGCCCTTCGTTCTCTTACATAAATATACATTTACTTCCAGTATGTACAACTTTTCTGCGGTGAACAAACCTAGCGGTGAACAAACTGCTGGTTATCCTGGAAGAAGAGGGCCGCCGGATGACGTTGCCATTGCCGTTTCCGGAAAGCATCGGAAACACGTTAAAATGACCCCTACAAAATGCCCTAAGCAAGCCAACACTATGGACTGACAGATAGGTGTCAACCCCTACAAAACTGAGCTCGTTCTTTTCACCAGGAAATACAAAGTGCAACACATCGACCCCCCTCAATCAAGGGCACTCACCTTGGGTCTCACCTTGGACAGAAAGCTTAGCTGGAAATCTAAGCTAGCACTCTTTTCCTGCAAAAAAGCCTTCGGAAACAAGTGGGGACTTCAATCCAGAGCCAGAACCATCCACTGGCTATGTACCTCCGATACTTTTTTTTTTATTTCATCCGCGTTCAAGGGGTTATGGCTACCCTTATACTGATTTAACATAACGCGAATGGGAAGGATCAGAGGAAAAAGAAGAGAGGAACTGATGCACTTTGGTTTTGAACTGTAGTGACGAGGAAAAACCTCCTTCGGAAGCCTGTTCCACATCCGTGTTGTTTGGCTAAAAAAAGAACTCCAATACAATGCGGTTCGTCCCAAATTGGGCTCAAGGGTGGACTGATGAGCATTCCTTCTTGCGCGAGTATTGCAGTTGAATTCTTTAAGGGGTGGAATGCAACTGGCTATTTCACTGGAGCCATAAAACAATGAACGATAAAACAATGAAAGACAAGAGACATTGCGACGATGTTGCAAGGAGTCGATTTACTTCGCAATGTTTAAGTCTCCTATTAATTTCAATGTTCTTTTTTGTATCCGATCGAGTAGGTGTAAATTTGTCTTAGGAGCTCCTGCCCAGACTTATTTGAAGTTCAGCCGTCACTCTGGGATCAGACGCTGACCAACGAGCCGCACAATATGTACCAGACGCTGCTGGATTTTATTTAAACCTATGCGTTCATCTTTTTTAGTTATAACTTTACTGCCAAGGGTGGCCCCACAAGGAGTTTATACTCCTGGACAGCATCACTTATGCCTAAAGACTACTTCCTCCAGTGGATTTCAGTCGGCTCTTACGAAAGGCATACCTTACCTCAAGGCTATTCTTAAAACCGACCTTGCAGGGATATCGACTTGAGAAAGTAGTGGACTTTGGTGAAGCATCAAATCTCATTCCCTATTTTTGTTTATCCTTTGAAAAGGCCGTGGGAGTTTGTCTTACTGGCCATTGGGTGACGGTGACGGAAGTCAGATTGATTTCTTTTCTGGTGTTGGGTGTTGAGTCAGTTTCGGTGACTATCGCCCTGGTATGGCCTTGTGTTCGTGCAGTACCAGAATGATTTATGCACCAGCCTCGATAAGTCTGGCCGTCATGCTAGATCTGTCGTTGTGGTTGGCCGTAGTTGGCGGTTGTTCTCTATTTCCGATTTTCTATTCAGTTTTGGTCAATTTATCTTTTAGAAATGTCATCATCTCATGCATAGTTTCTGTAAAGTCATTTATACGCTGTCGTCGTTCTGTTCTCGCCTCTCGTCCTTTCCGTTGTACGTCCTTTACCTGAAGCTATCTGAGGGCCAGTATATCTTCAGGTGGAATTACCTGCTGTCATGTAAGTTTCAGGTCGCTTGTTATCTCCGTTTTTTCGCAATCCGCAAGCTTACCTATGCGTGCTCTCGTAGTCAGTAGAATATCCTCGAGCGTAGAGGTTGTCCCACAGCCACAGTTGTATCCCATACCTAGTCAAAGTGAACTCCCTCAAATTTATCGGCGAGTTTGCTCGAAGAAGACCGATGCTATTCCGACCCTGATCTATGCCGAGCAGCTGTTGGAAGTGTATGCCGCAAGAACAACCCAACTGACTAGCTTAGCCGTGCTGAGGCAAATCGTGTCCACTCCATATAATACATATATTTTTTAAATTTAAGCCCAACAAGGAAAGCGATTGTTACCGGAGGATCACCGATGACCTCGGATAACTCCAATCATTGCCCTAGGAAAATAGCCCAAACAGAGGCGCATGAGTTGGACGCCTGGAAGTATTAAAAAAATACTGAAATATACACCAGTTTGCGAGAGAAGGGAAGAGAAAATAAAACCCGTGCACAACCTTTCATATCAAAAACCCACGCACTATTTAAGAAAAAAAAAACGAAGCATATAGAAGTCACTTAGGTCGAAACTGTCGTTTTTTGTAAGAATTTTTTCATGAACCAATCCGTTTTCATTCTCATAAGACATGAAGAGTTGAAGCATAATAGAACAAGCCTCTTTAAAGAATTGAAATACCTACTTATCTTCTAATAAGAAAACCGTTTTTCAGTTATTATAGTTGTTTTTTTTTTCTAATACAAGCCACAACCAAAAGCAATGCACTCCTATTAGAGATAAATGAGGTTCCGATCGGATTTTTCTAGTTCAAAAGAACCCTCCAAGGTTTAACAGACACGCATCGGTTAGGTACTTAACTCTAAATTACAAGACTCCAAACTATATATACGAAATGTGAAGACCCACTGTCGCAATCGCCCCATATTCCCACCATCATGCGAACCGTTTCCAACCATATGACCGTGCAATAAATTAAGCGCCTCTAAGACGATGACAGCGACAGCCTTTCGGTCACACACTCATCCCACACAGCTCGGCTAAAGCGGCAACTAGACCATCGCCAATGCCGTCTTAGACATAAAACGTACACAAAAAAAAAGGAATTGATTACAACTTATATCCGGGGGAAATGTGATTCCAAAAATGGGTTAACGACAAGCAATTAGTGCGACGAGCAGTAGACGCATCGCGGTAAACTTTTTGATGAACCAAACGTCGCGTCCATCGCCATGCGTTGGCTTAGGTTTATGTGTGTTTTGTACTTTAGTGCTCCAATGTCTCACAAGAATCGCATAGGTAGGTACACGGTTTTCATTTTGGTAACGATTGTGGGTGGAAGATGAAGGGGCCCTAGGTGACTGTCATTCATTGATTCGGTGATGGTTGTCGTCATGCAAGTCTGGCTCCATCGGCGGCAGCATCAATTGCCCGCTCGAATTTGGTGCTTTTGCGTAGGCTGTAAGTAAGTGGAAACACATCGCGCGTCTTAAATTGACAAATAGTGGAACCCAGTTTCGGTATTATTTCACTGTTTGAAATTAATTTGTAACATCCGTTGGGTGTGGGTGTTCATTTAAGTACCAGATACTTTGCGCGAAATAGTTGAAGGTACCATGTGTCTATCTACGCCTGGTTGGTGTAAAGTTGCATAACATAAAGCTTTATGCATGCGTGAGTTTGGCGGATCTTGTTTTCCCTCAAGCTGTCGGCAGCTCTGTTCGTTTGGCCTTATAACCTTCACCACGCTCGACTATTGCTAGATACGTTCTAGACTTTTGCTTCTATCGTTGCCGTTTCTTCTGTGAAAACAACCGTCATCAGGTAGTGTTATTCGTTTCTTTCAGACGGTCACGCATTCCGGCACCCTTGCCCGGCGCTCGCCGCTTTACCGCCAAACAGGCGAAATGTTAACTTGCAATCGCGCGCGAAAATGCTAAGACAGACTGATCAGAGGCCGAATGAAATAGAACGAGACGGATATGATCATGAGTGGTGCTCCTTTGCCGCTGCTGCTTCTAGTGATCGAAAGCGTTCAATGTGAGTGGTGAACGAGTGCGACTAGAAAAACTTGTTCGCCTTTTAAGCCATGTTTACTTGGTGTAGCTTGTGTGTTATGTTTTCGCTATTAAGGTTGGAATACTCGTACACTTACAGCTGGAGGCAAAAATAAAACACAGAACTCGACGTCTATGCGCAAATATGCTTTAATAATTTCGATACATTACAATTCCAGTTATTTTCTGCTTTACGACTGTGCGCATTGGCACGATCTGTGCGGGACATGTCCGTCGTATGTAGATACACTTAGATTTGTTTTGGTTGCTTATGTAATCGTTTTCGAGATAAAAGTGGACTCTGAAGCAACGGAATTAAAAAATAAATAATTCTTCCAAATGTTTGATTAACAAAGTTGCACGATGAGGCCTGGCAATCGATACAATGTGGCTCTATATGAGTAGTACGGAGTATGACACTCAAAAATGCATAAATGTGAATGAAGTTACCACGCAAGCGCAAGCCCCTAAATACGATTGCACTTGAAGGCATGAGTGCCGAAAGAGCATTAACATTTTTTAGGTCTTGAAGAGGCGGGTAATAATACCACTTGACTTTGCCCTGTATCTACAGCTTTATTAAGCTAATTCAGCTGCATAGGTATAAAGTGTGCAGTCTTATAGATTGTAAAGACTGTTTGCTCAGGTGGGCTTGGTGGAATTTAAAGCGATCTCAAACTTCATTGTTATGGTGCGCCGTAAAAAGTTGGTGGTGATGTGTGGTCGCATAGTTGCATTATATGAGCTATTGTGGCTCTAAATTTTTGCAATAAAAACACTTCCTCGGAATGCATTTACTTTGTTTGTTTTTGGATGTTGGTAGGTGTATGTACGGATCTTTCCTTTAGTGCTTCTGATCTTTAAATTTTAATAAAACAAAGTGTGTGTGAGATATCAGGGACATATTGTATTCGTTTGAAAGCCCTATCGATGCCATTATGTAGAGAATACAACATCAACCAAATATCCGTCGCGGTACCCCTACGTGGCGCGTTTTCAAAATGTCAAATTTGTTGGCATTATATTTGTTTTGATGGTCGCTGAGCTCAGGGGCATAATTGTACACATCAGAAAGCCTAACAGGAAAAGCATTATGGCAGGGTAAAATCGCACTATGACCAGTTCACGTCATTCTATGGCCAGTTTACATGACCTCCACAAAGCAAATGGTCCCCTTGATAGAACAATTATGGCGACCGTAAATAACTCGCAAAGCACACGAACCAGTGTCTGGAATCTTCAAAATTGCCGCTCAGAGGAAGAAGAACGCCCAGGAGATTCGTTCGCCAAAGTTCATCAACAATGCTCAGGGACAGCTTCTTGTGGATGACGATAAAATTCTTCACAAGTGGCGGCAGTATTGTGAGGGACTTTTTGAATGAACAGTTTTCCAGGCAACACTTTCCAGAAGAAACTTCTTCTAACCCAGAAGAAGTACCAGACATCACAGTCGAAGTGGTTGGCAAGGCGTTTAAGTACTCCAATAAACGAAAAGCGGTTAGGCCGGAATAGATACCCTCAGACTTCTGGAAAAAAAAAGTAGAAGACAGCGGGCCCAAAAGACTCACGACTTTCATCTCCAAAGTAATAAGAGGGGATATAATGCCTAATCAGTGGAGGGAAAGTTATCTTCTTTTTTCGTTGAAAGGAAAAGGTGATCACAAGGCTGTGACAACTAAGTATCGTTTTATCAAGCTGATGTCCCGCACAAGGAAGATCGTCAATCGCGTACTAAATAGTCGACTGCAGAAAAAATACGGCTCTGAGGACCAGTGTGAGTTCGTCGCGAGTAGATCAACCACTGATGCAATCCAAAGTATAAGGATCATAATGGAAAAACACCATGATGTCCATAAGGATCTGCATATGGTGCTGGTTGATTTTGAAAAAGCTTTCGATAGACTTCCACAAGATCTGATATGGGTAGCGGTAAGATAACGAGGAGTTCCAGAAGCCTACGTATTGATGAAAGACAAGAGCAAGATGTCCTTCTGGAGTCACTGATGGGTTCCCCATTAAAGTCGGTGTGTACCAGGGAAGCGTCCTAAGTCCTTTGCTTTTCATTGTAGTCCTTGATTATTTGCTTGAAGGAAAAGCGACGGACCCGAAAGTAAATCAGTTATTCTTAGCTGGCGATGGGGCCTTCACAAGCGAGGATAATATGTACATCCCTGAAGCGGAATGGCTATCGTTTTACCCAAAAGAAGACAGGGTACCCGTGCTGCTCATTCTCAGATCCACCCGATAAGATCAATAACAAAGCAAACTGTGATGACGACATCAATCATCGCGTCAGCGTGGGTGGATGAAGTGACGAGAAAACTCCGCCATCTTCTGTGACCGAAAAATTTCTCCGAAGCTGAAAGGAAGACTCTCCACCGTAGTTGTGCGTCCGGCGCTCACTCATGGTTCTCAATGTTGGGCAGCGTATAAGAAATATGAGAGCAAATTAACGGCAGCTAAGATGAATAGATGCTTCGCATGACAGCAGGCGTAATAAAGCGAGATAGAATAAGAAGTACGAAAATCCGAGGAAGCCTCCATGTAAAAGAACCTGTCTGCAGAAAAATGGAGTACGAACGGCTCAGTTGGTATTGCCACGTTCAAATGAGAGATCCTACAAATCCCGTCAAAAAGGCAATGTCAATCAACATTCCTCAGCGACAAAAACATCCAAAACCGGGTGGCCTGCCGGTATGTTCTGAGGTCAGATAGGCAAGGTCCCCACAAGAGGACCATTAGGAATGCAGTAAAGTGGGAGGGTTATGATTCATTACTTGAGATCATTATTATTATTAAGTTGGATTTTACACTGCGACCTGTTGGTCTATTGTGCCCCCTACCAAGCCTTGGAGTGGTTAACTCTAAATTACTAAATTATACCGAGGGTATGTGCTCATGTTTGGCCCTGGCTGAAAGAACTCAACCTTATAGCACATTCTCTAGTCCAGTTTCATGTAGAAATCTGAGAACAAGAAGTGGGTCCAAGCTGCGTATCCCTCTGTCTGGTATCTGGTATTGGCCCAGATATTTCATTCTCTTGTGGTTCAGAGCCCCACTGGATTGCAAAATGTGTTCCGGAGTTTCACTAGCCTCATCGCAAAATCTGCGAGAGGGTTCCTCTATTAAACCATTTTTTTTAAGTTTTCTGAGTTTACAATGCCCCGTCACGAAACCTATAAGGATGCGCAGAATCCTTATGCTTTGAATCTTCTCTGGTTGTAGTTCCCTAGAAGTTTCTTTGCTTGCCTTAGACCTTAATGGCTTTCCCACATCTAAGCTCTGTTTACCTTCACTGTTTTCCTGAATTCTTCCTTGAGGGTGTGTTCCCCTATCCCGCAGAAAGGTTCAGGTCCTATGAAGGGTTCTGCTGCTCCTCGTCTTGCCAAGGAGTCCGCTGCTTCATTCCCCTCTGTTCCAACATGGCCAGGTACCCAATACAGGATCACTTTATTGACCTTGCCCAGATCATTAAGCTTATGTAGGCAGTCCCAGGTCCAAACTTACCTGACTATAATTGGCTGCCTGGCTGTCTGACATTATTGCTATGTCGCAATTCCTGTAATTTCTGTCAAGCCTGAATTGAACACATCTGTCTGTAGCGAATATACCCGCCTGGAAGATGCTGGTGTATCCCCATGGATTCAAAGTATTTTGTTCTTGCCCCAAATACTCCTGCACCAGTTCCATCATCAGTTTTTGACCCATCTGTATACCATTTGATAGCGCTGTTGCTCAGTCTATATGTTGTGGATTCTTTTCTCCAGCTCTTTTTAGTGCTGAGATTCACGGTGAAATTCTTTTCGAAGTTTAGCTTCCTCAAACTGTCATCCTTAGGGATAGCCAGAAGGGGGAGTTTATCAAGAAGTGCGTCAAATTCCTTCGACCCAATGCACCTCTCTATCCCAGTCCCCTATTTGGCCATCCTAAGGATCGTTTTCCTAGCCGTTTCCTCAACGACGATGTGTAGTGGTGTCAGTTCCAAAAGCACTTCAATGGCTGCGGTCGGACACGTTTATGCAGAGGCATGCCAGTCTTTGCACTCTGTTAAGTGTTTCTCTCGTTGTGCGTAGGCTTGTTCGTTTTGCCAATGCTAATGCTCCGTAAGTGATTATTGGTCTCAATATGGCAGTGTACATCCATCTTATGATGTTCGGGCTGCATCCCCGAGACTTACCCGCAAGGCTCCTGCATATCATAAGAGCACGAGTAGCCTTTCTGAAAATCTCTTCTGTGTGTGTTTTCCAGATGAGTTCAGTGTCGTGTCCGATAGTCTTATAGGTTGCATTTGAGTATTTATTTTCCTTGTGAATGGTACTATGGTTGTCTTACCCGGGCTAAGATTGAGCCGGGATGTATTGCACCATTCTTGAACTGTCTGGAGTGCTCCTTGAATAATTTCACAGAGCGTTCCTTTAAACTTTCCCCTGGCAATAAATACTAATTAATCATCAGCATATGCCTGAAAGCTAATGCCTAGGTTGGTTAATGTGCCAAGTAGTTCATCCACAACTAGGCTCAACACGAGAATGGTCACAATACTTCTCCTTGTATGCAGCTTCTTATTGTGCTTGATAATTTCCTGCGATGTATGCGTCTCCACGGATCTTGTGCTCAGCAGCTCATGCATTCATCTGGAAACTGTGCTATTTATTCCCTTCCTGTCTATAGGGCTCGCTTTGATGGCTTCGTGTAACATATTGTCAACAGCTCCCTCGATATCTAGGAAGGCACAGATAACTGTCAGCTGATATAGAGTGGTCTCGGCAGATCTACCCACCCTGTAAGCATGCTGGCGGTGGTAAAGAGGAAAGTGGCTTAGCACTTTTTCTCTTAGGTAATTGTCCACAGCTTTTTCCATTGTTTTTAGAAGAAAGGATGTTAAGCTGATCGGTCTATAGGACTTCGGTTGCGTTGGGTCTTTTTTCCCCACCTTTGGAATATCTGAGTACAACCTTTGCCGCCGTCTCCACTGCTTTTTGCACTTTTCGCTATTCTTAACGAGTGTGGGAGAAGCATTTCTTGCCCGTTTTGTATTAGGGCGGGTGAGATGCCGTCTACACCAGGGGACTTGAAAGGTTGAAAGGAGCTTATTGCCCATTCCGATCGCCCTATAGAGCAAGTGGCTATATGCCAGTATTTTCTCCGAGATCTCGACGAGTTCGTCCTGCTCCATAAGTGTCAGGAGATCTTCCAGGAAAATTACTATCGAAGATCAACAGTGCTCTATGTTTCTCGGTCTCTGTATGGCTTCCATCCCCATTCTTTTTCCCGATTGTGCAAAAGAGCCTTGCGTAGTCTTGCTGCACAGGGAGTGCTAGTTATTGTCTCACAGAATGTCCTAAAGCTATTTTTTTTAGATTTCTTTATTTCTTTATTGTAGTTGGTTAGTGCCTCTCTGTAGCTCTGCCAGTCCCCGTTTCGCTTAGCCATGTTAAACAGCTTCCGCGTCTCAGATCTTAGTTTTGACAGGTTATTGCACCACCATGGCTCGACCTTGGCTCTCCGATTCGTACTAAAAGGACAGCTACTTTCAAACGCGTAGGTGATGGCTCTTGTGATGCCCTCAAATGCGTTTTCTAAACTTAGACAGAGGGATGGAGCTTGTCCTACGTCAATTTGCTCCAGATTGCTCTCCAGATGTCCCTTCCAAGCTTCCCAGTTCGACATTCTTGGATTTCTTACCAGATTTCGAATAGGACATCGTGCTATCGAGATCGAATAAAATTATTCTCCTTCTTTTTCTCTTCTTCTTTTAGGATTATAGCCTCGCAACTAAAAGAAGAAGAGATAAAGAAGAAGTGATGTTCTATTTTACTAAATACAACTTTGAAAAAAAGAATGGCGAACTCAACTTTATGAAAATGGGGCTCTGCACTAAACGTTTCTGGGGCGTTTTGTTCATCAGGTCGCAGACCTACTAGCAATTATTATTTCACATTTGAAAACAAGTAAAATAAAAATAGTTTGCGTTTAAGATTATTGCAAAACATAATGCGCCTATTCTATCGGTATCGTATAACCACTCAAAGCGCCAGTGCTCTTAACCAAAGTATACCTTGGGACCGTAAATTCTTTAAGCACAGTGACGCTTTTATGCCGATTTTATAACCTACCACGATTTCGCAACTTGTTCAAAGAACTTTTATTCCGAAGAAAAGATTGAGCAACACATTTCGTCACCGCCTATATACGCCTACCCCATTTCTTTAAGCAGTTTGCTTCAGCACATTCATGTCGCTTATCGTTACCATTCCGTTTCTATTTACTTAACAATTTTATTTCACTCCATGGTGCTGGAATTTATCAAAAAACAGTCATAAAAATAAAAATAAAAACTTTAATCCCACTGACCCTTATCAGCTAATTTAATGTAATTTATTTTTCTATTCATTAAGTTAATGCGTCTGGCTTTTGATTCGGTAAAATCAATCAATCCGAAATAGAAAAGTAGGGCTCTTATCAAATCTGAGAACGCAACTACTTTAATTATCATATTAATTGTTCCTTGAACCGCTCAACAGAACCCCATAGATACGCATACGCGACTATCTCGAATCACATAAACATATACCCGCAGTCAATTGGGTCACAAGGGGAATCATATTAGGTTTCCAGAGGGATAGCTCGCTAGCTGCTGTTCTTAATGGGTTTTTGTTGTCGCTCCCCCAAGATTGGAATCCTATTAATTTTCATTGTGTCCTGATCCGGTTTCCATAAATACACACGCAACTAAAAATAAAAAAAAAACTCTTTTCTAATGCACCATTGAATTGCAAATGAATCGAGTTGACTCTAAAAATCGAGTTATTGCTCTCTTTGGGAATAAATAATTAATTTATTGCCGTCGTTAAGAGGCCGAAGACGTCGGGAAATCGTTCAGAGATTAGAAAAGTCCAACCAAACACGAACATTTCAGCGCCGATAAGCGGGACAGCAGATATGCGTAGAGGCGAGAAAATAGAATTTTTTTTTGTGAAGAGACATGGCTTCTGGCACAGTTTTGTATAATAGGGTCCACATAGCGCTGGCTAAATCAAACCACCTGGATTCGGCTTGATTTGACGGCAGATCAAGATCTTCAGACGTGTTTTGAGCAATCTGCTGTTCTATTTTTGAAAAAATTTACATATAAATAAAAACACCAGGGATTTGATTAGAATTTATACACCAGAATTAAGTTGTAAACAAATCAACTTATGGAAAAAAAATAATCCTACGAAAAATAGTTTTAACTTTGCTTTAAAAGATTATAAAAAAAGGTTAAGGCAGATTCGAGGGAAAGGGCATACCTCAGTGGTCTTATTTTCTTTAAAAATGCCTTTGGGCTTAACAAAAAGTCGTTTGAATAATTAAAAGATCTTAAATATAATTTTATGCATAAGTTTGGTGGCAATGAAAAGGTTAATGGAGTGCATTGGGGCACGAGTTTGCTACTACAGTTCGCCTCTTAAATAGGTGTATCGTTTTCGAATCAATTATGAAGCTTTTTATGATTTAAGTGATTCTTGGGGTCTATGGGGTTTGGGTCTTTTAAGTATTTAGATGAAGCCTTTTAGGTAATGTAGCACAAATGGCAAGTTTTCAATATCTAGGCCTCACACAAAATCGCTCAAACAGTAAATTTTTAATCGCTTAGCTGCCAACGAACCTAATCATTTCGTAGATCTTTTTTTCTTTCATTTAAAAATAATTTTCTCTTCACACTCTTGCAGTGGCCTATTAGTAGATACGCGTATTCCCTACATATACAACTCCTCTAAGGGTCATTCACCTCGTCACGTAGGTATCTGTTTTTTTTTTTTTTTTTTTGAATAGCGCCGTCAAACTTTCAATATATCCAACCATAACACTTTAGCTTGCCTCAGCGCAGCAGCCACATCACAGCATACCCCAGAGCAAAGTCAACCATCAGCTAGCGCGCGCACAGTCTTTGGATTAAATAAAACAGATTTCATCGTTTAACTTTAAAGTAAAAGTATCTTTCGCTATACGCTGAAACCTACACACTATAATATTGTCGTAATACAAGGCACTATACTTACAAAAAATCGAAATAAATGTATCTGGACAGTGCGGCAAGAGGAGAGGTAGAAGCAAAAAAAAAACAATTCAATAAAAATTATACAACCAATTAGTGCTTCGGTGTGGCTGTATCTGACTTTCCGGTGAGCATTGGTAATTTCTTCCTTGTTTAAGGTGCTTCTTGGTGTTCTGTTTTCACAGATAAACCAAAAATAATTAACAGTTTACAGAACAGAACCATCAAGATACATGATTGAAAAAAAAATTGTTTTCGGCTTGCATACAAGGAGTTACCTTGTATACCTGTCACTCTTTGATATGAAAAATCACGTCTGTCGCATCTGCGCATGGGGTCGGCACAGGTAGATGGTCGACAGGTAGGCTGCTGACTGACTGATGAGTAAAGGCACACGTGTAAATACAAAAGATTGTTAGGTTATCCTGTTTTGGTATTATTATTAGGTCTGTGGAGACGTCTTAGAGTCTCTTAGAGGAAGGTAGTATTTGGAACTCAAACGAGAAAAGGAATAATGATCGACATACCAATTGCCTTCGGTTAATTAAAAACTGTTTAAATTTTGGGCCAGGAAAACTTTTACATATTTTTTGTTTTAGAACTTTCTAAGGGTTTTCTAAAACCAAAATTCTTACTCTCTTATGGAAAACTTGGGGGAGAGTTGTCAACATTTATTGGCAGAATCAGAAAAATTAAGGAGTTCTACGATGAGGAATGGCAGTGTTCAAAATTTTGATCACAATGCCAACAAGATTTAACAGTCCTTATTTTTACCAATTTGTAAAATTAGTAAAACTAAATCCTTCGGAATTTCTCGTTCTGTTGATTAAAGGGCTTTGTAGATCGTTCCTTTCAGATGCAAATAAAACTTTCGGAATTTGTTCATTCTTCAGTCCTGATCATCAAGTTAAGAAAGGTCAATGAACTGGGTTGAGAAAGCTAGCCTTTTTGCTCGTTCCTGACACTCATCGAAGCTATAGACTTGTTCTACTAAGTCTTAGTTGCCCATACAGACCCTTGGAAGGTGGCAGCCCGGTAGCAACTAACCCTGAAACTGAACTGACAATTCCAAAAGATATTATAACGGAAACTAAGCTGAAATGGGACTGACTCTTTTCAAGCAAATATACCTGCACTTTAGAAACTATTTAGCCGCTGTCTAAAACTTGGTTAAGTCAACAAAGTATGGAGTGAAGTTAGACTAATCTTCATTCCGAATGCTGGGAAGTCACGCGGGAGCCAAGGACTTAGGGCCCATCAGCCGATAGTCATATATGTTAAAAACTCAACAAACACTAATGGATATGAATATTCACAACCGAATTGACCCTTAATTGATATCAACACCCCAACATGCCTATAAACTTAAGGTAACGGCGTTAAAACAGCGCTGCACAAAGAGGTCAGTATAATTAAAAAGTGGCTTTAAGACAAAAAATTTACCTTTACGACGCTCCTACCTGCTAGATCTAGTTTCGTTAGTCTGATTGTATATCTTCTGGAAAATATAGTAATCAATGCATCTATAGGTGAAACGTTGTAAAAGTGACTGCCTCCAGAGGCGACTTAAAAGGAAGAGTCACTTCACCACTCCTATAGTACTGGTAGTAAATGAAGTTTTTACAACTGGATGTAGGAGAGGGGAATTCACTTGGTGGCTTACGCCTACTTCAAATGGGAAATAGAGAACCCTTACCCACCATCAGCGAACTATGGGAGAAAGATTATCAATTAAAAAGCTAACCGAACGCATCGTTGCTTATATTGGAGCGCGGGCCTATGGGGCCTATGGTAAAGCCATACAAATCAAGGAGAAAGCGCTAATGGTGTACGGAGGAGGAGAAACCGTTAGCAGAAATCTCTAACGAGACCCCATTCGTGGCCAATGCAATGCGGGTTGGGAGTTAACCCACTCGAAACCGCCCTTGTGCTCCTCAGGAGTGATTCTCGACAAGAAGCTTAGCTGGAAATTCAACGTTGAAGAAAAAGTAAGGAAAGCTTTAATTGCATTCTGTACATACAGTCGCGTCTTCGCCAGAAATTAGGGTACTAAGCCCAAAATAATCCTTTTGATTATACTGCAATTGTAAGACCTATCCTAAAGTTGAGTTTGGTTGAAGCAGCTGCTAAAATTGGTTCGACATGTGCAATGAGAACAACACGAACCTCAACGACTTAAAAAAAAAAACCATCTGGCACTTGCAGCTCAGAAGAGCCTTCGCCTGATATCTCTTACAATTATGCATGTTGTATGGGTTACAAGTGTTTTTACACACATGAAAAGGACCTACAATTTTAAGCCAATTCCGAACGGTGAATTGAGAGGCCTCTCATGACAAATGATACTATCGGAGCGTTTGTCAAACCCTCGCAGAGGTGGAACACCGTAAAAAATTGTATTGCCCCGGTCGGGAATCCAAGCCGGGACCTCGTGCCAGTGGTCTTACACACGAACCACTGCACCCAAACTCATCGACCTTTGTCTCTATGAATCTGCTGCCAAAAGCGCTTTGAGGCTTAGCCAGTAACCTAAATTGATTTTGAGCTAATTTGGACATGCGCAAATTTTACACAGCTTGATAGAAACCGTCACTTACTCTGACTACCTCCTTTGCCTTTAGTCTGAAGAGCCACATAAAGAAAGATCAGTAGAATTGCCCAACTCTTGCATTGTCTTCTTAGCAGAGGTCCTTGAAGTCAAGGAGGAAGATAGCCTCCTGTCAATATGGGCAATACCCCAAGATAATATCACTACTTTACCAGGAAGCCACAAAGGCAATATTTGCGATCCCACGAAACAAAGTTCGAACATATTAAGTGTTGTCACAAAGAGTTTAAGATTGTTGGCTCACAGCACAATGTAAGACTCTGTTGGTTTCCTGGCCACAGGAAGGTTCGGAGCAACGAGAGAGCCGGCGAAGTAGCACGACAAAGATCAGCAGAAGCACCTCTGCAAGCCTTTCAATGGACCAAAACCCCAATCTCTGTGAGCTAGAAAGGCGAGTGGAATGTAAAGTTTGGATTTATCCAAATACAAGGTGAACCTTCGAGTTCACTTGCGAAATTTCTCGATACACATGGCCTAATTTTAATAAGTCCCGAACTAACACGATTATTGAGAGTGACAGACAGACTCTGACGTTGGCAGTAGATGTTGCAGACTTGTCATAATCATCTGGAACATCACGCTATAGAATTAAATCTTGACAATGCCGATATCTGCTGGAATTGTTGTGATAAGGATAGCTGAGAGGCCACACCTCACTTTCTGTACCATTGTCCTAGTCTAGGTCAGTTGAGGAAAAGAACTTTAGGAAGTTACTTCTTCCACCTCTCATTTTTAGGTATGTTGAATCACCAAGGTTGCTAAAAGAGCTCTTCGCAGCGTAAGGAGGAAATGGATCATTCAAACATGTAACAAATAACAACCATCTTCCCCAACAGGCCATCAAAATGAGTCTCCACAGACCTAAGTATGATGAGGTTCGCTCGCCCTCGAAAACCAACTAACCGAGAAAAGGCTGATGAGCTAGCGAAATATGGCTAGTATCTTTGTATCAATATAGCGGACAAAGGGACCCATCCACCACTCTCGTTTGCGACAGGAGAAATGTCTGCGACTATTCATAATATAACCCCAAGCAGATGGGAAAATTTGCAGAGCTGCGGCCATACAAAGGCGCTATGTCCATTAAAAGATGGCAACAAATCTAAAAAGCTTGTCGCACTAAAAAGACCATCACTGGCCATAGCCACAAGAGCCATAACCTGTTGGGAAAACACTCAGCAAAATTAACCAACTACATTTGCAGGAGCTGTCATGATTCAGAAGCGGAAAAAAATGTGAAACACCTCCTCTGCCAGTGTCCAAGTGGCAGCAAACAACGTTTTCGACTTCTGGGCCAATACTTCTTTGAGGAGCTGAACAAGCTTGCAATTACACCGGTGGCGAATATTGTGAAGTTCCCCGGGGTCTCCGACTGGGCCATGTTTCTCTTCGAAGCCCAGGATTAGGTTAGGTTAGGTTAAGAAGGG
Organism: Neoascia interrupta; assembly: GCA_947623515.1. NCBI lineage: Eukaryota > Metazoa > Arthropoda > Insecta > Diptera > Syrphidae > Neoascia > Neoascia interrupta. Next base: position 58,209,300 of record OX392462.1, on the reverse strand, counting down.
GTGTGATGAAAAGGACCACACAGACACTTGGCACGAAAACGGGCCCATCGCGATCCTTTGGGAAACAGTTGAACTTAACATTAGAAGGCAAAAACAACCTTAACATTTTCCCTTGTGAAGCAGCCAAATGTGAAATGAAGCAGCATAAAATTCAAAATACAATGGCTGTGGAGACGGCTAGCTGGAGACAAGGCTGGCTGGCGAAGCTTGTTGAATGAAGTCATCTGAAATTAAGGATGTTCACGGTACCCACCTCCACGACAAGCCCTCCGAGCGTAATTTTTATCCCGAAAAACTTCTCAAATTTTTGGATTCGGTTGGGAGTGGCTGGCGCCTCTGGTCTCTTTTTTTTTGGATAGTGCTGTCCTCGTAACTTCTTCGGGTTCAATCCGCTGTGACTCGCTTGGAACCAGCTCACATGCCGGTGAGGCTGATCCTGAACTGATCATTAAGACGCCGACCACTCACATTGATAAAAACATCTTATGTTCGTCGTCTTACTAGAAGCTCAAGGCTTTGCATAACCGACAACAGACTAGTGTCACTCCGACAATTTGCGAAAGTTTGCCTGACTGCGACACTTTCAAGTCGAACGACAGAAATTCTAAAAATCTTTATTTGCAAAGATGAAAATTATGTTTTTCTTCAAAATTGACAGGAATCGTCTGGAAATAATTGTTCTTGTTTGAGACGTTTGAATCGCACGGATAATTTTTGTTCGTGTGCAAATTATACATGCGGCAGAAAACCATGGGGTTATTCGCCGCACGTTTTTCTGTCGTCGGCGTCGTGTGTCCCAGGCGAGAGAACAGACAGTGCGGCCGTTTACGGTTGGGGTTGTCTTGGCCGGGAAATATGCCAAACTCTAGAACCCTTGCTATTCCTCAATTTCGTAATACACGTTTATGGACTAAAAAATACAGCGAAATTTCAAGATGTATGGTCTGAGCGACCCATATGGTTAGCAGGCAGCTTTAAGAAAGTTATGTTTAGTAGTGATGATGCCAACATCTGTTTCTTCTTCTTCTTCTTTTTCTTTAAGGCGCGAGGTTATGATATGAAGTGATGGATCATTGTGGGGTACGCCGATTTGACCTTAGAATACACCGGCAGGCCACCCGGTTTTGGAGCTCTTCGTCACTGAGGCCAAATAAATGCTGTTTTCGTTTCATTTGTGTGATCAATGACGGTTTAGGCCTTCTTTTCTTTCGTTTTTTGACAGGGTTCGTAGGTTCTCTCCTTTGAACGTGGCTATACCAACTGGGCCGGTCGTGCTCGATTTTCCTGGAAATATGTTCTTTTACGTGGAGGCTTCCTCAGATCTTCGTTCTTCTTTGTTATGCCAAAAACTGTTCATTAAGTTTAATTGCAAAATACACCTTAACCTAGTTTCTTGGTGATTAGTTCTTAAACTAACCAAGTAAAACACCTAGCGACCTGGCCACTTTTATCATGTATTTAGTCTGACTCAAGGAATCCCCTTCTTTGGCCCTCGTTTAACTCATCTTTGTCTGGAAGTCCACTGCAGGAATCTCTATGTGCATTAAAGGCAAGGAGATTAAAAAAAAGTTACATTCCAGCTAAATGAAGCAACAAAGCGGAATCGCGCTGCAAGGACAGTTTTGTTTTTTTTTTTCTACCAATGCAACCACTTATCCAGACACACAAACTGATTTTCTTCTTAGTGTACCACGAAGGACTTAAACTCCAACTCTTACAAAAAGACACCGCAACATCTCTTGCGCACAGATCTTGATCAGAAACAAATTCGATCGATCTTCACCACGGCGATAGCACAAATAGACGAACATAACACCGCACAGACAATCATGGTTTAGTTCGACCAGCAGCATCAGAATACGGGTGAGGATTATGATTGCCATAGTAGCGGGCTTCAGGGAAGGAACTAGATCGCGAGGCATATATCCATATTTATAGGACAAAATTCATTATTGGCGGTAGGGTAGGTATATATGTTGATCTGCCACAACAATGTTTATGAGAGCTCTGATATAACCGGCAGGCAGAAGACATCTTTCCAGCCCCAGCCCCATAGGGGAAACCAAAAACGGACTCCACACTTTGCACTCAATTGAAAAGGTGCATATAGCTGGGGCATGGAATGGAATGCTAACCTTGAAAATGTTTCTTGGGTTAGTTCCTTTTTTGCTCTTTTGTTGGGCATTTTGTTTTGGCGAGGTTTTTTTTTTTGTTTTTTGGTCTGTTGGGGATCTTGTTGATATTTCTTTTGAGATTGAGACTTTGTTGTTTGAATTGTCGGACATGAAGCAACATTTTCTCAACAGCCAGCGCGTCTCATGAAATGGGATTGAGTCAGACGGAGTTGGGATGATTGGATTTAGCATGTCAAGTGTTTTGCTTGTGGATAAGTAGGTTTGGCATTTAGTAGAAGATAGGGATCAGCTTGAAAGAATACAACGGATCACTAAGAACATCGTGTCGGGAATATTTTGGACAACATTTAAACTGCTTATTTAGATAGAATGAGATAGATTGTAAAATATTTACTCTACCTAAAAACAACAAAAAAGTTTGTTTGCTTACAGCGAAAGCCTGTCGCCTAAATAAGGTTTTTAAATTCTGTGAAGGACATGCAAGTTATTATGTTAAAGTCCTGATGCGTAGGCCTCAAACCACTAAGCCAATACGTCTCCGAAACATAAATTTAAAAACCTTTCGCAGGCTGGATTAACTGCAATTGCCAAAAAAGGCATCCTCCTTGCGTGTTGAAGCGCGGGAAAAAAATCTCATACGAAATGCAATTGTACCAATCAAGTTATGCAACGCATGCAACACTTAAATGGCAATCACAGGGGAAAAAAACACAAATTGGCAATTGCCACGAGATGATATAAAAAAAATATTACAACATCAAATTGACAACAAACAAAGTGGGAGATATAGTATCTTTTTCACTCAGCATCATACAAATTCATTTGATTTCTCACACTGCAAAGTGATGCCAAACAACAAAGTGTTTTTATTTCACAATTTTTTTTCGTTTTTTTCTTCACCGTTTTCAGATGCAATTTTAATTTTGATGAGGCCTAATAGGTATATCGCAAAACTGCCAGGCTGTAGCTCAAGCAGCACGATTGGGATAGATTTGTTGCCATAAAGAAATTTATGCATAATAATGCACTGGTGCAATACTACTATCCGATGGTAGCATCAAATCATAATAAAGTGTTTGGGGTTTATTGCAAAATTGCAACTAACGAAATATTTTTATGGGCCGGTACGGCAGGCTGTTGGTATAGCATAGCGGGGTTATTGGGGTGATTGGTATTTAGCAATTTTTTGAATGCCTAATGAAATTTTAGAGGAAATGTATAGAGCATGAAGCATGCAAAAAATTACCCGTATTTGCGGCTGGCTCTTTAGTGCATACTTCAAAGACTTGCAGCGATATCGGTTGTTTAACCAGGCTTTGCTTATCTGCAACCGTTTATGCTTTTATTGAGTACAAATAATTTTCTGTCCAATCCAGCCACTGGCACTGGTTTCATTTTACTCTAAGCTAAATTCTGTGGTATGACTAGTCAGTGAATCCTCGGTACTTACAAGCTTACATTTGAAAAGCAGTAAAAAGTCACTTACCTGCAAAGAAATGGAAAAAAGTAGATTATTAAAATTGTTCAAAAGAATCGATATCAAAATTGTATTGGATTAAAAAAATAATTATGCCGCCTTTGTTTTGCACCAGCACCAGAAGGTTCTAAAGAAAGAAAAATAAAATTCAGGTCAATATTGCACAGATGTTTAAATGTTCACATCCCCAATTAATTAAACAACTGCCAGAATCGAGAACGTTTTCTGTGCCATTCCTGTTCAATAATTAAGTCACACAGCCCCTGATAAACCTTGACCGTCAAAAACGATGAAATGATCATGTTAAATATTGACTCTATCATGACCTCACTCAAAAGGTGTTTTCATTTCAGAGGTCTCGACACAAAATGATTGAGGCAAGAAAAGCTGCTGCTCATCAAGAATTTTATTTTTTTTTTCTTGTAAATTAATTAAAATTTCGTGTGTAGCATCCATATTCGAAAGTTGCCTAATTCGTTCGCATGAACGAATCAAATTATTCTATGTTCGTGCCCCCACCACGATCGACAAAGGGGAATTTGAATTTAATGGTTTTTACTGAAAGTGCTTTTCTGAATATGATTTTATTTTCCAGTTAATTGTCTTCCAGAGTCCCTAATAGAGAGCATTTTACCAAAAAAAAAAAAACAAAAAACATCATGTTCAACGCATGAGAATAATATTTTTCTGAAGGTTACGGCTAATGTTAATTTTGTGATGAAGATACATCGGTTATCCGGAGATTGCTTTACACGCTTTTAAGATGTGTGTTTTTTTTTCTACAGAAAAATCAGACGAAAGAAAATATTAATGAGTTTTTTTTTCTGTAAGAGTCATTTACACCATTCAAGGTCGGATTTAAATGGCTTATCATTAGCTTCTTGAAGTTAAGCTAATTTAAGTGTTTTTCGCTTTTTGAAGAATGACTTAGAAGCGCGTGAGTTTGAATGCTTAGAAAAAAGATATAATCGAGTTAGAGTATGTTGAGTTAGCACCTTTAAGCACATTTTCATTCGTTGTTTCGACTGAATATTTAAAACATAGGTAAAATTTCAATTAAAAGAGTGTTAAATAAGGCACAAAAACAATTTTAAGAAAGAATAGCAATTTTTAAAACTGTTTTTATAACCAAATGTATTTAAGACAATATTTTGGAAGCATAATTTAAGAAAAACGATGACTTTTGTTATACGTATTCTAAATAGTGAGTCCTTGCAATTCGAAATAATTGTGACGAGGTAAATTGACGTATTTTATAAAAATATTCTCCTCCAAAAATGCTCGGCAGGAACTAGGACAAAAAGAAAGAATAATAGGTAATTGAAGACAGGAATGGGCAATCAATTTTTTCCAAAAAAAATCGTCTGTTAAAGTTCTAGGTTCGTTATATATACCTACATTTGACTAAAGCTTTTTTAAACACTGTCCAAATGTTGGCCGCCCGAAAAGTATAATTTACTACTGTTAACTAGCAAAGGTTCGAAGCGTGAAGATTTATTCATTATTTTTATACTTAAAAAAATATCATTTTTTAAATTTATATTTGTAATTTTAGTCTATTATTTTCAACAGTTTATTAAGTATTTCATTTATTTAATAGCAGGATTCAAATTGGTACACATAATGTAACTCCTCCGCCCTTCGATCCGCATTATCGGAAATGTATTTACTAAAAGTTAGTTCAAAGGCATACAAACATTTTCAACTTTTATCCGGTGTATTTCAAGACTTAACAAGGACATAAGAAAACAAGTGGGAAAGCGCAACAGTATGTATGTAAAAACTACATTTCGTAAAGTAGGCTTGGTCAATGTAAGGGCAAATTTTTTTTGTGCTGCCTCAAAGACAATTAAAAAAGGAATGTCACATACCCAAACTTAGTGCACTAGCAACAAAGTGTTCTTTTTTTAAATTAGTGGTCGCACAAACAGTCCTGTAATGACCTTGGCGGATTCAACTAGTTCTGAAACATGATCTGAAGGTCTCCCTCACCCACTTTCAGCCTTCTAGTTGTCGCGTTGAGCTCACAGTTGTTTACATGTGGACGGACAATTTTCCTGTCGGTGTCATTTATATCTCTAAAAGGTCTTAGGGCAAGTTTTTCAGTACTGAGTTAGTCCAGCTTAAAACAAGATCTGTTACTCCCGGAACAAAACGAATCAAGGATAAACCCAGCGGACAGTTTTTGAGTGCATAGTTAACTCCGTCTCGAAATTATTGGCATTCCCAACTGTCTCTTCACATAGAAAAACACAGGAAAAGAAGTGTTCGAGTTGTTCTCAGATGTCATTTTTCACAAAAACACGCAAAGCCACTACCATTTAGCACAGAAAATACATAATATACTCTGGGTAGGGTATAAAAAGTGGGGAACCGCTTGCTTTTTCATTAAAACAATCTTTTCAAAAGAAACGATGAAATAATGAAAAACAGGAGACATTGCAATTGCGATGACGTTGCAATGAGTCATATGTAACTTTTCTTTGCTAGAGTTGCCTTTTATTTTTCAATTTGCATGCGCCACCTGGGGGTGGATAGGACAAGTTTTCCGAGCCGGGGCGTTGGCAGTCTCCCGCTCTAGGTAACCCAGCAATCGCAGCCATGTGTTCAGACTCTTCGGGCTAGGCCAGCGTCGCTGTACAGCCCGTACAGTTCGGTGTAATATCTCACCCTCCACCCCCCGTCTATGCAAACGGGACCAAAAATCACTCAAATGGTTTTCCTCGCGAAGAGTTGCCGTTCGATAAGCAAGATTAAGAAGCGTTGGTTACGTTAGGTACTAAGATGAGGGACCTTATAGCTAATAACGCACCTTGAATACTTTAAAAGAGCAGTGGAAACGAATTTTTAAGGTTCGAGGCCTGACCAAGCAACTTTAAGTTTTACTCTTCTCTTCCGTAGACCTGGAACCAACCAATGAATCTTTCATCCAGTTCGAGTATTATTAGTCTGGACGTTTGGCTGCCGAAGAGTCGTAACTTTTTGTTAGCTCGGCCATTGTGCCGAGTCCCTTTCTGGTTTTCAAACCGAGTCCACCTTCCCTATCATTACCGAGTTTATTATATTTTCAGGTAATTGTAGCAAGTGCCTTTCTGGTTTTCGAACCGAGTGTAAATTTAATTTTTGCATTATATTGTAATATAATGCAAAAATTAGATATATAATAAAATTAGATATATATTGTAATATAATGCAAAAATTAGACCGAGTGCATTATATTGACTCGCAACGGTGGCGAGACCTTTTCTGGTTTTTGAACCGGGCCCTCTTTCTTGGTTGGTCTTGTAACTGAGTCCATTCAATTTTTCGGGCATCTGCGCTGAGTCCACGTTGCTGGTGAGATCGAGTTCACTGTAGTATATAATGTATTAATTAAGTGAAATTTTTTAAGGAAGATAAACTGGTGTATAAGACTTCGCAAGCCCCAGAGCTGCAATGGGAAGTTGGCCTTTTCCAGTAGACATAAGTGAATTTGTATCTCAAACGCTCCTATAATGAATGTGGACTTCAGCTGCTAGTGAAGTCTGTCTGGTCAGCTGCCTGTTTTCTTTTGTGTCACTATGTCCGCCAGAGAAGATTGACCTGAAACCTTCTCCTAGACGGGCAAACTCGTTCCTCCTGCAGCAGTTTGGAGAATACAGTCGATGGCTTTGTTGAAGGTTGCCTATATATTAGATGAAAATATTTTTTGGGTACATTATGTTATGTCCTAGTTGCGTTCAGGCCTCTCGGATAGCCACTAACAACACCTGGTAAACGCCTTCAAGAAATGAGAATCAAAGGTTCTGAATTTTCCATATCATACTATTATTCAGACGGGTTACACATTGGCCTCGCGTCATGATTAGGATTCGGGATTTAGATTTGTTGACTTAGTCAATAAACAAACAAAAATACCTCGTTCTACGTTTATAGCACATCGCTTAAATCAATAAATTAAACTGTTAACTTTTAAAACTTTAGTAAAACTATCTAATGAAACTATCTGTTCAAAGTTTCCAGTTTCATTCTTGATTCGTGGAAATGCAAGGAGGCCCAGCAAAAAAGTGGTTGTGTCCTTATCGTAGTTATTTTTGAACTGTCAAATTTAAATTACTTTTCTAATTAAAATTCAAAAGGTCATTTCATAAACAACCTATATAATTAAAGATAAAGCATATGTGATCAAATTAGTTCCGTTAAGATGTTGGGTCCATAAAATAAGGACGGGGAGCTAGTTCTGTAATCTCTTATATGTACCCATACAATCGTTTGCCCAGATAATAATTTGCTTCCAATAAGACAAAAAAAAAAAACGTATCTGTCCATCGCTGGATCAAATTTCCTGTCAAAAGGGCAAACAGCAAAGTAACAAAATAACTCTTTTTACGTTCAAGGTAATAGGTCCCTACTTCTCGGGTTACAACCTAGACATAAGATGTGTGCGCTGTAGTCTCGATGATCTTTATGATCTTCAGAAGGCTTTACACACAGATTCGCAGAGTGTCCTAGCAGACGATCAGGCACCAATGCCTCCGGGGCATCATTGTTACAGTAACTATTTTCGTGTGCGCAATTCTGTATGTTTACATGAGGAGATCAGAATTAAAGGCGAGATAATAAGAAAGGGAAAGAGAAGAAAAAGTGACGCATTCAAACGGTGTGTAAAGTTGCAATATGCAATTTAGGAACCAACTGAGATTCAGTTCCCGATGTTTATTTTTTGTCCCGCTTTTCTGCAACTAAAGTAGATATTTTCCATTAACTGCTTATAAAGTTTGCATTCATATTTTCATAATCTTCTTTTTTTTTAGGCGCGAGGTTATGATCTGAAATGAAGGATCATAAATAACCCTCCGCATTCCTAATCGTCCGTTTTCAATCGCCTATTTTCATAATATTTTAGAATATGTAAGTAGTAGTTCCAAGAATAGTTTCGATTTTAGGCTAGGGGTAGTCGACGATAAAAAATATTGCGGCAACAACATTTTGCCGAACGATTTAATCTGATACAATTTTTCAGACTGTTGAAAAATTTAAGTTTGAACACTTTTTTTTAACGTGTGCTGCCGTCAAAGTTGGCAGGCATCACTCGGCGCCTATTATTGATCGTGTCTATGGCTACGGCAGGAAATCGTGCGATTGTTTGCCGCATGATTTTTTGGCGCCGTGTCGTGGCTTTAAAGTTTTTCCATAAGATGTAGGTGGGTGAACTATAAGTTGTAAAATTCATCATGTTTTTTTTGTCGTTTGTTCCAAAAATTTCCCTAAATTTTCCTGGATCATGTACAACTACATTGAGCAGGGCTTGTAAGAAACCTAGCAATCACCTTGCCTGCGCTATTTTTATTGTCAAACTTGTTCGACACAAGAATTGTATTTTTTTTAATTTAAGGAGATGTTCCAGCAGGACGGTGGAACGTGTCACACAGCAAGTGCAACAATGAAAAATCATGCACTTTCTGAAAACCAACAAAATTGAAGATTATTTCCACTGACTCAGCAGCAAGAGTTCGTTGTTTCTTCTCCAAATTTCTATAATTTTCGGGGAACATATTCGAAAACGAAATCAAACACTCTAGGTAGCTGTTCGTCTAATTTTAGAAACCTCAGCTGGATGCAGTTGAACTAACGGCGATATGTTGTTTTTAGGCACTCCAAAGGGGACTGAAATAAACCACAAACACATCCATGATGTTCGCTATTCCTGGCAGCGGATGTGTGCATTGAACCGAAAACGAGCGTATACATGTGTGAAGTGGATCTTCGATTTAGAAGCGTGTGCCACCAAAATGCACTGCATCTAGTAGAGAGCATCGTCATCTGGCCCGCGAAACAGCAACGAATTCCTAACGAAAAAAAATAAATACTTTGCGCGTTGCTCCACTGAGCGGCAAATATTTCGGCTTTTTTTCCTCAGGTCTTAGCTAGCAGCAGCATCCCAGAGAGGGTTGCTTGGTAATAGGAATTTATGGGCCGACTTACATTTTGACTACACAACGACACGAATATTTTCACATCTTAGATTTTAGTTGCCTGATGATTCCACCACATCTTTTTGCTCCTCTCTTTGGTTGAACAAACAGTTTGTGCATCTCTATCTCCCTGTTGGAAAAGCATCTCTATACGGGTATGTGCGTGTGTGTGGCTGGCACCAGCGACAAGAAAGGACAAAATAAGATGATTCTAATTTTAGACAGAGAACTGCATACGACAGAATCCAGGCCTCTTGGTCAATCACATCATTACCTCTTTTGATGGTTATAATGGGGCGATGTGCAACGTGCGTACCAACAACAACAACATCCCATCAGATGATGATGATCCTCCTTACTCCCTATACGATCGTGGCTGTGATCATGATGATCGGTGTAAGGTTTGGGCATTATTGTCAGATAGCCTTATTTTAACTGAACGTGCAGGAACGTATGAAATTTCAGTTTTTATGTGCTCCTCGCCGCCGGCTATCGAAGCATTCTGCTCCTTGTACCCACCTCATATACTTTGCACGGCGTTTGCACATATTTTTGTTGTTTTTGCTTCTTTTGTGTGTTGAGATACTTTGCCTTTGGGTTGAGTTTTTGTTTATTAAAGTAAAATAATTGACGGAGAATGAGTCACACTATTTTTGTGCTGCTTCTAGGTACACAGTCTCGTGTAGGAAACGGTGTATGGGTAGAGGTGTATACCTACGCTTTAGCGCGATTTGTCTTGGGACATTATTGTTTGGTCTTAAGAACTTGGCTTTGCATTTTATGGTTTTTGGCAGGGCCTGCATTATAGCCCACAACTAGGCGAGGTATATATACGTATATGCACATTGGCGCTCGAACCTTCAGTTAGTTAGCTGCGGGTGTTGATAATTTGAGGAGTAATGTAGATTAGGTATCTACACTTTCTTAAATAATACTTCGAATATCCACAGATTCGACATTGTAAAATATTACAAACGAATCGGTATACATATCCAGTTCAATTTTTTAGATGTTGCGTTTAAATAGTACCTACTAAGCTTGACCCGTCAGCATTTTTTCAAACTATGCCCAAAACAATGTCGTGTATTTACGTGCTTAAAACTACTACTAACGAAGTGATGGACCTGTGTAAGCATACTTTCATGGGGTCTTATACTTCACCCGGGCCGCAGTAGGTCTATGGAATCAACATTAAGTTCGACAGAAACGTGGTGCAGTCAGAAACGAATTCGCATAGTTTTTTGCTATTGATTCAGATCACAGAAGACATACGAACCCCATCGGGAATACGCTTAACTCTAAAGCTTATCAGTTTGGAGATTGCTGACAGCACTTTTAGGTGTCAGGCAATCGTAACCCCAAGAATGTTTTAAATAATGTTCGGTTCTAAAGAATAAATTTCAACTTGACACTTCAAAATATAATTCTAATAAAAGATTAAATTTGATACTCTTCAAAACAACAACAAAAAAAAATAAAAAATAATTCTCTGTAATCAGCTTATTTTTGCCACAACTCCTCTAAAGCCAAACTAGGCATTGTTTGCCAGGTATCTGGGTTTTTAGGTGAAACTTTTAAGTGTGTTGTGCAAATGCTTTTCGTTTCGTATTTTTATTAATACACATAATTTGTGCTGCGATGAATTTCGCATAAGCCGCACGACCCAGAATGACAGCCGTGTCTGCGTTTTTTTTTTTTTTTTTGTGCTGCTTTGGCATCTAATGCCCTCTCATAATTGGCAAACTTAAATTCCGATTCCCATCGAATTGGCGTTGGATACCCCTGCACAGCACACATGTGCCTATGTGACACTTTGGCTTGAGCTAATTTCTAAATTAAGTTCTAATGGGGTTTTCTTGGGTCTTTGTCGCCGCGCTTTGATATCTTATAAATTCTTTTGTCAACGTATTTATTATAAATTTTGATTGGCCGATTGGGTGCTTATGAAATTGGTGTCATAAAGGGATTAAAATTTTGACTTGGCCTGAGCTAATGCTGGTTGTACGTAATAGTTGTTTTGTATACAGTCAAGACACATCATTAAAGACAACAGACATTAAAATTCACAAAAAAATACATTTGTATGATAGTTTTCGAAAAAAAGTAAATTATATATACTAGAACCCAGAAGTGTTTGTTAGGTTTAAAAAGTTTTTAGGTCTTTAAAGGTATTTCTTTTGTTTCATATATTTTTTAAAATACTCTTCGTGTCATCTAAGGGCGACACACGCATAAGAGATTAATTAATTAGGCGGACTGAACGTTCTGATTCTGTTGACATATTTATCATAAGGGGGTAACGTGACTATAGAAGTCGTAAAAAAAGAGTTTTTTAATAAAAAAAAATTAAACAGCTGCTGAAGGTAATTGAACGACGGACGTTCGAAGCGAACGAGATTAATCGAGGTTCTTGTACAAGTATCGTAAAAACTTCCAATACTGTGCAGCAATATGACAATTGTATTAGTTTGTACCAGTTTTTAGGAATATTAAGTCTTATCAGAGCTCTTACACGAGCAACATTTGTCGTCTTATTAATCTTATTCGAGATTGTCTTAACTGTCACCGGCGACTGTTTTGCTAGTCGTGGGGAGAGTTCCTTCAGGTCTCGTATCAGAAAGACCGCAGTGATGTCGAACCAAACCATATTATTAAATGCAAGGAAAAAAAATAACCAGGGTTGGATTATACCAAAAAAGGTTAGAATCATAACAGGAATTCACATGGACCCCACCTTTTAGCGGTAAGACCAAATATGGAAAAAGGACCTCTTATGTTATCACTACGTTGTCCGTCCGTCCGTCTAATTGCGTAATAACTTCTGAACGGTAAGTGGTAGAAAGACAGAATTTGGTGTGCTTTTAAACTGCGGAAATAGTGAGAGAACCCAACGAGGGCATTTTTTTAAGCGCAACTAATGATTTAATTACAGAAAAAAAAAGATTAAATATTTTTCAATACATTTTTTAAGAAGTTAAGCAGGTAAGAACTAGAAAACCGAAACTTAAGTAAATACTGAACTTTAACGAAAAAATCCAATTTTTTGAATATATTAATAGGGTTTTTGAAAAATGGAGAGATGAAAATGGATGACGTTTTTGAGGCCATAAGTTTTGAACGGCAGCGATGGCAAACCCTTAACACGCGACGAAAACTTGTCGGCACGTCATCAACTGAGAAGCCCGATTGCACTGTTGAGCGGCAGCATAAAATGTCTTCGTCGAGATTATAAAGTGTTTCTACCGAACACTAATCCGTGACTAAGAGACTAAGACAAATCTTCGCTGAATCGCCTCTAATTCACAAGATTAACAATACGAGTTTTAATGTCTTTGTGAAGAGATTGTTTCTTTCATCCGTCGTTATGTTTTTTAAGAAAGAAAGTTTTGGAAAAGTAAAAAAAATCAATAAGATGAATTTTTGCGTGCGTTTTGACGTGACTATCGCGGTGGTTTGTGTTTCTGTTGAATTGTTAATTGTCGGCAAAAGCTGACCTATTCAGAGGTTGTGTATCTTTACCCTGATTTGCTCTCTCTACGTAAGCTTCAGGTTGCATTCATTGATGGAGTGCGATAAATCCACGGGCTTCGTAGGTATGATAAGATATCTGTACACATCACTGTCAGAAATTGCATTTTTCTGCACAATGTCATAGTTTCTAAAACACCTTGATACTTCTATGAGAAACTAGTCTTCTCGCAATCACAAAGAACGAGAAATATCAATGTTCCCATTGCCAAACATCTTGCCTCATCCCGCTTATTTTTCACTCATGCAGTTAACTTTTGGAACTCATTACCTCAGCATATCAAAATTATATACAGAACTACCATCTTCAGGTCTGCAATTTTCTATTATTTTACAACACCTCAATAGCAGATTTATTGCAACAACTTTCTTCTCTTATAACTATTTATGACCTCTACACTTCCCTTTTCTATCTCTGTTAAGCTAGTTTTCTCTTTACGAAGTAAAGTTATACCATGTCTCCACCGAGCACTAATCCTCGATTAATATAAATCTTTATTAAATCCTCTACAAATCACGCGATTTACCACACAAATTTAAATCCTCTCGGCAAGCGATTAAAAACAAATCCTCTCACAAATCCCAATTACCCTATTCACAAACCTATTTTCTGCACCTTTGTAACAGTTTGAGAATCAAAAAAGGAAACTGAAACTGTCCCTGTACGACAGATCTGTCACAAGTACGTTTTCTATTGTGACTTTTACTGAGAAAATCGTTTTTCGCTCCTGGGAAATGACATCGCCACTCCCTTTTGAGAGCCAAAAAATAAAAAGACCTATGGCTCCTATGGGCCCTTAGGATTCCTGGAAGAGACTTGAATCTCCAAGGCTTAGTAAGGGTCACAATAGACCGATTGGTAGCAGTACAAAACCCAACTTGACAGTATAGTTCCCTTGAGGTGGTTATGACTACAAGACGAGGTCAAGCGATCGTAGAAAACATTTGCATAACTTCCCAGCTTTTCTTTGAGGGGTGATGCGACGGAAACGTTTTTATGGAAGCCATACTTCATTAGCATGTCATCCAAGAGCAGTCCAAAGGGACTTATAGGCAATAATGACTTTTTTGGTATAAATAGGTCTCAATGTCACTTTATTGGTAGAGAACAAAACTCAAACTGTCCAACAAAAAAAGGTGCTTCTTTTTATGCTCACAGTAATAAGACCTCTGGATTCGTGTTCCTTTTTTCGCTCAGAGTATGATCAGGGCGCACCGTATATTTGGAAGAGTTTACATAAAGGGGCATTAACTCTAACCAAAGAAATTAACCTTAATTTATAAGACAACTTAATCTATTTTAAAAGCAGAATTTGGAAAGCAGATTTTTTTTTTGGGAAAAAACAGAATTTTAAAGCAAAATTATGATCCCCTCCCATATTTTAACAATTAAAACGCGTTGATCTTTAGAAAGCACCCAATTTTTATTTATGAAGACTAACGTTCATGTCTCTTGCAAATGTCAGTGCTGCCACATGCACTGGAAAAAAATTACATAAAATTTAAAAAGTGCGTTCTTATTGGGGCACTCTTCAAAGTGTTTAAACACAAGTAGCAGAGAAATACTATTGCAGATAGTTAAACGGCTTAATATGGCTCGACAAATATGTACAATGTACCTACATATAATATTTATATGAATGGCCATATTTTATCTTTGAATAATATTTCTTCGAATCTTATCAGAAGATATTGGCGGTCACAGTTGTTTTGGGCTTTTAAAAGGAAAGAACCTTACTTGACTGTATTTTTACTTTTGCCCCAAATTTTTTCATCGCTATCTTATCCTAAATTCACAGGTCTGAGTAATAAATCCTTCCAGTATTCACGCCAACAATATTCGACAGTATTCCAGTATTCGACAACAATACAAACTGCTTAATTTTTTCAACTGTCTTTTTCACTTGATAATAATTTGAAATTATAGCAAACACAGCAAAACACTTACGTAATATATTTTGAAGTTGATAATAGTTGTAAGGCTTACCTGAAAAGATACAAAAAAAAAACAATATATTATTAAATTAGAATATGAGTAACGGAATCATATGTTAAATTATCACAACAAAAATAATATGAAACAAAAGTTTTCAGTCACTAAAAAATCGTAGCTTTTTGAACTTTTAAAAACAGTTTGTCTATCTTTTTATAGCTTCTTTTATACTATCAGATTTCTATTATAGAAGGCTGGACTTTGACTGTGGATTACTTTCTTTTAAAATCCTTTTTAGATGCTTAAATTAATAGCTATACTTATGCTTTTCAACTTTGTTCATACAGGTGGAAGTAATTATTTTCAATTTTATTGCACTAAATTAAGTAAAAAAGAAAATTGCAATTATATATTGGTACGACCATTAAATGCCTCAACCACGTTACACGGTAAATTGCCCTTACTCTGCGCAAGTATATTATAAAAAAAAACTATAATTAAATCAATTAAACGAATAATAAAAATGCACTTCGTGGTAAAATCAATTAGCTCCGATTAAACACTTCCAGAAACCAGGAAATAATAAAATACTGGTTGGTGCCGTAACTCCATTTAATTTTAACTTTTAAATCAAAAAAAAAAAAATTTGTATCAATAAAACCACACTCTGGCAGACTTTGGGATAATATCTGTCCTCGTCCAAAATGTGATAGTTGCCAAAATAATGCAATCAATATGCTGAGATATTTATTTCAGCTGTAAGTAGACCTCAAGGCGGCTTCTCGTGTATGCAAAGTGGTGATAATCCAAAAAGTTCACAACTCACATTATTGTGTCGAACGCTATCACGTTCATTAAAATCAATGCTAATGGCACTGTGTCCCAGACTCTCAATTTCGGCAAATTGAACTGCAGAGCAACGTTTACATACAATGTATCGCGGAGTGCGCTTAACCTTGTCTTAATTGTGTTAAATGTGTTTATGGCCCCACCAGGAAAATTTGGAGAAATAAATTTTACTTCTTTTTTTATCTTAATGTTGAATTCGTGTATCTTTTTATTTTTACATTTTTTTGTCGCTTTATTGGGTGAGTGCACAACAAATTGTACGGGGAATACTCTTGTGCAATAAGTGACACGAGGAAAAGAACTTCC
This sequence comes from Neoascia interrupta, assembly GCA_947623515.1. NCBI lineage: Eukaryota > Metazoa > Arthropoda > Insecta > Diptera > Syrphidae > Neoascia > Neoascia interrupta. Next base: position 58,193,118 of record OX392462.1, on the reverse strand, counting down.
AACAAAACGATCCTGTCCACCTACGCGCACGTGAGTATTGATTTGTCGTGATTTTGATTATGGTCGATCGGATCGGTGTTGGTGGGTTCGGTCGACGCTGATTTGTTGGGTCTTTTGTTCTCGGTGCGATTTCGCAAATTCCCTTGTTGGAGTTGAGCTTATAATTCATGCATGCAAGGGACATAAACTCAACATCTGTTTTGTATATTTACCTATGCAAAAAGTATTGATACGAGTATGGTATGTTAAGCCAAGACTTATGTGCTACGTTATTGGCACTCTGTGTTTCTTAGGCATGAATAGTTTTTTTTTTTAATTGCATTTTGATGGAGTCATTAATGATTTTGTCGCCGACATAATGTTCAAGAAGGATCGTTCTGAAACGCAACAGATTTAAACCTTTCTATTATGCGCTGACTTGCACTGCAAAAATTTATAACCGAGTGTTGGCGTATTAAAAAGTTATTAAGATTCTATCGCATTTTAGAAAATATATAAGTGCAGAGTTATTGTCACCCCAAACGTTTAGCTCATTGATCGTGGCGACCAAGACTTGCCTGAAGCTGATAGTTATTGACAAAGAGCACCAAAGCATAACCCTAGTAATATGTCGTATTGCCGCAAAAAGCGGCTCTAGAATTCAAGTCGACACTAGCGGGTTAGTTTTGTAAAAAGAAAACACATCTCCAGGTTACAATCCTAATCCTTATAGAAGAATGAACTAACGACCTTCTGAATACCTCGCCGCATTTACAGCAAAATTCGGGAACATTCGGCAATAGCTTAATTGAAAGATTTTATAGCCTGGATTGATGCGTTGACCTGGATTGATGCGTTGCGATTGATGATAAATTTATTCGAATTTCGTGAGAATGGTGGAGAGTGGTCTCTTCTTCCTCCTTTTTTATGCAGCTCCTGCAGAAGTCGCTGGAATTGACACCAAACCTTGCTGCATGCTTACTTATCAGACAGTGCCCTGTAATGACCCGATTGTAGCACTCATGTGCAACCTGTTAAGACCGATCAAGCTTTTGGAGCGTTTAAGATCTAGCTTGGACTTGGACCATATCTGTTTCGTCACTAGACAGGTGCTACGTGCTATCACCCTACCATCTGAAACTTGTTCTTTCTATTGCATACAGTTAAAGAATGAGATTGTTTGTGGAAATCGGAATATCTTAGGAGTCTTTTTCAGGCAAGATTGAGAGAGAAGTCCCAGGTCCCGGAAAAACAATGCTACCTTACATCGAAGGACTTGGGTTTACTTCAACGATATTGATACCTGCGCATAGTAATAGCAGTAACAGTAACAATAGTAGTAGTAACAGTGCCCGACGATCACAAGTGAAGAAGAGGAAGATATTCGTGCTTATAACTTATTCCGACTTTCTTACAATTTAAAATATGAAGCCGCACTTGCTTGTAGGTCCGGGATGATTTTTATTGACAGACTTGATGACAAGAAGCTTAAGATCCTTATATTATGGGAAGAGCTGAGGCATCTTGAATCAACCACAATCAAGAGAATAAATGAGTTGGTAACAAGATTGGTCCCACTAGGGAAAAAGGAGTAAAATAAAATAGACCCACAAGTTGATCAAATTCATCAAGATCGCTAGAGCACAGAGATTTTTATATTAATCTGAAAGCTCAAGTAATTTCATAGGCTGATAAAATTTATCGGCGTTTTGAAGAAAGAAAAAAAATAGAATTGCGCGGTTTTCTTTCTGCCCTACTGCGGGATATAAGATTTATCTACACAACCCCTTCAGAACGATCGAGAATACTCCATCCGGGGCATTGCATTTGATGATCATACTAGAGATCTGAGCTTAGTAGCATCAACTAACGAATTTAAAGATTTGGTACACTTCTTCGTGTCAACGGTCTGATAATGCAATGTCTTCGCCCCTCATCAAAAAAGACTTTTTTAAGTCCGGTGTTGAGATTGCTTAACCCTTTTAACAAATCCACTGCGTTGCATGCCTTAATTAGTAGCCGTGTGGTATTTTTAGAATTAAGTGCGTCACTGTGTTATTTCATCGTTTATCTTCGTTCTAGTCGATGTAATTCCTCTTTATACAGCATCACGTTAAATCTATTTTCCACAACGTTACCTACACGCTTTGACGTCAAACAGGTAGCTTCGCTTGTTATTGCTTCTCTGACCTCGTTCGGAAATTTTAAACTTTTTCATTCAGGCAACTGCAATTGTTTGGTTGCGATACGAGAGCACAAGTTTTATATGCAACGAAATTCGTTTACGTACAGAAATAGTCGCGGTTGCGTTTATCCCAGCGTTGCTCTTGTTTCAATAGCGAGTGCTTACACTCGCTTGAGTAAAACGATTAGATAAGATACGGTGCAGAGTTTTACTTTAATTGTTCTAGAATCTAGACTCTAGGGTTTATTGTTATCGTTTTCTTTCCAGTTGCTGATGCTGCTGTCCCCGTAATAGGAGTAAAGAAAATGAAAATGAAATGAATAAAGATGACGTTTTAAAGAGGTCGCAACCTGTTTGCATTGAAACCACAATTACAAGTCGTAGCATCATTTGGTTAGGGTTTATCTAGTAGACCCGTATGAGTGCATACGTTTGTTCCTAGACCTGAACAAATATATCAAAATACTTAAAGTAAACGGGGCTTTATTACGTTCTGATAAAAATCTATGAACAACAAAAACAAGTAAACAAAAACGCAAAATACCTGTCTACAAAGCTCTCGAAAAGTGTTGCTTCAAGCGGCCCCCAGATCACCAAACGACGACGGAGGAGAGATGATGTAGGTACAAAAAAAAAAAGCAATTCTTATAATTTCTAGGTAAGTATAGATCCATTAGCCCCGGGGCGACATTTCTCTTCCTTTTACACACGTTAACGAAGCATTTTAAGAAGATACTTCAATCAAAATAAAAGAAGATGAGAAAAGAAATGTGTTTCTCTGATGGGCAGCAGCGAGCGAAGAAACCCCAAATGAAAGCACGCGAACTTTGGTGGATTTTATTTTTGGATTCTTGGAATTGATTTTTGTTGATTTTGTTTTTTCATTCACAAAATGCCTTTATATACATGTGTTTGGGTATGCATACATATTTCTTGGATGACAAACAAAAAAACATGCATTTTAAATATACTTATTGACTTCATTTATCGAATTGATGAACCAATAGTTTGCTTAGAGCATCAAACAATCAGCAAAACATTTCTTCGGAATACTGGCAGATATTTAGGTAAGTAGACGTATACCTGCTTAGCGTAGCTAATTAGTTACTTGATGAAATTCGCCAAAAATTACGCATCTGGCTGTGATTCACTAGCGACATTATAACACACTGTGTCACATTTTAAATGTGATTAGGGTACATCAAAAGTAAAATAAGCGCCGAGCAAGTCAACAATACGTGAGCCGTCTGCTGCACGTCATTGATGTCTGTAGCGTGCTTGAATCTTAATCGTCAATAAATTCAACAATTTGGCAAGAGGTGACGCATATGATGTTACGCCGAGCGTAATATGAAGCTGCAATGAATGACTGCGAGTGGTCTTTTCTTCCTCCTCATCCAAACTGGTCCAGCCTGTAAATAAGCACCAAGCCTTGTTGCTAGCTTGTCTATCAGAAAATGTCCTGTAATGACACCCTTATAGCACCGATGTGTGACCTATGATGAGCGATCAAACTCTTAGAGGGTTTAAGATCCAGCTTTAGCCAAATCTGTTTGGTTTGTTCTTTTTATTGCAAAGTTTTAGCATAAATTAACTTTTTAGCATTTTTCACTTTTCAATATTAAATTAAATTTTCCCCAATATAAGCAACGATACGTTCGGTTAGCTTTGCGATTAAAATATAATTATTATTTGGAAATGTAAGAGTTCTGGGACTATAAAAGGTGAACAAAATACTAAAATATGTCGTTTCTAATTGTTGGTTTTGGAAGCCTTTATGATTCCCCGAAATTCCCCCCTTAAATTCATAACTCAATCGATAGTTTAGACTTTTCAGTATATAAATCAGTTGGAATTTCCTGCAACAACTTGCGCTTTTGCTTTATATTGGTCTCTAAATGGTACGTGTTCCATTATGCTTTCTTAAAGACCAATTTGAGGCAATTAAGGAGGATTTATTTGTTTGGAATTTGGTTTTTTCTTAACTGACAATGATGAAGACAGGGCTCGAGGAGTGTTTAAAATGATTTTGGAAGCTTTTCCCGACAAAGAAAATCTAAATATAAATCATTTGCAAACATCAGCTAAGTCTGGGGAAAAAATGCTGTAAGTGAACAATAAATCAAATTTAAAGCTTCAAATTTGAATCTGAATTTTTTTTCAAAAATTTTTGGAAACCCAATCATTGACACGACCCTTTTACTAAAAAGGGTGAAATTTGTAAGCAGCAGATAAATTGAAAAATATCTGACAACAAAAATAAAAAATAGAACGCCACCCGGTAGGGTGGTTGCTTTTCGCAATAAAACTTTAGGTTTTTTTTTGTTTTTGCTTGAAATGAAAAAAAACAAGTGAGTAAGTGCAAGAGTTTGTCTGTGAAAAACTTCTTTATACCCGACCTTATATACCATGTTAAACCAAATCTTAAAGTTTCTTGGCCCAAATTCATGTATAATTTGTATGGGCCACGCCCCCAAAAGTGGGAATGGGCTTAAAATTTAAATCAATTAATTGTAATTTCGTTAGAATCATGAGAGAATACGGTAAAGGCGAAAATTATTTCAGAAACAACTGTTTTTCTTAAAAACGCCCCTTAAAATCTTGAATATTTGTCATAAATTTTTTTTAGATTTTGAGTCAACTTTCCGAGATATCGGGTTTTTTAAGATCTAAAATGTTAAAAGTGGGCATGGTCGATATTGTGGGCGGTCCAATTTTCGCCTTGTTTAAAGTCTTAGGCCAATATTGCTCAGTACCGAAATTTAAGTTCCTGTGTGTTGTCTAACTTGACCAAAGGGCATTCTGAAAAAAAATCTTAAATAGAGGTTGTCTCACATTGAAGCCAGAAGTGGGCGTAGCCGTTGACGGATTGAGCCAATTTTCACAGTTTGTCTGTGCAAAAAAAGAACCGACGGATTGAAAAATACCCGTCCCTGCCTTAACTAGTGGGAGGGTTAAAATCCGCTTAGACGAAACACTGGATACCCCATCCCAATTGACTACTGTCAAGCTTCGAATTGTGTCACATATCTTGGTCTTAAAATTTCAGTTTCATTTAACTTCAATTGTATTTAGATTTTCTCAGTTAAGAATCTTCTCCCTAAGAAAGGGGCGTGGCATCCACCCCTTCTCAATTACATCGTATTTTTGTTTATATTTTTTATCAGAAGTGGTATACACGTGTTGATTGCATTTTGATATTAAAAATCTGGTTTATATTTAAAAACGCCCCCAAAAGTGGGCGAGGCGAAAATTTATTAATTTAAGTTGATAGCTTACGCACATATCTGAACATTTTATAGTGCAAGTTTTTTGGATTTAAGGCAAATATATCAAATAAAAACCGTTTATTAGAATGCATATTAAATATGACTACGCCTACAAGGGGGCGGTCTTCGCTTTTTTTTATGCCAATCACAATACACTCAAGCGAGGATATCGCATACCAAATTTCAGCTTCCTGCGACAACTTTGAATTTTCATTTTAATAAGTGAAGTTGGCGTGTCAGTAAGCGGATTTCAAAAAATTTTACACTTGCACTGCTTCGGGACCTGGAAAGAACAGATATCAAGTTTCAAGTTCCTAGCTCAAAATTGAAGGCCTAAAAACTACCGAGAGACGGACGGACATAAAATTCGGTCTCAATCATATGCCCTTAAGGTCTTGGGGGTTACAAACTATGAATCAAACTTAATATATCTCCTATCCTATGGGATGGGGTATAAAAAGAAATTGCCATGCTCCCAAAAGGTGGGCGGGATAAAAAATTTTACCGTTAGACGCTTTATGCAAAGCGGTTACATCAATTTTGGACCGAAAACCCTGCATTTTGACAAAAAATTAAAAAATTTAAATACGCCCACAAAACTGGAGGCATATAGTTTGTATAGAAAAAAATTCAACAAATTTGTGTACCTACCTATTTTTTTTTGTAATATAATATTTTTTCAAATTTCATTCAAATTTAAAAAAAAGTTGAATTTTTATTTTAAATCGTTTAAAAAGTGGGCGTGGTCAATACTGGAATAAAATTTTATTCTTTTTCCTTAAAGACAATTTTAAATCAGGAATGTTCGACTAAGACTTGATCTAAGTGTTTTTTTTTTTAATGTGTTGTCAACACACACAGGTCAGTAAGACCCGCTCGCTGTAGATGGATTCGACTAATTTTCAAACTTGATCTGGTCCAATGGACTTCCAGCTTAGCTACCAAATTTCAGCTCTCTAGCTGAAAATTTAGGCCCTAAAAGTTGCTTACATACGGACGAACAGAAATGGCTTAATCAATTTTTCTGCCGTCTCGACCATATCTTTAAAAGGTCTTAGGGGGCTACGATGATTATTTCTCTGCGTGACAAAATATGCATTAAACTTAATATCTAGAGTATCATCATCCTCATTTTCGATGACAGCTTATCCTTAGAAAGGTCGCGGAATACCCCGGATAGGGTATAAAAAACATAATATTTGACGTCTATAAAAAAAAAAGTAAATTTTGTCCGCCTTTGTTCGAGAGCGGAACCACTGTAATGTGCTGTTGCTGTGCACTGTACCTAGTGTCTCCTTTAGTCATGGATATATCTGGCCGATTTCCACTGTTGGAAAGGTACTTGAAAACGGCTGGAAAACATCTAGTGGAAACTATTTTCATTGATAAGACTATTTTCAGTCATTTTCCAGTAATCTTCCAATACTGGAAATCGTAAGGTCGTGAAGCTGACTTGTGGAGAAGTGGCCTTACAGCAAAGCAAGAGGATCTTAGGGCGATTGTGATCGGGAAGGTTTTTTATCAAACTGTAGTCGGGGTCTATGTTTTAAGGAGGTATCCTGGACGTCTCTCGCTACCGGTCCACTGAGAGGTTAGTTTAAGTCGAATGACTGTGGTTGCACCTAATCTTTTGCTGAAGATGTTAATGGGATATTAACCGAAGCACAATGTTCAGTGCTGATAAGGCAGTGTTGCAAAGTGCTTCGGTCAGTTCATAAGCAAACTGACCTTTTTAAGTTTTCTCAGTTTTTCCAGCTAAGCGTCTTTCTTTTAAGGATTCTAGATTTCTAGGGACAGTCTCTTAGATTTGCTCAAAATTTTCATGATCTTGAGCGTCTTCACAATCTTTTGCTTCTATCATAACAAAGGCGAGTTTCGACAATATCAAGTCAATGCGAAGCTACGATCGGTTATTGTATTGTTGAAAGAAACTGCAGAAGCCGTGTACGGATAAATGGCGTCAAATCCCGTCCTTTTGATGTGCGCGTTGGACTTCGTCAGGGCTGTGTTCTGTCGGCGCTCCTTTTCATAGCACATATGGACTGGATGGTGAAGCGCAGTCTTGGCGAGCAATGTTTCGAATCGGCTGGCATCAGGATAAGCCATCTGCTTCTCGCAGATGATTTGGCCATCCTTGCATCATCCAAAGAGGAACTTCAACGAACACTGGATAGGTTTGCAGCCGTCTGTGGTGTTGCTGGGATGAAAGTAAACGTGAACAAATCGGAATTTATGGTTGTTTCCCAAACTCCTGTGCAGTGTATCCTGCACTTAAATGGAGTTCCATTAAAACAGGTGGAGAAGTTTAAGTATCTCGGGGTCTTTTTCACGAAAGATGGAAGGAGTGATACTGAGTTGTCCTGTAGAATTGGCCAAGCTGGAGCAATATTAAAGGAACTGCGCCGGCCGGTCATCAGGAAAACTGAGCTTGGAGTGCTTGGAGATACTTCAACTTCTTGATTCAGTGTTCGTTCCAACCCTCATCCATGGTCATGAAATTTGGGTAATGACCTAAAGAATTAGATCGCGGGTACAAGCTGCCGAAATGAGTTTCTTGAGGTGCGCGCGACCCTTTTAAAGGATAAGCGGCATCCGAAAATGATGATGATGACGAAACGAAATTATGCAAAAAAAATCCACAGCAACCATTCTGCGCATCATTTACACAATGCAACAGACTCAGCATTTTGATATCCAGCTTACAAAAAAGATTTGTTTGGGGCAACTGTTTGTATTTTTCGCTCCCAAAATATCTCATAGGGTGTTTCCACCAGACACTGATCCGCGATTGAGACTAATCTTCTTCAAAGCCCTCCTTAATCTCGAAATCGACCATACAAATTTTAAATCTCTTCACGAAAAGGTTAAAAATTTATCGCGTAGGAAATCTCTTCCACGCATGAATTCTCAAATCAAACCCTACAGATTTTACGTGTTCTAGGGAAACAGATCAAACAAATCTTTTTTGACAGCTGGGTATCATAGTCTCAGCTGCGTTTGTTGTATTGTGTAAATGATGCCCAGAATGGTTAATGTGGATTTCTTTTTTTGCATAATTTCGTTTCGTAGAACCAAAAATTCGGAGGAATAAATTTAGTTGAAAATCTAAATCTGACAGAATACCAGAGTTGCCCGGAAGCCGGCGAAACACACTTTTACAAGAAAATGTGCAGAGGAACTGACGACCTGAAATTGTTATTTTACACCACAGGATGTCGAATTGAGAAATGTCAAAAATTGAAGCATACCTACGGCATGTTAATCTTCTTTTTCCCGGTGGAAACCCTTTGGGCGACTGTTAATCTTCATATATTAATCTCTGTTTTATGTAGGCACCGTGGAAACACCCTTGATGTAACTACATAATTCGAGTCATTCTAACTCGCAACGCGGATCACCATAATCATCATTACCGTGTCACAGCTCGGAGTGAGCTTTCAACGTGGATAGTTCTGTTTTTTTCTACAAACGGGAGAAGCACAACTGTTCTGCTATCCAGTCGATTAAGGCTGTACCTTGTTAGATCGCTTTCACGAGGTCGGCGTAAGGCACTCCCATAAGTCCAAATTTTATGTGAGTTTATCTGCGCTGTTGACGGCAAATACACTGCTGGACAAAATTAGAGGAGCGATGGAAGTTTTTTGCTTGATGTTTTATAGATTAATGAAACCGTAAGTTATTGAAAAATATCCCATTTTTAAGTTTATGTGCTTTTTTCCATATGAAAAAAGGTAAACAACTTTTCTTCTTTGAAATGATGTAAATATAAAAATTAACAAAAATACTCATCAAAAAAATAAATTTGACTTTTTGCTTCCGTTCCTCTTATTTTGACCACCAGTGTATTTCGCTCGTGCGTTGTAACGAAGCACATTAACATTCAATTAAATGCCTGAAATTGGCTCGAGTGGACCAGCGATTACAGTAATAACGGGTGATTCATAGCCGTGCCGTACTCTTTGCCTCAAACATGGTCGGTCAAAAACAAAAAGCCATCTACGTTTACCTTTTCAAAACAATTTTTGCACCACAGTCAAAGCCAAAGCGTAGCTTTCTAGCTTAAGCAAAACGCACATTTTTTCCACGTGTGATTATCAAATTAACATCTTTCACCTGAACTATCATTAGCGCCGTTTCACGAATTTTGGTAAAATTATTAATTAATTTAAGAGATTTATAGTTTAGGCAATCATTACTTGACTTTTTAAAGAAACGATTAATATAATCTTATTAATCAAAATCTCAGGCATCACAATGTAGGTATAGTGTTAGAAAAAAATTTTAAGCGAAAGAAAGTTGGTTAAACAAAAAACATTTTTCCAACCTTCAATAAAGCTACAGGTTTTTTTTAAGTGTGCTGTAACCTACTGCTTGCGGCTTGACAAAAAATAAATTAGTAATTTTATTTACTAAGTTATTAAATAAAAAAATTAATTGCATTCAAACTTCTGCAACATGTGTCGGTATCTTTACCGTCAGATTTACACGAGAAATAAATTAGGCAATTATTGATGAAAGTAAAAAAAATGACATGTGCGTGAAAGCTAGTGACATGTATCGAAGTGTATCTTGGAACGGGAAGTTGTTGATAGAAACGAAAACAATTTTAATTTACCAAAGATAAAAAAGGCAAAATATTGAAGAAAATCCAGTTTTTATGGCATGAGGAAAAGACTCTCATATAGGGAAAAGTCTTGAAAGAATCAATTCCATTGTGCCGCAGCTAAGCAATAGTAGAGACTTCAACAAACTGAAAAAAAACAATCAATTAGCATTATGCCTCGGCTACGACATTCATCACATCAGTATCACTGACAGCTATTATTGCCATTCGATTTTTTGGAAACCTCTTCTAATTTGCAGGAGGATCAGATAGAACAGGGTTTAGGAAGAATGGACGGATCGAATTGAGGCAACTGGCTTTGAGTCTTTCAATTGTGAACATCGAAAGTGATAAGTGGTTAAATTGAAATAGTACTTAAAACTCTAAGTACTGGGGGGAGAGGTGCCGAGGCGTAGTGGTTAGTGTGTGTGCTTACTACGCCGGAGGCCTGGGTTCGAATCCTGCCTGCGTCACCTAAAAGAAAAAAAGACTTGATCTTTTTCACGGTCCCCACCTCCGCGAGGGTCTGACAAGCCCTCCGAGAGTATCATTTGTCTTGAAAAACTTCTCAAAGAGCCGTTCGGATTCGGCAAAAAATAGTAGGTCCCTTTGTATGTAAAAAAATAAACACACCAGCATACATTGTTGAGAAGTTGGCTCTGGTTCACCTCGAGTTGTTGCGCCACTCTATTTATTTTTTATTTATTTACTTAAAACTCTAGGATGAACTCTCGAACTATTTAGGTATTTGGACTTCTTTCACAGGAAAACACCTAATAGATTTTGGTCCAGTTAAATGATGGAAAATTGACCACATTACAAATTCTAATGAAAAAAACTCCGTTGAAATATTTAAAATTTTTACTTGCATTCCTCTTATTTTTTCATGCAGTGTAGATATCAGATAACTTCTTATTAGCACTTACTTGACAGAAAACACCTACATTTTCCCAGCGTAAAATCTTTCTTTAGAACACCTTCGACAGCACAGTACATAAAGCTAGATTAGGCAATCAGTTATGCTTTAAAAAAGTACCTATTGCTATAATCGTACTTGTAAAGCCTCATAATGAACCAATTGGTGTAAGTGTCCAAGGTTAGCTTATCTTATCTAATAATTTTTATATCAGAACTCATAATTATTGTAAACAAGCAAAGGTAGGTAGGTACTCATATGGATAGGATTTTCAAGCTTTTGTAAACAACTTACTACATTTTTCCCTATAAAATCAATTTTGATGTCCTAACAACAAAATACTGATTCTACTTTATGATGGCGTTTCATTATTTGCTTAAGTCGAGTCAATTTTGTTTTCAATAAAGGAAGTATAGTAAGTATAGTTGCCCGCAAGCACATTGTTTGTCCAAGTATTCACTTCGATCAATCATATTGATCAATGAGTACAAAACACATATTGATAATGCCTGTCTGAGAAGGAGTATTGACAGATAAAGTCTACAACGAAAATACAGGATCGCAATTTCTATATCTTAATTAAGAATTCACTAACCAAACAGTAATATATTTTCGTTTGTCTGTCAGTTTGAAAGTCCTTTTGTTTAAGAATTTTCAGAATGGGATGGATTAGACAACAATTTTATTTTAAGAAATATTTATAGATATTAAATGTAGTTTCTTTGGCTTTACGATATGTGGGGCCGCGCCCCAATGTAAGCAACGATACGTTCGGTTAGCTTTTTAGTTTATTATTGAAAGTGTTTTTTTTTAGAGGGTGTTTCGGTTTTAGGTTTAGTATTAGGCCAGTTAAATTGAGATAAATAAAAAAAAGAATATTCTGAGCAGCCAAATAAATTTACCATAGCTCACATTCGTCGTCTGCTAAATTCCAAGCAGCACTTGATGTATTTTATTTTTAATAACTCGCTGGTTTTTAAATGTTTATGGTTCACCTTCTACTGTCTTGGCATACACTTGGGTTTTGAACAGTTGAAAGCTACAATAGTGAAGAGGAAAAACCTCGCGTGGAAGCTTGTTCCACATACGCGACGTTCTATGAGCGAAAAAAAGAATGAAAGACAGGGCACATCGAGGTGATATTCTTATTGCGTTAAGTCTAAACCACTGGTCAATCGCGATCACCACGATGACTATAAGTCGTTTAAAAATGATCGTTTCTGAATCTTGGTTAGCAAATCCACGGTGATCTTTGGTGATCCTCCTCAGACATGAAAGTATGTAATTGTATTCCACTTTTGTTCGCATAAGTTCTAAGTGATATTAGATGATTAAATGTATTTCTCGCAGTTATAAATTGATGCTGCGTTAGTATTGTTGATATTAACGACGGCGGAGTGTTGCTGAGGGATCACTTTTTAGGGATTTGGTTTTTAAAAACAAAGGTTTATGTTATGTAGTACGAAAAAAACATTTTTTTAAAGAAAGTGTTACTACTTCTCAACAAACGAAAAAAGATATAAATTTATGTTTCTCTTGAAAAAAAAAAAATTACATCAATCTTGTGGCAAAATGAAAATTTTTGACAATAAAAATTTACACCATGGGTGTGATTCTTAAATGTAGTATGCATGGCACAACCATTGGGTCTAGTCTTTGTTGGATATGGACGCAGAAGATACTCGACTCTGCCCAAAAAGCTTTGGAGAAGAAAACACCATCGCTGGAAAAGTCACCAACGGAATTGAGATCACGCTATGGATCAAATAGCGCTTGGCCAGACTTTCTACAGCCTGCTGAAAGCCCTTAGGTGACGTTAGGATTAAATTCTTTAAATTGTTCTGACAATTCTGCGATGGGTTGGAGACCAAATTCTGCCTGCTTTTCAAAATTCTTTTTTACGAAATTTTGGAAATCCAACTTTAATAAGCGGATGAAGCGGACCCCCCTGCCTTTTTCTTTTTTATCTTTTCTTCAAAAAATTCAAAAGCTTGCTTGAAAAAAAAAAACAGAATTTTATTGCTTAAGTCAAAATTATGAACATTTTGGAGAAAGCAGATTTTTCCGAAAAAGCAGAATTATGACAAGCAACCTTCTGGGATTAAACCAGATTTATATATGAGAGGCTAAGCGGCATTTACTCAAATTTTTCACCGGTGGTCAGAGTGTTGACACTTTTTTCAGTGCAAAATCATCCAAGTCTCGAAGTTCAACCGAGGTTAACCCCAGATTTAAGTTTTTCAGACAATTTTGATCCGGAGTTCAACTCGCAAAATGTTATTGGTTAACCCCGGATCAAATTCAGGGAACGGTCTGAGCTTCTTTGCCCGATTTTATATGTAAAGTGACAGAAAGTCAACATTTGCGAGAGTCGAATATTTTGACAACTTTTTGACAGAGTTAACTGTGCACTGCAAAACTACTCGCTGGATTAACTTAAGATTTATTTTCTTCTGGCATAAAGAGATCCTAATTTAAGCTGGGCTTAACTCTGAGGTCATCTGAGTTTCCGAGTTAAACTGAGAATAAACTCAGAAATTAGTTTTTCAGTGAATTTAGATCTGGGGTTAATCTCGGCTTAACTCGGCAAAATGTGGTGAGTTGATCCCAGATCAACTCTGTGTCGAATGGCCGCTGCTTTGTGTGTTTCTGTGAAAAATGGCATCTGAGAACAAATCGAACTTCTTTTCCTGTGTTTTTCATGTGAAGTGAGAGTTGGGAGAGTCAATAATTTCGAGAGTCGAAAATTTTGACATTTTACTGACGGAGTTAGGTCTGCACTGAAAAACAACTCGTTGGTTTAACTCCAAATTCACTCTATTTCGAAATTAACAGATCTTTGATTAAGCCTGTACTGAAAAAAACCGACCCTAAGGGATACAGATTTATTTAAGTAATCGCAGCTCGACTCAGACGTAAACGTCTTTTCTTTTATTGGAAACGTATTGGGAATCCGTAGAAAAAGGTGCAAGTAAGCTGTTTTTTTTTTGTAAACTTTAAAAAGTCTCAAAAATGTTGAACTTTTTATTAAAGCTTAACAAACTTTACGGCCATTCCGTAATAAAAGTAGTGATATGTTGTCTGACTGCAATAATAGGGCTGTTTCGACATTTTAAGATTTCAGTAAAGCACCTAATACCTAGAAGAATATGACGATGGAAAAATTTGTTTAATTGTTTTTTGCAATTCGGTTGACAATAGTGAATTTCAGGTGATTGGCGTTAAAAAAAATTCCATCTCAGGTTGCTTGACATAAGTAAAATTATAAGAAAATTTTTTTAAACACATTTGGTAGTTTAGTGCCAATGGAATATTTTTAATGAATCAATCAATTCAAATTCCAAGTTTTGGGTTGGAAAAAATCAGCATAGCAATTCACATTAAATGTAGGGGAACCTACAATAAGAACAAGACATTAACCCTCAAGTAACATCGATACTGTTTATAGCCAGTGACATAATCCTCATTGTTCTTGGCAACCCTGAACCTAAACAAAAGTTATGTTTAGTTGCGTACCATCTTAGGAATTTCACAGCCAGCCTTCTCATTGTCAGTGATCAGCCTTGCCTTCCTCGCATTAATCAGTCATAACTGACTCGAATGACTCTAATTCAGTTTTATACCTCTCGCATACCTACCCCCTGGCGATTGCGTAAAAAATTCTTTCAAAGCAGAATTCCAAAAATCACACTCAGGTGAATAAAAAAAAAAGAAAATTGTCGAAACTCACCCGATTGCATTCCAATGCTGCAGCGCTATGTTCCTCCCGCTGTCTGAAGCAGTGACTGCACTTGCTCTTGTTGAAGATGTTTGGTGAGAATTTCCGACAATCTGCCGTCCTGGTACCCATTTTCGGCGTCAATCACACAATTCCCTCGATGGTGTTTACACGACGTCGAAAAATGTTACAAGTTCTCCAGATGTGTAAGAAAATAAATAAAGGATTCCCTGCTGGGTCGTTGGATAAAATCGTAGAAGACCTTAATCCGTTATTTTGGTCAGTTGACACATTTTATTTGATTTTTTTTTTCCTCTTTTTAATCACTTAAAATATTTTTTTTAATATCGTTAACAAGAAGTGGAATTCCGTTTGCAGCTTTACTTTTTTTTTGCGAAAAAGTAAATAAATTTATGTCGGAATTATGCAAATGAACTCAGAGCTGGCCATATTCTCTCCGGCCGTGCACACTCCATTCACACTATCAAATCGCGGCACTTGTCGTTGTTTTTGTTGGTAGGTTAGGTACTCCACGTTACTTCAAAGCTTCACAACTTCGCAACACTTTGCACACGACGACAACAGATCGGTAAATAACGACTACGACTACCTTCACGTAACAGATTTAACAGGGAGCTGTGAAGGAGGAGGCAGAACGGTGTTGCTGGTGTTGTTACGCGGATAATTTGCAAACGAGACACAAACCAGAAATCTCAGAAACGCGAACCAAACCGCGCCAACCGACCGACTCAGACAGACAGTATAAAACTTTAAAAAATTGAAAAAAAAAACGAACTGAACTCCACGACACGGGCACGTTTTTTGATGATGAAGCGACAAAAAATCGACGAAATCCACTATCACCAGAGACAGCTCACTGTTGAGAGTCTGCTATGCTGGTGTAAGGCTCACTCACTTCACTACCGCAATTCGTTGTTGTTTTCGTTATTTTTATGTTGACAAAAGTTTGTTTTTTGTATGTCGAAATGTCACAAGGAGAGGATTAAGCACAATCGAAAACAAATCAACACGATCACCGAAAATCGACACTTTGACAATAATTATTGTTGATATAATCACGATAAGTCATAGATGTCGATAAAAAAAAGAAAATGGAAGGCGAAAATTTGTTGGGTAAATTTATTAATTTGTTGATTTTCTCTATCAACAACACGCACGAAACGTAAAAAACGGCTAACGTACACTCCACTTAACTCGGATGTATCCACGGTACTAAATCGCAGCCAAACAAGAAATCAGCGACAACAACCAATCCACTCGTTTCAACAATTTCGATTTGTTGAGTGGAATTTATGTTCGCTTCAAACATGCTCGAGAGATTAGTTGAGTGAATATTTTTAAAGTCTGAGTCTCTCTCTTTGCACGACGGGCCAGTGTTCACATGCTTGTCGGTTTTTACCTTGAATAAGTGCTCCTTTTCCCTTAAAAAAAAACTATTGCCATAATGATATGGTTCAGATGAGTACCGATGCAGACCATTGTTGCTCTGGTAAACCGAAGTTAGTTTTTCGCTAGTGTAAAAAATGACCTTAGGTGCTTCAGACGCACACAACTGACTTATGTCAGTTGTATTCGTTGTATACGATTATACATAGTTGTATTTCGAATTTACAGAATTTAGCTCAAAATCGTATTCGAGACTAGAAGAATATTTTTTCACTTTTTCCCTTGTGCCGTTTCCTTTTGAAAATCTTCCCCCGAAAAGGTTTATTTACCTCGGCATATAAACACTGGCACAGACTGAGTTTTTTCACGATTAGCAAGAGAGTATGCTGATTGCGATTATGTTCCGCTTCTGGCATTTCGGTACAGAAAATGTTGTTTGCAGTTGCAGTCGCTGCTATAAATAAAATCATGCAATGTACATGAGGTTTACACTTTGGGAAGAGCAGCAGCATATTTTAAACTAGGAATTTGATTAATAACATTTGGTAGCAGGTTCCCCCTTTTAAAAAGTGTTTGTAAATTTAAAATTAGGTAAGGTATGTTA
Source organism: Neoascia interrupta (assembly GCA_947623515.1). NCBI lineage: Eukaryota > Metazoa > Arthropoda > Insecta > Diptera > Syrphidae > Neoascia > Neoascia interrupta. The sequence continues at coordinate 58,176,437 of OX392462.1, read as the reverse complement.
TACAAAAACACTTATTTTAAGAGGTGTTTCCAACGGACACTAATCCACAATTAAGATGTGGCTGCAGGAAGAGATTAAAAAATAATCTCGTAATAAATCTATTCGATGAATGAGTTCTCAAATTAAACCGTATAGAATTCTACGTATTCTGTTCATGATCTTACGCAACAAAACAAACAAACCTTTTATTTAAAGCTCGGTGTCATCTAGTGAGCAGTGTTTGTTGTATTGTGTCAGGGATCTGCAGAATGGTTTATGTTTATGTTGACGTGAATGATGCTGGATCTGTCAAAAAATTAGATTCACTGAGCTGTGCACAGCGCAACTAAATGGTGGATGTTAATGCTGCTCGTTGAAGATACGTTCAGCGATCAGCATATTTGAAATTTAGCTTTTCTTTTATTTTTTGCACTACATATTCGTTTCATAGAATCAAAAATTCATTGCGTTTACATTTAATTATTTTTGAATGTGAAAAAAGAGTTTTTGCGAAGAGTTTAGCGAATTTTCAGCGAGTCACATGTTCAGAAACCTCAGAATCAACCTTTCTACGCAGGATTTGAATGCTGTTTGTTTATTTGCTAAATTGCGTTGAATTCGACTGGATTGCTTTGTTCAAAACTAAAACATACGTCATGTTAACCTACTTTTTTACAGTGGAAACACTTTGGGATTAACTTTTAACTTTCCTACGTTAGTCTGATTTGCTACGTTAAATGAAGCAAACGTGCAGCAGCTCGTTGTAAGCCCAAGGGGCATACAGTTTTTTCTGAAAAATTTTTGGACAGAATTTGAAAAATTCGAAGTAAAACATAAATAATTTATTCAAACAATTTTTTTCTATGTTATCTTAGCTATGTATGAATAGTACCAGGCTATCACTGGTGCTATTTGTAGCCTTTGGTAAAATCGGCTAAGGTGATGTCATATATCACAAAAATTAGTCTGCGTAAACTATGATCGTCACAATTTTCTTGTGATAGCTCTCCATCAATCACTGTCAAAATCAGCTTGCTTCCTTAGTTTTCAAACTTTCTTGTCAGTTGGGTTTTCCGCCTACATTTAGGCTGACTTTCTGTATGCATGAATACAAGAAAACTGTTCTTAGATCACAAGCCTATAATAATAAAGGGTTCGCCAAAAAACTAATTTTTTTTTTAGAAAATGCTATAAAAAAAACTACTGAATATTTTCTCAAATTTCTTTTTTATTTGAAAGTACAATCCTTTCGCTTAATAATTTTTAAGCACATTACCGATTGTGTGCAGTTGTAATTCACCAATGGCTTCACGAATATTGTCCTTTAAAGCGGCAATTGTCTCTGGCTTGTCAGCGTAACACTTATCTTTTACGGCACCCCCGGTGTCAAATCGCACCTCCGAGGTGGCCAAACGACATCAGCTCTGCGGCTGATAATGCGATCTTCAAAAACAGGGCGAGAAACATCGAGTGAAGCTTCGGCTGTGTGGCACGTAGCGCCGTCCTGTTGAAACCAAATGTTGCCAATATCCTCCTCTTCAATTTTTGTGAACAAAAATTCGTTTAACATGGCCCGACAACGATCGCCATTGACTGACAAACAGTGACTCGTTAGATGGCGGACGCTTTATATTATAATTGTTAAATGTACAGGGAAGTGCAGCAGCACATTTTAAACTGGAAATTTATTTGTAATATTTTTCCAATGTCGAAAGTCTTCGTAATATTAAAAGTACGAAAGGTATGCTATGCAAAAACATGGTTTTATAGGGTGTTTCCAACGGAACCTAAAGATTTAAAAATATAAATCTCTTCCATGAATGAATTCTGAAACCAAACCGTACAGAATTCTACGTTTTCAAAAATAAATAAATAGAGTGGCGCAACAGCTCGAGGTGAGCCAGGGCCAACTTCTCGACAATGTATGCTGGTGTGCTAATTTATTTACATACAAGGGGACCTACATTTTTTTGCCGAATCCGAACGGCACTTTGAGAAGTTTTTTCACCGTGAAAAACCGTGAAACAGAACAAGTCTTTTTTTTTAGGTGACGATGGCAGGATTCGAACCCAGACCTCCGGCGTAGTAAGCCGGATGTTCTACGTGTTCATGTTCTTACGAAACAAATGAAACAGAACTTTTATTGACAGCTGGACATGACAAGCTCAGCTTTGTTGTAAGAAAATATTCTACTGTTTTTTTGCTTAATTTCGTTTCGTAGAATAATAAATTCGGTGGCAATTAAAATAAATTTTATTATTTCTGAATCTGAAAAACACTTTTTGGTAGCGATCTTCATGGGTGGTGGGAAATTATCACTTTAATTGTACAGTAAACTCCCACTGCATCAACAAAAAGGTGAGAAGTCACATGGTCGGAAACATTAAGATCAATTATTCTGCTCAGAATTTAAATTATGTTTGTTAAATAATTAGGTAGATAAAGTTAAAATGGACTGGATTGTTTTGTCCAAAATTAAGGCAATCTTTACGCATCTCCTTTCTTTCTGATGGAAACACTTTGGGATTAACTTTTTAACCTTTCTACGTTAGTCCTATGTTATGTACTCTGGAAACACCTTATGTTAATTTGGCTTGACATTTTAAGTTAAATGACACAATGTGCAGCAGCTCGTTGTTAGCCACTTATAAGGATTTCTTAGATCTCATAATCATGTGTGCTATGTGCATCATATTATTTCCATACATGGGAAGGGGGGCATCATTGCATACTCGTCATGGGTGAAATTTTTAAATCAAAGTCCACAATTTTTTTGAAAATGATCGTATTTTCTACCAAAGAGTTTAGAAAAAAATAACAAGACGCAAAAATGTCAACAAAGCGCGGTGTTGTCAAAACAATACCCCATAGGTTGCCTACCTTGTTATATGCTTTTTGATGTATGTCGTTGCGACTTGAGACTGGCGCCAGGTGGTCCTATTTTTTCTCCAATATAGTCTCGGTCGAGTAGTTATGTCTACCCTTAAATTACATACCCTTAAATTACATGACCCAGCCATCGTAGACGTTGTGTTTTGACTCTTTTGGCTAGGTCGGTATCGCTGTACAGCCCGTACAGTTCGATTTTATATCTTCTCCTCCACTCTCCGTCTATGCAGACGGGACCGTAAATCGTCCGAAGAATTTTCCTTTCGAAGCAGCCTAAAGCATCCGCCTTTGACAGGGTCCAAGCTTCTGCACCGTAAAGCAGGACTGGGATGATGAGGGTCTTATACATGGACACTTTAGTTGCTCGAGAGAGGGCTTTGTTACTCAATTGCCTCCTTAGCCCAAGGAAACAGCGATTGGCAAGAGTTATCCTTCGTTTGATTTCAGCGCTGGTGTCATTGTCTGAATTGATAGCGGAACCCGACAAATCGTTTGTTACTACACAATGAAAGCGAGAAACCGCGACGATTTTTTTACTGCACAGTGACAAAGCATAACATACCTATTTCTAAACTTTGTCGACTTTATTGAACATGAAAAGTTCATATTTTACAACAAATATTAGTTTCGAGAAAAAAAAGTTCTATTCACTAGCGTGTCATAACTCACAACAGCGAATGACAGAATAATCGTCAATCTCGACGAGGGTTTTTCAATTTTTCGAAAAGCCGGGCTAGCGAGACAGCGATCACGTCGGTATTACCACTCCATACGTTGCCATTGAAACTCATTTGACAGCTCGCCCGAGACTCTTGCTCGCTCTCTCGCTCTTTATGTGAAATAGCCATGAGTCTTAATGTCTACCCAGTTTGCTCGACTGCCGGACGTCCCTGTCCGCAATAGGTGAAGTTAGCAAGATGGTAACCAACCAGTAATGCAAAAACTGTCGTACCTATTTCAATACTCGTATCTCTATAGATACTGCCATACTCGACGTTAACGCCGAAGGAAAGTAAGTAAATATCGATTTTGTCTTTAAAACAAAACAAAATCTGATGCAACTAACGAAGTCTAATGAAAGTGTGTAATGAAATCAAAACTGTAGATTCGTTTTATTTTTCGTTTAAAAAAATCGCAATTTATCTTATATCCTATCTAAGATCTAACTTTTAGCCTTCTAATACTATCTTCTTCCTCTAATGTGAGTTATTGATCACAGAAAGGCAACCACATGCTCGAATGAAGGATAAATAAATAGTTCTGTATTCTGCTCTGCTGGTCTCACTGGCAGCACCTTGAGTGGAATAGCCCCAAATATCCATCTCATACTCAGACTCAAGTATTGCGTTTACGATGCGTCCGACCGTCCGAGTCTTTGATAAGATTTAATTTTTGCTGAGCCGCTTCAAACTCTAACTCTCCAACATGCATTACATCCATGACATCCACATCACATGTAAGATGTAACATGCTGAAAATACTCCACTCGAGTCTGAGTGGTACAGCCGTACTGATATGTTTATGTTATGCACTGTTATTGCTTTGTACTTGTAGTACGTACTGCCTTCTGGTATAGTAGTACGTTTCATCTTACATCTTACATGGCTGTCACATTGCAGACAGGTTTGTTCGTTTGTTAGGTTGCATGTGACTTGCATGCATAGCATATTAGGAACGGAATACATTCCTGTTATCCGACGTTAGATACGATATGATTTTAAATTCTGAGTCTGTTCTGTATTGTATCTATGCTGTTACTGTTAACATAATGCAGTCAACATACAAAATGCATTATATACGCGTAAAGCATAGAATTGAGTGAAAATAGCTATGTATTACGAAAATGTCACATATTGTTTGAATGTTCAGAGTTGGCCCGTTACATTGTGATACAAGCAAGGTACAGCGATTTTATGTAGATTTTTGTTAAGGCCCCGACTCATTAAGTAGGTACGTCGTTTCCCTTCCGTCGATGTGAACAACAACTACTGACAATGACATCTCAGTAGAATATACGAGTCCTTATCTATATCATGGGGAGCCGCTAAAGGAAAAGCGAGACGTAGGTTTTCGAATATAGATGAAACACTTTAAACTTTTCTGTAAAAGAAAACTGGCCTTCTCTATATCCAAACGAAAAAGGTCTGAGTAGGACACCAGCGCTCTCATAAGATCAGTCGAGCCATTGAAGCATCGACCCGAAGTAAAGCATCAGTTCTTCTCGTAGAAGATCCAGAGAGTCTTCTGGGAGATAGTTTATCTTATCAGAATAATTTAGCCCATATTAACGCATTTAAGCAAAGAATATCTCAACTTAATGCTATAAGATTGACACATACGACATACCCTCACCATGCCCTATCACAAGGCCAATTTAATATTGCATGCGTGAATTTTTACGTTCCAAAACATGAGTCAATATTGCTGCAGGCTTAGATTGTGCTTCGAAAGGGGTCACAGCTCATACGCACGAAGTTGTGCCATCTCACTGTGTAGCCATGGACGTTGCTCCTCCAGCTTTTTACTTGTAAATGACACCAACTCCATGCTTTGGATATATGACCTCAGTTAATCAGTCTTCCGCCTGCGTGCGTGCATTCACGCAAATTGAACAACAATGACGACCACTCGTTTTGATGGTTGTATCTCCCGGCAAGGGAATTCTCGTTCCATTTATTTAAAATTGATTTCATCAACAATCGGCTGCGAGGGCGAGGGCAAATTAAAGAGTCATTTTCAATTAACCGTGAAAATTTTGCGGTTCACAATGGGGATCGAGTTACGAATGTGAGGGCGATGTATGGCCCTGTTTAAAAGTTAATTTAGCCCAATATCGACCTGAGGGAATAGCAGGGTTTGTTTGTTGTTCCTGGACTGTGATTACTGTGCTGTTTACATTCTGATGTGATATACGTACGAAAATAACTTACGGTACCAATTTTAAAATAAAAGGATCAAAGGCAAAGGGCAAAGTTGTTGTTAACATTGTTGACGGGTGAATATGAGTTGCCTAATTATTCATCGATTATGATTGTTGTAAGTGCCGATCAATATGAAACTCAAGTTTCAAGGTGTGCATTGAACTGAATTTGGGTTGGTTTATGCGGAACCTTTCAAAATTGAAAGAACGTGTTGTGTTAAATGATCAAATCAGAACAGATTGATTTTATTTAACACGTGCAATGTATCTTAGCCCGTACAGCAATTTCATATTTGAATACATATTTCAAACTCTTACAAACTATTTCTGTGAAAAATGGCGCCGAACAGCCCCTAAAAAACACATTTTGGGATTAGTATAAAGGAGTTAGATGCTTTATATCAAGTTAACAAAGTTGAGGAAAGAACCCTTGCGTGGAATAGGTTATGCAGCTTTTTTGCGATCCAGGCCACACGAAAAGATTTCCTTCAAAATCAAGCGCATGCGTAGTCATTTACGGTTTTTTGTTTGTTCGGAACGGATGATGGATTAAAACGGTCACCTTCAACCTTAACATTGCGAGAAGAATATAGTCTCTGGGTGGTGTAGTGATTGGCGACAAAATTGCCTCCTGCTTTTATATTTCAGACACAAAGAACAATCTATAATGGCACGTTACAGCATCGAGCATCCAGACTGGTAACACGCACTAAGCCTTGTTATAAAAAGACTGTCAAGTATGAGGACATACACGGTGAGGTGCGTCGGCTTTTGTCGAAGGTTAAATTCATTTTTATACCCCATCCCATAGGATAGGAGGTATATTAAGTTTGTCACATAGTTTGTAAATCGGTGAAATAATAATGGTAGACCCCCAAGACCTTAAGGGCATATGATCGAGACCAAATTCTGAATCGAATGAGCCATGTCCGTCCGTCCGTCCGTCTGTATGTCACATGTTTTTAGGCCTTAAATTTTGAGCTAGCTAAAACTTCGTACGTGAGGTCTACGTCATGCGAAGCAGTACAAATCGGTCTAAATGTGCAACTACGTCCAGAGTTTTCAAAACTGTAAGACGTTCTAAAAGGCTGAAATTTGACATTTAGCATCTCCTGATGAATGTTAGATACAAAAAAGACAAATTTAATTGGTAAACCTCCTTTAGTGGGCGTGGCATCTATTTTAAGGGTAAATTTTCAAATGCAGTTTACTCAATATTTTTGCTCGAAATTGAAAAAAATTTGCCCAATATTTTATGTAGAAAACGCTTACTTTCACATTTTGTTCACACAAAACTTTGGGCCACGGCCACATTTGGAGGCAGAATTGAAGAAAAACCTAAAATTTTCTAGAAAAACTTTATTTCGACTGACCTTGAGCCTTATCTAGGAAAGCCTGAAACAAAAAAGTAGCAGGTTAGGTAAACTAGACTTTAGTCCAGATTTCGTTCATATAAAGTTTTTAGCCACGCCCCCTTTTAGAGGTCGATTTTTCAAAAATATTGAATTTGAACCAAAAAAATTGCATTTTTACGTACATTTAAGTGTAACTTGGAAATATCTGTGGAAATATCTTATAATTAATAGTTTGTAATTAGGGGCGGTTGGACCACGGGGGTTATTCAACGGTCCGTTTTACGGACTGTAACTTCTGCGTACACACTGTTGCACTTACTCACTTGTTATAATTCAGTTTGTGTAAAATTCTATTGGTTTATTAAATTTTTTGCTTGATTTGTTTTGCTCGATATGTTCTAAACTTGCTTAGTAGTTTTTTTTGTTCTTATATTGGATGATTTTTAAGTTTTCTTGCTCTAAAAACAGTGTGGCGAGAACTGTTTTTCTTAACAGTTTTTTCTTTTTTTTTCAAGAAAAAACATTTAAGTTTATTCGCTTTTGTGCAAAACTTTGTGTGCTTGCGTCAAATTTTGTTGGTAGAAATAAAGTGGATATAGTAGTTACGATATTGTTATGTGGCGACAAGAAATAAGACAACACGCAGGAGTCGCTGAATGCACCCATCGATTCACTAAACGAACATACCTAACTGAACATACGAACATACCAACGAACATACCCAGTCATCTGACAGCAGCTGTCATATTCGAACTTCGAATTTCGATTTCCCCTCCTTGGAATCCAGCGGAAGAGTACCAATGGAAAACTACCAAAGGGGAAGTATGGAACGCACTAGAGGGTGCTTAATTTTGTATTAATGCACGGGTGACGGGCTCGTGCGGGACAGTTATATTTTAAATGTGGACTTTTGAAAATCGGTAATAATTTAAAAAGTGATTGAATTGAAATAAAGTGTTGAATTCTAAGTAGTAAAGTTGAATAACAGTGTGATTTGAATTTAAATAAGTTTGTTTGATAAATAAAGTGTTTCATTTTGTGATTATAAAAGCGAAATTGAATTTTATTCGACGAACCCCAGGCCGAAAACATTACAATATGTTAGCCAGTAGCATCACTGAAGTCTATCAACTAAAGTGTTAAAAAGCTCATCTCGGAGATCTATTACTTTACTACCTATTTGAAGTTTTTTTTTTATTTCAGAAGATGTTTTCTGTTATTTATTGTAAATTTTTACTTTTTTTCGTATTTTTTAAATTTCAAATCCATAAAACAACAAATTTTCTTTCAATTCTTGCCGTTAAACTATTTTCTTAATATCCAAACCACCTGAGCTAGCATTGGCTACTTATTTTATTTCGTAAAATGTTTTTTATTTTGTGTACAGTGTAGCCATCAACATAAGCCTTAGGAAATAGTCTAAAGTGTGCAATAGACTGTAATACTTCTGTTTGTAGTAGTGTTTCATAAACTATTTTTTCTTAATTTATTTTTCACGTTAACTTATTTGGTACTGTTTTTTAATTTAAAATTCATGTCTATTTATTGCTGTGACGTCAACTATTTTCAATAGAACTAATTATAATATAATAAAACTAATTATAATAAACAAAACCCCTGAGGAAGTCGACCAATAATCGACGAAACGTCAGAAAAAAAAAAGGAATAATTTTTTTTTTTTTTTTGAAACACTATTGCCCGGTTTCACTGTGAACGTTTAAACTTAGGATTACTTAAACTTTCACAAAAGTTTAAACTCAGTGCTTTAACTGTTGATGTTTCACAGCAGAAATTAACTGAGCGTTTAGCTAAACTTCCGGTTATTGTTTTTCGTTAGTTTTGTAAGCCACTTAAAACATCAATTGTCATATCTCAGCCCATATTTATTTTTCAAATTGGTTCAAGAAATCCGTGAAAAGAAGGAAAATATCAAGAATTGTACGGTGTTCTTTAAACTACACGCCGATTTTGGATCGGGTATTCTGTTTCGAAGATATTTGCATCCAAAGCTCAGACAAATGTGACATTCTTCGCAAATTTAATTCGAAATTCTCAAGGCAACGTGATACTTGTGACGTTCACAGTATTTTTGAGCAAAACTTCTTTCCTGTTTTCATCAAACGTCGTTTGAAACGTCGGTTTCAACGTTAAACGGCAGTTTAAACCATCAACTGCTGGCGTTTAAGTTAAACAGCCATATAAACTCTCCTTTAGGTTTAAACTAGCACTGAAATACACATTTTTGTTTTGAACTTCAAGTAAAACTTTGAATGTCGCTAAACGGAAAAAAACCGGGCATATATGTATTTTATTTTGTTTGTTCGGACGGGCTTCAAAAATGTAGGTTGAAAACGTCGTTTTTCGCAAATTTTTATCGCATTTAGCTTGGCTTGTAAAAGTTTCATACTTCAATCGTCATTATCGTAAAAATGCAACAAACTTGAAAAAAAAAAACCTTTTCGAAAATGCTTAACAATATTGAGTCAAATAGCCGAAGTTTTTGAAAGTTAAAATTGGTATATTTTTGTATAAAATTTAAGAAAATGGACTATGCCTGTTATTGATTTAAGAATTATACTTTACACTGTTTGGTAGATCGAAGGGGCGGGGTATAACTGTCCTTTTGACCTTATTTTTGCAATTCTTACATTTTCAATTCATAATTTCATTTTTGAATTCATTTTGAATTTTTTTCAATCGCTATTACAGTTTTTTCCAAAGGTACAATCACTTGCACTAGCATTTGCTGTTTTTCTAGAACCTATGGGCACCAATTTATGCGCAAACAGTTAAACAAGCTTTCTTAGAAAACTAAGGTTGGAAATGACAATTTAAAATATTTTAACGCAACTGGCCTCCTATCTTTTCGTCCCTACTTTAACCAAATCTCCAAATCTGACCAAAAAATCAGAACAAAATCGCTGTTACCGTTTAGATGCTAAAAATTAAAAAAAGTTGTTTTTGAAAATGATTTTATGTTTTCGAGTTAAGTCTGAGAATTTTGAGTCTTCGAAATTCGCTATAGTTTTCCTTAAAATTTTTAATAATTTCAGAATCGATTTCATACTTTTGATTTCTCCAAATAGCACCGGAATTAAGCGGAGACACACGTTTTTTTCATAAACACATTTTTATCATGAATTTTCGCGATTTTTTTTTAATGCGACAAATTGGCAGTATTTCAACTCTTTTAGAAAAATTTTAAATTAAGAACTTGGTTTATTTTGAGTTGCTTTGTACGTGTGTTTTTTTATAAACTAAAAACAATCGTTACCAACACTTTCATGTTTCAGCGAAACGAAGGAACGTTTTTTTGCTTCAGGCAATCCATTAGCAAGCATTTAATCGTTAACTTCATGCGATAAAAGTAACTTGCGATAAAAGTATTTTTCAGTATTTATGCATTTCTGTTCCAAACATTTTACACTGCTTAAGTCAACTTGCACAACTGTTTGTGGAGTCTGTAAGAAATTTGAACGAATGAAGAGAGCGGTATCCAACCCATGAGGTGCGTCACAAAAAATTTAATAAGACGGTAGGCATTCTGCATTGCAGCAAAAGGGATTCTTGTATTCCTATAATTTACGCATGTTAAAGGACGGTTCATTGATTGGATTTATTCTTCAATAATTGTTAGGTAGTGGGTAACATATCAGTATGTTCTGCGAGTAGTCTAATCTAACTTTAGTTATGCAGCAAATTACGTTATGTCATATGTTTGAAGGTGCATCACACGCAAATGATGAACTAAGTAAAATTATAAAAAAAATGCAGTTTTATAATTTTACTTCCAAATAATTGCAAGTCATTGAATAGGGGGCAACTGCAAGTCATTGCCTTACTTCACAAATCCAGGAACAAGTGACACACGACACAAGAGCCTACTCCGAGGAAGTTAAGGTTCAATCAATTTTCATAAACATTTGCGATTCCATTTACAGCAATCGCGACCAAAGCATAGAGTAACGGCATTGTTCCAAATAAATCTGTGTAGTTTTCAAAAATCTAGGGAAGTTGGCTTAAGAGTTCTTCCGTTCACAGATAGTTCATCACTTACGTTAAGGTGCAATGAGCATTTTGCCGCCGCGCTTCGCAACCCAAAGACTCGACAAGTCAATGCGCCTTAACAAGTTTTGATTCCGAATCAGTGACACAATGCAGCGAACTTTTTTTATGGTAAATTTTTCAACGGTTAACGGTACCATCGGGCCAAAATCAATTCAATGGCTGAAAACTGAAAAATCCATGAATATATGCATCAATGAGCATAATATCCCACCAGTATATTATTACCCATGATTATGAGAGTGCCGATGCAGATGCATGAATGGCCGTCAGTAGACACCTCAGGAAGCGTTTGTGCGCTGTTTCGTGTTCACCTTTTCTTGTTCAGTTCCTGCGCGGAATATGCTCTCTCTAAAGGTCAGGCCTGCTCCGTCCTAGAGCCATGCCAAAGAAAAACACACACCACCGACCGAAACCGAACTGACATCGCTTCGGTACACTACCTCATTCAAATGTCAACAAAGTCACGAGCTGCGCGCGGTTGCCTGATTTCGGAGCGGGGCCGAAATCAGTGGGTCTTCTTGGAATCCTTGCGGCAAAACGTCGATGTTGTGCGCACTGCAAATTAATGTCCTCGGGTATTTGTGTCGAAGCATATACTAACTATCCCGCTACTGTCATCCGGTGCAATGGTTACCTAAATATACTTACACCGATTCCAGTGCATTATCATCGCTTTGCGGGTAACATGGACGCTTAGTGCCAGAGGACTCGAGCAATACATCCTCAAATGTGCGGTTGCTGATCTCTGGGGCGGTCTTTGGTGTTATTTATGACAAAGGCTAAGGAAATGTTCATGTCGCTGTTCTTTACAAAACGAGTGCAGGTATGGTGTATGGTGGCAGCAGAAACCAAAGACGTGTCGTCGTAGGCCACATGGCTAACATTGTTGCTAACAATTGAAGATGGCATGAAAGTTCAAGATTTTGCTTTGCATAATATCTGTCATAAGGTCGACGGGTTATTACAAATAATAAAGAAGGCATAGTCTGCTTGCTAGGAAAAAACGGGTCAAATCCAAATTGGTCAAATGTTGCTGCGCTAAATAGAGTGAAGAGAGGAAGCAAGTGGAATACGTTTTTGTCATTTATTTCACTTTCTATGGTCAAAAGTGATTTGCTATGCTCATTTAATTTAATTTAATTTAATGCATTTAAGTCGTGTTAAGTTTTTATGCGACGAAGGAACCTGGGCGGGAAATTTAAAATTCGAAAAATTGTGCGACTGCAACAAGTAAATTACATTCCAGATATTATATCACTAGACACTCGGCTCGAATTGGTTCTAAACTAACAGACCTAGAGCCTTTACCTGAAAGCGTAGCTTTCTTCATTTTCTATCACAAACACAGTGCAGTGAACTGCATGCCACCTGGCGGCTCGTACGTCCAGTAATATTAGACTGCATGTCACCCTTACTAGTATTTTTAGAGGTCCGCCCGAAAATGGAAAAAAGGACCTCTTATGGGAACACTATGTTGTCCGTCCGTCCAATCGCATTATAACTACTGAACTGAACGATAAGTCGTAGAAAGATAAGATTGGGTGTGTGCTTTTAACTGCGGAAATAATCAGAGAACACCAAGAGGGCAACTTTTTTTTAGCATAAATAACGGTTTTATTGCAGTTGCAATTTTTATGTGAAAATGTATATCAAATATTTTTCAGTATGTACTTTTTTAGAAAAGTTTAACAGGCAAGAACTAAAAAATGAAATTTAAGTCAAGCAAATGAACTTTTGAAAATATTGAAAATTTTTCGAGAAATGAAGAGTTGAAAATGGATGACGTTTTTCAAGGTGTTTGGGGCCATGACTTTTGAATCGCTTAGTGCACAAAGCCGATATTGAACACACGTATATAACAACTCAAAGGAAACCAAGCACGTAAGTCGTATTTTGCTAAAAAGGTTTTAATACTGCCGTTTTTACCCATTTTCGGAAAAAAATCAAAAAAAATAATGAAAAAACGTGTGTGTCCCGCTTCGGTGTCCTTTGGAGAAGTAACATGAAAAAAATCGCATGTGTCAGAATTTATCCAGATTTTTAAGGAAAACTATAGCGGGTTTTAAAATTTCAAAAACTACTGAGATTTAATTAAAAAAAGACATAGAAGCATTTTCAAAAACAATTTTTTCTAGTATTCTATTCTAATCTATTCTAGAATACTAGTATTCTATTTTTCTAGTATCTTAACGGTAATAGCGATGTTGTTCAGATTTGGTTAAAGTACAAGAATACAAAGCTGCGTTAAAAAAATTTTAAATTTCGGTCTTCAGCCTAAGTTATTCTAAGTCTATTTCAAAAACGAAGTTCACGCCAACACCAGTGCCCACAGAATTTAAGCAAAACAGTCAACGTTAGCGTAGATTGATGTGCTATTGGAAAAAAGTCTAACGGGACTTGAAAAGAAAATTGAAAATAGTTTTTTTATGGACTTGTAATTAAAAAATAAATAATAATAAAGGTCAAAAGAACGGTATAAAGTATAATTTGGAAATAAATAGACTAAATTAATATGAAATTTTTATAATAAAATTTAATTTTTCATAAGTATTGAAAATTTAAAAAATAAAGAATGGATAGGGTAAGGGCCCGTTTAAGGTTTTAACTTTTTTACCACTTTCTTCACAATTTGACGGATTTTCGAAAAACACCCAACGTAGGTAGGTATTTGCCAGAGATCTCAACAACCTGATAGGCACATATCAGTGTGGCTTTGGGCCAGGAAAGTCCACCATCGATCAAATATTCACACTGCGGCAGATCTTGGAGAAAACCCAGGAATTCCAAATCGATACACACCACCTCTTCATCGATTTCAAGGCCGCGTATGACAGCATCTATAGAGACGAGCTATATAGCGCAATGTCTAGTTTTGGCATCCCTGCCAAACTCGTCAGTCTGTGCAGGAAAGGTCGGCAAAGACCTCACCGACCCCTTTGATGTCAAAAAAGGATTTAGACAAGGCGACGCGCTGTCATGCGACTTCTTTAACATCATACTTGAGAGAATTGTGCAGAACTCTCGCGCCAACACCAGAGGTACAATCTTTCAAAAGTCCGTTCAACTACTTGCATACGCAGACGACATTGACATAATCGGTAGAACAAAGCGTGATGTCAGTGAAGCCTTCGTGAGTATTGGGACGGAAGCGGCGAATATGGGTTTAGCAGTCAATGAGGGCAAAACCAAGTATATGCTGTCATCAAGAAAAGACACCCAACACCGACGTCTTGTACAAAACATCACCATCGACAGCTATAACTTTGAGGTAGTTAGGGACTTTGTCTACCTGGGTTCCGCTATCAATTCAGACAATGACACCAGCGCTGAAATCAAACGAAGGATAACTCTTGCCAATCGCTGTTTCTTTGGGCTAAGAAGGCAATTGAGTAGCAAAGCCCTCTCTCGAGCAACTAAAGTGTCCATGTATAAGACCCTCATCATCCCAGTCCTGCTTTACGGTGCAGAAGCATGGACCCTGTCAAAGGCGGATGAAAACACTTTAGGCTGCTTCGAGAGGAAAATTCTTCGGACGATTTACGGTCCCGTCTGCATAGACGGAGAGTGGAGGAGGAGATATAAAATCGAACTGTACGGGCTGTACAGCGATACCGACCTAGCCAAAAGAGTCAAAACACAACGTCTACGATGGCTGGGTCATCTAGAGCGGATGGACACCAACGCCCCGGCCCGGAAAATCTTCGAATCCACACCGCAGGGACGACGCGGTAGGGGAGCACCGAGACTCAGTTGGCGCACGCAAGTGGAAGGGGACCTCAGCCAACTTCGCGTGCGAAACTGGAGACGGCTAGCTAGAGACAGAGCTGGCTGGCGAAGCTTGTTGGCTGAGGCCCAGGTCCACCCCGGACTGTAGCGCCACCTTAAGTAAGTAAGTAAGATGCACTGCTTGTTCACTCTACGACTCTAACTCATAGATATCTCGAAAAACATGTATCCCAAGTTCGATTGCGATCATGTAATGACTTGCATTCATGCGGTCATATAAGTTCAAGTACTCTGCGGTGTTTAAGTGTTTAGCCATTGCGACCGCCTTTAAAAAAAAAACACCGCAAACACCGCAAACGCTCTCATACGTTCAACTAGCCCAACAAGACAATATTGTTCCAATATCACAAGAAGGTAAGACTTCTGTCATCTCTCCCAACTGTGCAAAAATTTGTGGAGTGTGAGCACAATTCAATTGTGGTGTTTGCGGTGTTTCTCATAATTCCAATACAGTGGCGGTGTTAGCTTCCACCGCTTTAGCTTATGAACATACGGTGGTACAGAAAACATTATATACAGAGTATACAGAAAGAAGGCATACTCATTGGACTCTACTTTGTGGCGCATTACGTTTTCGAATTACGATTGCCAAACAAAACTTTTAAGCCGAAGCTTGACTGTGTTAGGAAACACTGAAATCGTATGGCTAAACTCCGTAACTTCAAGACGAGTCAAAGCTTGCAAGCAAGACGGAGTCAAAGCTTGTTTGTGAATTCCGCTTAAGGATTTTGTAGAGCTTACACTTAATCTTTCGCAAGAGGCGTTTTTAACAAACACATTGGTTTTGCCAACCCGAAACAGAAACGGTCTCTTAGGGTTATCTTACGACGAATCCATTTTTAGAGTTCATGTTAACTCTAAGGTAGATGAATTCCTCGAAGGTACTGCTGCCAACAGTGACGCTTGTTCTTGAGCTATTTACAAAAATTAAGCAATAGCACATATTTTTCATAATTTTAAGCAATTTGCATTTCGAAAATACGAAAAATAAATAATTTCAGAAAAATAAAACTTCTTTGACTTTGGGTTGAATGAAATTGTGGTTCAATATCGGCTATGTGAACTAAGTGGTTCAAACATTTGATTTCGCAAACTTTAAAAAACAAAATTTATGTATTTTCAACTAAAATCATTTCTCAAAATTTTTTCAACAATTTAAAAACTATTTTTTTTTAAATTTAGAGTTTACTTGACCAGTTTAAGTTTTATATTTCAAGTTCTTAAATAAAAAACTTTTCAAAATAAGTTCAGGTACTTAAAAATATTTCAGCCATTTTCACATGGAACTTTAAACTTATTAAAGATGTTAAGTGTCGATAAGTATTTCCCTATTTCCCCTAAGGTTTATATTTGAACACGTATTACAAAAATTTAATGGGCTTAAATTACAAATCTGGTGTTGAAAAGTCGCAGATTTTGTAGCTTAAATTTTTTATACCTTTAAAGATGTTTCCGGACTAGCAAGGGAATAAAGATTATACACTCTGAAATATTATTCAATGAAATTTTACTATAATACATCTAAGGATCTACGACACTTTTATTTTTCTGTGGAGAGTGCTAATTTTTCTGTGAACAGTGCTTACTATCCTCAGCAAGTAGTCGAAACGCAAACAGTTAAAAAAAAAAAAAAATTTCGATGCATATTCCTGTGCTAAGAACTAAAATTCATAATAGTTTTTGAGCCTTCAAAGCACTCCATTCTATATTAAACTATACTTTCAATTCCCCACATCAATACCTGAAGATATAATCTTCAGAGTTGATTAATAAATCTCGGATTGACCCTTCCGTAAGTTGGGTCGTAGTTTTAAGCAGATAAATCTACTATTGCGAGTTCCCAAAAAAAGGGGGAAAAAATGTTAAAGTTAAAATTACCAGTTCGTTAAGAGAAATTTATTGAGTGACCAACACGAAAAAACCAGTGAGTACTCATCGGCCAGGTAAGCCATGCAAAATGGTAGTAGGTAAGCGAAAAATTTATATATTAGGCACGAACCATCTTGAGCATTCTGAGAAGCGTTAAAGACTAAATAAATATATACGTGAAGGGCTTTTACGTGAGCGCCCGTCTTACGCATATTCGCGCAGCAAAGACAGCCTTCGGGTGACACGAGGGATTCCAAGCATTGGCTCAAAACCAGTAACGCACCACAAAACAATGCGCAATGAATTATTCAAATAACTACATCAACCGCACCACGAAGGAATACTGCAGTGGTACTGGTATACTTGTGGAGTCTCGTTCTTCACGAACCTAACACAACGGCCTGCGCGGTGGCCATGTGGAATTAACTGATTTTAGTTCACAAGTCAACCGAGGAGGCGGCCGGCGACTGGCTGCCAGCCCAAAGCAAAAATTTCACTTTCACAAAAATAAAGGTCTCTGAACGACAACGAATGGCTGCAGTGGTGGTGGAGGAACTGGTGGAAGCATGCAATCACCACAATCGTCATCCTGCTTCCCAGTCGCGACAGCATAAAGCCTGCGGGCGGTGCAGGTGGTACGGCTATTTTCAACAAGTTATCTGCGCGAGCGAGTCTCGTATTCCAACGTCTTTGGCCGGGTTGTCATATGTGTAGCGGCCAATCATCATTATCCCAAGTTTATGCTCAGTTTTTTAGGACGACTTTTTAGCTTTTGTATGCTTGTATGTAGCACATGTGTGTTGTTCCGGTCTGGCCGATTTGCATCATTCAAGTTATCCTAATCGCTTGTGTTTCTTTTTATATAGCTGTTTATATACCTATGATAAACATGCATTATTTTTTTGAATAATTACGAAAATAGCGGACAAAACATTAACATCTGTCAACTTGGTTGGACTTTCGAGTTAGCTTAGGACAAGTCGATAACAGTTTTTGAATTTGAATTCCTGCAAGAAGTTTTTTTGACGTCTAGTGTAATCATAATGCTAAAAAACCTTGTTTTGTCTTTATTAAACGGATGAGCCACGAGTTAAAGGTTTTAGGATTTCAATTTAAAACAAATTATATTATGTAAGTTCGCAGTAATCATTTCACTATTTCAGATGTTAACACAAAAATAACTTCGTTTTTCGCTAAGTGTAAAGCCCATGCAGTATCAGCACAGTTCCCGCATCTCAACATCCATAAAGGGACATGAAGATCTCGCGATCAATGAACCCTCAACCCAGATTGACGCTTCCCGTATCATGTCGTCCAAACTTTCCGAGAGACCAACATTGAGAAGGCTCACTATTTCGTTGAAACTTCATGTACAGCTGATATATGGATATCCCAATCAACGCCCAGGAAAAGGAAATGTTGTGAACAAGTTTGACGTAGGATGGCTACATATCCAAGATATCGCCAGGTCCTTCGTCAGTTGAGTTTCTCAAAACCGTCTACGCATTCACATCCAAACCGCATCAAGTGTTGACAGCTAGTGGCAACATTGCCAAAATGTCATCAGAGATGCCACTTCTCACACGGCCATCACAACGCCTAATGGCGTTAAAGCGCCTCTGCACAGAAGCTGCTCGCGATCTCTACGAGCAGAGGAGGCGAGAGGAACACCGACTTCTCCGAAGAAAAGGGAGAAAACTTAGCTGCCGAACTTTTCAGATTCGCTGGCCATGATCTCGTTAGGAGCATGCGCCAACTTATCTGCAAGGGGAGAAGCGCGACGAATAGAGCCCTAGTGTTGTTTGGATCATCCCGGATCATCCAGAATGAAGACTCTCTTAATTTTGACAACTACAGAGTCATCAGTCTCCTTAATCAGTCTCGCATATCATACCTTTTCTGCTGCTATATAGATCCATATTACATCAATGGCTTTAGGACAGGAAATTCCACCATCGAGCAAATATTCACACTGGCTTTTTAAATGAACTTTCTTAATCTTGGGACTGTCAAAATTTGGTCTTTGTTCTTGGCTGGGATGATATTCGACACAAGATTTTGAAAGTTCAGCAGGGACTCCCGCTGGGCCAAGTTTCTCGTCGAAGTTCAGTATATGTACTTCATAACTAACTTAATCTCATATTAATACTAAATTATCTTAACCTTTAAGCTTGATCCCATAGGTTGACACCAAGAGTTCTGTAGTCATTCTATGCGAAATGGTGGCTTTGGCAGCTAGCAACCCTACCTACATCGCGCACCGCCTTCTCTTCAGGGTCGTAGCTAGGGCTAATTTTAAGGTAGCGCATCGGTGGTGCAAGATAGGGCGGAAGTAAATTTTACTTGTTGCAGGCGGGGAGGGGTTATAAATGCAAAGATTAATGTTAAGATATTTACACTTAAGATGCCAATAGCTTTTCAAACCATTCAAGTTTCAAAGTTAAACTGAGATTAACCAGAGAAATGAATTTTTCAGTAAATATTTATCCGGGATTAATCTCGGCTTAACTCGCCAAATTAGATAAGTAAATCCCGCATCAACTCGGGTGAACAGTATGAACTTCTTTGAACGTTTTTTCTGTGTGAAATGTGAGTGGTTTTGCGTGTTTCTGTGAAAAATGACGTCTGAAAATTACTCGAACTTGTTTCCTGTTGTTGTCTATGTGAAGTGGGAGCTCAATAGAGTTTTTCGTGTAACTATCTCGCTCGCTCCGGTGGGGTGCCGTGGCGTAGTGGTTAGTGTGTGTGCTTACTACGCCGGAGGTCTGGGTTCGAATCCTGCCATCCTCACCTGAAAAAAAAGACTTGTTCTTTTTCACGGTCCCCACCTCCGCGAGGGTTTTGACAAGCCCTCCGAGAGTATTAATTGTCTTGAAAAACTTCTCAAAGTGCCGTTCGGATTCGGCAAAAAATTGTAGGTCCCCTTGTATGTAAAGAAATTAACACACCAGCATACATTGTTGAGAAGTTGGCCCTGGTTCACCTCGAGCTGTTGCGCCACTCTATTTATTATTTATTTTATCTCGCTCGCACCTCGCGTTCTAACCATTGGCGAAATCCGTTCACTTTGTATGAAAAGAATAAAATGGTTGCAAAGGGTAGGCCTGAGCGCGAACGAGATAAAGAAGTTTGTTTTCACAAAAAGTGGCGAAAAGTGACATTTGGCTCTGACATTAAGCTCTATAATTTCGAGAGTCGCAGATCTTACAAACTTTACCGAAGGAGTTAACCCTGCACTGGAAAACCGTTCGTTGGGTTAGATTCGTTTTGTGCCGGGATCATTAGATCTTGTTTTAAGCTGGGTTTAGCTCAGCACTGAAAAACCGGAGATTTGTTTTTGATACTACCTCGGGAACCTGACCATGCGTCGGGATAATTGAATTCCGGTTTGATTTAGGAAAGAATTTCACATCTGTATTCGATTCGTTTTGTCCAGCAAGTACTCTCGTCAGCCAATTATTGGTTTTGATAAAGTTTCTACTTCATAAAGAGAATAACAATTCCTTTGAAAAATCGTAGTCACATCATGTTTTATTTGTATGAAACACAAAAACAAAAACTCTAATACGACTTAAGCTGCCCCTTAAGGTCTGAGTTCATCAATCTCTTGCCCCCGTCCAACATCACAGCACAAACCAGTTGAGCATAAATCAAAAGCCTGCCATAAACGTCAGCTTTAGCTCTCGTAAACCATAATTTTATGTATCGCTTATTGCTGCATATTTAATAAGATGTTGTATTTTAAATACCATGGCCACCAAAAGCGGCTGTCCTCGCTATGCATTGTACACCCGAGACCGATCCAGCAGACAGACGCACATAAAACAATCCCACTGCCGCATGAAAGGACCCTGAAATCTCCCATTAACCAAACGGTGTAAAGATTACAGCGAACAGGCAGGCAAAGTGCTGTCGAAAAGTCCCATAAAAAGTGCATACAAATTTATCATCATAAAAGCACTGGAAAATGCCCAAAACACACCGGTTTGAACCACCAAAATCGACCTGTCAAAAAAACAAAAAAAAGAACCTTAACCAATAAATTCCTCCAAAAAAGCAAGACTGCGTGCACCTACTCGGACGATACCAAAAGAAGGTGAGCATTGCGTTGTTGCCTTAACCAATCCGTAGTAGCGTAACAAATTTGTGTGTCCAGCCGAACAGCAGGACACATAAATCAATTCCAATCGCCAAGAGATGAGCTCGACCTGGTCGAACCCATAAGCAGAAGGATTACCTTTTAGGCCGAGTTTTTTTTTTAATGTTTTTTTTTTTTTTGGAGAACCGCGCACTCAAATAGCACACATCGTGGATACGTAACAATGAAAACATTGTTGGGTGACAATAAATCATTTCACCACTTAATGCACGCAGAGCTGGTGTTGTAGGTATGCGATAACCAGCCGATCACGGAATAATAAAAGAATTAAATGTCCAAAGTAAATCTCCCGATTTGGACAGGGGGTCCTCATGAATTTTCGGGATATTTTTGGGGAGATTGTGACGATGCGACGCGTGCAAGGCAACTTAGCTCGCAGGTATTTGAAACTGGTCTTTGGTGAATTAATTTGAAATTCACTCAAATCGCCCATGGAAGAGGTGAAAGGGACCTTAGGGCGTGCCGTACTAAAAGCTCAGATCAATCTTGGAAATCAGAGAAAACGACAAAACTCAGGACATTGGTCATTTATTGCATTGTGCGGTCTTGGTGTCCCGTGTCCCTGTAAGGTATTTTTTCGGTCTTCTTCATCGTGCTGTTCTGTTATCAGATCACGCTATGAGGCACATAAATCAAAAGTCAAAATCTGAGTTCCGCCGAGCAGTCGAGCGATTCATTCTTGGCTTGGTTGTTCTGCTGCACTAGTTTTGTCCGGAACTATTAATTTAAAAAGTGAAACGCTCCTGCAAACAGGCGTAAATGAAGCCTGGTCGCGAGTGACAGGTAGTTTTCCCCGCGAATCCGTCCGAAAATTGAATAAAGTTGTTGGCCGCCAAGCCGGACTGATGAGTATGATTAATCGGCCTGTCGCGAGCGTATCCTTGAGTTCTGTCTGTCTAGGTATACCTCAGTCAAAGGAAGAAATCACTTTTTCTTCTCAACTTTTATTATTCCATCTGATGTTGCAGACTTGTTTGATATCATAATCAGAGGTTTGGCGCTGTTGTCGATTCATGCGCCAACGAACGCAAGTCAGGCAATTAAGGACGCTGTTGCGACACAAGGGGGACTAATTGCTTGAAAATGGGCTTTTAACTTTTTTTTTTCTCCCGCCAGATTGATTAGTTTAAGAAGTAAAAATTTTTGTGACAATAAACCCAATTTGGTGTTGCGCTTTTTTTAAATTTTTGTCCCAAAGTTTAGTTGTTTATTGAATGTCTGAAAGACAAATTTATCAGAAAAAGCTTCGTTAGGCTTTTAACAAGTCATTGACGTCAAGAGAGATTAATCTTACCCCTGGAGAAGAATATACCTATAAATTTTACCTACTCCAAGATAGCAGGTAAAAAATAACCCCATGGCCAGTGTTTACTGTGTTAAAATAAGTTACTGTGGGTAAAATAAGTAAAAACATAATTTCTGTGGAAATATCATGGAGGCAAAGCAATGAATTTCCGTTCATGCATCAAAGGGCTACTTAGTTCACAACCACTGTCGACTCTCGGCTTTAGCCGTTGTTGGCATTTGTTAAGTGATAAGTTTGATTGGTCTTATGATACGTTAATTGAATTCAATCATGGAAGGTCAGTTGGAGTATTGCTGACTACGAACATACACTAGGGTTCAAGGATATCAGTAGATGAACCACCACACCAAGAGCCTGCAGGTGTATTGAAAAAGCAACGTTAAAAATATACACTGTTCTTCCGCGGACCTAGGAATCAATAGTTGACAACAACCTGATTTGATTTTTCTCTTACCGCGAACAATATCAAGATGAAGTAGAAAAAAAATGCTTCGGCAAAAAAAGCCAATAAGATTCAAAGTACACAATGTCTAAGCTCCGTTTAAGATGGCCCTAAGATCGTTTGAAAAAGAATGAGGGCGAAGAGCAACTATCCTACCCTTCCTTGGACAAAAGAAAAAATTTTCTCGAGACAGTTATTCTTGATAAAAGGCCAATCAGCTCCTAACGAATTCCTTCAAGACTTGTAGCATGTGTGCCTTATGTTGATAGACCCGGCTCTGCCTGAGATTGGCATTTTCTTGGGCTTTAATAGCTGGCCGGAAATTTAATGAACAAAAACGCAAAGATTAACTTCCAAAGCTTCTCTGCGGGTTACGGTATGATACGAGAACAGATAGGACCAAGCCAACAGACCGTGGGACCCACAACCGCGAGTGTTTTTAGATGCAGTGGGTGTGAGCGAATTGAACGAAGCCCGTTCCATCATTTCCCAAACTGCAGTGAACACAAAACAAGGTTAAACCATTGAATAAGTGCTAGAATGTGTGGGAAAAAGATTGTAAAACGAACCGTTGAATAACATATCCTATCTTATTTTATCCACACAGGTTTTTTTTTTAATTTCGCCTCCAATTGTGGGCGTGGCCCAAAATTTGGATGAAGAAAATTCGGAAGTAGGGCGGAATTTTCTACAAAATTAGCATTCGCACATTTAATGCAAATAATATGTTTTTTGGGTAGATACTTTGCAACCCTGTTTTGGTCAGGGAGTTGTGGGGACATGTAAATTAAATGATACTCTTTATTTGTCCGAGAATTTCAGTTTTTGAAGTTTTTTTTTCCATTCCACATATTTAGGAGGGTTTCAACCTTCCAGAACACCTCCCCCGAATCCCACTGTATTCGCCCCTGCTTGCTGATGTCAGCTTGAAGTTTTCTTGCGTTTGCCTTGATTTTTGAAGATCAAGATCCTTGATTATTGAAGATTGTTCCAGGGGTGCAGAATCGGCGTAAAAGATCTCTAAAATTTTAATCTGAAATTTGTATCAGATAAAGTTCCCAAACTTCCTGTGAGTTCTACGATTATGGATTCTAGCTTCTTCTTCTTTTTCTTCTTTTCACTAAGGCGCGAGGTTATGATCTGCAGGAATATGATGGATCATAACCCCCCCCCCACTCTACTGCATTCCTAATGGTCCGCTTGTGGGGTACACCGATTTGACCTCAGAATCTACTGGCGGGTTAACCGGTTTTGGACATCTTCGTCACTGAGAATAAATGCTGTTGTCGTGGCATTTGTGTAATCCATGAATGTTTAGGACTTCCTCTTTTTCGCGATTGCGCAGATATGATGATTGGCATTGCCTTTTTGCTTGATCGGATCTTCGTGCTTCTAAAGTGTACGCAATCTCACGTTTTTTTTTAACTAGTGCTTATTTCGTGAATGGTAACACTTAGCTCATGTCTGATTTGACAAATAATTAGTTTTATCCTTCTGCTGAACGAATATGGTTGTGTATAGGCTTGAACAAATGCGTTTTCGCTTCGCTAAGTGGGCCTGCGATCGAATTAGAGAAATGCCGATTTTGCTAAATAAATCATATTTTCAGATGAAGCATTTGATCTTGGCGATTCAGTCAATGGCGATCGTTATCGTGCCATGTTGAACGAATTTTTGCACACGAAAATTGAAGAGGAGGATATTGGCAACATTTGTTTTCAACAGGACGGCGCTACGTGTCACACAGTTTTGCGCCCTGTTTTTGAAGATCGCATTATCAGCCGCAGAGCTGATGTCGGTTGGCCACCTCGGAGCTGCGATTTGACACCGTTAGACTATTATTTGTGGGGTGCCGTAAAAGATAAGTGTTACGCTGACAAGCCAGCAACAATTGACGCTTTAAAGGACAATGTTCGTGAAGCCATTGGTGAAATACAGTTGCATACAATCGATAATGTGCTTAAAAATAGGACCGATCGTGTAGGCTACTGCATTGCCAGCCGAGACAGCCATTTGAATGAAACTATTTTCCATTATTATTACCGGAAGGATTGTACTTTCAAATAAAAAAAGAAATTTGAGAAAATATTCAGTAGTTTTTTATAGCATTTTAAAAAAAAAAAGTTATTTGGCGGACCCTTTAATTCTATCTCGCTTTGTTACACCTGCTGTCATGCAAAGCATCTCCATCGCAGCTGATGTTTATTTGCTTTCATATTTCTTATCGCTGTCCAACATTGTGAACCATATGTGGGCGCGCGCCGGCTGGACGCACAACCGCGGTGTAGAGTTTTTCAATATTTTTGGTGGTTTTTCGGTTTTTCAATATTTCAACTAACTGTGCTAGCATTGGCCGTTTTTCTTCAATTCTGTGCATACGGATTTTCGAGAAAACGTTCCAAGTCTTACTTCTTCCGTTAAGATGCTGGACGCGTTTAGTTTTTTTTAAATGTTTTTACGTTTTCGAGTCAAATCGTGAAAGTTTTTGAACACTTAAGCTTTGCTATAGGTTTTCTTTCATTTCTGAAAACTGGACGTTGCTGATTATTTATTTTAAAATGATATCTGCTACCGTTTGGGAGACCGACAGGGGGGAATATTTTTTAAATTTCAAATCTATAAAACAGCTGTTCTAAATTTTTTTTTTTTCAAGTACAGCACGATGTTTTTTTCAACACTTTTCATCACATCAGCTATGATTGATTTTCATAAATCTTGTAACCACCGATCTTTTAAAAAACACTTAAAGATGCTGTGTTTTGCAAGGTATTTTAAAAAAGCTTAGAAAAACTTAGCTTGGAAACGACGAACTTTTTAAAGTAGTTATTTTTCTTTATGAACATTTAAAAACATTCATGCATTTTTTCGATTTGTTTTTTGAAAATGCGTCTTGAAAAAAAGCACTATCAGAACTCTTTCAGAAAAATATAGCTTAAGCCCTAGTTAAAATTTTAGTGGCTTTATAAGTGTGTTCAATATCAGCTTTGTGGAGCATGTGGTTCAAAAGTTATGGTAAAAAACACCTTAAAAACAGCATCTTTTCTTAACCCTTCTTTTCCTTTCAATATATTTTCAAAACATAGTTTTTCTACTTATTTCTAAAACTTTTGGAAATAAGTACCAAAAACATTTCAACCATTCTCACATTAAATTTCAAACAGAAACTAAACGTTTTTGGGGGCGTGGAAAAAATTCTACTTAGTATGCGCTCTCTTTCAGTTTTGGCAGTTTAAAAGCTCACAACATTTTGTTGTGCCCACACAATATACCGTTTAGAATTTGTAAAAGGTTTTTGGCGGACAGACGGACGGCCATGGCTTGTTCGACTGACAATCCGGGGGGTCTACCAACTTCTTGTAAAGGTTGCCATGAAATGAAGAAGAAGGAGATGAACAGTTGACAGTTGAATAAAGTTTCTTAGGACCTTATGTCCAAATTGAGAATGAGGTTCTGACCAAGTTCTCTTACAGCCACCAACCCCGTGGTTTTCAACAAATTGTTTTTTTTTTACGAAACAACAATAAAACGCAGCTATTGATTTTATTGATCATTAGGAGGTCGCTAAAATAAGTGATTAAAATTACATAACTATTTTTTTTTTTTTTTTCAGTTTTTGTCCAGTTTTTTTTTAGTTCTATCATTTATGAATTAAGGTTTTGCTAAGGATTATGGACTTATTTTCTTCATGTATAATTTGGTAAAAAGTTAATTTAAAATCAGGTTAAAATTTTAAGCTTTTTTATATTAACCATATTTTTTTAATTAATTTTTATTTTATTATGCATGAGTGGCTATTTGGCCAGAGCTAACGACCCCGAACAATATAACTTCTAAACTTTATATTGTAGCTTTGCTTACATACCGTTTTCTATAAATTTTTAATTGGCTTAGGAATATTTATCCCGATCCGTTTCCTGCTGTCATAAACGTCTCCAAATTTATACACCCTGTGAGTAGAATATCAAACCAACTCAATAGACAACGCCCTATCTTGGGTCGTTCTCATAAGATGTTATTACCATTCTGACTACGTTATAAAACCTCACAACAAACCCTGTTCTATAAATCCAAGCATGATTTACAGTTAGATTCAGTAATATGTACCACTTTTGACTACCATTATAGCCAACCATCAATCAAGACAAGCTAAAACTCTAAAACCCAAAAATGCATGAGGAAAATGTATTTTCAGGTTTGACGAGGAGTTTGTCACATGTGACAGTTGCCGAAGAACCCTCTGTGCTGCATCGCTTCTCAAAATTTGACCGTGTCCGTGTCATTAATATCGTATTTCTCGGTTGTCTCTCATTCTGTTATGGGTTCCAATGCAATGCGTATACAGAACAAAAACAAAAGGAAAACAAATCGAAAACGAAAAACAAACAAATTTACCGCATTAATCACCTGTTCAGCTATAAAGTTGTTGTACCTGTTTCAAAGCCCCGATTGCATACGCGTAATAGTTTATTAACCCAATCCGACGAGGCCCAAATGGTAATAGATACATATAGATTTTCGCTAGCGCTCACATCACAACCCAAACGAATGAGTGATCAAGATGAAGCATATGAGAGGCAACATGATCAAAGATCCATTCGTTTCGTCGTCATCGGCGACGTTGTTGTCGCCTGAAACTGGAACCAGATTTCAACGCTAGCCGTCTTGTCAAACTAGGCGATTGGGCGGTTGTGGGCAGCAGAGAGATGCAAGATAGTTCATTAAACTCAGATCAGGTGAAAACATTTTGTAATGTGTGTTTTTTTTTTGTTACTATTTTGTTTCTTTCAAGCTATGTAAATGGTGAGGTTACAACGGCGTGCGGCAAGTCTTTTGTATATATGAGCCATAGAAACAGCTGGCGGCCAATTGTGCTAAGTGATTGCGAGCGAGGGGTTAAAAGCTATAAAGATAAATATTTGTCAAAGGCTACAATCAGTGTGGTTACAAAATCAGTAGAGAAAAAATGTACCTATTTAGCTACCTACTAAGTATTTCTTATTATGTCTACCCAAATCAGCTCTTGTTGCTGCTGATTGTGTAGACAACCAGCATACAAATGTTGCACACAGCACGTGCTTAAGGAATTAGGAATGCCTTTTTATGCAGCTCTTTTGACCTTTTGTTTTGTCGACTGATTGCAAATCCAAGCTGTAATAACTTGAGCTTCAAAAAATGTTTGCCTCATTGGCAGTGAGAGAGCTAAAAGCTTCACAGTAGACAAGGCCGCAGCATTTTAGGTAAGGGATTTCTTGCTGCGTTTTATGAGCCAGTAAATTCTTAGAAAACTGAATCCTAAACAATGGTGAATAGAAAGTAGTTTTGATAGTTTTGATACCCGTTTAATACATTTGAACGAATAGCCGAAAAAGTGTTTACATGCTTTCTTTCGTGCTGCCGTACCAAAGCATGCAGCGTCATCATATTCGTTTCGGATTTCGAAGGATGTATCCCCAGCATTACTCCTCCAGACGTGTAGGATATGTATTTCGTGATTGACCGACTCTTTTGTGCTGTAGCCTTGCCGATAACCGCATCCGATAGAAAATCTTTTTCGCCGTTGAATTTTTGGTTCTAGGATCCTTACTCATTCTTAAACGGATTCATATTTAGATATTCTCAGACATATAGGTAGAGCCACCTTTTAACGATTAGCCACCTTTTTGCAAAAGTCGCGGTCACATTTCAAGTACTGCACCCACAGACTTAAAATTCAAGCGGAACATTAGTAGTCATAACGGGTGTTTTCAATAAGAGCAAAAAAAACGTTTTTTTGAATCAAACAAAAACGGTTTTGGATATAAATGAAATTCTTTATTCCCGTGAAAGAACTTTCGATGCCATTATGTATGGAACTCGATTTCTTTTGCATGGCCACCACGGGCACCCTTGAAGAACTCCAGACGCTGAACCCAATTTTCGACGATTCTCAAGCATAAATCGGCCGATACTGCTGCAATTTCACGTTCGATATTTGTACAAAGTTCATGAATCGTCGCTGGCTTGTTGGCATAGAACAGCCCATAGACTTGGCGTAGCCCCACAGGAAATAGTCTAACGGCGTCAAATCGCACAACCGAGGTGGCCAAGCGACTGGACCATTTTCTGAGGTAACACGTTCTCCAAACTTGGTTAGTAGCGCTCTTAACGATGAGGCCACTGACTCCGAATTTCGGTAATAAATTTTAATAATTTCGACTCGTTGTTGGCTCATATGACTTTCGATCATGAAATGGCAAACCTTACTGAAAAGAAATGTCAAAAAACTGCAAGGAAAGTATGGCGCCGTTTGCTGTTCCTGTCGCTCTACTTTTGTAGCGTCCCTGTTGAAAATCCCTTTAGCATCAAAATGATACGGTCTTTGTTCACACTTTGAACAACATTCCATGCATTTTAAACGCAGACTTGACTGTTTACTGGGGGAGTATTAGTTCAGTTCTGTTCAAGTAACAGACTTGAGTGTATCCAACTAGGTGCCGTTATCAGTCAGATCACGGCTTGATGCTCTACGAAAACGAAGAACAGGTCGGCTTCAGGCTAAAAAAGTGCAAGAGTTCGTCTGTAACTTCTTACTACCCGACCCTCTTTACCCATTAACACCAAATCTAAAATGTTTTGGTCTCTTTCATATACTGAATGTCAATTATTTGTGTTGGCCACGCCCCTAAAAAAGGGCGTAGCCTGAAAATTTAAATCAATTAACTCTAATTTCGTAATCAATTAACTCTAACTCGAATTTCGAATGACGAGAAAATGCGTTAAAAGCGAATATTTATGCTTAAAAAAACAGTTTTTTCCCGAAACGCCAGCAACGCTGCAAGTTTCAGCTTCCTAGCTCAATTTTAAAGACCCCGAAACTGCATACATACGGACAGACGGACGGACGGACATGGCTTAATCGACTTACCTGTCGGTCTCGATCATATCTCTAAAAGGTCTTAGGGGTCTACGGTGATTATTTCACTGTGTTACAAACTATGCATTAAAATCAATATACCCTCAGTCGGGTATAAAAGTTTTCAAAAACGGATAAGTAGCAAACCTTAAAAAATCTGGGAGAAGTTCAATAAAGAACAGGGGACTGTAATCTCCTGACCAGACAGAGCACCAGCAAACCACAAATCGACGATAGAGTCAAATACATTGCAGCTTTCTAGGCCCCTAGAAAAATCCTGCCCAAACAGGAGCACAGGAGGAAAGAAATCTCTTTTTGAGTGAACTCCAATGTCGCGGAATTCTCAAGAGCTCAAGTTTTAGATGGAACCTTACCAAAGAGGGGCTTATCGTATGAAAGACATATAAGGAGATCCTTTATATGATTAAGAATCCTTAATTGTACACGAAGACCGGTGACAGCTGGACAGCATGGTACGAGGAAAAGCTGTATGTAGTTACGGAAACCCACATCCCAGATTACAACGATGCGTCGCCCATGAAGGATCCAGTAACGCGGGCTGTCGGACCTTAAGGAGAATGGAAAAAGAAAAGATCAAGTCTATAACCGATTGAAAATGGTTGGTATGAGTGATGAGTATTTTTCACTTCCCTCAAAATACCCATGAGAGGAATTATTTTCCACCAATAACGCTGCAAAAGCGGTGGGAGTTACCATGGTTCTTTAAGGTGGCGCTACAGTTCGGGTTGGACTTGGGCCTTATCCAACAAGATTCGCCAGCCAGCTCTGTCTCCAGCTAGGCGTTCACAGTTTTGCACGCGAAGATGACTGAGGTCCCCTTGTCTCATGCGGTTGTTTTTTCAGTGTGGCAATCCTGATCCCCAGCAAATTTCCCCTCAGTTCTCAGCGATTTACTTAGCACTCGACTCGGTCTTAAGTTGGAGAAAAGAGCAGTTTCAAGCTTCAAAACATCAATTAATGGTTATAATAGTGATCACCAAATCTCTATTGCAACCATTACCAAATCAGCTAGAACTTGCTTACTTAAGGTGGCGCTATAGTCCGGGGTGGACCTGAGCCTCAGCCAACATGCTTCGCCAGCTAACTCTGTCTCCAGCTAGCCGTTGCCAATTTCGCACGCGCAGTTAGCTGACGACCCATTCCAATTGCGCACGCCACCATAGTCTCGGTGCTTCTCTACTGCGCCGTCCCTGCGGGGTGGATTCGAAGATTTTCCGGGCCGGGCGTTGGTTTCCATCCGCACTAGATGACCCAACCATTGTAGCCTTTTTATTTTGACTATTCTGGCTAGGTCGGTGTCGCTGTAGAACCCGTACAGTTCGATGTTATATCTCCTCCTCAAGTCTCCGTCTATGTAGACGGGTCCGTAAATCGTCCGAATCAGCTAGAAACGTATCGTGTATATCGTAATAGTCGCCCGTTAACGGACAGCCTTCTAGACACACCTCTGCGGAGTCACAATAGCGTACCTCCATAGTTCTATCAGTCACAGATTACCCACATCCACATACACTCGCTTTCAGCAGACGATTCGATACACATACCAGAGTACTGGAAAGAATAGAATGATAGGAAGAATAGGAAGACAAGATTACATACTGACGGCTCTAAATTGGACGCTGGAACAGGCGCAGGCATGGGATTATTTTGGAAGCTCTGGAATTAAGCTATTCCTTTGGGAGCAATAATTTTTTTAAGCGGAGCTAGCGGCCGCAATCTCATAATCATCATGCTCTGATAGCCAAGTGAACATTAAGGCCCCCCACACTGAGCGGATAAGCTCGCGGATAGCTCGCGCACGATCTGGGTCAGAAATTAATGCATATCTGGCACTCAAATCTGAGAGAATAAGGCTGAGTGCTTGAGCAGAGCTCACCTACGCTGCACCGAACTTGAAACATGCAGATTAAAGAGCTATGCCGGCGGTAGATATACAAAACTGTGGCCATGTGGTCAGACGCTTACACATATTATTGTAAAACGTTTTTTGCATGACCTTTCAAGAAATCGAATCTATTCGCCACCTGCTATGCGAATGTCCGACTCGAAATAGCAGTAAAATAAGGACCCTCGGTGGTTATTTCTATTAGCTTAGGCAATAGCAAGGTAATCCATGGGGATTAACTAGGGGGAAAAAATACTTTCAGATTAATGAAGAAATGGCTTTGCTTTCAGGGGTTGCTGGTAATGGTGCGCCTTTTAAAGTGGCGGATGGGGGAACGCTCACAAGGTATGGTGGGTACCAGGACGGAAATCAGGTATTCGGGGCAACCCAAAAACAGTAAGAAAATCCAGGTGCGTCTGCTTCAAATAAAGCGGCTTCGTGGTCGGCGTCTGTTCAGTTCAGTTAAATTGACTTTATATTTCACAAAAAACAATTTTACTTCTAGGTTCAAAAGGATTTGGCTTAAGATTTTGCCTTCTTTTACTTTTATAAGTTATCCTCTTAAAGCATTTTCTATAGCGAAGTACGTTTTTATGTAAATAATTATAAGGTCTATTCCAGCATCGGTTACTGTTAAGGATGATTCTTTTGCCTGCAATTTAAAGGATCTGCGGCGGCGTTCTTTGAGTATAGGGCATACGGCAATGAAATGAAACAAGACTCAACGTCAACGTTTGTAATCCATGTTGGGATCGGCCGTAAACAGCCTGGCAACTATTCAACAGCGCGGTATGTATGATGAGACAATTGATGAGATATGTTTTGCTTCCCCTCAACAAGACTTACGAGAGGAAGTTTTGGTGTTTTCTAGTTTCTCTATTTCTTTCCATTTTGTTCGGTTTCTTTTTTCGGTTAATTTGCGATTGGCCGACGACACATTTTAAGGATAGTCATAAGCCCTTGATCGCGAACTTATTATAAGAAAAATAATAGCTAAGCTGAAGGACCTCCTGAACTATTCTTTTCTAAACTCGGTTTGTTTTTGTCTTTTTGGAGTTGCTAAGAAAGCTACCAATAGACACAGTGGATCGAACTGTCGGTCTTAATGAGTCGTAACAGGAGCATCTATTAACCTAGCTTAACATATTGTTAGAAAAGAGGAAACACTTGTCAGGAAACACAACTCGGCAACAACAAAAAAGTCTACGGCCGACGTGACAAGAATGGATTGTAGAATTAGTACTAATTCAGGGACTTTTAACAGAACTGTATGGAAACCTACTTAGTAATGCTTTGAAAATAAACATTTTTTAATTTATTTTTCGTGCACAATTTTTCGCTGTGGCCACTGTTTTCTAAAATAGAACAAAAAAATAATTGTTGAATTGAAAAAACTTATTAACACATCAAAAAATACTTAGAACCGCAATTTTTAATTGAATCAATAAATAACTTTCCTAAGGAAGTCAACAAGTAATCGACGAAACGTCGGTGGAAAAAGTAGAATAAAAAGCTTTTTCCTTTTTCTTCAGTTAAAAAATACGACCGGAAATCCGGTCCGGAAAGCTATGAAAATCTAATACTGGCCCAAGCAAACAATCAAAATCACTTAAAATTATGTAACAAATAAGCTTTTTGAGGTATTCATCTTTTTTCTTTTGAAATCGATTTACCTTTCCTTTCTTTTGTGATTACTGAAGAAACAAATCAGTAAAGAAGAAAATTGTAGAAGTGTCCCACTTTTTTTTTAAATTAACTATAAGCTGTGTAATTGCCAATAAATCCAAACTTAATTATGCGCAAGAGCAATAGCTTCTGAAGTAGGTACGTATACATACCTACCAACTTTTTCAAATAATATAACAAAACAGTCTTGTGTGTAGGAATGTGTGTGCACTAAGAGCCAAGAAAAAAGAAAAATATATCAACCAAATACGCGCAACCGGAGAAAGTTTAATTCATTATATATATTTTGCAGATAAGTGTATCTATATGCGCCAGTAGACACTGCTATCGTTTCGTTACAGATAATTTTTTTTTTTATTATATTTTTGCAAACTTGGCGATAAGTTACAGTTGGTGGCAGTGGCCTGGCCACTGACCATTACACAAAGTTGCTATGCTATATCGAATGCTCATGTGTGGGTACAAACTATTGAATTGCAAAGAAACCTCAATATATGAAAAAATATATGTGAAAGAAAAATTGCTGATATAAAAAAAAAACAAATTGCAATTGCTTCTTGAGGTAGGTAGGGTAAGGCGGACATGTATAGCGGATAATACTGAATTTTATATGACAAACGGTCGGTAAAAAAGTGAAAATCGTGCCAACAAATTGCGCGATCAAACTGTTTTGACGGCTGGAGCACGCATAATAATTTTTAATATCTATTCAGAGCTTCGTGGTTTAAAATATGTAATTGATTCGGTGCGTAAGTGCTGGGCTTGATTGCGTCGCTCGTGAAGTGTCAGCAAAAGTCAAGCGCTTAACCCAATAAGCACTTTCTTTGTGCAAGGAAAGTAGCGAAACCCGAAACGTGTGCGACCTGGTTGTTGCAGGGCTAGAGAAAACCTTGTGAATATTTGGAGCTTTGAACGATTTGGCCACGCATTTAAAATGGAACCATTTAGTCTCGGTTTTCAAGCGACTTTATATCGACTCATATCTTATAGTAGATTCCGAAGTAAGTCCTAAAGGGACTTAAAGTCTTTACAAATTAGACGCTTTGGCTTATTTAGTCTGCAGAGTCGGCCCTCAAGTAAGCAAAATGCCTCTAAGTAAGCAAAATTGAGGACGCCATTCATCGCAATGAAATATATACTAAGGGTTGTGGCTTTCTGGGACATTGAAGGAGCCTTCACAATACATGTTTTAGGTCAATCAGCGCGGCCCTCAACATGAATATATCCCCAATCATAAGAAGGGACATGATCATGACAATGCTCAATAGCAGAATAATCCAAGCTCGCATCGATCATTTGGAAATCTCGGCATTAACGTCGAGGGGCCTCGCTTAGGGCTTTTTGTTGACTACTTACTTCAATCCTTGACAAAACAAAGAAATTCACACCGATGGTTTGGATATGCCGACGAAGTAGTTAGTTATCATTGTAAGTGGCAAATTCAAAAGCACCGTTTCAGAAAAAGGGCAAAAAAGTTAGAACAGGTACAACACCCAGCTGGGAATCTGCATGTCGGGTTGTCTTCGCTCTACCCCGACTATGGCTATTGATGTCACCCTGAGTCTTTCAACTTTTCAAAAACATAGCCAAATGGAAGTTAGACTGAGCATTTACCGTCTTTTCCTTTTGAAAAGCAAGACTCCTATTCCTACCTAGTCGGTCACTTAGCTATGTATGCCTCTCCGCGATATGTCTACAGAAAATGTCTTCCAGAAGAAGTTCTTCACAATAATCCCTCAAAAAAAAATTCAAAACAAGTCCACATCAATTTGACCTTGTCTGCTACACAGATGGTTCTTTAATAGAGACAGGGACCATGCCATGGAATATTGCCTCAAGCGGAATAGGCCTTATTGATAAGCGGAATAGGCTTATCCATTTTCCAGACCGAAGTCTTAAAAATCGATCAACTAATTAGAATAATTGTGGGTGCCGTGGCGTAATGGTTAGTGTGTGTGCTTACCACGCCGGAGGATTGGGTTCGAATCCTGCCATCGTCACCTGAAAAAAAAAGATTTGTTCTTTTTCACGGTACCCACCTCCGCGAGGGCCGACAAGCCCTCCAAGAGTATCATTTGTCTTGAAAAACTTCTTAAAGTGCCGTTCGGATTCGGCATAAAAATTATAGGTCCCCGAGCTATTGCGCCACTCTATTTATTTATTTTTTTTATTTTACTTAGAATAATTAGAATAATTCCTAGTTCTAATACACGAGGCGGGACAGTATTCTCGGACAGCCGAGCAGCTCGACTCAACCGTCATTAAATCAAAGCTTTTTCTGTAAACACTCATGACCGTCCAAGCACTAGCTAAGAACAAGCTTATTATCCTTCATTAGATTCAGCCCGTAAGAATTTTTCTACAAGCTTAGCTCGAATCGAAACCAACGAGGTCTGGCTTTATAACCTGAACAGCATTGCTCGAAAAAAATCTTCCCCAGATTTTCCCCAAGGTGGTTTAAGACCCTGAAAGTGACCAACCTGGGCAAGGCTATATTTTAAATCCTTACTGCGACCTGGAGAAATATCTTCATCGCATTGGCCTTTCACCGGATTCTACATGTAGCCTTTGTCTATAGAGAGCGATGCCGTCTTCATATAATCATGGAATGCTTGGCTCTCCTCCGTCTTTGGAAGAATATCCTCGGCAAAGAAGTTATACCATCGGCAAACCAACCCGATATCCCTACAAAGAAGATCCTTGTCTTCGTAACTGCGTCCTCTTTTTCTTTCAGGGTTGGTTACATGCCTCATTGAAAGCATGCAAACACGAAAACCTCATGCGCTAAATCAACTCTTAGGGTCACCCGCCTCTTAGCGATATGGGTTTTTGCAAGAGCTTTCCGTTAAATTTTTTTGAGCTCTTATTTAAATGGCTCTAGGAAAGCTGCAATGTGATTCCTTCTAAGAGACCGAAAACCCCAAGGAAGGGAGGGCAAAACCAAGCATATGCTGTCATCAAGAAAAGACACCCAACACCGACGTCTTGGCCAAAAGATCACCATCGACAAGGTCCCTAACTTTGAGGTAGTTAGGAACTTTGTCTACCTGGGTTCCGCTATCAATTCAGACAATGACACCAGCGCTGAAATCAAACGAAGGATATCCCTTGCCAATCGTTGTTTCTTTGGGCTAAGAAGGCAATTGAGTAGCAAAAGCCCTCTCTCGAGTAACTAAAGTGTCCATGTATTAGACCCTCATCATGCCAGTCCTGCTTTACGGTGCAGAAGCATGGACAAAGGCGTATGAAAACACTTTAGGCTGCTTCGAGAGGAAAATTCTTCGGACGATTTATGGTCCCATCTGCATAGACGGAGAGTGGAGGAGGAGATATAGCGATATACAGCGATACCGACCTAGCCAGAAGAGTCAAAACACAACGTCTACGATGGCTGGGTCATCTAGAGCCAACGCCCTGGCCCGGAAAATCTTCGAATCCACACCGCAGGGACGGCGCGGTAGAGGAGCACCGAGACTCAGGTAGCGCACGCAAGAGGAAAAGGACCTCAGCCAACTTCGCATGCGAAACTGTAGACGGCAAGCTAGAGACAGAGATCGCTGGCGAAGCTTGTTGGCTGAGGCCCAGGTCCACCCCGGACTGTAGCGCCACCTTAAGTAAGTAAGTTAGGCAAAAAAGGTTTTAGATTTTAAAACTGATTTCATGTGGGTTTTTTGCTAATTAAGATTTTCAGGTCTAGCCAGGCTCACATTGAAATGGAAGTTGGGAATCCAGTACTCAGCTATATCAGAAACCACTCCTCGAAAACTGGTGAACAATATTTAGCCAACACAACCTTAGGAAATTTCATACATCAACTTCCAGGTTCAACAGAATAAATTCAAAGAGAACAAACATCTCGAATAAGGTTAACGTAACATCTTCTATCTCGTGATAGGTTAACCTAAGAGCAAACCAATATTTTCAAAAGCAAAGCGTCTTCATATAATTCATAAATTCTTCATAATTTTCTTCAGAAATTTTCGAAAAAAATCGGATTGTGTCTCCGATGATCCTCATGGTCCAGAGGACTTTCATGAAAGCTTTGTGCAAAAATATTACGAAAACGCGGGGTTATTAGTTGCAGTGTTTCCTGCCAAAAGTGGTCACATGGCAGTATTCCTGCCTATCAGACAGATACCGAATGTTACATTTACTTTGCTCGGGTTCATTCTTTTAACAATGCTGACAGAGACTTGTGCTGAAATGAACTCATCAAAATTCGACATAAAATTGAAGTCAAACGGATTGAAAAAAAAATCCTGCAATTATTCGCATCCTATAGATGCCAAATCACCTGACAAGGTGTACCATATCACCCGCCCTTTAGGGACATGTGTTTTCGCAAGACATTTTCGTTTAATTTTTTTTGAGCTCTTAATTAAAAATTTTTTTAGTTTTGTAAATATTCAAAGAACAAAAGAACGCTATATCGCCCGAGTTTACCACACAAAAAGTAGTTGAAGGGAACTCCAAATTTTCTTACATTCCTGCCTATCGGACAGATTTTGACTATAACATTCAGTTTGCTCGGGTTCCTTCTATTAACCAGCCTGAAAGAGGCATGTGTTGATATGAATTCATCAAAATTCGACCTAAGTTGAAGTCACACGAATTGAAAAAAATCTTCGACAATTGTTAACATTCAAAGGATGACTTGTTCATTGGATTTGAACTCTTTAAATTAGGTGTAATTCGCCATTACAAGAAACTACGTTAAAAAACCTTTAAAAGAGTGCCTCCTGCATGGTCGATAAAAATTTTCCTCACGATAAGCTTTCGAAATAGAGAAATGCATATTTAGACGCCATCAACCCAAAGCCAACTCACATTCCATTCCCTAATATATTTGACACGCCAACCCACAGTCGATGTCATCAGTTCACACCTGCTCAAAGTTCATTCATCTGACGACTTTGGCGTTTAGATCTAATGCTAAGATTCGTGACAGGTTTTCAAGTGAAATGCTGCACAAGTATGGCTACGAGCGAGCATCTATCATTGCCAGCACCTCTATACGTTCACGCGACGGACAGCAATTATAGTCCATAAAGAGAGAAGGTGTTGCTCTTGGACCAGAGGTGGCTGTAGATACTTTTTTCTTGTCGCGCATTCTTCTAACGAGCGAAAGTGAACTTAGTCGACAAAAATAAGAAAAAAAAAAAACGAGAAAACGACATCAAATCTGGGCTTGGCCGACAAACCTATGCCACCGGAGGAGGTTAAGGTACACAATCTATTGCACTTTACCTTTGCGGAGTGACCAACTTCGGAAAAGCTTTAATTGGATTTCCACTTTTCCGTGCGGAGAAATGTTGGTCTCAATTCAAGGCTAGAGGGCTTCAAAGTTTGAGTAATATACCATTTGCGGAAGCCCCAGACACAGGGCGTACAGTCGTGGTCTTAACCTGTAACTGAATTTTAAGTGAAGGGCTGGGCCGTCTTTTAATCAAACTTTTACCTGTTTCGAGAGTGGCAGCTATTGCGAGTTCATATTACACTCGCTTTTGTTAGGCCCCAATAACTGAGTTTCAGCGGAAATTGAATTGAATAGATTTCAAGTGAACTGCGTTATCTTACGATCGGAACAATTATCATTGTATAAGCACGGCTGTAAATTAACCGCCCATTAGCGCCTTTTGAATAGTCCCACAGGCAGTCATTGTATCTGAGCTGGCTTCTACTTATGGTCGTGTGTATACCTGGTGCCTTATCTTGGGCCTTAAGCAAACAAATATTTATTCATCTACACTTGTGCATTGCAGACGCAATATAGGCCTTCATAGAGAGCGGGTACTGAGAACGTTTTGTGTAAAACCAATTAAAGGAACAAGGTCAGCATTATACAGGTGAAGTGGACATTGAAAGTGCTAATTGTCTTGTCTACGCGTAGGTATTGTCCAAGGAAAAGAGAAAAAAAAACATGTCGATAGAGGATCTTTCTGTTGTTAACGATAATTGAACGGTGTGCACTTTCGACATCATTGCTGGAAGACATTGTTGGAAGGATAGTTTAAAACGTATAACAATATAATGTAGCAGTATCGAACAAGGAAACCTAGAATTTCCAACTTGTGAGGGGTTACAGGACAGACAGCTTTTTGGATATTCCTCTGTTCCTTAGATTCGCTTCAATAAGGCGAAGTGGTGGAAGTGGCGCTCAAGCAGACCCTTTCGGGGTGCAACCTTACACCCTGTAATCAAAAACATTAAGTTTTAGTTCAAAGAAAAAAAAAGTAGTTAATAAGAATTAACTTGTTTTCTCTTTGGCAATAAACTAATCTTAGCTCGATTGGAGATTAATTTGGAGTTAATAAAAGCAATTAGGTTTGACATTGATATGTTAAAGCTTTTAAGCTTCTTAGAAATGATGGGTGACCAAACCTGTTGATATGCAAAAGCTTCAGTCCATCTACGACGGATTGCAAAATACCCGACCATACCAAAAAAAAAACTGCCACGCCTCCAAAAAGTGGGCGGGATACAAAAATATAACTGTTGAATGCTTTTACTAGGTGGTTGCATACATTTCGGCCTAAAACTTCGCCTTTTTTACTTAAAAACTCACTTTTTTTAAAGCCACGCCCACAAAAGTGGGCGGACACACATACTGCATAAACGTGAGTTGTTGTAGAAAGTTAGAAAATCCTTATATCTACAACTTTTGTCATATAATATTAGTCAAATTGCATATAAATTTATTGAAAAACAGTCATTTTAAGCTAAAATCCCTTAAAAAGTGGGCGTGGTTAATGAAAAGGCTAACATTTTTTGGCCACTTCAAAGACAATTATAAGGCAATGTTACATACCAAAAATGAATGCGTAGCACCATTCTAACATAGCTTAAATTTAGGAAAAGTATATTTTTAAATTAGACGTGGTCGCACATACAGGCCTATAGTGGGCGTGTCAGTGGGCGGATCCAGGTAATTTTCAAACTTGATCTGGTCCAATGAACTTCTAGCCAACCCACAAAATTTTAGCTCTCCACCGTAAAATTTAATTCCTAAAAGTTTTTCACATACGGACGGATGGACGGACGGACATGGCTTAATCGATAATCCTGACGGTCTCATTCACATCTCTAAAAGGTCTTAGGGGTCTACGATGATTATTTCACTGCGTTCCGAATTATACATCAAACTTAATATACCCTGGGTCGGGTATATACATATTGTTGGAAGCCGTGAAGAAATTATCTGACATGTTAGCAAGACTGATGTGCAAATATTTCACTTTTCGTGGGCGTAAGGTCTCGACTTCAAGCCGGCCAAGTGGATAGATAGCTTTCTTTTTTTTAAGGTTCCTTAATATCACAGTAGGCTTTCAGTTTGTTTCTATGAATTTGAAGAGTGTAGGAGGGTTAAAGGTTGTCTACAAGTAGGACCAAACCTTCAGCATAAAATAGAACCTTGGTAAGAGTTCGGCCAAATATGCGGCGGATACCAGAGAACTAAGAATGCAACCTTGAGGGAAACCTGATGACCCCTTGAAAAGATAAGTTGGAGCCGTCCCCAACTTGAGTGGGATTTTCGGTGTATTTCGACATTAGATAAATCCCGCTCAAGTCTATTATGTTTGGGCCTAAAGTAGTAAGCCTTTTCTCGGCCGACAATGACATTTAAAAATGTACTGCAAGTTTTTCAGCTTCGAGAAGAGCTTTAGGAACTACGAAACTTTACACTCAGCTCACGAGCATAGTGGCAAAAAACTTTGGTATTTTTGCTGCATTCCAAAATGTAGCAAAAACACTGTGCGAACAAAGATTTGTTCGCACAAACAAATACAATGTCTGAGCGAACAAATCTTTGTTCGCACAGACATTCATGCTTTTGGCTCGAGTTCGTAAGCCTTAAAAGTTTTAAGAACTTAAAAGAAAGCTTAAGGAGCTTTTTATACCCGACCCCAGGGTATATTTGTAAATTTTGTCTAATGTATAGTTTGTAACGCAGTGAAATAATCACTGTTAACCCTTAAGACCTTTTAGTGATATGATTGAATAATTAAACCTATGTCCGTCCGTTCGTCCGTATGTAAGCAATTTTGTGGCAATTTAAATAAAATTTTAAGCAAGGGCGCTGAAAATCGGTGAGTTGGCTGGAATTTCAGCCCTTCAGATCAAGTTCGAAAATTAGTCGAATCTGAGTCTCCCGCTACAGGCCAGTATGCGCGACCATGTCTTATTTTCATATATTTTATTTCTTCTCTCAATAAATTTCACTATTTGGTCAAAAGTCATATATATACTTAAACAGCAAAATATGTGGGGAACATGCACCCCCCGTCAACCCCCGTGCTCGAAGTTTCTTTTACCTTCTTTGGACTTCACTAAATTTTCACTTAAAACCACTACCTAAGCTCACCATGGGATCAATGTTCATTATTAAAAATAGCTAGTGGGCGGGCTATTGCGTTGGAGGGCGTTGGATTCTCCATCCCAATTGACCTCTGTCAAGCTCTGAATCGCATTAATCATTTGAAATCTCCTTTTATAAAAAAAAGGCCGTGGCATCGACACCTTTTCAATAGCATTGTAGCCTTTGTTCAAATATATTTTCGAAAACTGTGGTTTCCATGTGTTAAGTGCATTCTTATGTCAAAAATTAGGTTTTTGACATAAAACCTACAAAATTTTCGCAGAAAGTTGAAGGCATACAGAAATATGTTAACACATGATGCGAGATTTTCTTGATTGCAGGCAAACACATTGCAAATAAATATCATTTGTTAAACTGAAAGTAAAATGCGACCACGCCTACATTGGGGCGTTCGATTTTCTTGCAATGTTAATCTCAAAACACTTAAGCAAGAACATTGTATACAAAATTTGAGCGTGTCAGTGTATACCAAATAAAGTCGGCGTGTCAGTTCTGCTACGGGACCTAGAAAGACCAGAAATAAAGTTTCAAAGTCCTAGATCAAAATTTAAGGCCTAAGAACTGCCGACAGACAGACAGACGGACATGTCTCATTCGACTTACCATTTGGTCTCAATCATATGCCCCAAAGGTCTCGGGGGTCTACGGTGATTATTTCTCTATGTTAAAAATACCTTCTATCCTATGGGATGGGGTATAAAAATATCCCTCTACAAGATGTTTTATTATATGAAACCAGCACATCCTTCACAACGATATGCCTTCACATTTATCAAATAAAAGCACCCGCAGTTGACTAATCGTCAATATCCAGCCATGTATATTGATGCTGATGGTGGCAACAATTGTGTTTCCATTCAATCTTAAGTTCATCTCATTCCATTGCCAATTCAATAGAAAAATAAATTAATTTCACCAATAAGATTGATTATGTTGGCCTTTCTAATGCAGAACGAATGTACACTCGCTGGGTGTACGAAGTCCACACCAGGATCAGATCATTGTTTAAAACAAATTGCCCAGCAGCATCATTCATCATCTATCGGCAATGAACGGTAGTTCGTGAATAGGATACGTACGAGTATATCTGTGAATGCAGAACGTGCCGTTGTTAAAGGGGACACAAACGAGATACCCTCATGTATGGGGGGATACACTTTGAAGAAAGTAAATTAGATGGGGATTCTATGCCAATTTGAATGCAGGATGTAGTATGCACACACAGTGTGAAATGAATTGATTTCTTCATTATTGTATGAGGTTGGACATCATATGGCAAACAGGAGTTCTTTCAAAGATTGATGATCAGGAAGTAATTTGCACAAACTTCTATAGAAGAGCCATGGCTTGGATGGAAAGTTTGCAAAAATTACCGCCCGAAGGAAGCAAATAAGCACGAGCTAAAAGTAGGGACGTGGAAGAACAAAATTAATTAAAAAATAAAACAAAGTGCTTTCATAATCAGGATCTATTTTTAGAACAAATGGAGCACTGAGCTGTTTGGAAAGTAGATCGATTGACCAGATCAACCGGAAACGTCTTTGCTAATATCATAATTATTCTATGTTTTTTTAAAGTTTGCCAGTCGTTTTCTAATCAAATCAACAAGAAATTAGGGTTGAGCTAGTAATGGGTGTCCTATTACGACTGTTCAGAAACTGGACGAATTAATCGATTTTTACTGAGCACATGCCCGCATAGAGGCCTGATAAAACGTTCTCCATAAAAATGATGACAACGATTGTAGGTCAAAGAAACAAAGGTACAACAAACGGCAACGGCTCCTTGCATCTTCTCGTGAGAAAGGCTATTGAACTCGATATTTCTTAGACGTTTGATAGTTTGGCATCAGGCTCTCAAATTTTGAAATTCGACTTTAAAATCTAAAAAAAACATTCTTTTTCTAGTACCTAGTACACACAGCTTCAAAATACCAACAAAGAGCATTGTCTTTAGTTCAAGTAAAAATCGTGTTAATATATTAATATTAAAATTTTAATGTTTTTCAATTTTAATAATAATTTAAAATCCCATTTATGACTATTTTTTAAGGCTTTTTTAACAAAATAATAAAATAGTATACTTCTACTTACATCTTAAAAACGCTGTTCAAGAAATTTTTAAAAAGTCCGATACTTCCTACTGCAAAATTATGAAAATTAAAAAAAAGTAAAATGCATGAACGTACATCAATTTTTAAACAAGACTTAAAAAAATGATTGAATTGATACAAAATCTTAATAATTTCAAAGAGGCCAAACAAACTAATTACCCCCATGATCTATATCCGAAATCTCACCAGAATATTCACCGGTATCTAATATTTTTAGAAAAACTAAAATGGAAAGGTTTATGAGATTAATTTAAAAGGGCTTCAAGCCAACAAAATACCAAACCAAAAAATTGAAAGATATTAAAAGCTATTGGGAGTTTTTCAAAGTTCTTCAAACATTTACGAACAAGTATTTATTCATCCCATGTGCGGTTTTGCTTTTGACCACACTTCCCATTTTTTTCACACAGAAAAAGCTCTGCCTCTCACGCCTCTCGGTAAGAAGGTGCAATATTTCTGCGGACGACATTGAAGCTGCTTGAACTAACTCCCTGGGAATTCTCTCTAGTCCTTTGATTTGATGGCGCAGATGCAATCTCTTCCTTGGGTGCTGCAATACGTATTCGGGAATTTCTTACTTTGGATTCCTCATTTTGGCCATGGATCACATAGCTTGAGAAAACATGGTTCAATACTGTTAAGTGAAATCTTTCTTCCATCTTTTGAGCTTGGTACAAAACAAGCAAAGATGT
This sequence comes from Neoascia interrupta, assembly GCA_947623515.1. Classification (NCBI taxonomy): domain Eukaryota; kingdom Metazoa; phylum Arthropoda; class Insecta; order Diptera; family Syrphidae; genus Neoascia; species Neoascia interrupta. The sequence goes on along the minus strand of OX392462.1, from coordinate 58,131,998 downwards.
ATCTAACTAAGCGTTGGTATGTTGACTAGCGCTAATGGGCATCTGTTAGCTATTTGATAAACAGTCCTGCTCCACACCTAGAAGAAGGGTGCATCTTCTATACTTCTGTGGCAGGTGCATTGATATGATTGCGCTTTTCACGTCGCACATTGCACCAATTCTTTTACTTTTATGCGACACAGGCTTGTCTTTGCTTCCGAAGAAGCTACTATGAGATCTTTGAGTTCAGTCAGGTACTTCGCCTTCTTTGTGATCTGCTAACAATTCAAGGAATACCAGAAGTCGTCGATAGTGTTGCCAGACTGCCCATGCCGAAGGTGAATAGGAAAAGGACGACAGGTTTAAAGGAGTAGGAATATGCGGTATGCCTAATACTATTCCTTTTCTCCCTTCCAATTCTGTTCTCCTTTCCAATCCTATTCTCCTTCCCATTTCTATTTTTCTTCGAATTGCAAGCTTTTTGTTTTTAATACTTTTTCCCGTTGTCATTTATGAATCATTATTTATTTAAAAGGTCATCAGTTAGTACAAGAGTTCATCTGTAACGAACTTCTAAATACCCGACCTGTAACCATTTCACCTGTCGGTCTCCGGTCTCGATTATATCTTTAAAGGTCTTATGGTGATTACTTCACTGTGTTACAAACTACGCATCAAAATTCATATGTTGATGACGACCCGATTTGGGTGAGAAAGGTCGAGGCAAGCAGCATCGGTATAAGCCTGTTTCGAAGGTCACCAATCGACTTACCCAAAAGAGGGTAATGAAGGCTGGGGGTAACCGTTTCGGCGTAAGCCACGGTCAGAAGAATTAAAGTGGGCGAGCGAGGGACTGTCCTGAAGTGTAGGGACCCATGACTTTTACGAATGACCCAAGATAGAAATTTCGCTTAAGGACGGGGGGGATGTGGTTTGTATGCAATGGAGGGAGGTCGGGGGTAAAATTTTTCGGTACGACAAGAAGGTAGTGGGAGGACAACGAGGAGTTGTACTAAATGAAAGGGCAAGCTAAGGGCAACTGATGTCGGTATAAGTCCGTACCTCTTTTGCCCTTTAAGTAGGAATTAGCCTCAAGGATGGGAGAGTGCAGGGTTAATCTATTTCGGAAACCTTATAACGGTGGGAGATTTGGCGTTTACTGTAGGTGCTTAACAATTGAGTTCCTGGGTGGTATATAAGAGACGGGTTTTGCGTGGTCCTATTCGACCTGGAGATCAAGGTCCTCTTTAAGTCGAATCTTAACAAGATGGTTTAGATTTTCGAAAAAGTATTCACCTAGAGTTTTCTTTCTCATAGTTGATAGCCGGGACAGTAACATAGATGGTTAACCATGGTTTCTTACTCCTCCTCGTCTCTGCAACTTCTGCAGAAATCGTTGACGGCAGCACCAAGTCTTCTGGCATGTCTTCCTACCAGCCAATGGCTTGTGAGGGCCGTTTTCTTTTGAAGATTCGGTCTATTGAAGCAGATAAGTCTCTTATTTTTCCTTTTCCACTGCGGCACTGGATATATTTGCTTGAAAGAGTTTTTTAAGAGAGACGTGTGCTGATGTTATTCCATCTGTTGTTGGCCATTGTAATGGCTTCGGTGTCCGGTTTCAAATCCATCGACTTAAGGGTGGTGTCAGTTTCGTTACATGAGTCGGATTAGCACCCTTCTCTAGCTGCAGTTGCCTCTAATATCCCTGGTACCTGGAAACCAACACAGAGATGTGTTGAACCTGACAGAAATCTCATTGAGATTGCTATCGGTGGCGATTTCAAGGCTTGTTGTTGCTGTGAGTTTAATTTTTTAACTCAACAGCAATATTTTAAATCAAATATTGCTGTTGAGTTAAATGAAAAACATGCCGCGGCTTTTCGAACATCTGTGACTTTGCTTGATCCGAAAGGTTTTTAGAGACATATAAGTCAAGAGTACTGGAAAAGGCCCCTGCAAAAGATCCTTCTATGTAAATTTCTTGTGCAAATGCGTTTCACCTAACTCCCAGGCAATTTTGCTTGGAAATTCGGTGCTAGAAAGTGCTCCGCGAGGCACACTTTGTGAACCGCGGGTCTCGGCCTAGGGTATTACGCAATCTGTCGAAGACTAACCGAGTTAGTGTTTGGTACTGAACGTTGATTAGATAGACATAGTGTTGCGCTTTCTTGCTAGTTTTTATTAATTTCGTTCACCTTCGATAACCGCAAATTAAAACTGCATCTTTTAGTCGCCAAATAAAAACACATAATAGAAAGTGTCACCCTGAGGAAACCGATCAAACCGTAACCATCGAACGTGTTTCAAATTGCAATCAACAGAAATTATGGGATAGTTTTCACCGGCATGTGCATACCGCAACCTAAAAGACTCCAAGTTTGCGCTGCTGGCACGCTATAAATTTGCCAAAACTATGCGGCAGAAACAGCAATTATTGTCACTCAAGAGAAAAGCACTCCACAAACCGAAACAAACTCGTTGTGTTCAGCTGGTATCGCAGTGCAAGTGAATGAACTGCGTTCGTCACTTGTCACAAGCAACGCGCCAGTCAACGCAAAAGACAAAGGAGGAAACATAAAATAAACACGACTTAACAAGGGACCCAACAACGAAACATCAATAGTAGGTAGTAGTTTTATGTCATATAATAATATGCACACAACTAAAAACGTGCGGCAAATTTTAATTCAAAAGTTGTTATAAGTCAAACTGAGCAGGGTTTGAAATGGTTTTAATATGAGTTTCAATGTGTTGAAAAGGGGTTTTTCTAAAATGGAAAACCGACCTCTTGTGCCGGTTGTTAATTTTAAAAGGTCAGTCGTGGAAAAATTAAATTTGGTATAAGCTAACCAAAAAAATGAGAATGCAAACAAGAACAGGTTGACGGTTTTTTAAGTTTTGCAACTAGTAATTCGACATACTGAAATTAAACTTTGAAAAAAAAAAAAAAAAAATATATATATATGCATTAAAGGAAGAAATGTAGAAGTTTCGATTTAAAAAGTTGACGAGGCCCTTAGACTTCAATATCTTACATTATTGCATGACAGCCATTCTTCAGTCATGTGCATAATATTCAATTGTAGTCTTCCGCTGTCGAAAAATTGACAGGCGGTAATGAGTTAGGCACTGACGTGCGGATACATAATTCTATTATCAGACGCCTTCAAAAAAACCATAATACATTTTCCAACTCGCAATGCAGTCCAAAAAAGCACTCTCCCACCAAAAATAGTTCATAAACAATGCGGACAAAACTTTTCAATTGAAACAAATTAATTTATTAATTCTAACACATTAAACTGAACAATTTACGCAACTTTCACTCATTTTTACCACAGAAGAAATAACACTTCAATTGACTGATTCAATTGCCCAGTATTCCTCACAGCTAGCCAGCGAGAGAAGTGCATCGGTCTTGTAAAGACTCTTGTTGTTTCCATCAGAACAGCACTAAAAAGAACAGGGAAAAAACCTGCGATTCAAGGTACCAAACCGAGTTACCGCTCAACTGAACACAATCCCTCACTAATTATTGTACATGTAGTACCGATGTTCTAACGCTTTCAATTAAACACCTTTTCCCCAAAAGGTAGACCCGAGACTTTTGCCTCGTCATGATTCACCCAGTTGCGACCAGGCCAGACACATGGTGCAGCCAACTCCATCTCGGTCAAACAACAGCATCGTTGTCGTCTGTCAGAAAGCAAAAGTGGTAAGGCTCATCGCAATGTCTTCTGCTTCTGCTGATAGGTATGTCGGCTGTCTTCTTTGCATTGTTCATCCAGTCTACAAAGGTGGCCCAAGGTGGGTTCAAATAATCTATTTAGCCCGGTTTGAGAGTATGCGGTTGAGATCACGATCAAGTGCCGACGACGACGTCCGGTTGCCTATTTCTTAAAGGGAGAAAGTGAGAACCGGAAGAGCCCGAAATGGGCAGAAGTCGTCAATTTGGGTGATCGGCTAGCCCTGACATTATGATTGTCATAAAACAGCGCACAGTTGATCGTGTCTGAAGTTTTCTGTTACCCTAAGGCTGCAGCAATTACCGATGCAGACGCGAGTCTGTCGATCGCGATGGATCGATGCTGGATATTGGCTGGCGATGTTGATGTTGGCGGCTCCCTTGAAACGCGATTCGAAGAGTTCATTTAGTCAGGTGCAGCCAGAAGGGTAATGCCGCATTCTGTGTGTTCATATGGCTGTGACTAGGATGCAGTTTAAAATACATTGAACATTGTGAATGGAAGGGTTACCGCGCCGGCCTTCAAGTTGTGGGAAAGTATTATTTTTTTTGTTTGCTTCGCGTTCTTGGTTGCTCTGAGCTGCATTTCTTGCTGTTTTTCTCTTGAATTTAGGTGAAAGTAAAACTGTTTGAGAGTAATTGAACTGATTTCGATTGAGGTTGCTGTGGGGTAATTTGCTGGTTATAATTATGGGTTTAAAGGGTCAGACTCTGCACAGGGCTAGTATGATCAATAAGAAAGCGAAAACGATTTCTAAACGGCGGCGAAGAAAAACAAGTCATCTATCATAATGTCCGTGTTACAAAAAAAGACACGTTGTTGGACTTTTCCTGGCCTGGAAACTTGTTAATGCGAGGGCGCCGATTTGGGGTAGCTTTTCGAACTTGAGCCTATCAGGACGTTAAATTTTGTGCTAAGAATATCCCCCGGCATCCAGCCACATGATGGTCAAACTCATCCAGCAAACTGTCTGGATGAGTTTGACCATCATGACCCTGAGTGCCGAGAAGAAAATTGCCCACGGAGAAGGAATTCGACTAAGTTAAGTAAGGTATAATGGGAGCTTTTGATACCATCGGGCACATTTATGATGTTAGCTCTTTTGGTGGAATCTAGTATATCCAAGTAGGAGTGGAGTTACGGAAAAGCTCCTGATTGTCAGTCAGATTATATTGAAATGTATTGCATGTGGTGGCTTCGATTTTAGCGATTGTTTTTTACCCTTTATTACTAAACCTGAAAGTCATAATTTCCGGGCTGCTTTAGAGTGACGGGTGGGCTGCCTTCTTCTGACGTGATATTGTGTCAGCAGACTTGGATGAAGGTAGACTGGATCCAACGGCCAAAAGAAGTCTTGTCATTGAATACGAATGGACTCACTGGTGTATTTGAGGTAGGTTCAAGGTAGGGTGTATCAAGATATGCAGGCATAAATCAGTTTTTAGTGTGAAAAATATCATTTGGACCTTGTGACTTTACATTTCTTGAAATTTTATGTGTTGTGTTGCATTTTGAACATTTTGACTGTTCAAAGTGTTGATAATTTGATTTTGGGCTATAGGAGGAACCAACAATTTTAGAATAAATGATATTATAAACCCCAAAACCAGGGTTAAGTTTTACAAATTCTAAAAATAAACCACCGCGCTGAGGTGTTTGCAATCTGTTTAAGAATTGAAGTCGAATCCGAGGACGCAAACAGCGTTACTAAAAATTCCCCCCAGCAACCAACACTATGATTTCTGCATGTGCCAGGCAGATGTGTTGAAGACATGATAGGCTATCTAAAATTTTCAGGTAGCTCACCCACAGCCGGACTCTAGATATTAGCCGATAGTAATCCTTTTGTGGACACCCTATACTTGTACTCAGCAGCTCAGATTTCCACCTCGAAGCTATGCATTTGACTCTTTTCCTAAGGCTCGTTTGATGGCCCCGTGTTACGTATTGTAAGCTGCACACCTTTCCAATGTCTAGGAAGTCAGTGGATACCTATAGAAAGTCCCTCATTTGTGCCATTGAAAAGGCCTGAGATCATTAGATTTGTATAAAGAAGCAACCACTCACACAATCCGCCCACAAACACGAGAATCGATAAGTTTTTCAATATTTCTCCTGGTGTTTAAGAAATAGACATGTGCACTCAAGAGGACACAAACATCCACGCATTCCTCAGGTTTTTTAAGCCCGCCTCTGTCTATATGAGCTCCTATTCTCACTTCCCCGTGGCGGAACACAGGGTGCCTAGTACCTCAACTGGAGATTGGGTTCTAACCTCTTTTTGGAAAGTTGTTGGGGTAGCAGACGAGAAAGTGGGGAAGAGTGTTTCCACTAAGGTACTTCTCCTTGATTTCCATGAATTCCCCAGATGAAATCAACGGTGGTGTCCACAGTTCCAGTCAGACCGAACTACTTCGTGAACACCATATATGGACTACTACGACGTATTCGGAGCTCAGGCCTATAAGGAGTGGGTTATCCGGCGCTCCGTCCTAGGAGTCATCTCAAGGTTCTGGTTTTCCAGGTTGGAGGTCGTGTGACAAATAAATCTAAGATATCTTTCGAACCAGGCAGAGGCTTAATTCCTTAATTCGTTTGTAGACTGCCGGAACAGATTTAAGACTTAAGGACTAGATTTAAACACCTTGTCAAGAGTATACCCTCAATTTATATCCGGGGCTAAGACTATCAGATTAGGGACACACGACGACAAAAAAACGCGCGACAAAAAACAGCGCGATTTTCTGCAGCAAGCATACTCAACACACGAATTATAATTTTCCGTGCGGCTCCTGTCAGTTTTGATGAAAATTTAATTTTCGTAGTTGAAAAAAAGAGTTTAAAGCTTTTTGTGGTTTACGAAGTTCACAAACAATCATTTTCTGTGCGGTTCTTGTGAATTGACAAAAAAAAAACAAAAATTAATTTTTTTGTCGTGCGGTTTCAAAGTGTCGGAAAGCGGAAAATTGTCGCAAATCGAGTTTCGCGACTAATTGCCGCAGCCGCAGTCGTGTGTTTTCTACAATATAAACGCTTAAGCTTCTAGTCGGCCTGCAATTAGTCGCGCGTTTTTCTGTCGCTGTGTGTCTCTGGCCACATGGTATGACTCGAGCTATAAAGAGGCGATTATTTTGAAGGAGTCTTACTTTCGGTCTTACAAGGCCAACTGTAGGGAACCAAAATAAGGTCATTAATTAATAAGCTAACCGAACGTATCGCTGTTTATATTCGGGAGCGGCCCCTTTGGCAAACCCATATAAATATAAATTTAATATTATGATCATATAATAAGTTCAACTAAGCCAAAAATGATTGCAACGCTTGATTCATTGATAGAAGTTGAAGCAGAAAATTCTAGATTCTAAAATGTTAAAAGACCAAAAGCACTTAATGAAAGTAAAAGCTTTTGGTCTTTCGTCCATCCAATTTTAAAAACTGGGCGTCATCCTCCATCAACACTCGTCGTCTGGCATTCCAGTTGTCAGTTCCCTACACAAAGCCAATCTCTTCATAGCGCATTTTGCTACCAGATTCACGCTTTTATGTTGCGCAATGTTCCCGCCTGTACCTTCTTTCGCGGGTGGAGTAAAAATGCGTGCCGGTACATTGTTTGTGGGGTGCCGTGGCGTAGTGGTTAGTGTGTGTGCTAACAACACCGGAGGTCTGGGTTCGAATCCTGCCATCGTCACCTGAAAAAAAAGACTTGTTCTTTTTCAGGGTCCCCACCTCCGCGAGGGTCTGACAAGCCCTCCGAGAGTATCATTTGTCTTGAAAAACTTCTCAAAGTGCCGTTCGGATTCGGCAAAAAATTGTAGGTCCCCTTGTATGTAAAGATATTAACACATCAACATACATTGTTGAGAAGTTGGCCCTGGTTCACCTCGAGCTGTTGCGCCACTCTATTTATTTTTTTTACATTGTTTCAAACGACATTGTGCCAAATGCCTCAAAAATTTGAGGCTTTTGAAAGTGACACTAGTATATTAACACACGAATATTAACATTTGGCTTAATGCCGCTTAGGTAAAGTGTCATAAGGCCAATTTGGCACTTGATCGTGTCACTTGCGACTTTAGGACCCAAGAAAAGGTAAAACAAAAACCTAGCAGGGGGTTGCAGTGGAGGGGGCAGCATTTATACGTTCCACATTTGTCCCTATGACGCTTTGGTTAGTTGAGCATACGTCGCTTTAAAAAGTGTCATACTTTCAAATGATAAAATTTGGCTTTATCAAACTTTCACAAGGTCAGTTTTGATCAAATTCGGAGATTTCGCACAATATCACGTCAACGAAAAGTTTACACAATCGCAGCACTCACAAATCCGCTGGGGTCAGAGGGAGTGCCTCCGATTGCTCTAAGGATGTGTCCTTTTCCGCTGGCAAAACCATTGAGCAAACTTTTACGGTCGCACTTGAACGCAATCGACTAACCTCTTATTCAATGGATTAGAACCTTTCAAACCGTTCAATTCAAGTTGTTTTTTATGGCTTCAAGTCTGCTGGCATTTTAGCCCTACTGTGAGAAGTCATAAGTGCCCTTATAACATGAAATCTTAGCTGTATCAAACGACAGAGTAGTTTTTGTTTATCGTGGAAAGCAGACTCCAACATCAGCTTGGTTTGAGAAACTTGCTTTGGCGTTCACTCGAAACTTATTATTCTAATAGACAAGGAAAAATAATGTGAAACACAAAGTACCTCGCGGTCAGAATCTAACCTTTTTTAATTTTATGGCATTCATAGGCTGGTGTCATCTTCCTGGTGTTCCACTTTCACATGATCGCAAGTGACATCTATATAGTCGTTAAAAGGCGTCATAATTTTTTTTTACTAATCTCGCAGCCCTGGTGATCCCAATTCCAATATGATCGCAAAACATCTCTAAGGGCCCTAGATTTCCAGACTACTCCGACAGGAAAAGCGGAAAAAACAGTGCCTGGCAGAGAACATATAAATGAGGGTCATGCGCCCAACTTGTAACGGCCATTTAATTGACCCATATATCACATAGAACACTTAACGATGACACTCATTGTATCTGCCGTGTGCGCACTATACGTGTTCGCGGCAAACAGTGCTTAAGTGTTTTATGCTGTAGCACTTCAGACATCACTTTAACACGAAACACATGTCTTGCAACACCTTGGGGCACAATGAGATAAGAGCCAACATGAGCCACCGTCGGCGTCGTCGTCGTCGTCGCGTCGTCTTAGTAACTTCTTAGCTCTCTCTATATACGTTAGCTTGTAGCATTTGCACATCATATCCCAATTGCCGTTATAATGCCTACACCTGGTAATTAGTTAAACGCCTGCCGGGGTAATTAAGAGCACGTCCTAATCCATTCACAAATGGTATCCCCGCATACTTATGTTTGTATGCATGTTGGTAATGATAATATGCCCATTCGGCCAAGTCATCTTGAGTAGGTCAAATAATTGTCCATGTATGGCAGAGAACTCATTTTTAACAAAATGCCCTAGAGGAGTTCTCTACGCCTTGTATCATAATTCTTGTGCATAGCGAATAGGATCTAGAGATCTGGTATAGATTAATGGAGTTTCACCCATAAATGTCGGTCTTTTGAAGAATGTTCATGTCCAAGTGTTGCGCGTAGCTTGCTCTTTTCCTGGTCTAACTTCCTGATTACTATTTGTTGGGGAATTTAGGTCAACGCTAGGAAGTTTCATGATCTCGTACTTCAATGAAGTGTAGCAAGGATGACAGCCACTTTACTGCGGCTAAGTTTATGTAGGTGCTCCAATTAGTTGGATTTGGTTGTACACACATAGTGGAATCGAATTAAAAAGAAGCCTCAAGCAAAACTACGGTATAGAAAAGATAACTTCTTAATTCCGACAACTGGGCTAACAGAAAGCTTTATGTGAGGCTAATCAACTGAATAGATTTGCATAGCCAATGGTTGGTGTTAAAAAAAATTGAGACTTTTTCTGAAAGGAGCCGGTGTTGTGTGCACTCAAAATGTAAAACCCAATTGTGAGCTCACATGGAGACGTATTTAAGAAAAAGCCGTATGGCTTTTAGGCTTACAAAAAATCTGAATCAGATTTAGTCTTGTTTTTTTTTTCTTTAGTCTTGTTGTCTTTTTTTAACATTATGCGGCCTTGGGAAAATAGACTAATTAAAAGACCATCGATTTGACAGATGAAGCTTCAACAATACGGCCGCTATCGGCCAATATTCAAAAGACCTTATTTGAGGACCCTGGTTAAAATAAGGCACGAATTTTTAAACCAGTATTATAAAGTTTTACAAAATGGTGGATGTTCTGGTTTTTTCCTGTATCTAGGTTCCCAAGTATTTCGGCGATTGAAGTAATTGTGTTTGACGTGAGAGCTCTGCAGGCACCTTTTCTAGTAGGTGACCGGAGTTACCAGCTCGAGGACCTGATGGACACCCGTTTGGGTGGGAGGGGTCTAGGCAACCAGTGACGGTATAAACCTGTACGGAAGGTCACCGATCAAAGTTTGATTGGTTGAGACATACCCAAGGGTAATGAAGGCTGGGGGTAAACGTTTCGCTGTGAAACCGCTGTCAGCAGAGTTAAGGGGGCCAGTAAGAGACTTCCTGAAGGAAGGGTGGTCTCGTAACTGTTGGACTCCAGATGGGAATTTGCCTTGAGGTCGAGGAGGAGGTGGGGGGGGTCAGTGGGGAATAGTTCTTATATAAGAGAAAGCCCGGCAGGGGCAACCGACTTCTGTTTAAGTCCGAATCTTCTCTGCTAAGAATTATCCTCGGTGATGGGAAGGTGCAGGGGTGACCGATTCGGTATGAACCCTTGCAGGCGGGAATTCTCAGGCAAGAAGCTGATGTAGGGTAACCTTCCTCGGTGTAAGCCCGTACTACAGGCGACTCGCGTTAGAATTAGGGGAAGGTAGGGGAAACCGAAGCAGTATAAACCTGTACCAGAGAGAATTATGTGCTGGTGATCCCGTGGGGGTGGAGAGGTGAGGGCAACCGAAGCGGTATAAGCCCACACCGATCCACCCCTGTAAGGGAAAATAATGGGATATGGTGCGGAGGGGAGAGATGAGGAGAATGGCAATTACTGTAGGAGTACTACTAATTACGTCCGGTGTGGTATGAGGGACAAATAGGGTATCATTCCCTTGCTTCGAGTTTAACTAGATTTAGATCTTTGGTTTACTATTCCCCCTAAGTGATAGTTAGCCTTAAGGATTGGAGAGCGCAGGTGGGGTAACCGTTGCCGGAGGTTCTTCGTAAAGACGTTGAGGTAGGGTAACCGTTTCGGTGTAAACCTGAACCTCAGGTGATTTAAGTCAGGAGGAATAGGAGAGGTAGGGGTAACCGAAGCGGTATGAACCCGTAGCAGGGGGGAATGTGTACCAGTTTTCCCACAAGAGCGGAGACGTGAGGGCAACCTAATCAGTATGAGCCCTTGCCTGGCCGGTTCCGTTGGGAAAACCTTGGCTGAGGTGTGGTGGGGTATATTTGGCACTCCACTGTAGATGCTCCCTCATAGAGTTTGCATGTGAAGGAGGGATGGGTTGTGCAATCGACTAAAAAGTATGATTTTATTGTGTGCACTTAAGGTTTTGCGGAAGGCTGTTGTTGGTCATTATTCCACCACGCTGATTCAAATCAATCTGACTACAGGTTGGTGTAAAAATGAAAGTGACAGCAAGTTTAAGCGAAAAAAAGTTTTTGTAAATACCTGAGTAAGTGACAGTATACAAACAAAAACTAAAGCTAAAGCAAGTAAAGCACTTACCAAATTTTAAGAGATAAGTTTTTGATGCATGCGATATAGTCATTTCTATATCCTGCTTAATGTATAATTGGTTCTGTTTTCGTTTTGCTTCCGCTCTGCATTGTCATCTTTTGTCGCAGCTGAATGATATTTTGCGATTTTCCAGATGCAACGGTGCTGTAAAATTTTATTTTTGTAATATTATTACACAGAAAAATAGTGAGGAGAGATAATTTTTGATTAGTTAAGGAGCGTATCGGACGATAGATAGAAGTGCGCACAAAGCGATAAAAAAACATAATTTTAAATCAAAACTTATTGAAAAGAAGTTCAGAGAAGACATTCAACATGGTAATCTTGCTGTTAACACCGACGGGTCTGAGATGAACACGAACAGTGCTCAACTATGTTCTATGTTTAACTGATTACTACAAGCTAAGCTGGTAAGGAACACATAGGTACGTGATAACAGCACACACACAAAACTTTGGATGCTTAGCCTTTGCTGCTTTCAAGGCTATTTGTTACCACATTGGCTAATACCACATCCTAAAAGCTCATTAATGAATGCCCTAGTTGTCCCATTGGAAGAAAAAGGAGCACACGCTTCTAAGGGCGTTTTTCTTTTTTAGTTCATTGAAGAGCATACTTAACAGAGCTCGAGCACTCTGAGCATTCTCTGAACCAAGTGCGTGTTTGTAACGCTTTTGGGCACTTTTTTTGTTATCTGTCAGAATGCAAAATTTAAGAAACAAAAACTTGAAAAAAATGGCAAAATAGTTATTTGTAACAAGCCGAAAATGATGCAAAATTAATATAATTTCACCGAACAATAATTCAACAAACCCTTTTACTTTCGGCTTTTACTTTTACTTAGAGCAACTTACTTCCATTTTTAAATATTTTTTCAACTTTCATCTGTCATTTTGCTGTGTCAACAATTAGCTCAGAATGCTCAGTCTAATCATTTCGAGCGCATTGAGCGCGCTCTGATCATGCTCTGAGCGAAAAAAGAAATACAAATTTTTGTTTGACAGTTCGAGCTCTGCTCTGGCAAATGAACCGACCAGATATAGCTGAACTGTACACGACTCATTAGCCTGAGCTGTATCCAACTTGCTGCAATTAAAGGACATTTCCACTCTCATTTCTTGCAAAAGCCCAACTTCAAGGTAGATGTAGCCGACCTGCTGTAAACAGAATCCGCGCGGATATCACCTGTCAGGATGATACTCACGGGTCCCATCTGCATATCCTCAGCCCTGATTAAAATCATTCAACATCAGTTAACTTCAACACAAAGATTGTCTACAGAAAAATTGTTGATTTTTAAAGCTAGAAATTTAAACTAATTCTTGGGCCATAATTTTACTACTTATGCCTAGCGTACATGCACGTGGGCAAGTGTCTTGCAATTAACCACTCAATACCCAAGACTACCGCCCTATTTAGAAGAACACGATGTTTTGCTATTGATGCATTACAAGAAAAAGCATAAAATGCTTTGCCCGGTAACCTAGAAAAATCTAGACAAACAGAACACGTTCTTCTAATTTCCGTTGCACATAAACTGCATGTCACGCAACGAAACGAAAATAAATAAACCGAGCCGAAGTGAGAATGAAAATAAACAGATCCACGGTTATAAATACACAAGCAGTCAATTAATAAATTTGTCGAAATGTGAAATTCAAATCCTCGGCCCCCTCCGATTATAAATATGATCCGCGCCGTCGTTACCCAGTAGCGGCAACATCGCGCAATTGGCTTGTGGGACACCAGCGCCAGAACCACGCCATGGGAAAGTGTCATCGTAATAAATCAATCAAATCGCGGTTTTATACTTTTGATAGGCTGGCCTGGCCTGTCCACTTAGTGGGCAGTATTTGGAGAAATTGGTTCTCCAACCTGTGTGTTCTACATTGGACGAGTTGCCACTGCCCAAGAAGGCCTCAAAGCGATACATTTTTGTGTGTGCTGTGTGTCTCTGAATTTCTCGATTCTGACTAATTAGCCACTTGCCAAGGCGACTGAAACTTATATCAAAGTTTCTGTGGCAAAGTGAAATTATTTTATGACACGAGATGCCACAGATTAAGGTTTCTAGAATATGTATCAGGTCTAAAGTTGCCGCTGCACAGTGCACAGGCGGCGGCGCTAATAAGATTGATCGGCTAAGCGCGCATCTTTTTCGATGGAAAGAAAGCCTTCATCAACTTTGGGTTGGGGAATGAAAGCCACAAATTTATGCCCGCTTTCACAGTTAAGCTGCACAACAGCGGTATACACAACCCGATTAACCTCCCAATTAGATCGAATGCCCCTCTAATTAAAGCGCGCGAGTGCGCAAATTAAACCAATTGGGATCTGCGCGTTTCAGAACTTCCTCGATCGATCATCAGTGCAACACGAATGAATCTTGGGTGTATCTTGGCGGTTTCAGGGGCAAAAATTACTATACTCGCCCGACACAGTTATCCACTTGACCAGAAGAAGAAAACTGTAACTATTCGATAGTTATCTCCGAATCCCATTCTGTGTGTGTGGATGTTGAGCGCCAGCTTCTTTCTGCACAGAATGTGGGTTCTGTGAGATGTGGTGGCTTATTACAATTTGGCTGTTGTTGGTCTCATGCATGTTTCAGAGGCATTGCAAATTGCCGGCTTCTGGTGAACTAATCTTGCGAATTTCCGCCTGAATGCGCTGCTACCACTTGGTGCATGTTTCTGGGTTGGTCCAATCGCATACTTTGCTTAATAAAGAGGTCACTTGCCAATTTATCATCAAGTGTGTTGGCATCCAGGCCATCAGCAGGAGAGAGGCTTTTTTAATGCTGCTTCCGCCATCGATGGCTAAGTGATTAATAAGCGAGAAAAAGTTGGTGATTATGAGCGAACATGACACTTGTTAGGCTGTCAATATGCAGTAGCCGTAATTGGCCAGCAAAACATATCTGAGCCAATCATACAAGGTGGCTTCTGTTGTCAAAATGTTAGACAAGAGTTACTTTGACAGGACTTTGACAGGGTCGCTAAATAATGATCAATTACATTCAGTGGCAAAGCAAGCAATGGGTTAGTCAACTAGGGGAATGGCCAATTTGGGAACGGTCAGAACATCCGCTTAATTGTTTTGCATCAAGCGATAGTCACTATGGGTTGGTATGAATTTTGGGCTGGCAGCATTATTGGTCTGAGGTCAAATCGGCGTACCCCACAAGCGGACCATTAGGAATGCAGTAGGGTGGGAGGGTTATGATCCATCAACCCAGATCATAACCTCGCGCCTAAATGGAAAAGAAGAAGAAGAAGCATTATTGGTCCATACATCTCTGAAGAGTTACAAACGCTTCCTTCCAGTGTGCATATTTGGTCCGAATAGGAAAAATTCCACACCGACAGCTTGTGGCTTTAACACGGTGGCGCTATGTGGCACACGCACCGTGCACATTTGGACATTTCGAAAATTTTATTGCTATAAATTATGTAGACTCTATTACTATAGAGACTACTTACAAGACAAAAAGTACCGCTTTTTTCGATGTGATTTCGTTGTGGAGGCAAACTTAGGCTAACAATTTTAGGCGAAAACACCCCTAAAAGGGTTTTTTTTTAAGTTAAATATTCGCGTTTTGAGTGTTAATTGACGCCGAAAAAATATGGTTTTACGTATAATTAAAATATTAAGTATTATTTTATAAAAAATTCAACATTTGGGTTGAACTAAGGGAGAGAAAAGTACTCCTAAAAGGAGGATTTTTCTACATTTTTACACTTTTTGTCACAAATTATGCGTAGAAACTGTTTTTTGACTCTATGTTGGCACATTTAATAATTTTTATAAAATTTAACCATTCGGCTAACAATTGTGGGTTGAAACTACCCCTAAACATGGGTTAATCTTAAAATAGTTTTTTTTTTGGGTTGCTGATCGTGATCACAAATTTCGTTTTTTTTCTCGATAAACTAGGGCTTATTGAGAACCACTCAAATGAACCATATCTGGGCGAAAAATACTTTGACGAAAAACGATATCCGACGAAGAATGCCTATCCGACGCAGTGTTACCATGAAATATTTTTTCAGATCGGGAGATTAGCGAATCAGAAATTGTTTTGCAACTCATATTGGAATGATATTTTCCGAACATCACGCATATGAAAACTTTAAACCAAATTAATAATTTTGAATTTGCTCTTCATGAAATTGCATTGGATGAGACTTAAATATTTTATTTCATATCACATATGTACTTCCTGCTATTTATTTTTTTGCACAAGCCATCATTCATTCTAAAAATATATCAGTTATACCATGTCTCCACCGGACACTTATCTGCTATTAACATAAATACTAAACTAATCTCCCTTAAATCTCGAGACTTGCGATACAAATTTAAGACTTCTCGGTAAGTGATTAAAAACAAATCCCCTCATAAATATCATTCACCCTGTCCACAAACCTTTTTAAGGCAACATCCAAGCCTTTTTGCACGCCTTTGTTACAGTTTGACCGAGAAAAGACGTATGACAGATTTGTGGCAATATCATTTCTATTGGGATTTTTACAATGAAAATATTTTTTTGCAAAATGACAAAAAGAGTGCTTGTGTCAAATTTATCTTATTTTGTTCGGTGGAGGCGCTTTGAGATTTACTTTTAATCGTCTCCCGCTAATCGCAGTTTTATGGCCGGTGGAGACATCGTTTTATAAAAGCTTTAAGTGATCTTAAGCAAATAAAACTCCCTAAAAGATGCCGGATGCAGAAAAGTATATAAAAGGTACAAATGAGGTTTGCAATTTAAGAGTTTTGTTTTCCAGGATTGGGCTTATATATAAGTTCGTTGACTCACAAGTTCAGGCGTTATGTTTTCATGTTGACGGCACATAAATGAAAAAAAAAAGATAGGAAATTTTCAGCAAGTCACTACCGGCTTTTGAAAAAATTACTGCAATCTGGTTAATATTTGAATGTACTTTCTAGGTTGGAAAATCGGGAGAAAATGCAAGACTTTCGTCCGAAATCGGGGCATCGGGAATAGAAAGTTTCATCAAGTCACTACCAGCTTTTGAAAAAATTGTTGTTAATCTGCGACACATTTCAATGTACTTTACATTGAAATGTGAAATGTGTTATAATGTACGGGAGGATAACGATAAATCGGTGTTTCTGACTAAGGCCGACCTGGAAGAAGTGAAAAAAGTAGGTAGCTTTTTATATAGGCTCAAGCGCAACAATGCAGCCGGAACACACGGCCTAGCTGCTGAATTCCTTAAGCGGAGCATTATGGATCCTGTCGAGGCGGCTGAAAGCGCTTTAGGCTGCTTCGAGAGGAATATCCTTCGGATGATTTATTATTCCGCCTGCAAAGACGACATTGTATGGGTGCAGGGTCATAAGTCCATGTGCCAAAAGTCCATAATGGACTTATGACCCACTTGGGTGCCTGCAATCCCTCTGCCCGTTTCTTTTTTTACCTTTGCTTTGCTGCAAAAAAAAAAGTTCCCTTCAAAAATGATTCTGGACTTATGGCCCATTTGCTTTAAGAGATTGTGGATTTATGACCAAAGATCTTGTGGACCTTTGTCCCACATAGGTGGATTAAAGTTTTCTGAACTTATAACCCAACCATATCCATTATGGACTTTTGGCCCATGGCCTTATGACCATGCGCCACATGTATGCACTTCTCAACGACTTCTCTTCTTCATATGCAAGCGAAAAAAACGGCGTTTAAAGAACTTTTTCACACAGATTTAACTCTCGGAGGGTTTCTCAGACCCTCGCGGTATGTGAAATGTGATATCTCTATGAGCATACGGGAAATCTATTTTTTCATAATCATCAGGAGATGTCTAATTAAGATACCTACCATTATCAAGCTTGAGATTGCACTGCATCAAAAAAAAAAAAACCTTCTTGGACACATAACTACTGACATTAATAAAAGTTCAGCTAAGACTTTTTTCATGTTTGCCATATTTTAACTTCACTGAAAAGTGGGGAAATGTGTCTCACGTGCGTTAGGGAAGTTCTTGTCTAGTTGCAAAATACGCACTTCAAATGTTGCCTACCCACGAGATTGTTCTCGATTTTCCTGTTCTTGTTCCTGAAACCTAATAAATTCTGCACTGATTCTCTCTCCTATACCCAGATGGATCGATTTCTATTAAAATTTGTTTGCCTTTTTTGCGTAGACACACCTATAGCCCCTGGTTAAGATTTATAGCAACTTATTTTTACATCTTTTGATTTCATTCAAAACTTGTGGGGAAATTCTTGAACCATTTCAGAGCCAATGGAAAGTGTTGGTCAAAGTGTCAGTTGAAAGAGTGCCGGAAAACTCTCGGAATTACTGTTTTACGAAAAAAGACAAGGGATGTCTTTTCTACTAGGAAATGTTTTGACAAAAAAGTGATAAAAGTGGATTTTTTTAAAAGGAAATTTCTACCTCTTTAAGGAGAAAGCCACTTTATAGGAAACCGCATGCATGCGGAATAACAAATGCACCAGTTGCCACCATCTAGCAACATCATCAGCGTGCAGCATGCTCTCTTTCCGGTAGATATACGCCTGTGGCTACATGCACCAGTACCGTAACGATTGCCACCAACATGGTATTGTGTACACTCCATTTAACGAATTAATAATTTTATACGCGCGATCATTATACCTATGCACGGACTATCGCAACCAAATCAGTTTAAGTAGATTCTGTGTTGGTGGGCTCATTGGTTTGTAAAGATACTGGAGTTTTGATGAATTCACAAATGGAACCACATTATGAGCCGCAATTTTGAAAAGACGATAAAATTCACGTAGGCCAATCGAATGTGAGGTTCGTTGAACCTATAGCAGGCCACAAACTCGAAGTGATCGCGTTCCTACAAATGAGGTGGTGAAAATTAATATTTTATCCACTTTAATCTGGTGGACGTGATGCCAGTGGCAGCCAGGTACCTGCACTTTGGATACCGTCAGCCTGAATACGTGCGGTGTGCAGGTTTGACACACCAAAAAATGTTTCCAATGTGAAACTCCTATGACGGTGGATGGATAGGGTTAATTGAATTATGATCGTCGTGTAAGGTGAATCGACTTACCTGACCAGTCTAGTTGATGAAGTCAATCTTAATTCAAGGGAAATTCCAATTTGAAATAACTAAGTTCATATAATGTGTAGGTGTGATGATTCCATTCCTTTGGGACTTTTTTTTATCGAGAAGGTTTCGTTATTAAATAAATATGTTTTTTTCATTCATTCCTTCCACTCTAACGCTTTTAAAATAAAAAAAATGATTCTTGGGACCATATCTTGTCTTAGGAGCATAGGAACATAGGAAATGTTTGACTTATATTCGAAGTGAAGTTTTAATTAAAGCCACAAACCGCAAGAACACACATCCAGGTCATAATTTAAGCCCCAATCGAAACGTGAATCCAGCGATAAAATCGTTTTTACTGACTTACGTAAAATTTCCGAAAACATTCAGCGCATGTCACTTTCGATTGCCGGCGACGTCGTTAATCCTGTAAACATAAAAATCCATTGAAATTGCAAGCGATAACAAAACCCTTTCTGCACTGTAACATCTCCATAAGGAGCGCCAACAACATGCGCCGCATGCTGCACCGAGGTCCGTCCGAAAGTCCATTCTATACGCACTAGCGCAATGCAACGTTACGGTCCACTTATCAATTAATCGACTGATTTATCTGAAGGTATTTCCTTCACACTGCGACCCAGGATGCGCGAGGCCTGCGTATCTCATGAAGTGCCTGGTTTTTGCAACACTGTTGCAGTTGCTGCCTTGCCCCGAGGCTACATTAACCGAAACATTGTAATTGGCGCTGTGCAGAGGCCACACATTGCTCTGTGTAAATTATAAACTTAACATGTGTTGTGCTCTAGTATGTGTGAGAAAGTGTTGAAACATCACTTTAAGGAAGAATTTTATTACGTAGTCGGCACAGCGTTGCAACTTGTCAAGTACATAGTTAAGTTGTAATGCACTATAGGCAAGGCGCGCCAAAAAAGCGAAACACCATTGTGTGGATGAAAGAAAAACAGAACGCACTCCTGTTGTAGCCAACTGCATGATGGACCATTCTTGGCCAACGTTATCAGAGCCGAGTGACAAGGCTGCAGTACATAATAAAAGTGGCCATCGAGAGATGGAGCCTTTGTACTGATGGTCCGGTCTCGCCCGGCCAATCTGATTTAAATTTTATGATGCATAATTAGTCGAAGGCTTCATCACTATTCATTGCTGAAGTCGTTGTCTCATCATCATAGAGCGCCCCTCTGACCTTGTCTGATGGACTAATTGGTTTATTGATGGAGGGGCTTACACATAAACACGATCGACGACTATCCACGCAGGCTAGCATTGATAGATGACCAGTATCATCGCGAGTATCAATATTATAAATACTCAAGACTTGGACGGATCCATGGCACAGCAAATTGAAAGCCATTTAATAAAGTATATTGAACACCAGGAGCTACGCAGTCATAATTCATCGTTGAGTGGAAATCTGCCTAATTCAGACGAACGATAGACTCGGCTTCCATTCCGACCTGATTTGTCTGACTTTGTATGAAAAAAATATATGACACATCGCAAGGTTGAGTTTTTTTGTTACTGATGTAGGTATCTAACATAAGACCCTCCGTGCGCAAGCCACAAACCGTCAAAAGATAGCTAAGTTCGAGTTACATAGAGGAAGTAAGCCTAGTGACAAAATGCGAGTGACAAATAGATTTTGTCGTCGAACTGTGTGCACCTAAATGGATAAAAGAGTTATGAGAGTGTTATAAGAGCTTAGCTCCCATAAGAGTGTAAGTTGAGCTATGATGTGTATAATTGTAATAATCGAATGACTCTTGGAGTGAAAATGTGCATCAAAATTAATGGCAGTATTCTCATCTTATTAGTAAGGCAGTATTCTTATCTTATTATCCTGCCATCGTCACCTGAAAAAAAAAGACTTGTTCTTTTTCACGGTCCCCACCTCCGCGAGGGTTTGACAAGCCCTCCGAGAGTATTAATTGTCTTGAAAAACTTCTCAAAGTGCCGTTCGGATTCGGCAAAAAACTGTAGGTCCCCTTGTATGTAAAGAAATAAACACACCAGCATACATTGCTGAGAAGTTGGCCCTGGTTCACCTCGAGCTGTTGCGCCGCTCTATCTATCTATTCTCATCTTATTTACCGACAAATTGAATAAATTTATAAGTTTAAATATTTGTAATCGTCTATTCTAGAGGCATTTTTTCATAATACACCCGCGAATAAGGAATTAGACTACCCATATAATGTATCACATCGCCCGAGCGGAAGGGAGAAAAAGAGGTGAAACAAGGAAGAAGAGGTAAAGGAGGAGAGGTACCTGTGACCCTTGTTTTGAATAGCTGCATATGGTAAAAAGCAGGAAAGAGTGATTGTGGCAGAACATTCCTAATTCGATTCGAACGGCTTAAGAAAGAACCTCTGAACTTCTCTGTATGTCTGAAAGTGGGCTCAAGGCTGAACAGCAAGGGGCCTAGGGGTTCTTTTGTACGACAAAAAGAACCCCTGTTCGTAGACAGCATACGAACGATACCGCCCACCCGACCTGAAGGTGAAAGTAGCTGTGTCTAAGCTCAAGTGCAACAAAGCAGCCGGAGCAGACGGCCTAGCTGCCGAACTTTTTAAATCCGCTGGCGATGAGCTGGTTAGGAGCATGCACCAGCTCATCTGCAAGATATGGTCAGAAGAAAGCATGCCCGACGAATGGAACCTCAGCATTGTTTCCCCGATCCTGAAGAAAGGAGACCCTCTGAGTTGTGCCAACTACAGATGCATCAGTCTTCTTAACATCGCATACAAGATGTTTTCTGCTGTACTGTGTGAACGCCTGAAGACGTTTGTCAGCAATCTGATAGGCACATATCAGTGTGGCTTTAGGCCAGGAAAGTCCACCATCGATCAAATATTCACACTGCGGCAAATTTTGGAGAAAACCCAGGGATTCCAAATCGATACACACCACCTCCTCATCGATTTCAAGGCCGCGTATGACAGCATCTATAGAGACAAGCTATATAGCGCAATGTTAAGTTTTGGCATCCCTGCCAAACTCGTCAGTCTGTGCAGGATGACAATGGAAAACTCACGCTGTTCCGTCAAGATCGGCAAAGACCTCACCGACCCCTTTGATGTCAAAAAAGGATTTAGACAAGGCGACGCGCTGTCATGCGACTTCTTTAACATCATACTTGAGAGAATTGTGCAGAACTCTCGCGCCAACACCAGAGGTACAATCTTTCAAAAGTCCGTTCAACTACTTGCATACGCAGACGACATTGACATAATCGGTAGAACAAAGCGTGATGTCAGTGAAGCCTTCGTGAGTATTGGGACGGAAGCGGCGAATATGGGCTTAGCAGTCAAGGAGGGCAAAACCAAGTATATGCTGTCATCAAGAAAAGACACCCAACACCGACATGTCTTGGACAAAATATCCCCATCGACAGCTATAACTTTGAGGTAGTTAGGGACTTTGTCTACCTGGGTTCCGCTATCAATTCAGGCAATGACACCAGCGCTGAAATCAAACGAAGGATAACTCTTGCCAATCGCTGTTTCTTTGGGCAATTGAGTAGCAAAGCCCTCTCTCGCGCAACTAAAGTGTCCGTGTATAAGACCCTCATCATCCCAGTCCTGCTTTACGGTGCAGAAGCATGGACCCTGTCAAAGGCGGATGAAAACACTTAAGGCTGCTTTGAGAGAAAAATTCTTCGGACGATTTACGGTCCCGTCTTCATAGACGGAGAGTGGAGGAGGAGATATAACATCGAACTGTGCGGGCTGTACAGCGATACCGACCTAGCCAAGAGTCAAAACACAACGTCTACGATGGCTGGGCGCTCATCTAGAGCGGATGGACACCAACGCCCCGGCCCGGAAAATCTTCGAATCCACACCGCAGGGACGGCGCGGTAGAGGAGCACCGAGACTCAGGTGGCGCACGCAAGTGGAAGGGGACCTCAGCCAACTTCGCGTGCGAAACTGGAGACGGCTAGCTAGAGACAGAGCTGGCTGGCGAAGCTTGTTGGCTGAGGCCCAGGTCCACCCCGGACTGTAGCGCCACCTTAAGTACTTAAGTAAGTAAGACTTGAAGACTACTTGGTTCCAAGGTGTATTACTAATCCATTAAATAATATGAGATTCGTTGGTCCCAAATACACGTTTTTTTTGACAAGAGATATTGGTACCAAACTAAACGCTTGTGAAATATCTAGCGCGAGTATCTTATCACTTAAATCTTCTCAAGGAATGAGGAGGAGATATGCCATCAAAGCACCAGTGGCGCTTTGCTACCTTTATTTAGAACCTTTCGCTATTCAGAGAATTTCATAAGCTGAAAATAGATATTTCATTAGCCTTAAAATAATCAGCATTTCCATAACCTTATAAAGATGGGAAGTAAGTGCAATTGAACGATAGCTAGAGTGAGACCTGAGGAAGACCTGAGGAAAAAGAAAAGTATAAAACCGATGAAAAAGCTTACACAATGGTTTTGCCAGCGAAGATTTCTTCAGAACAATCGGTAATATTCAATCTGGACCTGCGGATTTTGTGAATGTGGAACTCCTTACGTAATTTTTTGAATGCACGAGTGCGACAGTGAACTTGTTCCATAATTAGCGATGAGACCCACCTTTGGGGCAATGTAGTAATTTCTGCCTCAACTTTTGGTCGCATGAAAATTTAACAACACCGATATAAGCAATGCAGTAATTTCTGGCTTGTTTAAAGCTATTACTATACAGAGGAGTGGGCCTTGTAAACCGAAAGTAAAGGATTCCTTCAAATTGATCGCCTCTTTGCAGTTTGAATCAAACCACTTATTCTCCTTCGGATGGCAGAAATATTCGTGCAGCAAAAATAATCTACACAGGCTCTTATGGGGCAGGCGAATCCAACTTCTACAGGGGTTGCAGTGACTGTACTATGCCCTATTTCTTAATTCAGTGCCTAGTTTCATTTCAGCCACAATGAAAACAAAAAAAAATGAAATATTAGATATGTGATGCCACTGACCCCGCCAAATCTGAAACTTTTGACTGTTTGTTAATTGACAAAAATTCAGTACAGAGCAAGTGCGTTTTCCCGCCTTAGTTTTATTGGTCAGCTTTTGTTTACTTTTTCACCCAGTTAACAAGTATATCAAAACCGGATGACAAACTTGTATAGAACTTGGCATAGTTTATAACGTCCGCCGTTGGGTTCGCCGGACCACACAAGCGAACCAATATGTGTCCTCGGCGGACCGAGTATGTGGCCTCGACGTTTACCCGAGCAAAACTGAACTGATGCTGTTCACCACTTAAATCATGGTACCCGATTTACCCTCCCCGTCTTAATCGTCAGTCTCATACCCTATTCTCCAGCGCTAAGTATCGGGGTATAATTCTTGATCCCTAACTTAACTGGAAACATAACATCGAATACAGAATTAAAAGGGGCACGCCTTTCTTTTTCCCCTAAAGGGATGATATGACTTATCATCCGTAACACATAACTGTTATGCGTCCAATTCTAACCTTTGGGTCGCTAAGGGTATCCCGTGTTGAGTAAAGCCTATAACCTCACGAAACTCAAAAGACTGCACAGAACAGCCAGCATAGACTCCAAGGGTGCACTAAGGTCTGCTCCAACGAACGCCCTTACTGCACTCCTACATCTTTTCCCATCGATCTACACATAAAAGATACATAGAGCTGCACTATGCAGTGCAGTTAGACTCAAAGAATTTGGGTGGTGGACTGCATAGGCCGTACAGCCACAGCAACATCCTGGCTCCGTTATCAAATGGCTTGGTTCCATTCGTAACTGACTACACAACACCCAAAATAAGCTTCACGAAAGGGTTTCCACGTATAGGGTTTTCTTCCAGAGCAGAATGTAAGAGGGACGAAGTAGTAGCAAAGAACTTCAATACGGCTATATACACCGATCGAAGATTGGTGTGTGGGCCGGTGTCTACTCGGAATCACCGCAATTTTCTATGTGATGAATTCGCTTGCCGAATTTGACAGCGTTTTCTGGGCGAAATTACCGGATATCCGAGAGGTCTGATCGCAACGTTAGCGTGACACAACGCACAAACAAAACATTGCCATCCTTATTGACAGTGAAGCCGCCACCAAAGTTATTGATTCGGCCACCATATTATCTAAATTGGTGTAGAAGCCGTCGCGAGCTTGCCCGTCTAGATGAACGTTTCAGGTTCTTAATTATGAATTAAGCAATTTGGTTTGTTCGCAATTTCTCAATGGTACAGTCCTTTACTTCTGTGGCATACTTTATAATAAAAATAGAACAAAAGACCTACTCAATAGAACCTGCCCTGATATCGCCAGAATCACGCTGATAATAACGAGGGAATGGCCAATTGGAGACCCTGTGGCCAAACTATAGGTTTTTCATACAACCGCCCCCATTGCCGAAGTTACGGAAATGTGAATGAGAAAGAAACTCTCTCACTTGCTCTGCTAATGTCCGAGAGCGTCTATATCCTCTGGTTGGATAGTAACCTATCACAAAATGGGTTCCACGACTCGTGGTATCAAAAAGGCACAATGCACATCAAAGATGCTACTTGAGTTCACTCTTGAGCGGCCGCCGCCTCTAACTGGCCTGCCTAGTCATTCTTTCTGATAGACAACCAACACGAGAGGAGCGCACCCCTGGAACTCCTAAAAACAGGTGGTGGGGACCAGCTCTGGAACTCCTGGGACCAGCTCTGGAACCAGGTGGTGGAAAACCTCTCCTGAGTAGAAAGAACATATCTACAACAAAAAACGAAATCCTTTGTTACAATCCTTCTGACAAACCCTATACAAGACCATTATTTTTACTTCATATTATCGCCACAGGTGTCGTCCGAAGCTCATACGTAAAAAGTCAATCTACATTACGCGCTTCGAGCGTGAGACATGAACTGCAACCCTAGCCGATTAGAATACTGTCGCTTACGCTTCTACTCATTCGCTGTTGTCCTTCGAACATCATCAAACAAATTGCATTTTCAAAGTGCACGTCAACGAAAAGCCGACACGACTTATGTGTAGTGTAATTAATGTGGGTACTGTGTCCATAGTCTTAGCGGCGATAGTTGTAAGGTTTGCCCACAGGTACTGTTGGGAAAAGCCACTACCTGTCAAGGTGGTGGGTCGTCAGCGAAAATCCCAATCGACTGGCAAAGCCTGGATGGAAATGGACACAACCAAGCGCAAAGTTGGCAGGAAAAACACACTTAACACCTATGTACGTTGGTATAGTTGCTGGAGCGGTGCGTGCCTATACAAAGCGCACCTCACACCTTTCTACATTGAGTGTGGTCAGGTGGAATGAGCACTTGCATTCTAATGTTTTGAAGGGCAAAACGTTCACTGAACCAACAGCCAGCGGGTGGGCATGAATACTATCGTTAATTCAATGAGGTAGAAACATGTCACTCTTGGATTACCCTCGGAAAGGATAACCGCTTGAGGTTAGCTGGTATACAGATCGGCGATGTATGTAGATTCAACTATAGTGAATATAATCATGATTGCAAATTATATTCAAGGATCATTGAAATAATACATCTTGCAAACCACAGGTCGTCCTAGGTAAAAGCAACGCACATAATTGAATTGGACGATATTTATGAAGGCACCTGCTTCGAAAGGTATTAATTCTCAGAAAAATATTAGACTATCCGGTAGTTATTTACTGAGCGTTATCAACTAACAAATATATCAACTAACAAATAGTTTCATTTGTTCATTCAACATTTAGTAATCACCGTAAGAGAACGTTTTTGTAGAAATTATACGATATTTTTCAAAACCTTCGCTAATCTGGGAAAAACAATAATTGTACAACGAATGAAGGATAAATCATGTTTATATAGTACAAAAATAAAAGTACAATTAACTTGATAAATACAATTTTTATAATGGATTCGTGAAATCAAATGAGAGGGAGTGTAAGCCGTTATCTAATTCGCTTTTCTCATAGAATTTTTCCGTACAAATGCTTATTGATGTGTGGGTGTCATTGTGAAGTGGTTAGTGTGTCGCATTACCATGCACTAGGTCCAGGGTTCGAGTTCCGACCGGGACAATTAAAATTTTATTACGGCCCCGCCCCTGCGAGGGTCTGACAAACCCTCCGAGAGTTTGTCATGACATAAGATACCTCTCAGATCGCTGTTCGGAATTGGCATGACAAACATTTGCGGTGTTTACGGTTTTTTTCATATTCAAATGCGGTAGCGGTGTTTTCTTCCACCGCCTTAGCTTATGGACATGCGGTAGTCGAGTTTGAAAAAGATGCATACTCATTTGACTTCATTGTGGAGTATGGTAAACACACTGAACGCAAAGTTTGTGGTGTTGCATTATCTGTGAGTAGATGTTAAGGCGCAAAATATTGTGTTCGCATGCCAATCTCTGATTAGAAGTTATGTAAACCCACCAACTACCAAATTATTTTTAAAAAAATCTAAACTTCCCCGCAAGGACAGTAAAATGTGTTGGCTTTCGTGAGAAACAAGCCCACAAACGCAAAAATCCCCTGTAAGTTGTGTACGTACAAGCGTCTTACCAAATCCATGTCATGATCTATTGCCCATCCAATCGCGTAGGGTCAAAAAGACATGTATAGCATTCTTTGCTATAGAAAAGACTTGTGCAAACATTTCTAACGTATTGGATTCCTCTTAGTTGCCAGGATAATCGATTCTCCAATTCTTTTGCCCATAAATCAATCCGAAATCGAACGATTTCGCCAACTCAAGAACGATCCGCATATATAAGTACAGTTTCATTACACTTTTCCGACACCTAAAGAGTCTTGGCTCTTCCGGGCTCGCACGATTCTCTATTCAATAACCATGGCAGCGATCTTCATCAATGGAGTGGATATTAATTTCAACGCTGATTCAATTGTATGCGCCATCCAACCGCGAGAAGAATCGCGAGAAGAATCGCGCGGGAAATCGTCAAGCAAGTCTATAGGAATGAAACTGCGAACTTTTCGCTGCCCTGCTAGACGGCTACACATTCAATAGTTTTTACTGGTGCGTCTCAGACGATAATTTGGGTGGATTTATATCAATGCAGAGTGGATCTAACGCCGAAGATAGTTTGTTTGTTATTTATATAGTCACGAAAGATATATCAAACAAATTTGGCCCCTGGTATCGATCACTTAGCTTTTTTTGCCCTAAAGCTCTATAAAATTGAATTGTCATTTTACGACCTTCTAAGCCTATTTTGACCATTATGTAGTGTGTACAGTTATGCTTTATATACCTAAACAAGCCAAGCTTTGGAGGACAATCAAGGTAAGCCCAATAGATCTCCGATTTTCGCAATAGGTATATTGGTCAAAACATTGTGTGGCTGAAGTTCATCGAAGTGTTCTCTCAGCCTGGATTTTTATTAAAGCTTGCTGTGGTTGGTACAATATCCGCGCATCACACCTATTCTTTGGGAAACCCATTCATTTATGTATTTGATCTATATACATGTTGCCCACGGCTCAGAAGAGCATCATGAGAAAATCAGACAACGTGACTGCAACTGGTTGCATTGTCACAGTCTTCTATAGAAATCAGAGATGCAGAACATTGGAAATGGGTGATTTGGTGCATGCTATTCAATTCGGTTACTGATACAGTTAGTTGTCGTAAAGAATTCGATAAGCTTCGATAATTTTTACAAATAACGGCTCACTGCACTGTTAAAAGTAATACCATACCAACGCAGGCAGATATTGATACCGGTGCGAGTTCAGGCGTAGGTACTGCATGGCTTCTGTCTGGCTGACTAATTACCCGATGGTGTTTTCAATCATCTCTTGAGTCTTGATAGTCGTTGTCATTTGTGTTTTGAGTCGAATGTTCGTGTTGTTATTAATTTTGTTCCATAATTTTGCTTTGATTAACAGACACAGAGTGATGGGGGCGATTATGTCGGTATTGTACGCATGTCCCTTGTCCCAGCACTCTGTCCTACTTTACCCAATTCCTTAATATGTCCACCTAGTTTACCTAATTTCTTTTTCAAAACAAGCTGCTGTTTTTGCCGAAGAGTGGTGCTGTCCCGAAAAGTTCCATTCGGGAATGTTATACGGCACAGAGGGATTAGTTTTATCGAGGTCCTGAAAGCGATCATCGTCAAGCAGAGTTTATAACGATAAATGCTGTAACACAAGGTTCTCAAGTCGATAAAAAGATATGGTGTAGGTATCTATCTTCACTTGAAATTCATTGCCCTTTTGTCTTAGCGTAAAAATCTGGTCTACAATCGATCTGCCGAGTAGAAAATTTGAATAAGTGCTACGTGCCGAATATTTTGTAACGCAAAACAGCTTAAGGTTTCATATTCTATGATGAACAGTGATATACCTCGATAAAGTTCTTCAAGACATAGGGTCGTGCTTCATTGTGGATGGAGTGCAATGTGCACTTAGGGCTTCGACCCTTCCACCTCATTAATCACTTGGTACTTGCAGCTTACGAAAACATCAGCACCTTATCATTTACATTAAACAACCAAAATAACAAATTACAAGTTCGAAACAAGTTGCGTGCAATAATACCTACAAAAAAATGCCATAACTTGATTACAAAAAAAAAACTCAAAAAATTAAGATTTATGTAGGTATTCTCTTATATTATCAAAATTTACTGCACATGATTCCAGGAAAAATATTGATCGTTGTGCGGGCGAAATCTGAGAATGATCCTTTAAGGTTTGAAAGTTCAGCATAAGTCTTTGACCGGCCATACGAAAGGAATTCGTGTTTGGACAAACACACATACTGCTTGGTCGACAAGGTCAAGAACATTTGGCAAAACGCATGCTGCGCTGAAATGCCCGATGTAAGATTAAATGACCATCCAAGAATTTAAAAAATTTGCTTTAAATTTGGTAAGCGGACTCACACACCCTTTTAAGTTCAACGTCTTATTTGTGCAGTTTATAAGAGACATTATAGAGACAGTCGACGCGATGAGGTAAAGATCCGCGAACGAAACTAACTTTTCGACACCGCTATTCTCACTATTAACCAGCAGTTGAATCATCAACCAGCAATCATGAATTTAGATATACCAGGACTAACCACTCTAGAAAAGGCGAAGGGTCATAAGACCACAGGCCAAAGTCCATAATGGACCTCGCATCATAAACGCGGTACAAATACTAGAATACCATAAGAAAACTAGACAAAATAACAAGGATTTTTACGTGACTACAAATTGAAGTGGAAGCCATAGATATCCTTAAGAAGTGGAGTGACGACCTCGAACGTGACTCAGAGAATTTTGTTGATTTATGATTATTACTAACGGGTGATTTTTTTAAGAGGTTGAGAACTTTTTTAAAAAAAAAAAACACAAAAAATTCGAAAAAATTAATGAAATATTTATTTGAATCGATAGTTTGAACCTTGCAATTTAATGTTTAAAGATAATTTCATGCAAATGTTGACCGCGGCTGCGTCTCAGGTAGCCCATCCGCTAAGTACAATTTTAGCATACTCTTTCACACATATCGGCCGGTATCTCACAAATTAATGCATGGATGTTGGCTTCCAGTGCGTCAATCGAAGCGGGCTTGTCCCTATAGACATTAGCCTTGACATACCCCCACAAAAAATAATCCAATGGTGTCAAATCGCACGATCTAGGCGGCCAATTGACCGGCCCGAAACGTGAAATTAACTGTTCACCAAACTCGCCTCGCAAGTGCGCCATTGTTTCGCGTGCTGTGTGGCATGTGGCACCGTCTTGTTGAAACCACATATCATGCAAGTCAAGAACTTCCATTTCGGGTAAAAAAAAGTTTGTTATCATCGCTCGGTAGCGTTCACCATTGACAGTAACGCTGCGATTCGCATCATCTTTGAAGAAATATGGCCCAATAATGCCGCCGGCCCATAAACCGCACCAAACAGTGGCTTTTTCGGGATGCATTGGTAGCTGTTGCAATGCTTCTGGCTGATCTTCACTCCAAATGCGGCAATTTTGCTTATTTACGTACCCATTCAACCAAAAATGAGCCTCAGCGCTGAACACAACTTTTCGATAAAAAAGCGGATCCTCGGCCAGCTTTCCAAGAGCCCATTCACCAAAAATTCGGCGTTGTGGTAGGTCGGCTGGCTTTAGTTCTTGCACCAGCTGTATCTTAAAAGGCTTTACGCCCAAATCCTTCCGCAAAATTTTCCACGTAGTGCTGTAACAAAGGCCTAACTGCTGGGAACGGCGCCGAATCGACATTTCGCGGTCTTCTGTCACATTAGCTGATACGGTCGCAATATTTTCTTCACTACGCACAGTACATAAACGTGTTGGTGGTTTAATGTCCAACAAAGTAAATTTGGTGCGAAATTTGGTCACAATCTTCCGAATAGACTGCTCAGAAGGTCGAGAATGCCGACCATAAAATGGAAGCAGCGCGCGATGAACATTTCGAACCGAGCACGAATTTTGATAGTAAAATTCAATAATTTGCAAGCGTTGTTCATTTGTAAGACGATCCATGGTTAAATTGCAAACCAAACTGAAGCTGTTTGACAGTGACACAAGGTACTAAACACATGTCAGCTGTCAAAACCAGTGTTGCCAAAACCAAACCAGCTAAAAAATCACCCGTTATTAAAGAAGCCTGTCGTACGACAGGAACAATGCAGCACACATCGATTAAAATCATAAATAAAAAATTGCCGTGGGCCCAACCCAAAATCATGCGAGCCGACCACTTCGCGGTGAGCTACCTAGTCACATAATTCGGACCTGCACATAGCGCTTTGAATACCTATGCATATTTATTGTAGGGGAACTTTAGATTTTTTACTTTTAACTCAAAATTATATGCTTCACCTTTATGGAAGAAGCTTATAATTTTGGAATTTTTCGGTACTATATTATTCGGTACTGGTGAACACAAAGAATTCTAGAGGAAGTGGACAGGATCTGCAGGAATCCTTTATAAAGGCGAAGCATATAATTTTTCGGTACTACCAGGCCAGGTACTCCAATGAACCTAAGTAATACTGTAATGAGCCCAAAGATTTCTGGAGGAAGTGGGCAGGAGCTGGAGAGATCCTTTTTATAGGGGAAGCATGTCATTTTTCGGTTCTACCAGGCCAGGAACTCAATGAACCCAAGTTATACTGTAATGAGCCCAAAGAATTCTGTAGGAAGTGGGCAGGAGCTGGAGATATCCTTTATAAAGGGGAAGCATATCATTTTCGGTTCTCCCAGGCCAGAATCTGCAATGAACCCAAGTAATACTGTAATGAGCCCAAAGAATTCTGGAGGAAGTGGGCAGGAACTGAAGAGATCCTTTATAAAGGGAAAGCATAATCATTTTTTGGTTCTACCAGGCCAGGATCTGCAATGAACCCAATTAATACTGCAATGAGCCCTAAGAATTCTGGAGGAAGTGGGCAGGAGCTGGAGAAATCCTTTATAAAGGGGAAGCATATAATTTTTCGGTTCTACCAGGCCAGGATCTTCAATGAACCCAAGTAATACTGTAATGGGTTCCCAAAGAATTGTGGAGGAAGTGGGCAGGAGCTGAAGAGATCCTTTATAAAGGGGAAGCATATCATCTTTCGGTTCTATCAGGCCAGGATCTTTAATGAACAAGTAATACTGTAATGAGCCCAAAGAATTTTGGAGGAAGTGGGCAGGAGCTGGAGAGATCCTTTATAAAGGGGAAGCATATAATTTTTCGGTTCTACCAGGCCAGGATCTTCAATGAACCCAAGTAATACTGTAATGAGCCCAAAGAATTCTGGAGGAAGTGGGCAGGAGCTGGAGAGATCCTTTATAAAGGGGAAGCATATAATTTTTCGGTTCTACCAGGCCAGGATCTCCAATGAACTCAAGTAATACTGTAATGGGTTCCCAAAGAATTCTGGAGGAAGTGGGCAGGAGCTGAAGAGATCCTTTATAAAGGGGAAGCATATCATCTTTCGGTTCTGTCAGGCCAGGATCTTCAATGAACCCAAGTAATACTGTAATGAGCCCAAAGAATTTTGGAGGAAGTGGGCAGGAGCTGGAGAGATCCTTTATAAAGGGGAAGCATATAATTTTTCGGTTCTACCAGGCCAGGATCTCCAATGAACCCAAGTAATACTGTAATGAGCCCAAAGAATTCTGGAGGAAGTGGGCAGAAGCTGGAGAGATCCTTTATAAAGGGAAAGCATATAATTTTTCGGTTTTGCCAGGCCAGGATCTCCAATGAACCCAAGTAATACTGTAATGAGCCCAAAGAATTCTGGAGGAAGTGGGCAGGACCTGGAGAGATCCTTTATAAAGGGGAAGCATATAATTTTTCGGTTCTACAAGGCCAGGATCTCCAATGAACCCAAGTATTACTGTAATGAGCCCAAAGAATTCTGGAGGAAGTGGGCAGGAGCTGGAGAGATCCTTTATAAACGGGACTCATATCATTTTTTGGTTCTACCAGGCCAGGAACTTCAATGAGCCCAAGTAATACCGTAATAAGCCCAAAGAATTCTGGAAAAAGTGGCCAAGAGCTGGAAGGATCCTTTAAAAATGGAAAGCATATGATTTTTCGATACTACCATATTAGGAACTCCAATTAGCCCAAAGAATTCTGGAGGAAGTGGGCAAGATCTGGAGCAATCCTTTATTAAGGGGAAACATATCATTTTTCGGTACTACCAGGCCAGGAACTCCAATGAACCCAAGTATTACTGTAATGCCCCAAAGAATTCTGGAGGAAGTGGGCAGGAGCTGGAGAGATCCTTCATAGAGGAGAAGATATAATTTTTCGGTTCTGCCAGGCCAGGAACTTCAATGAACAAAAGTAATACTGTAATGAGCCCAAAGAATTCTGGAGGAAGTGGGCAGAGCTGGAAGGATCCTTTAAAAAGGATATCATTATTAAAAACCATATCATTATCAGCAGAAGGAATCCTTTATAAAGGTGAAAGCAGTCAATTTTCCGGTATTAACAGGTTAGGAACACCAATGAACCCAAGGAATACTGCAATGAGCCCATAGAATTCTGGGGGAGGTGGGCAGGAGCCAATGAGCCCAAGGTATTCTGGAAGAAGTGGGCAGGAGCTGGAGGAATCTTTTTCTGGAGGGATTGGGCAGGAGTTTAAGGAATCCTTTAAAGGTGAAGCATTCCTTTTTTGGTACTAACATGTTAGAAACTCCAATGATCCCAAACAAATAAAAACATTGCAGAATTTATTTAAAAAAAAATTGACTCTGCCCCTCGACACGATTTGAACTCCGAACCAACGAAACGCGAGCTGAACACTTTCCTAGTGAGCTACCGAGTCACACGACTTGGACTTGTCATTTGGCGACTGTACGTGACATACTTACGCACATAGCGGTTTATTATTATAATTATAAAGGGGATTATAATTTTGTTAATCTGTAATTAAATTACAAAAATCAGTAATCTTAAAGTTAGTACTAGCTGCCAGGGCTTTCGACTAGAAATATACAAATTTGAGAAGTAAGGTGAAATAGAATTTTCAAGCTCTAGAGAATGTTATATAAATTATATGCATGGTTTATATTTTCTAAGGTAATATTTGATTAGAGATTTAAAAATTTCCAAAAATAATCATAGACGTATATGTATACCTACATTATGCTTCATCAATCGCGTCTCTCAAGCCCTTCTGCCTGCGTAGTTCTATGCAGCCCTGATTAAGTGTCGATAGCCAGTGCGGCAACTATGAGGTGCCGCCTGTGATGTGATGGGTTACACACGAAACCACAACAAAGCCCATAGTTTGAAGATGAATGACGGCAAGCACATAAGGAAGCATATAAAGCTGTTCTGCCCAGAAGGACTGGAACTGCTCGCTAACTCAAGCTCTAGGAGCAGAGAGGCCAGAGGAATAAGGGCCTCTCAGAAGGAATAGAAAAATAGGAGAAGATAGAGAAAAGTACAGGTGGAATGAGGTTCGAAAGTTCTACCAAAGGATTAAAAATTCCTGCCAAGGCAATAAATTTTTTTTGTTAAATGTTAAAGTTCTTTCTAGATCATTTGTTGTGGAATGCAAATAAAAAAAATTTATTCTATCTTTTACCCCGACGTTTCGTCTATTGGTTTTCAGCTTTTTAAAGGGTGCTGCATTTGAAAAATTGATTTTTCTGATCGCTTGTTAATCCATACAACCTGTGTGAATAGATGTTCCTCAAGCTTCCTTGTACATAGTTATTATTCTCGCGTAGTGAAGATGGCGGCAACATTAAATAATGCCTTTTAAGGTTACATTTTCGGGAGGAAAATTAAGAAAAAACTGATGTTGTACAATGTGCTTCATGAATGTGAACGCAAAGCTGTAAACTGTAAATAAACCAAATGTAAACCTGTTGTACTGTGTGAAACACCCGCCCAAATGAACCGTTCTCGAGTATTGGGACGGACACGGTAAAAATAATAACTAAATCAAAAACAAGTATATTCTGCCATAAAGACGAGACACGCGGCACAGGCAATTAAGTTGGAGCCTTCTCTCGAACAACTAAAGTATCCTCTTATTAGACCCTCGCCTCATCATTTTCTTGTCTTTATGTTAACAAGGTTATTGTTATCCTGGCTCGTAAACCACTAACATAATAATCACTAACCCCGACTACGACTACCGGGAATAAGAACCTTCGCTTTGGGCCCCGGAAACGATTTATGGGAAAACCGAAAAACAGGTGTTTTCAGTGTATAATACCATGTTTTCACCGGGTACTAATCCGCGCTTAATATAAATCTTCATTAAATCCTCCACAAATTACGCAGTTAACCATACAAAATTAAATCCTCGCGGCAAGTAATTGAAAATAAGTTTCCTCATAATACCATATAAACACCGGGCACTTATCCACGATTTGTATAAATCTTTATTAAATCCTCTACAAATCACGAGATTTACCATACAAATTTAAATCCTCTGGGCAAGCGATTAAAAATAAATCCTACATACCTATACTACCTAACTACATACCTATCACGTTAAATGCTACAGAAGATTAAATTGCTTGTTAATACAGTACAAACTACTTCACGCTTCACCGAACAATAAGCCGCGTTTTACATAAATCTTCAACTAATCTCCCACAAATCGCGGGATTTACCACACAAATTTAAATCCTCTTGGCAAGCACCTAATTAAAAATAAATTTCCTTGTAACTCGAAATCAATCTTTTCACAGACCTTTTTAATTAAACTTTTAATTTTTAGCAGTTTTCGAACACCTTTATAAAAGTTTGAGAATTGGAAAAGAAATCTGAAACTGTTCGCGTTTGGAAGATCTGTCAAGAACGTTTTTAATTGGGGTTTTTAAAACTATTTTTTTGTTTCATTTGCTCCTGGGAAACGTAACCGCCATGGCGTCATTCTGTTTGGGGAGCAAAACTAAAAACAAGAATTTTCGCCTCAAGTTAATCGATACACTTCGAGATTTATTTTTAATTCTCTTTCATTGATCTCAGCTTTCTGACCGGTGGAAACATCGCAACAAACTAAACGCTAGGTTAGCAATATGAGCGAAAACAAATAGGAACTCTACCTATCATACGAGACATAAACCAACTTCAATACAGTTTGAGTGGCACAGTTTTGATTTGACAAAGTGTCAAATTGCTCAAAACAACGTCAAACTTCTACAAATTTTTTTGCATTGCTCTTGCTCTTGAAATTACTTCCAATATTTGTTTGCTCGGAAACAAATTTAATTTGCAGTTGAATTTAAAACAAGTCGATTCCACAAAAACTAATCTTGAACTTGTTTAAATTTAATAATGGCAATGCATCATGATGCAACACCAACATATTCGAGGTGGCTCACCGAAGAGGTGTTCAAACTCATCGATATGGTCCGCAGTGACGAGGCAATCTACAATCCTCGGCACAAGTATTACTTCTGCAGGCCATATGTGGAGAATTTTTGGCGAGAAGTGGACCTAAGATTAAGGAAAAATCGTAAATGAAAAACATATAACAATTAGGTCCTTTGGCTTGTAAAATTGTCGAGTGTTGTACAATTTCAGCTGGTGCAAGCTTGGCTAAATGGACAAACCTGAGAATATCCTTTCGGAGGGAGTATACAAACTATCAGGAAGAGAAAGTACCACCATGTTGGTCGTACTTTGACAAAATGTTCTTTTTGCATCCATATTTAAGAAAGTAAGTGAATATGAATTTATGTAGGTATTGAAAAAATCCCGAGACTTTTCAGGTTTAGTTGCATGTTTTTGCTTTTAAAACTTTAAAGGTTGCATATCAAGCTCAGGTAGAATACTTTTCACTCCCAATAGATGCTACCTTTTCAAATTCCATTCCCCAAAACAATATTTTTTTTTTCTCAAATAAAATTTTGACAATAAATCTACTTATAGCAGTAAGAAGCAAACAGGGCACAAGGACCTTGATTCTCATCTTCAAGAAGCACTTGCCCAGATTACAAATGCGGCTTGTAAGCCACAAATTAGCGCAAACGTTAGTCCTGCCAACGATTACATGGATCATTACTTGTCGTATTGTGAGGACGATCCGCATGCATCACCAGAAATGGATGATATAATAGAGGAGGAAGACGAAAACGAAACCAACTGCAATTCGAATTCCATAAGAAATGAGATCAAGTCAGAATGCGAAACAGAGAATGAGAACACGGGGAACAATCAAGAACATGATGATTTTAAAGACATAATCGTCGAGATCTCAGATGAGGTTCCTTCAAGTTCAGCTGCAGATGGTTTGAAAAGGGAAGCTGCCCACAATACGGGTTTGAGGAGCCTATTCAAACGCTGTCGTACCGAGCCGGGTACAAGTTCGGCGGTGTCATTGCCGCCAACCAATATATCTTTGGTGAGGCCATTGGCGATGGCATCAGCTTTAACTGAAGGAAGCTCGCTTAATCACTCTGCTGTGGGCTCCTTGCATGGCAATGTTTCAAATCATCTGGTAACAAGCCCAGGTAGTCCTGCTAGGAGAAACGACTTTTGTGAATGTAAAACTGACTCAGATGCAATGTTCCTTATGAGCCTTTTGCCAGATATACGAAAGCTTAACGGTCGAGACAGGGGTAAGATTAAGATTGCATTTCAAAATATTTTACAGGAATATTTGTATCCAGATTGAAAATAAATGTTAGTAACTTCAACCGCTAGTGTCTTTTTTGAGAACGAAATCAGTCATAACTTTATTTTATGGATAATTGCAGAAGGTAACCTACAGGACAATTAGGCAGCACCTGACTTTTTTTTATTGTAAACCAAGACTATGGTAATGGGAGAAGAAACAGATTGTGGTGGAACAGACAAATTATCACTTAATAAATATAGGGAAGCGAATTGTAGACAAAACTAAACCTTGCTGCACACCAGCGTTTGTAAGTTTGATATGCCATGCATACATAACAATCAATTGAAATCGTTCAAAAAAATGCAACAAAATTAGAATAAAATTTTTTAAGGACTCACCTATACATCAATTAAGCGTTCCATGTCCATGCTGGCAAATATGATCAATAACGAATTCTTGACATATGTAATTGTATTTCTGCAAGTAGAAAAACCCAGTTTTAGTTGTAGGGAATTTAATAAGATAAGGAAAATTCAATCAAAGAAAAATGAAAGAAAGAAAAATAGGTTATCATAAAAAATAGAATGAATCCGAAACCCTACTCATTTAGGATGAGATTTCGTTATCAAAATAGTTTTTCTTTCATCCCACACTTTAAGCCACCAAGATTGACCACTCTCTTAAGTTTTTCACAGCCAACAATGCAAATCACTTTTATTTGGATAAAAAATACATCGATGTAACAATGATGAATAGAAAAACACGAAAAACAGAAAAGCCAACACGACACACTGAAAATTTGTATTTGAATGTTTCAAAAATTACAAAAATAAATTATTTTGACAGCATTTCCAAGGATGTTGTGTTTTATTTCATTATTCCTTGAAATTGTGTTCTAAGAAGTTTTATTGACCTTTTTACAAATAAAGACATGCTAAAAGGGTTAATTTAACTGATAACTAGGATCTACTTTCGACGCTTTCGACTTAGCGACAAAGTGGCGTAAGCGGTGTTAGGATTTGACGGTATTTTCGATTTTTATTCTAAAGGTATATAACAAGATTCAAACCTTTGTTCCACAAAGAGCATTCAGGTGTCAAACCATTTTTTAACCGAGTCTCAAGCCTCTTATCCAATCAGTGGAATGCATTTAGCCGAAAGTGGTATACATTAGCCGAGACAACAACCTTTAGTTAGCAACCTAATCCTAAAGTTAGACCCTGAACTTGTACCATACAAATGTGGGGGGTTGATCGTAGAAAGGGGAAAAGTCAAGAGAGGCGATATAGTCTTTCCGTTTGCCGGGTGGTATCTTTCCAGCTACCGCTCCATAGTTTGGTTCCTTGGCTTATAATGTGGAAAGAGATTTTCATAAGTCCAAAGGAGATCGATCAGAGCGGGCGTAAGGAAGCCGCTGCTTTCTCACAACATATAGTTTTCTTTTGTTGTCTGGGCTAAAGACCCCTTTGTTAGGGAAGTATTTAATCAACCTAAGGGATTGTCGTGGCGAGGCCGGCAATCAAACGGTAGGGAGGGTTAAGAAAAATTTTCTCGCGCGCCATAACATCTTCGGCGCATAAGACTGGCATGGTTTTGCTAGTGGGGTCAACGAGTCAAAGGACCCACGCCTCCGACGAGCTTAGGATGGCTACCTGCATGCCAGCGACGACTCTCAGATCAGAAACTGACCTCCTAACAGCGGTTAAGAAGACCTGCGTTAAAGAGAGTTAAAATCCTTAAAAAAAAAACGAAGCGGGCTCTGAACTTAAGCTCTGTTTAGGAATCTCTTTAGAAAGCTCTGTTAAAGAATTTTTTTTTTGCAAAAAAATTTAGTAAGTTTCATTAAAATATTTTTACGTAATCATTAATATGCTGTGAATCAAATGAGACCTTTGGTATGGAAAAGTAGATTGTTTTATTTGGCAACTTTGTGAGCTTTGGTAAAACTTGGTAAAAGTTTTTAGATCTAAAATACATAAAGCTTCAGACTATGTTGTAACATTTTTCTTTGAGCTTTCCATCCAACATGGAATACCTCTATCTTGTCTGTCCGTCCCAACGCGTTGTAACTTCTAATTTCCAACTTCTAAGAGCCAGTTTTTCAGTGCTGAGTTAAGCCCAGCTTAAACAAAAATCTGTTAATCTCGGAACAAAATGAATCTAGAGCAAACCCAGCGAACAGTTTTCCAGTGCAGAGTTAAAGCCTTCAGCCCAATGAATCTATTGCGTTCGTCACGTTGAAGTTCACAACTGACAACTGAGTTCAACATAGCTACACCTTCATATGGGAAGCGGCCCATAGAAGAACTTCGTGACTTCGTCGCTTCCTATAAGAACGCGTGTATTTCACTGAGTTGTCAGTTGTGTACATTGACTTAACGGGTGCAACGGATTCATTGGACTGAAGATCAGTAAAGTTGTCAAAATATTCGAATCTCGAAATTACGAACTCTCCCAGCTCTCACTTCACATAGAAAAACCAAAGAAAAGAAGTTCGGGCAAAGCCACTGTCATTTCACACAGAAAAAACATTCAATGAAGCTCTTACTGTTCAGTTCACCAGTTGTTTCGGAATTAACTCACAAAATTTAGCAAGTTAAGCCAAGACTAATCCCGGATCAATATTAACTTAAAAATTCATTTCTGGGGTTAATCTTAGTTTAACTCCTAATGAAAAAAATTTAGACGGATGACATTTTTAGCCGTTTTCACACATTTTTGTCACACAAAATGTCACAAAAATAAAAGTGGTCCCCCCTTATCTCCAGTGTTATTTGGAAAAATCGTATGAAGAAAATCATACGTGTGAGAAATTATCTAAAATTTTAAGGCAAACTATAGCTTAGTTTGAAGTTTCAATAACTTCGAAGATTTCACCCAAAAGCGCAAAAGATATATTAGCGGTTATATAAGGATCTTGTTTCAATTTGGTTGAATTGAAACAAGATCCTTGTAGCGTAGAAGAAGATGTAGCGTTTACAAGAATTGCATTCAAAACGTTTCAAAATTGCCTTTGCGAACCTAATTCTTGTAGACACAGAATGTTTTACCGTTTTCTCAAAAATCAATGTCCACAGAATTTAAGAAAAATTACCAATGCTACCGCAAAGTGGCTGTTATATCGAAAAAAGTGTCTAAAAGCATTAAAAAAAGGATGGGGTGTAAAAATTCGAAATTTTGAACTGTTTTAAGGATTTTAAAATTGAAAAATTACAAAAAAGGCGAAGAAAACGTACGTCATTCACTCTTTCTTCGAAACGGTAATAGCTAAAAATTTGAAATGAATGACCGACGTGGTTCATCTTTTGAAATTAAAAAAAATTATCCCTATCAGACAAGTAGTAGCCTTAATCGTTTTACCAGTCGGTAAAGTCTATTTTGGCTTTTTCACCATAAACTTAAAAAAAAAAAACTTATAGCAGTTTAAGAACATAAGAAAAAATTATGGGAGGGTTACAATCCGCTTAGTCGAAACGTTGGATATCCCATTCCATAATTGACCGCTGTCAAGCTCTGCAAAGCTAAATACTAAAAATTTAATATTTTTTTAACATAAATCGCATTTATCAGTTGACAATTTTCTTCAGTAAAACAGGGGCAAGGGGGGTGACGTCAACCCTTTTCCCACAACATTGTAGTTGGGGAAAAGGGTTGACGTCACCCCCTAACAACCCATAACAATAACTTTTAGGCCACGAAATTATGTTTATATAATAATGCAAGGTTTTTTTGATTGCAAGCAAACATTGCTTACAAACACCGTTTGTAAAACTGCAAATTAGTTTTTGTTTCAATGATTGGAACAACACCGTAGGTTCAAGTCTTTAGTTGATTTTTTGGTGCTCATATAGTTATAAATTTCAGTGTACTGATTGCTTGTATGTGTTCTATATGTTGGTAAAAGTCGTCGGTCTTATTTAGTTCAAAAGTTATAGCAATTCAAAAATTTTCGATACAAGACTAATTTTAAACTTGAAATTTTTGCCGAAGAATATGCAATTGAAATTTAATCAACTTTCCTTGCCAAAAAATTTGCTTTTGGAGAATAACTTTTCAGTGTTTGGGAAAAGCTTTAAGCCCTCTTTTTCGCAGAGTTAAACTGCTTCCGCGTTCCGCTCATGGTAGGTGCTAGTTGTCTGGCGTCTATAGCCATGTACGGACATGTTAAAGTTGCATTCTTTTTTACCTTTTTTTGCCTATAACTTCCTCGATAGCTTCTAAACTAAATGAGACCGACAATTTTTAATAAAATTTTCGGAATTAGGACGCCCAAATACATGAAATAAAAAAAATCCAACAAATTCTACTTGTACCTACGGTAAACTTACCAAATGCTTATCACAATACACTTAAGCAATGATACTGCATATCAAACTTTAGCGTCCTTCGAAAATGTTGATTTTACCCTTTCAACCTTCAAAAATCAAACTTTAATTTAACCGTTATGTGCGCATAAAAAAACGCACTGACGGACGGACTACAGGGTAGTCATACCATAAAGTGCTTTTTCCGCTGTGAGGGACCGCTAAAAATATCATCATCACTTTCTTTTTTGCCGCTTATCCTAAGGAGGGTCACGGAACAGGGGCGGCGAAATGGTCCTTTCGTCATTCTGGATCCTCCGCCACCAACTCAAGAGAAACAGCCGCGATTCCAGGAGCGAACCCAAGCCGGGTTTCGGAGATGTTTTTTACCTGATCCCACAACCTGTTCCTTGACCTATCAGGGCCGCGACACGCTAGCATCTCGGCGTGCATGACCTGTCTAAGAAGTCTGTCGAAGGTTCATGCGAGCAGCTTGTCCGTACCATCAAACAATTGATCGTTCCACTGGGAGAAGTAGCTGCTCAACATTACGATTGCAACGAATACTGACGATTCTCACTCTATCCCTAAGAGTAACACCAGCAACGCACTTCAAAAAACTCGTCTCGCCAGTTTTTACCCGCGATCTAATCCTTATGGTCTTTACCCAAATTTATTGTAACAAAACTGACATCATTGCAGTCTCACTCTAAGCTCAGCTTTCCTGATGACCAGCCAATGCAGTTTCTTACTATTGCTCCAGCTTGGCCAATCCTACAGGATAACTCTGTATCACCTTCCATCTTTCGTAAGATAGACTTCGAGGTACTTAAACTCGATTTATGTACATGGTACACAGTACAGGAATCCAGAAGACAACCATTACTTCCGACTTGCTTACGTTTACCTTCATCCCAGCATCGCAACAGACCGCTGCAAACCCATCCATTGCTCGCTGTGGTTCCTCCTCGGATGATCGAGCTAAATCCATGGTTAATCCTACCGCCAGTCATTTCGAAGCATTCTTTGGCAAGACTGTCCTTCACTTTCAGCCCTGGTGAACTCCGACGCACACGGACTATTCGTTTCCGCCGCCGCTCCCATACAAAGACTAAATGGCTCTCAAAAGAGGCCCATTCAGCGCATAGTTTAGAACTTTTATTCCTATCCTATAAAAGTCCACAAACTTTTTGCAGTCCACAAACGTATTGCATCATGAGCCCCAAAAAATGTGTTTTTCGTTAAAATCACTCCCGATCTTAACGAAACTCGAGTTATTAATAAAACACAAACTTTTCCTTAAAACGTTAAGGAACTTTCGCCTTAAAAAATTTAAGAAACCTCTGCAAGAAGATTCTTTTGGATAAAACTGAGTTTAGCTAGTTCGCTTCGCGGGTTTTTAACTGTCTTCTTCGCAGTTTAAGCCGTAAAGAATAAGGAGCATTTAGGTTTGATCGAGAACTGCTATGGGCTCACGCAATTAGGGTGTCGGGGTCAATTATTACTTACGAAAAAAACCTAGCTTCTAAGCCAAGTGTTAATGTTTTTTAAGGGCCAAATCTCGGGTCAAATAGCGAAAATGGTTGGTGCCATCAAGGGCGTCAATGCTCAATTAATGTATATTTTTTTTTGTCTGCTTTTGTTTTTTACCTACCTGAAGGAATGGGTGAATATTGGTAAATAACATGTCTACTCTTGTATCAAAACGAAGTCCTCGTTGTTCAACCCCTTGCAAGGTTCTAGACTACGTTATCTTATGTATATGAGTCAGAGCATTGGTTGGGTCTTGAAAAAGAGTTAATTATGTCTCGTAAACTTGATGTGCTTTCTTGAACTTGACTTGGAAGTGTTGACCTGACACATTCACCCAGTCCTTTTTACTCCAAGGGACCTACAAATCTGGAGAAAGGATATATAATTACTATTAAGCACTTTTGGCGTAAATGTCCATACCTGTGTCTGATGCCATTAAATATTTGTAACATTTCTCTAGTACGACAGCGAAGCATATTCAAAAAGTACCGACGTATGTATAAACGTTAATTTATTTTGTTAAACCTATTAATTTATCCTAAATAGCTATCTGCTCGTGAGATAGCAAAAAAAGCACATACACACACTGTTACGAAAGAGATGTCCTTTTTTCGATCTTGCGGTTTTTATTTTTAAAATCTTTGCGTTTAAAATTCTAATAAGCGGCTCCGCAACACGCTTATGCTTCAGTTTCAGACT
This sequence comes from Neoascia interrupta, assembly GCA_947623515.1. NCBI lineage: Eukaryota > Metazoa > Arthropoda > Insecta > Diptera > Syrphidae > Neoascia > Neoascia interrupta. Next base: position 58,087,873 of record OX392462.1, on the reverse strand, counting down.
GAAGCTTGGCAACGTAAGCTGCCTTGTGCTCGGCGATCTTAACCTTGCGTTGCTCGTTGGTGAGCTTCTTGGCATTCCATCTCTTCTTGACGATGCCAGTCTTTGCGACCTTCTTGTGGGTAGGATCAGAGCGGATTGCAGAGTGGGCCTTCTTGTAGATCTCTTCAAGCTGCAAGTAAACAAAAAGAATAATTAGCAAAATTCTCTAACACAGAGAACAAGAAATATAGCAAAGGGATCTATTGTGTGACATAGAAACAGGAAGTTTGGTGTATTGAGACCATCAAACATCGAACATAGACGCCAAGTTAATGTGGTCCACTTTCGGCACAGCCATCTCCAGGTTTTAGAGTTAGGCGGTAATTTTAAACTGGACGTCATCAAATTAGAAAATAATAATGTTCAACTTACATCGTCAGCGCGGATACCCAAGTTGATGTATCGGCTGAATTGGCGCTTGAAACCCTCCTCGTCCTCCTCCTCTAAGGTGCGCATATAGTCGGCAACGTGCTGACCGAAAATGTGGGCGCGGTGAACATCGGCGTTGAAGCTCTTGGTTTCGGGAGAGTAGCCAGGGAAACGCTTGACGGAGTGAGGAATGTTCAAACCACCGTCGACAGCTCCTTTCATGGCACCAAAGACACGGGCACCAGTGGTTGTGCGGCTAAGACCAACATCCAAGTAGCAACGGAAGGCACCTGGTCCATCATCAACTGGCTCAACATTGTATTCCTCGCCGGTGACTTCAGTGCAACCACCATACAACGACTCCAGGCCCAATTTGTTAAGAATACGGCGAGCCACCAGCAAACCAGTGCAGTAGGCCGCAGCATAATTGGTCAAACCAACCTAGAATTACAGGTCAAATTTGAGAACAAATTTTCCAATGTTTTGGCTCGAAAAACAACTTACCTTGACTCCATAACGTGGCAGCTCATGCGAGTAAGCAGCGCAAACCACACGATCACCCTCAATCCTGGCGTAGGCAATTTGGACAGTGATATCCTTGTTGCTCAGACGAACAATCAAGCGGTACTTCGGGGTGTTGTATTTGTTTTTGTCTTGGAAGATCAAACGTTTTCGGGCATAGTAATCGGTCTTACCCTCACGACGCCTGCGGAACTTGACTTGGTAACGCTTGAAATATTGTTTGTTCTTCACGACTTTAACGAAACCCTGCAAAACATTTTTTAAAAGATTTCAATGAACACCGCAACACCAACTAGACACCGAAGGAGAATCACAAAATTTCACAGCCATCTTGGGTGCTTTTAATTCACGAAAATGATTTTCGTATCAAGGCAATATTCGATTTGTGATTTCTTTGATCATTTAAGTAATTGCACTCACCATTTTCACTTATTTAAAAAAGTTAAAACACCGACGTAAATTTAACGCGATGTTCCACACGTAGGTGAAAAAAGAAAAGAAAGAGATGGCTCCTGTCAGAGCGGAAACAAATGCGCGAGAGTCGAACTTGGTAAAAAATTTGGAAATGGCGCTATCTTCGCAAGAGTCCTCAAGATGTTGTTATCACGTTTTCATGCAGAGTCGAGACCAGCTTCAACCATCAGTCGACTCGAATACGCCTTGTGGCGTGTCGCCATAAATTTACTGAATAACTAGATATTCAACTTCGGACATGAACAAGCTTTATCCACAAGCTGAAATTTATGAATTTACCCATACTCTGACATTTGCTTACAAATGGGAGTAGATTCATCAACTCGTCATTTCCATGCAGTTTGGTTTTGGAGCTTTTAAATCAGCTGATCGCGTAATGTAAATTGTTACGTATTCACCGACACGGAAATTTCAAGCTTTATAAAAGCTTTAGATGCTTTATAAAAAACGTAAACAAATGGGTGTTGGAGGGCAAGAGGGACGCAAGTTGAATAATATCTAATTATTCAGTAATTTATGGTTTGGGACACACGGCGACAGAAGAACGCGCGAAAAAAAACAGCCCGATTTTCTGCAACAAGAATGCTGATTACACAAATTATAATTTTCTGTGCGGCTTCTGTCAGTTTTAATGCACAAAGTACACAAACAATAATAATGCGTAGAACATGGTGGGCGGAAATAATTTGAAGAGAGAGGAGAAAACAGTTCTTGATCCAACACAAACGCTCATGACATGAGTACTGGAACGTGGAAATCCTGCACAGAAACACCAATGCCTACCACCGCGAGGATAATGCCTTTACGGAGAAAAGGTAATATATGACCAGTAATAATATAACCAGCAACAAAAACATGTGCCATAGATCTTGGTGCCTATTCTTTATGTCGACTTCTGGACATCTGTTCAGAAGTCGACATAAAGAATAGTTCAAATTTCACAACTGAAGCCGCGTTGTCACAAGAAACGCAAAACAGGAACAGAAACAGAATCCCATACATTAGCAACTGAAACCCGAATCCGCCGAATGCCTTTTGCATTGCTAATGTATGAAATTCTGTTTCTGTTCCTGTTTCTATTCCTTGTGACAACGCGGCTTAAGAAGATACATCAACAATTTACCTAACAAGATCAGCTGATGTAAAAGCTCCAAAACGAAATTGCATGGAAATGGCGAATTGATGAATTTACTCACATTATTAAACGAATATCGGCGGATGGGTAAATTCCTCAATTTTAGCTGTAGGCAAAGCTTTTACATGTCCGAAGTTGAATATCTAGTTATTCAGTAATTTATGCCACATCCTTACGAGTGGAGTCCAGTTCAAATTATGCAAGACAATGTGAGTTGAAGACTGATATTATGTTGTTTCTATTTATATAATAAGCTCGATCAAGGGCTCACGATTACCCTTAAGATGCGTAGCATATGGCGGACGGAAATAATTTGAGGATAGAGGAGAAAAGAGTTTTTGATACGACACAGACGCTGGAAATCCTGCACAGAAATACCAATGTAAGGATAATGCCTTTACGGAGAAAAGCAATGATATAACCAGTAATAATATAACCAGCAACAAAAACATGTGCCATAGATCTTGGTGCCTACTCTTTATGTCGACTCCTGGACATCAAATTTCACAACTGAAGCCGCGTTGTCACAAGAAACGCAAAACAGGAACAGAAACAGAATCCCATACATTAGCAACTGAAACCCGAATCCGCCGAATGCCTTTTGCATTGCTAATGTATGAAATTCTGTTTCTGTTCCTGTTTCTATTCCTTGTGACAACGCGGCTTAAGAAGATACATCAACAATTTATATAACAAGATCAGCTGATGTAAAAGCTCCAAAACGAAATTGCATGGAAATGGCGAATTGATGAATTTACTCACATTATTAAACGAATATCGGCGGATGGGTAAATTCCTCAATTTTAGCGTAGGCAAAGCTTTTACATGTCCGAAGTTGAATATCTAGTTATTCAGTAATTTATGCCACATCCTTACGAGTGGAGTCCAGCTCAAATTATGCAAAACAATGTGAGTTGAAGACCGATATTATGTTGTTTCTATTTATATAATAAGCTCGATCAAGGGCTCACGATTACCTTTAAGATGCGTAGCATATGGCGGACGGAAATAATTTGAGGATAGAAGAGAAAAGAGTTTTTGATACGACACAGACGCTGGAAATCCTGCACAGAAATACCAATGCAAGGATAATGCCTTTACGGAGAAAAGCAATGATATAACCAGTAATAATATAACCAGCAACAAAAACATGTGCCATAGATCATAGTGTCTCTTTTTTATTTCGACTCCTGGACATCAAATTTTACAACTGACTGAAGTTTTATCAAAAAGTTCACATTAGGCAAAAAAAAAATCACGCCCTTCAGTAAAATTAAGTTTCAACGATTTTCTTTCCATTAAGTTTCACTCAAAAACATTATCTACATCTACATTATCTACTTTAGTATACAAAGTTGAAAGAATATGAAGTTAATCAACAAGCTGCATCTACAACAACATCCACTATCTTTTACAGTGTGCACAGCTCAGTTAATTCTAACTTTTTTTGGCAGAACCATCAACAACCATATCAACATTTTATTTTGCTACTCATCCATCTTCTACAAATAGTGCCACTATCGCAGACATTTTTGTTCTATAGAAACATATAGATTAAATACGATTAGATCTCACTTTAAAATTTCATTATTTCAATCAAATCGTTTATTGTTTTTCTATTAATTTGACCGGCTGACATTTTAATTTATCGCCTTCCAATGGAAGTTTCAGTCAAAATGAGATCAAAATATTTTTTATCGCATCGACTTACGCCAAGGACACACGGCGACAGAAAAACGCGCGACCAATTGCACAGTCCGACTAGAAGCACAAGCGTTTAAATAGAAGGCAACACACGATTACGGCTACGACAATTAGTCGCAAGAATCGATTTGCAACGAATTTCCTACTTGCGACTCTTTCAAGCCGCACGACCAAAAATTGACGGTTTTCACGAAAATTCAACAGAATCGCACAGTAATACCATGCCTCCACCCAGCACTAATCCTCGATTAATATAAATCTTTATTGAATCCTCTACAAATCACGCGATTTACCATACAAATTTAAATCCTCTCGGCAAGCGTTTAAAAATAAATTTTCTGATAAATCCCATTCGCCCTATTCACAAATTTATTTTCTGCACCTTTGTAGTACTCTGTCTGCACCGACAATTATAAGAAGATAAGCGTGAGACGATTAAAAATAAATCCTAAAGTGTTTCCATCGGATAAATATAGGATAAATTAGACACGAAAGCTCTGTTTTGGTCATTTGGGCTCTCAAAAGTGAGTGGCGATGTCATTTTCCAGGAGCGAAAATCGATTTCCTCAGTAAAAGTCACAATCGAAAACATACTTGTGTCAGATCTGTCGCAAAGGGACAGTTTCAGTTTTCTTTTTTGATTCTCAAACTGTTATACCATGTCTCCACCAAACACTCGAATTCGAACTTCGAATATGACAGCTGCTGTCAGATGACTGGGATGGCAGTTAGGTATTTTCGTTTAGTGAATCGAGCGGGTGCGTTCGTAGAGTGAATCGATGTGTGCATTCAGCGACTCCTGCGTGTTGTTTTATTTCTTGTCGCCACATAACATTGCCCCTGCTTTGTTTTGTTCGTCCCGAACAAGTACGTCATCATTGCTTCCGTGGTAGCGATGTAGGCGATCAACATGGACAACTTTCTTCGCTTTTGGTCCTCTTTGGATTCGGAATACGACATCATTGATTCGCGCCACAACTTGGTAGGGACGCGATCTTTGGCGATCTTCCCTTTTTACGATGTGGGTTATAGAGCCATACCAGATCTCCCTAATTGAACTCGGGTGCCGTTGCTCGCGCATCGTATCTCGTCTTCATGCGGTCGCTTGCAACTTTTATATTGCTTCTGGTTCTCTGGTGGATGTCATTAATCCTTTCTCTAAGGTCAACCACATATTGCTCCTCGCATGTTGGGTCTTCAGTGGGAAATCCGAATTTAAGCTCACTGGGTAGCCTGGCAGTTCGGCCAAATAAAACTTCAGATGGAGTATATCCAGTTGTACTGGAATAGCATTTCGATAGGCCATGAGGAACAAAGGTATTCGCCGATCCCAATCCCGTTGATCCTCATCCACGACTTTAGAGAGATGTTCCTTCAGTGTCTTGTTGAAGCGTTCCACCATTCCATCTGATTGTGGGTGAAGAGGTGTGGTCCATGTCTTCTGTAGTCCGATTGCTGCGCTTACTTCCTGGAATATCTTCGACTCGAAGTTTCTTCCCTGGTCGGAATGTAATTCCATTGGCACTCTAAACCTGCACACCCAGTGGTCCACTATCTGGTCGACAACGGTTTTCACTTCTTGATTTGGGATCGCAAATGCCTCGGGCCACTTGCTGAAGTCATCGGCAATAACCAGGATGTAACGATTACCGCTTTCAGTTTCCGGAAACGGTCCTGCGATGTCGACGGCGATCCTTTCAAAGGGAGCACCCACATTGTACTGGTGCATTTTACCCCTGGTTTGTAACAATTCCAGCATCTCATTTGTCCCCGAGTGGTGTTCGTGTTTTGCCTTTCGATGTCGATGCGTTGACATGAGCACTCTAGGGCAGCCATTTCCCTTATGCGATGGCAACCTTGCGAAGCTTGGTCGGCTGCTTCCATTGTCAGGGCACATGCTAGTGCTTCAGCGAGAGTCTTCTTACCTGCCATTCTTACAGCCATTTGTAGCTTTCCATCCGCAATGGCATTAGTAAGCGCATCGGTTGCCAGCTCGTTTATTATCTCCCTGCTGGTGTTGGAATAGGACAAATTCGCTAATCGCTCGATGTCGGCTTGCAACTGTTGAAGCGTCTCACCCCTTGTCTGAACTCTTCGGTGCAATTGGACCCGGTAAACTTGCTGCATGTGGTCGTCGCCAAACCTCATCTCGATGGCCTTCACCATGGCATCATAATCTTTTTGTTTTTCTTCAAGGATGGTCTGCAGCAACTCGGCAGCTGTTCCCCCGAACGCAAGCGTAAGAGCAATCGACTTATCTTCGTTGTCCCAGTTGTTCGTCAACGCTGCGGCTTCGAACTGCCTCTTGTAAATCGGCCAGGATGTTTGACCGTCAAACACAGGCGGCTGCATTTCTTTGCGTCGTGGGCTGTCGATGGAATATTCCCGAACTTTCTGCTTCTGTCGTAGTTGAGCTCTTTAGCTAGCTGTTCGTACTGTTGCTCCACCTTTTCCACTTGAGATTCTACTTTATCGAATTTCGCTTCGAACTTTTGATCTATTGTCTCGATTTGATCTTTAAAAATCGAACTTTGGGCATTAAGCTTCGTTTCGAGTTTAGCGTCCAGACTTTCGAGTTGCTGCTCTAAGGCATTCTTTTGTTCATCAAATTTGCTTTCGAGAACGTTCGTTTGTTCCTCAAAAGCGTTCTTTTGTTCCTCAAAAGCGTTTCTTTGTTCTTTTTGGCCGCTCTCCAGCTTCTCGAATTTACCTTCGAGAACATTCTTTTGTTCTTCGATTTTTTTCAAAAGCAACTTCATGAAAGCGGGTTTTTCATTGGCAGTACTTACTGTGCTTTTTGCTGTTCTTCTGGGACTTCGAATAGCATCATGTCATGGTCTCCACCTTCCTCGGTAATAGCGTCCTGGAGTCGGAGCAATAATTCCCTTTTGAGCCCTGAAGTCTGGAGATTTCTTTTACCCAATTCAGCTGTTGTCAATTGTTCAATTTCGCGACCCATTTTGAATTATCTTCACACAACTTTTACAACACAATCAGTTTATGTTTAATATCTGTTCTAGAATATTCACTCACGAATAAGTTAGCGACACTGATTTGTAAATTCGTTATTTATAACTTTATCGCACAATCAGTTTCAATATATCCGGAATATTCCACAATCAAATTTGTATAAGTCACCGACACTGTTTACACACACGATATCTCTGAAAAATTCCACTGCACAAATAAACCGTTTTAGTCACCGACGCTATTTACGCGTAATTTCTGAGTTGCCCGGGACCCGGGGAATTATCTGAAAAGTCAGATGCCTTCTATGAGCGACAACTATTGTCGCTCCAATCAGACAATGTTTTCAAGCTGTCGACGGCGCCTTTTCTGTCGCTCGTGTAAAAATGCCCTAAATGTTGATAAAGAGTTTACTCCAATAGTGTCAGTCGGCCAAGAGAGTGGAAATTTTTTCTTCTTTTTTTAAACTTCAGGCACTTTGTAGGGATGGGAAACGTCAAATTTAATGGCAACTTTATGTGAATTGTGCGGTTTCTTTGCAACATTGGCTTATTTATCAAATTTGTGCGATAAGGGCACAACTGTTCAAATCGCGTTTCCAAGTAGTTGAGTCGACTTAAACCAGTTCCGACTCAAACCAGTTCTCAATTCTCAGGCATTTGAAACTAGGTTCGAGTCTCAGTGGAAACGTGATAAATGGAATGACTTCGATACTCGTTATTCTATTGACACATACACCCGATCGACTGTCAAAACTGACATCGTCTACAAAATTTTTCTCCAGACAATTTCTGCAAATAAATTAATTTTACTACAATGTTTTGAACAACTAAAATCGCTTCTATTTTGGAACTTAAAGCTCTTATAATGGGCAATGATACTAGTAAACTAAAAGGCTTGGTTATTGATAAAAACGCTGTTGAAGCAAATGATTTCTGGACTCTGTACAACGCTGAGGTGCCAAACGACGATTCTGTACGAACGCTCTCCATATTTCAAGGAGAACCAGTGGTCAATGGACAAGTATGGATAAGCCAAGGGCCCATGGAGAGAGCAGTTAGGGTAAAAAAAAGGATACTCAAAAATCATTACATCTCAACATTGTAATTGTTTTTGTTTTTTTTTTTTTTTATAAAGAACCTGATGATCTACCGTCATCCATATATCCTAAAGTATATAACGTCCTGGGAACAAGGATCACACAAACATCTAGCTACTGAATGCGTTCGCCCCCTTTCGATGGCGCTGCCCACCTCAACAGATATACAAGTTTGCCTAGGATTGCGGAACATCCTTTGCAGTTTGATTTTTCTTGTTGAACAGGTTCGTATAAAGGAAAGAATAAAAAAGTTCTTACGCTTATGATTAAATTTCAGGCCAACGCTCGACACCTGAACATAGCCATTCCATCAATTTATGTCAATTCAGAGGGATCTTGGCGTCTCGGAGGCTTCGAGTATGTTTGGAAAGCAAAAGAAGTTACAAAAACTCTTCTCGACTTGGCCAATGCATATCGGTACAAAGGGGCCATCGATGAAAATGAACCAAAAACGTCCGGCGAATGTATTGAGCAGTACGCTTTTGCAGTACTTTGCGAAGACATTCTCAAGCAGACTGCATCACCCGAAACACCCTTTGTGGCTGACTTTCGGGACTACTGTGCCACTCATTTACGACATCAGAATCTTGCAATGCGACCAAAACTCTCGGCTGTTCTCCTGCATCCATACTTTAATCATGAATTTGTATTGATACATTCGTTCCTTATGGAACTGCCGCTAAAGAATCCACAAGAGAAGCAGGATTTCTTTACAGGACTTATCGACCGTCTGAGGTATTTCGATGAAACAGTTGTTGGATCTCAAATCGGCAGTCTTTTGCTTTCGCGCATGGTTCTTCTGGACACAACTGCTCAATTGTGCGTGACACCGTATGTCCTGAAAACTAAAGCTGACTTGTCTGCCGCCTTATTCACCAACGCCACCTATATCAAGTACATCATTCCAAGGATTAAACAAATCTTCAATGTTCGGGACGCGCAAATTCGACTGATACTGCTGGAATACTTTGCAGAATATGTGAAACTCCTAAGCAGAGATGAGCTTCAGGAGCAAATCCTGCCACATCTGCTGTTGGGGATTAAAGATACTAATGACATCCTGGTGGCCAAGACATTGCGGTGCCTGGCTGACTTGGTGCCTCTGCTTGGCTCAGAGGTTGTAATTGGAGGAAATCGGGCCAGGCTTTTTGCCGATGGCCGACCGCAGGCGCTTCCCGACAGCACCAGCCACTGGGTCGAGCCCCGGTCTATAACACCTGTTATGGGGGGAGCGGAGTATATGGTATCTGGAAGTCCCCTACCCGACAACGTGGATGTGAGTGGGAGCTACAATTCTCTTGGTGAAGTAAATGGAGTTGTAATGCCACAGCGCCTTAGTCCTGATGGCGGTGAAGACATCCACAACGGCACAGATGGGGAAATAGACGAAGATGCGTGGAGTGATTGGGAGAATGAAGAAAGAGAAGCAGTCACAGCGATAGAGTTTCGACAGCCAGCAGTTGCCGAGGAGCCACAACCACCTCCTGTAAGAGTGGCGCAATCGCCCGGAATATCTCTAACAGATTCCTTCAAAACATCATCCTCCAACTCGGTGGTGACGACGCCTAAGATAATCGACGACATCAGCGAATTGGACATTAAAGTGCAAAAGCTGCCGGGTAGTGCTCGCGTTGAAGAGATAGATTTCTTTAAAGATATGGAACCTGTCATACAAAAAAATACAACATCAATCATTCCTGAAGCGCTGCTCAATGGTTCAAGTGCCGAAGAGACCCAAACGACTGTAATGGAAGACGTTAAAGTGGATAGCAGTAGATTTGAATTCAAAGCACCCGAATTGGAGGAGACGACTGTGGAAGCGGGTTGGGGAGACGACGATATCGACGATTGGGGACAGTAGGAAACCCGAAGAGCTCCACAGCTGGTCACGCCCTAAATAATTTTCGTTTTTCTTCTTTATTGTGATTAAGTTTATAGCATTTCTTTAGTTTAGGTATTAAGAAAAAATTGTTTGAATAGCTGCATACCGAGTTGTAATATGTATAAATTAGTATTGAAAACACAAAGCAAACAAAAATAACATTTTACAAGAAATAATAGAAATAAATAAATTGTGGTTTATTGCTTGAATCTTTAATGATTTTATGAACCCACGAAATAAAATTGAAAGTGGAGTAATTTTATACAACTGGAAATTGGCAGCAGGCTGAGAAGATCCAGATTCACGGGAAACGCCTACCCGCGTTTATCTTTCTTTACAAAATTGAAATTATGCAAAATTCACATTGCATACTTTTGGGGGCATACGTTTACCGTAGGTCCAAGTGGAATGTATTGGATTTTTTTATCGAATATGCTATTAAAAATTGTCGGTCTCGATTAGTTTAGAAGTTATAAGCCAAAGAAGTTCAAAAGGAGAGAAACTTTAACATACCCGTAAATCGCCACAGGCGCCCGCCAGACAACTGGCACCTACCCTTAGCGGAGCGACGAAACCCTGCGAAAAAGGGAGTTGAAATCCCTTAAACCCGCGAAGCGGGCCACCCAAACACTGTTGTCACCAAAAGCAAATTTATTTTACAGCGAACCTTGTCAGACTTCTATAGCATACTCTTAGGCAGAAATTAAAAGTCAAAGATGAGGTATTTTTTCAATCGGATAACGGTACGGTAAACTTGTTCCGGTTATCCGATTGAAACGTTACTAATTTATGGTATTTGGGATAAAAAAATCTTATAATTATGACCAAAGTCCCTCTTCAGAAAATAAATAAATACACCCGTTGACAGCTAATTAGAACCAATTCCGAGTTTAAACAGAAATACAGGTTTTCTAAGTCAACTATCAAAATGTTAACTTCTATTTGTTATGCTCAAAAAATTTGAGTTTTCTTTTGAAAACATCAGAGCTTTTTTAATAGACACATTATGGTTTTTAACATTTTTTTACATTTAAACCTCTGATTTGGATAAACAAGTATCATTCATCATTGCATCGACAATTGTGCAAAAATAAAATCGTTTCTAATTAGTGTATTTATACTTCTGGCTGTGAATCCAGAATCAAAACCAACAAGGACAAACAACCTTCAAAATCAAGGGAATGTTCTTTCGGATTGCCAACCGAAAAGCCATAAATCAAGCAAAAAGTGTGTTAAGCAGTTAAACTTACGGAACATTGTTTCTCTTGACGTGAGTCTTTTTTCATGAAGCCGAACAACAAATTTTTGATTTGATATTAAATGTCACTTCAACTAATAATTCGCATAAAAGCAATAAAAACGCGCACAAACTTAAAGTCAAAAGAAGATTAAGATAACGTCGTCAGCCTAGCCTTGAATACAAAATGTTTGACGAATAAATATTAAATAATAAGTACATAACTTAACTTTCCAGATCGGAAGTGCTCGATCGCAAGCACAGATTAACCGTGGGACCACAATGCCCGTAGCGGTGGTATGTAGCAGTAGTACGTAGTACAGCCGCGGAGCCATGTGGCGAAGTACGGAAAAAAATTGAACACAATGGGTAGCGCGGCTATGCCGAACAAAAACCTCGTTTATAAACAATGGCCGATACTCTGAGTTAATTTGAACTAGATTTAATATTTATGTACAACGGATGACACAAATTCCATAAAATTTCTTTAGATTTAACCATCTCAATAAACTTTTCGACGTCCTTTTCCTCCATTGTTTACTTAACTTGTATTGAACTGTCCACCGTGTAGCGCTGTCAACCGTGTAGCGCTACGAAAGTTAAAAGTTGGCCAACTCTTACTACCGCCACAGCTACGCGCTACCGCCACAGACACACATTGTGTGCGCAATACACTGAATACATGTGTTTTAACTTTTGACAGCTCTTACTACCGCTACTACTACCGCCACAGCTACATCACTGTGGTTCTACGGTAACCGTGGGACCACAATGCCCGTAGCGGTAGTATGTAGCAGTAGTACGTAGTACAGCCGCGGAGCCATGTGGCGTAGTACGGAAAAAAATTGAACACAATGATATAGCGCGGCTATGTCGAACAAAAACCTCGTTTATAAACAATGGCCGATACTCTGAATTAATTTGAACTAGATTTAATATTTTTGTACAACGGATGACACAAATTCCATAAAATTTCTTTAGATTTAACCATCTCAATAACCACAACGGATGACACAAATTCCATGAAATTTCTTTAGATTTAACAATCTCAATAAACTTTTCGACGTCCTTTTCCTCCATTGTTTACTTAACTTGTATTGAACTGTTCACCGTGTAGCGCTACGAAAGTTAAAAGTTGGCCAACTCTTACTACCGCCACAGCTACGCGCTACCGCCACAGACACACATTGTGTGCGCAATACACTGAATACATGTGTTTTAACTTTTGACAGCGCTTACTACCGCTACTACTACCGCCACAGCTACATCACTGTGGTTCCACGGTAATAATTGAATAACTTCATATCACCTCTACTTTCCAATGGGACAAAGCTTTCCAACAAGCTATCCTTCCAACGGATCCGGCATTTTGCGTAAGTGAGTGTGGCAGCGTGTGATAATTTAAGAACTTCATTCCCACTGGTTTTCCAGCGCAGCTAAGATCGAGTCAAACCAAAATCTGCTAATCGTAAATTTCATCAAAATTCAAATTGTTCAGCGATGTCAGTTGAGTACGGAAGGACAATTTATTGAGATTATGTAAAGTTTTTGAAACTCTTGAGCTCTAAAAGCTGAAAAAGAGCAATTTTCTGGACCATTTTTTTGCATTTTTTGCTTCTGGAACTTGATTCTTATGCCGCAAGGACAGAGATGGGTACGAAATTAATCTCATTCCAACTGATCGATCGACCATCGCAAATGATAAAAAAGAATAAAAATCCGCAAACCATCCATAATTACTCCATGAAGAGAAGAAAAAACTAGCATATTTGGAGCTCAAAGAGAAGCATTAAAATTGCTTGTGGGATTGTGGGACTCGCCACTTCTTACGTTTTTGAACACACATATCCTAAGGGTGTTTTGAGCCCACGACCCACCTAGTTATTCTTGGCGACCCCCCAGAGGTCGCGACCCACAGATTCAAAAACACTGCTCTAGTCTATGGCATGAAATACCAGTCGTCACAGTATTTGCATTCGGGCGACGTATTGTGCCAATTTTTCTATTCCACAGGAATAGAGTATATTAAGTTTGATACAGGCGAAAATGCAACATAGAGTAATAATAACGATAGATCCCCAAAATCTTAATGGCATATGATCGTGACCGAATTCTGAGTTGAATGAGCCATGTCCGTCCATACGTCCGTCCGTATGGCACTAATTTTTGGGCCAACATTTTGAAATTTTGTGCGTGAACTCACTTTCATCCAAAGCAATGTTAATATTTACAAATGTTAATATTTTTGAAATCAACCCATAGACACGCCCACAATCGATCTAAAAGTGCAATTTCATCTTAGACGTCGTGAAAAGCTAAAATTTGACATTTAGCATATCCTAATGATTATAACACATAAGAAGTAGAAACGAAATTGGCAGACCGCTCCTAGTGGGCGGTTCATCGAGTAAGAGTAATACCATGTCTCCACCGAGCTTAAATCCTCTCGGCAAGCGATTAAAAATAAATCCTTTCATAAATCCCATTCACCCTATTCACAAACCTATTTTCTGCATCTTTGTAACAGTTTGAGAATCAAAAAAGGAAAGTGAAACTGTCCCTGTGCGACAGATCTGTCACAAGTACGTTTTCTATTGTGACTTTTACTGGAAAGAAAAAGTTTTTTAAAAGAAAAAAAAAGAAAAAGGAAATCGTTTTTCGCTTTTGGGAAATGACATCGCCACTCTGTTTTGAGAGCCAAAATGGCAGTAACAGAGTTTTAGTGTCAAATAAATCCTATATTTGTCCGATGGAGACACTTTAGGATTTATTTTAAATCGTCTTCCGCTAATCTTCTTTTAAATGTCGGTGGAGACATAGTATTAATATATTACGTATGTAGAAAATACTAGGTTCCTAGTTTGGTTCTCTCAAAGTTTTCAGCCACGCTCACATTTGCGTTAAAGGAGTTGGACATGCCACGCCCCCTTTTAAAAAACAAATTAAAAAAAAAACTTTATAAAGGATAATGTTTTTTTTTTCTATTTAAAATGATGGAAAGGTATTAAACGAGGTGGGGATGGAAAACGAAGAAAATATACGAATGCAAAGGAGATAGGAAGTTACTGCGGTCCGTTACAGACGGAAGCTGTTAAATACGCGCTGTTGTACTTACTCACTGGTATTATTAGCCCTGTCTAAGGTACTTACAACTGGAATATCCATGCGACCACAAACATAGGTCGACATGAAGCGATGAACGATAAGGTGCAATTTTTAGTTTGATGTCTTTAGGACTGTGATCGTGTAATTAAGTATTGTTTCCTTTTCCTTTTTGTTATTAAGTATTGTTTCATTTCTGGTAACATACTTACTTTATGTGTATGAAACAACAGCGTTGTTTCTAGCTTGTCATATCCAGATTTGCATTCGTGCGAATCTTGGTTTTTTAATTTGCAGTTAAAAACCAAGTTAATTTGCATCCTATAATGCGTCAGAAATTGATGAGATTCTGACGCACTAAAGACGAATGTGCAACCCATTTTTGTTCGTTTCGGTTTTCCGTCATTATGTAAGAACTATGTGCTGGCAAATGAAATTAAAAAGCAACCATCTATCAGCTATCACGAAAAACACTTTTTTCATAAATCATTTTTTTTTTTGTATATTCTTTTAATAGTAATTTTTAAAAATGTTTTTTTTTTATTTTTTCTTAGGTTATTAATATTTTTTCTCTTTTTTTAATAATTTACATTGATTTTTTATGTAACTTGCTTTTAATATAATTTGTTTCCTTTCTTTAAGTGGAATTTTATTTTCAATTATTCGAGTATTGTGTGGGTGTTGTGTGTCTGCTTTGTAATTTAAGGTATGTAATGGTATCATTTTTTTTCAAAAAGAATTTCACTACTTTTTTACTACAAATATATGTTTTTTTTTTATAATTTTTTTGCATATATGTATTATAGGTAAACGATTTTCATTTTATGCGCAAAAATGCAAAAACTACTCTCTGGCAAAAAAGATTTGTTTTAGTTTAATAATTCAATTTTTTTTTCTCAAAACTAGTTGACTCATTTTAGGTCTTTAGTATTTGCTTTATTTACTTAAGGTTTATATGTAAATATATATATATTTAAGTGCAAATAATTTGAAGTGTAAGTGATTTTGTCTCAAGTCCGGTTTTTATCTTTTTAATTGTAGTTCACACAATTACCAAAAAAACACTATCGCAACTGAAAAAGGCAAACAAGGTCTATCACTTGGTAGATTGCACCACCTCATAAGAGTTCTCTGTTGTGCGTTAGCAACTGAGCCTCTGAGGGTTTGACCGCCAAATTAAAACCAAGGAAACAAAGTAAACAAAAGAAAAGTTAATCAAAATAAAATTCGTACAAGGCTCTCTGCTGACTGTTGGATTTTGACCCTCGATTCTAAGTTATGGGGAGCGAAAGGAAACGAAAAAAACTTGCGTATTATATTTTTTGTTTATTAATTCTAGATCTTCTGTTTTTTTTCTTATATGGTTTTTTTTAAGTGAGTGTTCTCTGGTTCACTTCCCATTTTTCTTTTCTATACACAATGCACGCTTCTTCCTCTACATTTTGTTGTAAATGAAAATATATTTAATGATCGCTAATGCAAGAGAAAATGTATAACAAAGTAATAAAAAAAGGAAATTAAAATTATGAGTAAAAACTAAAACATATGTTTTTTTTTCAAATATTTCATCTTTTTTAATATAATAGTTTTTTTTTTTGTTTTTTTCTTTCTTTTCTTTTTTAAAATTTGTTTTCTGGTTTATTTTTATTTTTTACATGAATCCATTAATTCAGCTCCTTGTCTTCTAAGTACTTGTATTCAAATGTGAATCCTTCCTTTTTACGTTGGCTCCATTTCTCATAGTCGAAGTAGATGTACGTACCCTGAAAAATAGCGGAAATCAAACTTTTATGCTTAAAACCCTAGATTGCAGGATGTGTCGTATGTATATTAAATTGAGTTCAAGTTTGCAACATAAAAAAATCACAACCCTAGACCCTTAAGAAGTTTTCAGCCCTAACGCTTCGAACCAAATGCTTACGACCTCTAAGGGCCGGTTTTTCAGTGCAGAGTTAAGCCCAGCTTTAACCGAGATCTGTTTTTCCAGTAACAAAACGAACCAGCGAGCAGTTTTTTTTCGGTAGAAGCTACAGTGTAGCTATAAATATTGATTTTAAAAAATAGTTTCAAGGCTCATAGAATTCTGATATTTTCAGAGCAATAAATAAAAAATAAATTGAGTGGCGCAACAGCTCGAGGTGAACCAGGGCCAACTTCTCAACAATGTATGCTGCGTGTCCTAATTTCTGCACATACAAGGGGACCTACAATTTTTTGCCGAATCCGAACGGCACTTTGAGGAGTTTTTCAACAGAAATGATACACTCGGAGGGCTTTTCAGACCCTCGTGGAGATGGGGAAAGTGAAAAAGAACGAGTCTTTTCTTTTTTTTCAGGTGACGATGGTAGGATTTTCGTAGTAATACTTCTTCTTATTTGTTTTTTTTTTTAATTTAATTTTTAAATGAACTTAATCTACATTTTAGTTTTTATTTCGGGTTTATGTATTCCTGCACGGTCAGTTAACTAAAATAGACCAAAAAGTTAAAAAAAACTTCGAATTAATAATAATACAGTACAACCTCGGTAATTCGAACTAATAGGAACCCACCCTAATTCGAACCATGGGAGGTTTTAAATTAACGAATACTTTTTGTAGAAAAAAACTTTGCATGAAATTTGAAACATTTGAAATTTGAACTACAGAATACCGATTTGGGAATGATTTTTTGAATTACAAAATACACAACACTAAAAATTAGGTGTTCGAATTAGTGGAGCGTTCGAACTACTGAGTTTTCGAATTAGCGCAGTTGTACTGTAACATTTAAAAAATGAAAGACCATTAAAATGACCATAAAGTGAACTTTAAATTTTCGGAAAGGACCTGACTAAAAAAATTTTAACATTTGGGTATCTAAAGTACAGTCTTCTCCATTCCATACTTCAACAACTGCTCTGAGGAAGTCGAAAAGTCATCAACGAAACGTTGGGGGAAAAGAAGAATTGAATAGATCACTTTTTCCAACATTTAGAAAACAACGACTAAAAAGCCAATTAAAAATATCATATACCTTGTTTATGCGACAAAATGAATCGATTGAATTGTAACCGTTTTGACTCACATCGATTCTACTGGCCCGGCATGTTTATACGCAAATCTAATCAAGTCGTTTCAAATTAACCGGTTTGAAAATTATTTTGACTTTTGTGTCAAACTCGAACAATTTGTGCCAAAAATTCAAAGTCAATCGATTCAAATTGATTCAACCGTCTATGCGCGGTTTGAATTTTTTACCGATTTGAAAATCGGGTTTGTGTTAAGCGATTCGAATATTTGAATCGGTTTCATAAAGTGTATATGCTATCGGTTTTCATAAATTCGAGTCGATTTAAAGTGTCGGATAAACGGGGTAATAGTGCATTTTGAATTTTTGAACTTGTAACACACACAGTTTGCATGGTTCTGACAGGGCAAGCGATGGCTTTTTTGAGCAGTTTTTAACGGTAATAATTAACTTGCTCATCTTTATGTTTATTTATTAATAATGCATGTTACATGTTTTTAAAAATATGGTTTCTGACCACACCTTTTGAACCACTAAGGGTTGGTTTTTAAGTGCATAGTTAAGCTCAATGTGCCATTTTACATAGAAAAGACAAGCAAGAAGTTCGAACTGTTCACCAAAGTTTGATCCGGGATCAACCCATCAAACATGGCGAGTTAAACAGAGCTTAACCCCGAATCGAAGTTGACGGAAAAACTCATGTCTTGGGTTTATCTCGGTTTAACTCCGAAATTCCAAAAATCTAACAATAAAAAGCTGGACTTAAAGACACTGTAGAATAAAACCGTTTCTATAAATGTCAAGCTCAAGCAATCAAAAAAATAAAACCAAAAATCGAAAATAAAATTTGAAGTCCAAGCCCTTTATCTCCAGATTCAAAGGAGTAGCAGCTCGATTTGAACCAGGGCCAACCATTCATAACCATTGGTATTTTCGTGTAAAAGGAGAGGTCTTGCTGGGTGGCCTGACGGTATTTTTATATAGAAGGACGAGTTTGATTCCTCAGTTTTTGTTATAACTTCAGGTAACGCAAAAGAAGAAGATATTATCAAAAATAAAGAACAAATGACAAAAATCTTTCATATGTAAGCGATCCTAAAAGTTAATTTTTCGAATGTTAAATAGATATTTTGTTTGCTGTAAGGTAACTGAAAAGCTACGAGAATAAGAGAAGCCAGACAAAACTATCTTTTAAATGCTCAAACACAATTTAAACTGCTCGTTTATCAATTTACCTGTTCGTAATCATCGTTAATAATTTTTGGTTCCTCGTGCCGTTGGAACCACATCATGTATTTCGTATGGAATCGCCAGCTCTGCTTCTTCAATGCTTTTGCGGCCAGATACTGAGCCTTGGATCCTTCCATGTAGTAGAATACAAAGAATAGTGTTTCTGTTGATAAACGCTGGAAAAATTCCACCGAATCGTAATGGGGTAGCTGAGCCTGCTCCAAATTGGGAACAAAAATCAAACATCATAATTAAACTTCTTTCGTTGTATTTAATAAAGTGCTCAGCAACTTACCTGCGGGTAGTGAGGTGGCGTCTGCACCGGATTCCGATGGATATACGTTGTTAGTTTCTCTGAATCGCTTGGCATTGGCAGATGATAGTAAGCGGCTTCCATCATTTGGAATTGCATTTGATGATCCTTGTGAAGCGGAGATGGGCCAAGAGGTGCCACACCCAGCAGCGGTGGGATATGGGCTTCATTGGTTGGTTTGCTACCGATCCCGCTGCCACTGTTTTGTCCAACAATTCCACTTGTTAGGCTGACCGTACCCTGACCGGACGTTGGACCATTCGTGGCACTATTATTGGCAGTTGTATCTGTTACGGCTGGTGAAAAATGCTGAGACTGTTGCTGCTGTTGTTGTTGTTGCTGCTGTTGTTGTTGCTGCAGCAAGCCTTGTTGCTGTTGTTGCCGTGTATCCACAGTCGGGCCTTGCGTAACCATATTCGATTCGGACCCCGATCGGTTGATCGCTTCTTGGGCCATTGTTTTCAGTGTGGACATAGTGTCAGTACTGTTCGGTGCACCTGACACCGATACATTTAATCCCTTGCTATTGTTATTATGATTCAGTGGGCCGTTCATATGCTTCGGCGATATCAGCCCAGGCGATCCTCTGGTGTTGTTCGTTAAACTTGCCGTCACATTTGCAATGCCATTGGGAGAAATGCAATTTGCCAGGCTGGTGGTGTTACTATTGCTCGTGGCGTTGATCACCAGAGGCGCTCCTGAATCCCCTGTCACTCCCGATGTCACTGTATTACTGACTGTGTTTCCTATGCTGGTATTATTGGAAGTGTTATTATGCGTTGTTGAGGAATCTAAACAGGAGTAAAAACAGGAGGCATTGGTTATTTTCTGTTCCATACTTTTGCGCCGTTTTGACGACAAAACTTACCACTTGTTGGATGAGAGGAATTCGTTTGAAGATTTGTATGTTGCGGCTGTTGCTGCGCATTTGAACCAACAATTGCAGCAACCGTTGGCGCTGCCATTGTGTACGATGTAGCAGGATGCACTGGACCATTCTCAAGGTGTGCTAAGGTAGAAAAAAATTCTTAACTA
Organism: Neoascia interrupta; assembly: GCA_947623515.1. Classification (NCBI taxonomy): domain Eukaryota; kingdom Metazoa; phylum Arthropoda; class Insecta; order Diptera; family Syrphidae; genus Neoascia; species Neoascia interrupta. The sequence goes on along the minus strand of OX392462.1, from coordinate 58,067,758 downwards.
AGCAATTGAAACATTTTCAAAACAGATTTGCACAAACATGTATTATTCTTAGCTACAGCCGCAAATGCAATTGGTGGTGTCGCTTGAATCACAGATTGGGCCTGAATATTCGTTGCCGAATTCAAACTAGGTGCATTAGAATGTTGTTGTTGCTGCAGCGCCACAGACGTTGTGTGTTGCTGTTGCGCAGAGTTCACTACTGACGTCGTCACATTCGCTTGTAAACTGTTCGCCAGGCCCGACGTATGACTCGTCTGTTGTTGATTTTTACTAGGCGTTGAACTTATTAGGTTTTTACTTGGCTGCTGATTTTGCGATAATTGCGCCGCCGTTGAGTTGTTTAGGTTGTTCGATGTTGCACTGTTGTTAAGATTCGAATCTCCTCCCGCCCCCGCAGATGCCTTGCCACTGGTGTTGTTATTGTTGTTGGCTCGGACCGCGGTCGGCTTTACAGGTTGCTAAGGATCGTAGAAAAAATTAGCTTAGTCTTAAGGATAAAAATAAGTGTTGAGAAATAACTTACTTTCACTTTACTACTGGCATTAGTATCGTTCTTATTGCGCTTGTCGGCGGACGCTACGCCCGCTGCCGCCGCCGCTGCTGCAGCCGCTGCCGTTATGTCAACTGAAGTCGAATCACTGCTATAGTTCAAATTGTTCGCATTGTTCGTAGTGCTACTGCTGCTTGTTGTCGTGTTGCCTGTGCTGCCGCTACAGTTGTTCAGCTGTTGAGAGGATGGTGGAGGCGACTGGACAGGGCTGCCGCCTGATGCTATACTGCTGGGTGAACCGCCCGTTTCATTACTGTTATTACTGTCTGTTGTTGCTAAGATGGAATACCAATTAAAACACCTTCTGTTACCATTTGTGAAATTTAGTTATGTGATTGTGAGTTTATGTTTGATGTTAAAGAATGCACACAACGGAAACACAATTATTTTTGTTAGGAGAACACACACAGAGGGAGAAGTACCCAATTGGAAACACAATGTCAATAACATTCATGTGCGATGGTGTGTAACATTTTATCTTACCAGTGCCTGACAGTTCGACTTCGTCCAAGCCAATAATGTCATCGTAAATGAACTCGTTCTCTTCAAAGTCGGGTTCCTGCGAGGATTCAATGTAGTACTCAACATCGTCCTTGATTTTGTTCACCTGGAAGGACATACACTAAATCAGAGAGGGATTGGAGAAGATTTTAGATACATTATAAGACAACTCTCAATTTTTTTGTTTAAATCTTGTGTGTTTATTATGTATAAAACAGGATGACACAAACATGAGGCCAATGGGAAAGGATAGATAGAAATAAGATCCTCTGCAGAAGATCAAGCAAGGGGAAAACCGACAAAGTATCAAGAGAAATGAAAGAGGGAACTTTATTCCACCGTGTTATGTAATTAGTTTAAATGGAGCGCGTAAAAAGGTTATAAGCAATCCTGGCTATCTGAAGTCTTCAAATTTTTAGCTTAGTACAACCTCCTGCGATTTGCAGACAGTATTTTGTACAATTTCCAATTTTTTTTAAGAATAAGTTTAGCCAACTTTTTAGTGGCGGTTATTCGAACAAAGCACTGCCCTGTGGGCAAATAAGAAACTGACGACCGTTGGAAAGTTGAGATCAAAGTTTTAACTCAAACAATGGATGAACTATTGGTGCGGGTAAAATAGCACCGACTAATACTTAGGAGGAAAAAGAAGTTTTATTTTTAAAAGTTTTAAATATTCCACCTCCGAACGCCAACAGACATAGAAGGAATGGTAAACTTGCGTAGGGCAGAACTAATGACCGCAGTACCGAACGGCGAAACAAATGTTTTCGCGTGAAAGAAAGAGAGTGTTAAAAGGGATGGCAATGATCGCAATCGCTTTCACGGTTCAGGAATAGCATCTTGAACAAACTTTCTAACAAACAAAAGCTTGTACTTTAAGACTTTAGAAGTCCCGAGACATCTTTCGTTTAATGAACGAAAATGAGTATTCGTTAATTAAAGAAATAAAGAAAAAGACTTCGGGATTTATTTTTTGATCGTCTCCCTAATCGCAGTTTTATGGGCGGTCGAGACGTAGTATTAGCTGAAAGTTGTGCCACATTTTGCATTGCTTTTTATTTAAACCATTTTATATGTTAGAATTGCAGGATTTCCATCAAATTGCAGGCGGATTCTGTTTTAAGACTTAGTTTAGCTCTACAATGCAACACCTTTGCTGTTCGGTGTGAAAAAGAATCCAGCATTGAATTACCATACAGATTATCATACAAAAATTTGAGAACGTTTACAAGATTGGATTCGACAATGGCTGACTTCTTATTAATATGTCCCTGATATGCAAATTAAACACAGTCACACAATAAGCTGAAATTATTCTTTTGCACTAGGCGGATATTGATGAAATAAGGAGACATTGTTAAATAAATTAGGAGAAACATGAAGGGTTAGTAACAAAACAGCAACCCGAAGACTGTGACGAGTCTTTAGCGGAGCTCTTAAGATAAAAGGTTGATGCTTTAGTAAAGTGCAGGCCGAAATCATTCGGGAATTCATCATGTGCCAGAAATTGAAATAAAATGTGGCGGCGGCGGATTAAAAAAAAGACCGTAAAGTATGAAATCATAGACGGACCGGTCGTCGCCTTTTAGTTAGTGCTTAATTTGTGTAAAATGTTATTTAGTACATTTGCGGCCTAATTTTTTGATTTATTTTACAGACAGTTTGCGACTCTAAGATTTAATTAATTTCTTAAATAACTTAATTATACCGGGTCTCCACCGAGCACTAATCTTCGATTAATATAAATCTTTATTTAATCCTCTACAAAACACGCGATTTATCATACAAATATAAATCCTCTCGGCAAGCGATTAAAAATTAATCCTTTCATAAATCCCATTCACCCTATTGACAAAACTATTTTCTGTCCTTTGTTACAGTTTGAGAATCAAAAAAGGAAACTGAAACTGTCCCTGTGCGACAGATCTGTCACAAGTAGGTACGTTTTCTATTGTGACTTTTGCTGAGGAAATCGTTTTTTGCTCCTGGGAATCGCCACTATTTTTTGAGAGGAAAAATGACAGAAACAGAGTTTTCGTGCCGAATTAATCCTATATTTGTCCGATGGAGCCACTTAAGGATTTATTTTTGATTGTCTCCCGCTAATCTTTTAGTTGTTGGTGGAGACATAGTATTAAACTAATAACATAAGATTAATTTCCGAATTTGAAGATTCGAAAATCTAGTTTTTACTAAATTAAACTATTTATTTTATTTTGTTGAAAAAAGCTTCAAGAACGCATTTTATCTTGGCATTCAAGTTGTCTATGCTTGGGTTAAATTGAATTTATAAATTAGAAGGACGTCAGAAGTTATGGGCGTTTTACTGGCACTTCATTTTAGAAAACCAACTTAAATTATTTTAAGTGTATCTCAAAAACTATTAATTATTTCACATGCGCTAAAATTTACCTTCAAAGCTTAGAAAATGGTCTATGTCTGAGATTTTTTTGAAAGTGGTACCAACTGCCATTAGTGAGGGCACGCATGAAGGCATGTGGAAGGCATGAAAATCACCGCACAATTAAATAGTATAAAAAAACGAAAATATTTCTCCCTTTTATTTTATAAACAAACTTCAGCGGCTGTCATGTCTTCTTTTGATTGAATAAAAAAAGTGTGTTTGCTTTTATTTTCCTATGATTCCCACAAAATCGAATACAATCTATTACATTTGTATTCGATTTGGTGGGAATCTAGATTCTGATCTAGATTCTAAATTGTACAAATGTATGGGAAATCTAATAGATTTTAATTAGATTTTGGACTTGTTTACTCTGAATCTAGATTCTGGCTCGGTCTGAAAACCGTATTATGTTTTGCTCTGATCTATTAAGTACTTTCCGCTGGCAAAAGCTATTTTTTCCTAATACTAGCACAGAATTCTAGGGGCAAGCACAGAATTCTTTCTAAGACCATTTCAGAAAAATTTAAGCTAGAAGCGACATTTCTGAAAAATCTTAAAAATTTTACACCTTTTGTCTTTTTTCCAACAAAATTTAAACTGTTATCATACTGTTATATAAAAGAATTGCCCTTGCATGCGTTCTCATTTTTTTCACAGAATTTTCAAGTGTCCCAAATTTTATCGTTGTGACTCACCGTTTGAAAGTTGCAAGTGCGGACGGACAATGAAGTGATACCATAAGAGCTTTTTTTCATTTTTGGACAAACCGCTGAGAAGGAACATTTATGGGCTGTTGGTAGACACAAATTATACGAGGATACGATTTATAACGGGTCTAAACGAATTGGACTTCAAATTAAACAAGGAACTGTTCTTTCATTGCGTTAATGCACTGAAATGCCTAACTAAAGCATTTGAAAATTATCGCAGGCAATAACAGCAACTTCTTGAAAGCGCTGATAACATAAGGGTTAAATGTCAAAGAGAATAACCTTTTTTTAACGGGACATACGAGGTTTGAACCCATGCTAAAAAGCATGCAACAGTGCGTCTTAAAAGATTCCGCATAATATACCCCACCCTGCCCCAAGAAATGTCATGCCCCCAAAAATGGGCGGCAAAAAAAATTGAATTCGCCCTTTCTTTAAATAAAACACAGTTACGTAAATTTTTAACAAAAATTTGCTTTTTATAAAAAAACTTTACGTTTAAATTTTAACTGTCTACTGTTATTATTTTACTGCAACTGTACCCTAAAATTAATTGTTTTTTACAAAAATCAAATGAAGTGTACGAACTTTATGAAGATATTTTAGAAACGGTCTCAGGAAACAATTTGTTACTACGTTTTTCTGCAAAAGTAACCGTTGCCGGGATACTTATTAAAAACTTTTTTTGTGACATTTAACCCTTGAAAAATTGTTGATGGGAACTTGTCACATTTTGTTCGAAATCGTTACCAAACTTCACTTCATAAGCAAAATTTATAGTTTCAATAATCTCGTTCAAATAACTTTTTTATCTAACTTGTCAGGATTACCTGGAAACAAGCTTGTCTTTTTGCTGTTTTTTCGACTTGCTCGGCAACTGAGCATGAGTGAAGCTGCTACGCAATGATCTCCTTCTGACGGTACGATTCGGGATACCTCTATGATTGAACGGGCTCCAGAAGAGGCAGGCCCTGCATTGCGGCTGACTTAGGGGCAGCGGGGGAAAAAAGGAGGCGGCTGTCCAATTGGCGCCGCAAATACATAAGCTTTACTTGGCAGAAGGCAAAAGCACTGCGATCGATGTCTACAATGGGAATGGCCAGTGGAAGCCTCATCAACAGAAATAAAGTAAGAGTAGACGGTGCCCTTACATCGGGCACTGCCTCATCTTCTGCTCCCAAAAAAGCAAAAAAAAAGAGTTTCTGGGGCTGACGTGGTATGATGAGTGCTGAACATCTAAAATCTGTTCATCATGGAAGGTGCCTAGGTGTCTACAGGGTAGTATATTGGACCAGGAGTTGCGTCCTGATGCACTAATGATAGTAGCTTCCTACGACAAAATTTTTTTTAAAAATTCAAGTTTCCCCCCTTTTCTGCCCACTCTATCCACATAAGACTTAAGGGAGGAAGCTGCGATATTTCCTCTTGAGCTTTGCAGCCTCGTTAAAAGGGTAGTCTTGTCCCATCGCTCGTGAGCTTATTACAAAAAAATCATTTGTTAACTAAACTTAAAGTTGGTGCTAAACATATTTTGACTGCAAACTCTGAACATACTTTAGTTGTCAGTCAAATCGGGTGCCTAAAAAAAGATGTTGTAACTAAACATGTGGTGGTCTCCACCGGGTACTAACCCACGGTTAATATAAATCTTTATTAAATCCTCTACAAATCACGCGATTAACCATACAAATTTAAACCCTCTCGGCAAGCGATTAAAAATTAAATCCTCGCATAAATCCAATTCACCCTATTCACAAACCTATTTTCTGCACCTTTGTAACAGTTTGAGAATCAAAAAAGGAAACTGAAACTGTCGCAGTACGACAGATCTGTCACAAGTACGTGTTCTATTGCGATTTTTACAGTGAAAATTGTTTTTCGCTCGTGGGAAATGACACTGAAAATGTCGCAGTACGACAGGTCTGTCACAAGTACGTGTTCTATTGCGATTTTTACTGTGAAAATTGTTTTTCGCTCCTGGGAAATGATATTCGAGATCCAAAATGACAAAAACAGAGTGTTCGTGTCAAATAAATCCTATATTTTTCCGGTGGAACCACTTTGCGATTTATTTTTGATCGTTTTCCATTAATCTTCTTTTGATTGCCGGTGGAGACATATTATAAGAGAAGTTTTAACCCTTATAGTTCGGCAGTTTTGCGAAAGATTCAATCTGTTTTCCATGACCGTGATCCAGTAAAGACCATTTAAACGCGTTTTTTTTTAACTCTGAGTCAGTATTTTTTCACTACGTTGAAATTTTACTATTAATTTATTATTTTCCCGCGTTTTTACTTTGTAGATCGCATGTGATTACATTCATTGACGCATTCCGTGCACTCACATTCAAAATTAGGCAGAATGTAATAGAACGCAGCGAGTTTTTAATCACTAAGTCCAGTTAAATGCTGCTTTTGTTAAATTTGTTCTAGCCCGAAATTCTTTTTGGCACGTGGGTGGTAATAAATTGGTGTTATCAATTTTCAACGAGACTGGGTAATGAAGTCATTTTAACGCACCGACTTACTTATGCACTTGTTCAAAATTTCATTAGGCGTTAAAGTTGCCTAAACACTTTGTATTGTGCGGCGCCAACGATATTCTTACCCGTCGTTGAATAGCGCAAAAAGTTACATGCGAAGTTACAGCTTAACGACAATGCCCTTGTAATCTTTTTTTAATCCTTTTAAAAACGTTCACGTTTCTAGTGGAGAATTTTTCACGGATGGTATGCACAACACAACACACACACATACAGAGAAATTGAAAAAAAAAATCCTTGCCTACTTACAATGTTGTTTATATTTACCTGCTCGGCCTCGACACCATCATTATCAAGCAATCGTAATAGAGTCTCCAGTTTTGTCACATGGAATTTATGCCGATCTAGCTTCGATCGAAACTCATCCATACGATCTTGTTTGTCTCGATCGAGGCGCTTCTTTTTACCCGCTAATAACGATTCGATTTCACTCTCGTATTGATCGATTTGTATTTGCAGTGAACTAATTGAACTGGTTAGCCAATTGCGCGCTTCATCTTTGATACGCTGAGCTGGATCCATTTTTTGTGCCGCGCCAAGGCCTTCTTTCGAGTAGGCTTTGGTTTTTGTCTCTCGTTCCACGATTTTAAATCTCTCCATTTGCTAAAGATAAATAAAATTCATTTAATCTTAACATGTAAATGGTGTTTAAGGAAAATTAATAATTTCATACTGTTTCGATGAGACGCCGATTCTCTAAGAGGGCGCTTTTATCCTTAATTTCAGCGGACGCGATCCATGATTTAATCTGATCGCGAAGCCGCTGCAGCTTTTTGATTTCCTTTTTAAGGTCTGCTTCATATTTCTCCTGCAAAAGAAAGAAATAAAATTATGCAATTAAGATTGCTAAGAGACAGTTGAGGCAAATGCTTGATGTCTTACCTTCTGATTACTGTTAGTTGCATTGTGAACTTTTTTCCAAATATCTTCAAACGTCTCTACTCCTTCCGCGACTTTTTTCAGACACCTATCTATCTCTCCTGTAAAAATTATAGCAGAAAACGAGAGTTAATATTTTACATAAAACAGAAACGACTGATTTTGAGGGGGCTTAATTTTAATATCCTACCCGGGGTATATTAAGTTTAATGTGCAGAATTCTACCTTTAAGAAACATGATGGAGACCGACAGGAGAAATGGTTAAGATATGTTTGTCCGCCTGTATTTAAACAACTCCAAGGACATGCCCTTTACCTTACCCTTTACCCTTCACAAAAACTTTGTTACCATGTTCCTGTACCGAAAGTCTCTGCAATTTCGGACCCATTTTCAAAAAGGAACACCCCCTGACCAAAATCCGCATCAGACATTTGTTAGTTCAAGTTCATCATAGATCGCGTTCGAGTTTTCTAAGCTCCAAGTTCGCCTTTTTGTTTATTTACGAAGATGCATTCAGATGCAATTGCAGAGGAGAAAGCTTCCTTAAAAATTATTTATTTTTTCGGAAAATCGGTAAGTGACTCGCGATCAATTGATTTTGAATACCCATAAAATGTTTAAGCGAAAGGCATTAGAGCAAAGAGGAGACAAGGACCATCAAACACAAACTATGAAAACCATGAAAACGATAAACACCAAAGCTTACCCCCGCAAGTGTTATGCCTTTACAGACAGTAGGAATACTTTAGCCAGCAGAGTACTCAGCTTTTATATTTAAATTTGGATTTCGCCCCCTTTTTTATGTTAGAGAAAAACAGGATGCTTAACATTTAGCGTTAACTGAATAACACACCCTTAGGGAAGAATTTAGAAAAACCGAGAATGTAAGCCGACCTAAAATCAGAAAAAGCCTTCAAGGCCTGAAGCAAAGCCTCTAGGGAACAACAACCTTAGTTAACATAATTACGTGCCATTAAAGGATTTCTAACGGGGTATTGTAATCTGAGGGAACACTTAAAAATAATTAGTGCAACGGAGGAACGCTTCTATACCAAATTGAGGGTTCATAACCCCAAAGCGATAAAATGTGCGGGCAAATTTCAGATGGATACGTACCCACTTTGGAGCCACTTCTAATTTACAGATTCCTACGTGAAACTAGAATAGAGAAAGTGCTCTAGGGTGAGCTCTCTCAGCCAAGGCCAAACATGAATTTTAGTGCGAGGGGAGGGAATAAACAATTTCAAGGCCTAGTATGGAGGAGCACAATAGACCGGACTTGTAGTTAAAATGCAATTTACTTTTTGAGGAGTTAGACACGCGAGCAAGCGCTTAGTTGGTAAATATTGTAAGTTTCAGCACGAAATCCGAGTGGGCTAAATTACTCTTCACGTTCAGAATCATTTTACACTAGCAAACTTAGTATCATATCTTTGCTAAAATTTTTATCTTTTCGATGCGAATGCGGGCTTAAGGCTTTCGCTACGCGTAGGCTTTTTTTTGGCCTGAAACTAATTTTAACCTAAGGCGTTTAAGTTTTGGTACTCCCCATATCTAGGGTAAACGTTTCCTGTCAGCCGCTTCTCCGTTTACCTCATTTGTGACCGGCATAATCTTAGGGTAAAAAGTGGAGCTCCCGAGCAAATTCAGCTGGAGATGCCCACGAGAGGCAGTAAGATAGGAACAGTAGGCGGCAGTCGATGGTAGGGTTCAAACTAAAGTTGTAGCGTAGATGTAAAGAAAGGGGCCATCGCTTTTTGATAATAAGGAGCAGGACGCAGTGCGAAGCATCTTTTCAATTTAAACAATTGCTTGAAGTCAGTGTCTTCTCATAGTCAGTGTTTTTCTTAAGTGAAACATGAAGTTGCAGCAACAAATCAGCTTTGGTTGACTTAAACACAAAATTTGTTTATTACCGAAAGCAAATACGGAACCGCTTTCAAACACTTAACATAAAACTAAGCCGTTGTTCTGACTATAGGTAGGTATACCGGCTAGAAAAACAACAATCGAATTCAATTAAATGAGTCATTTCTAGTCTCCCGCCTTTTGACTTAAGCCGTCATTGGAAAAACACCAAACAAATTGTTATTCTCTTAATTTGAATGAAATGGGGTGGGCGCAAATAAACTCCTACAATCTCAATTCTTTACACCTTTTCCAACAAAACTTAATCTAAAGACAGCAATCAGCGTTGCAATCTCCCTTGAATCGTATGACAAATACCCATCTGTCGTTCTTGGTAAAGAACCACAAACAGAAGAAACCTAAAAAAAGGTCAACAAATCGCGTTTTCACTGCTTGTCGTCGCTCTCGTCACTATTCACGAACAAAAAAGTGATATTCTGCAAGCACATCAAGAAAGTGCTCTTTATCAAATTGCGCTACGTGGGCTTCCAACTAAGTAGCACAATCGCTAAATTTGATCTGCGAAAACAAGCTCCAAGTCACGGCGAGTGTGACTTCTGCCATCGGCAGGCATCTTGCACTTGTTTACACGGGTGTATGGTGTTGGTGTATCACGCGGTGCGGGATCATTCTTCAAGAAATAGGTATTTCCTTGCCGCGCGATCAATACTGCCAGATATGGAAACGCGGCGTGCGGTGGAGTTGCCTACACAGTATCGCCCGTTTGACATAAACACCACCCCTATGCTCACCTCCCACAATTCTCACTCAACCCGTGCCTCATAAATATACACACAGAAATCGAGGGAGGAAGCCACCCTCCTACGGCAAAAAGGAGAAAAGAACAAAAAAAAGAACCAAACCAAAGTGGAGTGCAAGATTATCCTCCTCTCTATATGTTGCTTTCTCGCTTACTCTTTATCGTCCTCCTTCCCGCTAAAGAATTTCACGATTTTATATGTAAAAAAACACCTAAAACAGAAATTATAATTCCGCAATCACACATTTTGGTAGGATTCGTGCAGAAGACACCCTCCATTGGCGCAGCGCTCTTGCACTTGATGTATGCTTGCCTCTGTAATGGGTTTCAAATTCATTTTTGGATTTTTATTCGTCTCACCTTGCAACTTTCTCGTCGCAGCCATGGCGCTATGTAAATTGATTGTACAAGTTTTCAGACATAGTCTAGAAAAACCGACAGAAATTTAATTGCGAATTTCTTCTTGGATTGCAGCAGCTCGTCGTCGGGATTAGCACGTCTGTTTCCGACGTCGTCGTCGTCTTCGTGGTGCTCTCGCTGCGAAGTAAGAATTTCGTAGCAGTTCTGGGATCCGCCGTTGTGGTTTCGCGTTCGGCAACAAGATCCTTCTTCAACTGCAGACACCACCAAAATCCCAATTTGATTTCTGTTCGGGGCCGAAGGAAAAAATTTCTCTATTGGCGAGGAATCGAGTTGATTTCGACGTGTTTTCTGTAATTTTCCGACCGAATTATAAACAAGAAGGCAGCTTTTTTGTTTTTTTTTTCTTTCGACAAGACAAAACTCTCTCGTGCAAAGGATATCGGGATTTTTCTTGCTCAAAAATAAAAATTCAATATAATTTTTCCGAGAGTCGAAATATGCACACACTGAATTGAATTTGTTTGTTTGAAAGGGGTTTTTCACTTTTTTATCCTTGATGCTTTCGGTGTTTTGTTATTCCGCTTAATTAGGGATTCTGTTTTGCAGAATTTGATCGTATTTAACAATAAATTATCGAAGAAAAAAATAATTAGTTCGGATATTGGTCGCTTTTCTTTTTGACGCGATTTTTTCTGTCAATGTTTCGATTTTTCTGCTTTTTGTTCATACATTCCAAGATGGCCGCTCAATTGGTACACACACAATGATGTAAATTTCGTGTACGGATAGAGAAAGTTGCGTTGGCTTGTAGTTGTATGTGCTCAGCTGTAATGTCAAATTTTTTTTTTACACGAAGTGGAACGACATGGGAATGGCAACTATCAAATTGGGCGCTGAAATTGAGCAACACAAAAGTGCTGCCGAGGGTTAGTTGTATTGAGTACCAGTAGGTATTACCAGTATTGAAATGAGTGAGAGCTATGTCATTGTGTGTGCAGTTTGATTTTTTTTTTTGCTTTTTATTTATTTTTAATTATTGATTAATGTTTATTTTCTTTTTCAGCTATTGATGGCCTTTTCAGTTGGAGATTCAGAATTACTTTCCAAATTCAAATTACTTTCCAAATTTATCAATCTACCGAAAAGTGCATAAAGTACTGAATAACTCAACTTGCGTTCCTTCTGCCTGCCCCAATTGCTTATGTTTTTTTATAAGGCCTTTAGAGCTTTTACAATTTTGAATTTATCCAAATGTCAGAGATTTGTTAAGAAATATGAGTAAATTCGTCAGTTTCATGCTATTCCGTTTTCTTTTAAATCAAGTGCAAATCGCAATGTTGCGTTTCTGCGTGTGTTCGAAAAACTTTACCCCGCTTTTGATCGTTAATATCGTAGACGCATCTACAACACAAAAGTAGATCTACTTGTGGTAAAAAACGTCGTTTTTATCGTAAAATAAAAAAAAAAAAAATTTCGTATGGCTTGAACGGATCGCAATTCGGGAATTTGTCGCTTATCGAGTCTCGCGATTACTACACGATTGCTCCAACGTGATCCAACAAACGATTGCGGAATCGCACGAAACATTATTGCTCATGTATTAATGCTTGCTGGAGAAAATCGTGCAGGTTTTTGTCGCACGTTTTTTTTTAGTCATCCTGTATGCCAGGCCCAAGCTGAATTGTGATAAAAATAAAAGCCACCAGTGTTTTCTAAATTTTCTGAAAACATGTAATGACAAATCAAATTTTTTAACTACATATACAATCTTAGGGTATTTCCACCGCACAGAAGAGAGAGACTAACGTGGGAAGGTTAAAAGTTAATCTCAAAGCGTTTCCACCGAAAGTAACTTCACTCAACTTTCATTTTTGACATTTTTCAAGAACATCCTGTGGTGTCAAGTGACAATGTCTGGTCGTCACGTCTTATCTGCACATCTTCTTGAAAACGTGAGTTTTTTGGATCCCGGGAAACTCTGATTTAAAAACAAATTAAAGTCATATGTCATTGCCACCGATTTTTTTTAATCTACCCAAAATAAGAAAAACAAAACTTCAAATAACTTGATGTGATTTTGGTTCACAAATTCGATAGTAAGTGGACCAACTTGATCAACATCAACCAACAGTTGGGGTGGGCACTCCTCAGTGCATTTAACTGTTTTGTCAGGCCCAACCACATTCACATCAACAGCATCACCAACCATTCTGCGCATCCCTTTACATTACACAGCAAACATAGCTGAGTTGATGTGACCAAGCCATGAATGAAAGAATATAAAGGTTACTACACGCGTTTGTTATGACTTTTGTTTGACAGACCTAACTGTAAATCTGACGTCAGGTTGCATGCATAAGAAAATCTGTGCTGGCCAATCACAGATCAGCAATTTGTTTTGCTTAGCATTCAATGACGAGCGACGCAGGAGGTGACCTGCTTTTTTCTTAATGTGGCATAATCTTATGTTCTGTGATTTGTGAAACCAAGCTGTCAAATAAAAGTTCGTTTGGTTTGTTTGGTCAGATATTAACGCAAATAACAAGTAGAATTCTGTACGATTTGAATTGTCAACTCATGTGTAAAAAAGATTAGTTAATTAGCGATTAATTTTTAATTTCTTCGTGCAGAGATTTTAAATTCGTATGGTAAATCTCGTGATTTAAAGGGGATTTAAGAAAGATTTGTCTTAATCGCAGATATATGTCCGGTGGAAACACCCTATAATGATACATACAAGAACTCCGCTTGCAGAACGCTTCTTGGCTTCAAGAAAAGTGTTTTTTTTTTTTGTTTGTTGAATGGGCGGATTTTGTCTCAAATGTACGCAGCCAACTCTATGTAGATAAGGCTTAAAGATGATTATTTTTACATCCCGCCCACTTTCTAGAGGCGTGACAATTTCTTTTTTTAAGGTAGGAAAATGGGTATTTTGTAATCCGCCGCAGATGGACTATTGTACTTTCCCACTTGTTCTTTTCAATTGATGCATATGCCTAGTAAAGTGAAATAAAACCAAATAGGCAAACTCCGCAAAAATTACTGAAAAACAGAATTATGGTGTGAACTTTGGTGATATCGTATTTAAGAAAATGTCAAAATTCCCCATTAATCCGAGCACCGCTAAAAATATTGTTTGGTGGCTTTTGACTGTTTTTCAGTTAGCTCAGGACCATTAATCAAACAGATATCTCTTTTTATACCCAACCGAGGCTATATTAATTTTTGCATAGTTTGTAACACAGTAAAATAATCACTGTGATCGAGACTGAATAACAGTAATTTATCGCAAATAGGTATAGATTTATTTGAGTTTTGACGTCTCCGTATTTGACGTCTAGCACTCAAGAACTTTGTATGGATTCTTGTTAGTGTATTTTTATTTATTCACTCACGGTTTCGGCTCGGTTGTTTGTTTTATTAAATTTTGTTTTTGTGCTTAAAAGAATTATTTTTTTTTTAATGGGAATGTATCTTGATAAGGTCAATCCATACCCGAAAAAAAGGTTAAACTCATTTGGATGTACTAAGAAAGTCCAACCTTAACAAAGACAAAACATTGGAAGATAATTTAATTTATTTTTAATTAATGAATGTGTGATATTTGGTGATTGTTTGCATAACTATAATATGGAAAAATATGTTGCAATTTTCATGCAAACAATTACACAAAACAGTTGCCAAACGTATTATTCACATACCTGTCCAGGACTTCCCTAGATATAAAGGACCAAAAAGTATGACGTGCAGCAGTGTTTAATAATTTGTCGTATGTGGACCGAAAGGGGGTCAAACAGGGCATAGTCGCAGTGAATTCATACTCAAATCGCACATTTATACCTCAAGAACTATTGACAGCTTGAACGTAATTGATTTTGACAATTGAACAAACATCTCTATTAATGAGCGAAGTTAAATCGCAACGACAGACAGCGCTGCTACTTTGCTACGATCGTAGCAAAACTGCTACACGATTTTCAAGTTGATACGCTGCTACGCACTCTCCCTAAAAACGCCTACATCTTTTGCTATTTTCTGTTAAAGCATGAAATGTCAACAAAACTCTGGATTTTTTTTTCTTGAAAAAAAAAAACAAGAAAATAAACGAAAGTAATACATTTCTCACTTTCCCACACCAATTTATATTCTTGTTCTGCATACCGTACCCAATTCTTCGTATGTGTTAGGGTTTGAATTTCACTAGAATCTCGAATCGGTCCGGAATTACATTGCAAAATTTGTTAAAATTAAAGCTTGATAAAGAACAAGAACAAAAAGACGAACACATTTAAAGTAGAGACATTAAAGAAAATAAATAGCTGCAAAATGTTTGGTTTCAGAAAGAAACGCAATATAACTGTCGAGTCTTTAATTTTTTCTAACAGACACCTAAAATCTTAATTTTTGAACTTTAAAATAATATAACTTTATTGATCTATATAAGACTTGCTCTAGTTATTACAATTTAAAATAAAGTACTACACTTTATCTTTATTAGTTTACATTTTACACTTTATTAGTTTTACTTTAAATCACATGTACCACAGAATTGATAAAGTTTTTTGTGCAATGTTATTTTTATGTGCAATGGCAATGTAGATTTGAGGATAACCTACAAAGAAGCGAGTTTTTCACAAAACAAAGTCAAAACTGAGTTGGAATTTTTAAACCAAACTAACACCAAACAAGAGTTCGTCTGTGACAAACTTCTATACAGGGTGTTTCCAAATTCGATGCAAATATTTTGACACAAGATTCTTGGGTATATTTGAAGAAAAAATTGTTCTACAGTATGGGCCTATCTCAAATTTTGATACCACTTATTGGGAATTCAAGAAATCACCTACTTTGAGGTACCTTGACCCATACTAACACAAATATCTCCGCTAACACTTACAACAGGTACTTTATTTAGGACTTAGATTTTAGAAGAAATAGTACTTCTTTTAACTGCATTAAAATAAAATTGATGACTTTTTTAACTTTCGAGATATTTGCTTTTAAGTCGGATCCTTTTTCCCTGCCCATGACATTTTTTTGACTTTCAAGACACATTTCTGCGAAAAATGCGTAATAAACATATCGTTAATTTTTTTTTCTATTTGCGCCTAACAATACTTAATAAAAATTGCACAGACAAGTTACCCGAAAAACCCACAGATTTTATGATACTTGGGAAATTCCATAGCAGGTAAAATTATGAAAAACTCTTTTCACGAAGCCGCGACAGGTATAAGGTGGAAATATGATTTGTTACCTACTTTTATAACCGCGACAACAAGAACGATTTTTTGACTATGTATTAATAATTTACGTAGGTTTTAGAGCATGCATTTTTATAAGACTACCTGATAAAAAGGTAATTTCCCTATCATTTTTCTGTTAAATCCCAAAAAGGATTAAGTTTGAGGTTGGTCGCCTAGTTGGAAAATTTACCCAATGTAAATTGTATAAAAGGTTAGAAAACAAAAATTAATCCATCAAAGTCATTTTTGAAGCCGAGGTGACACAACAGTTGTTAAGAAACCCTACTTGAAATGGCATCTTTTACAAACGAAGAATACGCCGATATTATCTACGTTTATGGGATGTGCAACGGAAGTTCTATTAGAGTACAACAAAGATACCATCAGCTTTATCCTAACCGAAGAGTACCTAATCCCCGCGTATTTACGAATTCGTTTCGAAGACTTCGGGAAACGGGATCTGTTTCAACAAGACGACCTAACGCAGGAGCTTCACCAGGAAGAATTGCAGTTGATGAAAGAATACTGGAAGCGGTTGCAAATGATCCATCAATCAGCATCAGGCGCTTATCCTTCCGATTTAATGTTTCAACACATAAAATTGTTCGTCTGCTGCATACGGAAAACTTGTATCCATACCACCATACACCTGTGCAGGAACTGCTTCCGAGTGATTTGGAGCCGAGACTTGAGTTTTGCAACTGGTTGTTAGAGCGGAACTTGGATGACAACGGTTTTATAAGCTGAATCCTATGGACGGACGAATCTCAATTTACTAGAGATAGGATTACAAATTTTCACAATGTACACACATGGGCTGCGGAAAACCCACACACAAGGAGAGAGTCATCATTTCAACACAGATTTAGCGTCAATTTGTGGGCAGGTGTTATTGGAAACAACTTAATCGGTCCCTTCAAACTGCCTCCCACACTGAATTCTGCAAACTATCTGGAATTTTTGCGCAATGATTTAACAGATCTACTGGAGGATGTTCCGGTAACTCAACGAGCTTCGTCATATTTTTAACAGGAAGGAGCCCCAGCCCACTTTGGTCGCGAGGTTAAGAATTGGCTGGATGAAAAGTACGCTGGTCGTTGGATAGGAAGAAATGGACCAGTTCACTGGCCTGCAAGATCTCCAGACCTTAGAATTATGGATTTTTTTGTATGGGGGAGAATGAAAGAACTTGTTTATTCTACAGAAATATCAACTCTAAATGATTTTGAAGATCGCATTCTCCAAGCCTCGTCACAAGTGAGGCAGGAGTTATCCTCAATAAACGTTGACAGCGCAATCCAAAAACGGGCTCTAGCATGCATACAAAATGGAGGAGGGCACTTTGAACACCTTATTTGATTGTAAAGTTAACTTAATGAAATAAAAAAAAACATAAACCAAACACAAGCATTTTTATTCAGAATAATAGGAATTGAACACTATGAATCGAGTTTTTCATAATTTTACCTGCTATGGAATTTCCCAAGTATCATAAAATCTGTAGGTTTTTCGGGTAACTTGTCTTTGCAATTTTTATTAAGTATTGTTAGGCGCAAATAATAAAAAAATTAACGATATGTTTATTACGCATTTTTCGCAGAAATGTGTCTTGAAAGTCAAAAAAATGTCATGGGAGGGGAAAAAGGATCCGACTTAAAAGCAAATATCTCGAAAGTTAAAAAAGTCATTAATTTTATTTTAATGCAGTTAAAAGGAGTACTATTTCTTCTAAAATTTAAGTCCTAAATGAAGTACCTGTTGTAAGTGTTAGCGGAGATATTTGTGTTAGTATGGGTCAAGGTACCTCAAAGTAGGTGTTTTCTTAAATTCCCAATAAGTGGTATCAAAATTTGAGATAGGCCCATACTGTAGAACAATTTTTTTCTTCAAATATACCCAAGAATCTTGTGTCAAAATATTTGCATCGAATTTGGAAACACCCTGTATACCCGACCCTATATACGGTGTAACACCAAATCTTAATTTTTTTTGTCCCGAATTCATATATTATTTATGTGGGCCACGCCCCCAAAAGTGGGTCTGGGCTAAAAATTAAAATCAATTAATTGTAATTTCGTTAGAATCATGACAAAATGCGCTGAACCCGAAAATTATTGCAAAAAACCCGGTTTTTCCTAAACACGCCCCTTAAAAGTGGGCGGAGCTCAAAACTTTGTATGGCGCAAACCTAGCAAATAGTAATATCTTGAATATTTGTTTTATATTTTTTTTTTCAATTTGGAGTAAACTTTCCGAGAAATCGGGTTTTTGAAGATCTAACATGGTAAAAGTGGGCATGGTCCATATTGAGGGCGGTTCAATTTTAGCTTTCTTTGAAGTTTTGGGCCATTATTGCTCTATACCAAAATTAGAGCTCCTACGCCTTGTCTAACTTGACCAAAAGGCATTTTGAAAGAAAATTTGGAATAGAGGTTGTCTTACATTGAAGCCAGTAGTGGGCGTGGCCGTCGGCGGATTTAACTAATTTTTACACTTTGTCTGTACAAAATAAGTACTAAGATAAGCTCCAAGTTTGAGCGTCCTAGCTCAATTTTAAAGACCTAAAAACTTCAAACATACGGACAGACGGACGGACGGGCGGACAGGCTTAATCGACTCACTTGTCGGTCTCGATCATATCTCTAAGAGGTCTACGGTGATTATTTCACTGTGTTGCAAACTATGCATTAAAATTAATATACCCTCGGTCGGGTATAAAAACGGTGTCAAAATTGAGTCAAATTAATGAAACAAAACTAACACCGAAAAATTGTGTCAAAATGTAGTCAGATTTTTGAATCCAAATGGATACAAAAAAAACGATGATTTTTTTCCAAATCTATTTGGTGTCGACAATTTTCCAATCTAGGAACAGCACTTAACTTCAAATGACTCTAAAGTGACAATAAAATTTGACACCGATTCGACATGATGTATGGAGTGGAGGCTTCATTTTTGAGTCAATTTCAACACCGCGTGCTAAGAGGGACTGAAATCAGCTGTTCTCACAAAATTGATTTCAATGAAAAAAAATTTCAAGTGAATCTTACAAAAAATATGTTTAATCCCGAAATCGAAGAAAATATTATTGTCTATGTAGCTGTGCAAATCCTGCAATAGCTTGCACTAGAAACAGAATAGCCAAAAAGCTCGAAGAAATGAATACAGCTGTCTGTCAAAATTTAGCTCGAAATAAATGTACCGAGCACTTTATCAGTCCGCTAAATTTTGACAATTAAATAATGTACGCTGCGAAACAAAAGTTTGAAATTTCAGCTGGAGCTGCGTACCACTCGGATAGGTAGCTTTGCTAAGTTTTAGCTTGGCTAATTGGCTAAGATAATTTTGGGTGGGAGTTTTAGCCCGAACTGCGTACTTTGCTTAAGGTCTAAAAATAGTTTCATTTCTATTATAATTTCAAATAAAAACCGTTGTTTAAATTAAAATGGATACCTACATAAACATTAAGCTTTTTTATAAGTGCTGCCAAACGCAGTTTTTTTTTTTATCCAAAATGGCTTGTGTATTTGATGAAATTAAACTTAAAAGCTTGGTGGTAAGCTTTTATTGTAGTATTGCTGAAGACGCCAAATTGTGGTAGGTCGGTCACAGTATGGATGTTTCTGACTGTAAGCTTCTTTATTTGGAAGTGCTTACTGCAGAGTAACAGGTAAGTCGTAAACGGATGATGTACTTCCTTTATAATACCGTCTCATGGATGGTTCTTGCATGCCCAATCAATTTTATAATCAGCTCTCAGTCAAAATACTAAAATGATTTAATAGAGTTTATAGGTAGGTATATTACCTGTATTACTTTTGGGATTTAAGACAGAAACCAAATAACAAAGAGATTAAAGTGTAGGTACATACTTATAACATACTTATAACAGAAATTGTACATATGTAGGTATATACATATGTATTTTATTATTCTGTGGCCCCGAGGAAAAAACAGCCATCGTTGGCTTTCTTAATTTTTCAGTAGGGCAGTTTGAAGTTTTTGTGAAATGCCTGATATTGAAAATTGCTCTAGGTGTAGGATTAAATGGGGCATTAAAATGGTTAAACGATTCCATTCATATTCTAAAGCAATTTGTGATTTTAGGTATTTCAGAAAAATTTCAAACTTCTCTAGAAAAACTAAAAACATCGACTTTGCCTGTTTTTCCTCTGGCCCACAGTTTATCAAACAAATTACATATTTAAATTCAGTAAAGATTACTTTTGCCAATGTTGTCGTTAGTGTTTTTGCGTTTTTGGCTCTGTTTGGTCGGCCCCACATGCAGCTGTTAATTTTCCAACTTGATCTGATTCTGGAAAATTAAGATTTCTAATTAGGTTAATTATAGAACATTCGAACAAAGCGTTTAATATAAATCGAAATGAAAAACCATCGAGAATTCAACACCCTTTAGCAAAGTAGGATTCATTTAATATTCATTATTTTTATTTTAATAACAACATTCGACAGTTAATTAGTCACAAAATGTTTAAGTTAAAAAAAAAAAAAAAAAACAAATTACAGAAGTCATGCCAAAATCCGATTGCGTTCTGACAGAGATACAATTTTAACTTGTTCGTACTCATGTAACGATTTATACGAGGCATAAATAAAATAATATAAGTTTTACCGAAGGAGAAGAAATTAACAATTATTTAAAAAAAATAAAACAATTTAAATATCTGGTGACAAAAAGAGACCTTACAAAGTTGAAAATTTAATTATACACTACCTACTTGTGTAGATGCCGTAACCATGATCTTATCAGTTCACAATAAATTAAACGTCAAATTAACATTTCATTTCTTCCAAGGTTTGTCACGGGAATTTTTTAAAACTGTCGTTCGGATTCCCTCGAACTGTTGCGACTTTCTTTTTTTTGCTTTTTTTGATCAACAAATATGGGGGAGTTTTAGGGCTTTCCAACTTCTGGTATTGATAAAGGAGATACCGAGTTTTATTTATTACTTAAATTGAGTTAGTTGGATAAGTTAGCTAAAATGTACTGACATTTACTGATAAAGTAGTTAAAGGACGAAGTATTGAGCTTTAGCATCTACTACAACAGTTTTAATATCGACCATACATCTTAATCTTATGCTTTTCCCTGCTTTTCCCAAGCATCTGCACAAACGTTTCTACAACAAATTTTGTTTTAGTTTTTCGTTTTGATGTCTGACAGCCACTTTAAAGTTATCCTTCTCAGTCAACATAGTGAAAGCCACTGCTAAACACTTTTGTTTTGAAGGTTTATCTCCAAAGTTTTAGCGAGCAAATTAATTTTACGAAGCAAGAAATGACTTTTGTCAAAATATTCATAAAACAGTCAGAGCACACTAATTGAAAAGAATTATGCTAAAGCATAACTCTCGTTGCTGTCAGTTGACAATGGATGGAAGGTAAGCATTTGACTATAGTTTATAAAGTCACAACTTGTCAGTCCTATTCTATTCTCCGATTCTATTTCAAACATGAGTTTGAATAAGCCAGTGGCGTACGCAGGATTTTCTTTTTAGGGGGCTGAACATTCGTTTTGATTAGCTGTTATGAAATTCGGCTACAAACCTTCCTAATGTCTCATGTTCTTTAAGGGTTGGTGTCTTCACTTGTCTGCCAGTCATGGATGACTTTCCGAATCGTGCAATCGTGGAAATCGGCAAGTAATGTAAATAATCTAATGAATGGATACACTAGGTTACCTCAGCTTTCCTAGAACCTTTCGTCTTGTTTTAAAAAAGCTGCATTTTTTAATTTCGTAATTTTTTTCGAAGCTTATCGATACGAAATGTATGGGTTTGCGTATAAACTTGTGTGTAGTTCGAGTGGTAATTATAGGTAGATCGCGCGCGTAGTAAAATGAGGCAAGTGCAAATTATGCTCGCCCATGCATTGTGCATCGAAAAATTTCAAAACGGAACAAAAAAATCCAGCAAACAGTTTCCGTGCAAGCTGAGGTTATGAAGATTTAGGAAAATGCAAAGCGAAAATGCTGATGGAAAGTTTTGTTACATAAAAGCTCTTTCCAATTGTGTACAAAAAGTAAAATTTTCATGAGAAAAAAAAGTAGAAAAGTAGTTTCCTCTGTATTTCGTTGCTGAATTGTGATTTATTGAGGGGGTCACAAGCCCCCATGCGCACGCCACTGGAATTATCCGATATGCAAGTACAAATCTAATGCATTAAAACTTTTTGTAAGGTTTCAGAAACCTTATAAATGATCAAAATCTTGATTATTTTTCTAGCGATATTGCTCAGCTTCCTCTAAAGCCTGCAGCCCAATAAATACGTTGCGTCTGTCACGTCGAAGTAAACAACTGACAACTCAGTTGTCTTTCGGCCTTTTCGATTGGCCAGTCAGCTTAACATGTTCTTCTTGTTTTTGAAATTTATCTGGTCTTGAATTTGTGAAGCAAAAGCTATTCTACAAGGGACATATGACATTTATCTAACTTCACGTTGACACCATGTGTTGCATGATTGTGTGCATGTTTCTGGTTTCTCGAAGTTTCTCTTTTTTCGAAAGAGGAACTGTCAAACGACTGCCAAGAAAACAGTTTCAGTAGAGTGACGTACGTCACTTACTTTTTCTGTGAGCCGCTTTCTTTTGAGCGTATGGTTTTTAGTTGTAACTGAGTTGTCAGCTGTGTACTTTAACATGACAGATGCTATTTATTTATATGGATTCTTTAAATGGTGTATAAGAGTTGGAGTTGCCACTTGATGTGAATGTTTTTAGTAAACATAACGTATTGCGTTTCTCATTGAACAAAATATTTGTTATTTCTGTCAAAAGATTTGATCTTTTTCGATATTGCATGTTTCGTTAATAAAAAATAGAAAAAAAAGAAAATAAAAAAGCCATTCTAGATCAATTCTCAACATGAAAGATGCGCTCCCCCGATTTCGGGAGATTTAATTTGAACTCACACATGACATATGTGTGTAGGTATATCAATACATCTCTTCTGTCAAATGCCAAATCGAGCCAATTTTATTTGTTTGATAATGTGTGCGGACGTGTTTGTTGGCTGCCAGCCCATGTGTGATTTATCCTGTCGCCAAACAGGAAAACGTGTTTTATAGAAAGGAGCAGTTCTCGATTTTGCGCGAAATTCTTTCAAGTTTCAACAGAAATCGCTATATGTAGATATCTTTAGGTTTGTTCGATAAAGCTAGCAACAGTGCGCCCAGAAAATGCACTGACACCTTTCAGTGCGATCAGCTGATTGTCAAAAATACAGTGCACAGCGGATCCTGTCATCCGCAAAACTAATTGACACTCCATTCGCAGAATCCAACATGGTAATTTTCCATTGCAAAATGCACCTAAAATTATAGCATTGTAAACAAAATCAAAATAAAAGACAATAAAATTTGTATAAACCTTCGCAGGAATTGTTTAATTCCACGCACTGCTGACAAAAACTGAAACGTCAAATTTTCAAAGCACTTAAATTATTGGCCCGGCAAAATTTTTGGTCGAAGTCGAGTTCTATCCTGGACCTAAGGTAAGTAGGAAATATTATTGTAAATTGCTATCCTTTTCAGTTTTTTATAGTCAAATACATAAATATGAATGTAGCTTCCTTACAAAACATTTAAATAACATTATTTTTGTACTACCACCTTCAACACTTTTGGTACCGTAAACACAACTGCCGCAGTAAACAAATAATTGAAGTGTTTTTTTTTATGCAAGGTCGCCGACTAAATCAATTAAAATTAAAAAGCCTAAACAAATACTTATTTCCTTACATAATTTTATAATTAATGGAATTACTCGTTTCTATAGAATCCACTTAGAATTGATTTGTGCTGCAAATTATCTGCATGCGACCCGCAGTTCACAATTTTTTTGTTAATTGCTTTAAAAGGCAATACAACACCTCTGACATGGCAATTTCGAATGTTTTTTTTTATGTATGTGCTGCAATCAATTAAAGTTCAAATTGAATTATCCCCTCATTCGTGTTGAAATTGCGAGTCGACGGCATATCCTTTTAATGGCTGTGGTATAAATCACAGGACACTTTTAAGTTTTTTTTTTCACAATTTTTGCGTTGTGTGAGGATTTGGAATTTTAACTAGTGAAATTAAACGATTAAATTTTCACGATAAGGACACCGGTACCGAGAATGTAATCGGTTGATGATTTTCCAGGGCACTTTTTGACACAATGCTGCAGACTGGTGTACATGATCTATTAACGAAAACTTCGAGTAAACGCAGACGGAGCTTTTTTTAAGAGATAAGTTTTCTTCAGGAGGTAGGTGTTCCATTATTCATTATTACAAATGCAGTATGAAGCTAAAAAAGTCGATCTTTAAATAAAATTAAAATAGCTATTCACAATAAGAAACTTTTCATAAGCACATAACAAGAATCGGAAAATGGACACTGGAAGATGGATCAGATCAGCAGGGTCAACCTGGCGAGTTGCGGTGACTAGTGCTGATCTGATTATTAATTTATATTTTGCATCTGCCTAGTTATATAATAAAATAATGTATAAAATCTAGAATAATTCTCTTGAAGATTCTTTTTGCAGATTTGATTCTCTTCTATACCATGTTTCCACCGTGCACTATTCCGCGATTAATATAAATCTTCATTAAGTCCTCTTCAAACTACGGTATTAACCATACAAATTTAAATCCGCTCGGCAAGCGATTCAAAATTAATCCCCTCATAAATCTCACTTTTTTTCGCTCCTGCACTCTCTCTTGAGTGCCAAAATGGCAGAAAAAGAATGCTCAGATCATGTCAAATTAATGCTATATTTGTCTGGTGGAACAACTTTGGGATTACATAATTATAATTCGTCTCCCGCTTATCCTCGTATTATTGCCGGTGGAAACATAGTTTAATTGACTAGTTTTAATTGGAAAAATCAGAACGCGATACCCAGCAGTTGAATGTGGAACACTTGTGGAGGCCTATGACTGTCAGCACAGGTGGCAGCTGCCAAGAGCTGGCAAGCTCAAACGAAGAAAGGTGTGATATGCCTTTTATTAAATAATTCGCGTTTCTGCCTGTAAGTTTTAAACAGATTTGTGAATAAAATAGTTTGTCCTTTTATTAAAAGTATAATGTTGTAACAGTTTTGCTTGGAGTTAGTTGTAGATAGCTCAATTTCCCTTTTATAGTTACTCAACGAACTTTATTTATTGATTCAAATCACAATTAATTCAACTTCACCACCCACAATTCAACACTTTACTACAATTCAATTAATTTCAACTATTTATCTTGATATTCGCAAATCGAAGGTTTAAATAAAACTTTATCCGAGAATGCATTATGTGTACCTATGTAATCAATGTAATGTATGAAAATTTACAAATTTCTCGAAATTTCGATTTTGGTGATTTTCCATTGGTATTTTTCCCTAGAGCAATGAAGGGGATTTCGATACTCGAATGCCAGTTTACTGTATAAGTTAACTGAAATGACAGGTATGGTCGTAATATAAGGAAAAGTAATTTTCAAAACAAAATTTTCCTACCTGTTTGACAAGTCTACTTTTAACTTTAATTTAGTGCGACAAATAAAGCAATGGTATAAGAAAATATATTAGAAAATTAAACGAGCCTAAAAAAACTGTCCATGGAGAAAGAACCGTCACTTTTCGAACATCATGTCACATAGTAAAGTCTAATGATGAGCATTTGGTAGTGCTTGAAATGGTTGTAGCTTTAGTGATTCCAATAGTTTTTGAAACTAATATAGAAGTTTTTATTTTCATACAACCAATTATAAGCAACTGCAATGCGTACGTATAGTTTAGTTAGTGCAAAACATTTAATCAAAGGTATTTGCGAACGTGATCCAAATCACGAGCTAAAAGCCAATGCATGCAAATGTAGCCCATAAAGGAAAATCCTCCTGTCTGGCAATGCATTCAAAAACCCGATTTGCTGCAAATAAGCGCATTTGAGTGGTCAAGCCCTAATACGTGTGAATATCTGTATTATACTTCGTGCGTTATTCGTTCACTCGAGTGATTTTAATTTAACAACCGAGCTGAATTTGATAATAAATGCCATGAATGACATGAGCAAAGCGTAGATGGAAAAATATCTAAAATTCAATTCCATTATATCGGAAAGTCGGACTAAATCCATAAAAGGGATAAAATGCAATATTCCAGAAGCGGTGGTCATAAATTACTGAATGGTTGACTGGATTTGAATTATATGTTTGAAGTGGAAATAGTATTTGCAATATTAAATGGAACAAACAAATCTATAGCGACCACAAAGCTTTTTCGTTGGATGGAATTAAATATATGTAGCATATACATACTTATACCTACCTATACCTGCAAATTAATAGCTGTAAAGCTTTAATGGAGATATTAAATATAATGCTTGCATGATTTAACCGAAGTTCGATTTATAGGTACCTACCTACATTTTTAAATTATTGTCTTATCAGAAACCGGATGAGAAACGTGTAACAGACTTAACAGTTAAAAAGTGAAACGCATCATTAAACCAACCCAGATATTTTAAAAACTTTGACTCAACCACTAAACAAGAATAATCGCGTCAACTCTACTGAACCCAGATTCGAGCCTGCATATAAACAAGGTTAATAACACAAACCAACTGTCACCGACACGCGACAAAACTATTTGGTTTCGCCAGGGCCTCTTTCCCACTCCCACGCCACGGCCGCGATCAACAAGAAGTGCAAGTGGAATGGAAGTGCAAGTGGAATGGAAGTGCAAGTGGCAATGCCAATTTCACAAAGTCTCACAAATCGATTCAGTGGTGCATAAAAATTCCAGTGTAGTTTTTTTTTGGGTTAGCAGGATATAGCATTTACATGAAAAGTGTTGTGAATAAACACTAAAAATTTAAATTATTCCTGTGCTTATGTTAAGGTAAGTTTTTAACAAAGAAGCATAATAAAAAATCTATATTGTCCGCTAATGATAATATATTCCAACAAAAACAAAAGTTAAATTTCTTCCGAAATATTTTTAACTTTTGCTTTTTCAATTTTCAGAAAAACTTGTATTGCTCTACTTGTCATACACCTACGTTCGAAATATATTTTCGGAAAAAGAAACGTTTCTGGTCTACATTCAGTAAATCTATCGGCGATTTCGATTGGCATTATGTAAATAGTAAGTACTCGTTTCCGTTCTTTGAAAAAAAGAAAGTCGACCATGATTTTATCGAGAAGGTGCTGGTGCGGGTTGCGTTCGTTCGGCAAATGCACAAGAGTTTACTTTTACGGGTTTTGATTGAGTCGTACATGCGTGTCTACCATGCGTCGGGTCGCTGCGTGTTGCTGTTCGTTAGTTATGCGTATTCGTCGATTTTGCGTACCTAAATCTTTTAACAGCTTCCACGTCTGCCAATCCCTGCTAAATGTTACTGAATTATTAATGGTGTCAAATGGCTTGCGGTTTGCTACACCACAAATATTTCGTCAAGAAAAGAGCTTGGACGTATTTTTGATTTTCGCTGATCAGGTGACAAAAATCAACCCAATTAACTACCTTCATGTTTTGGTAAGTGTCTTTCCACTTTATTTTCTTTTTCGTTTTTACCGATGTATTAAAAAAGCTTAACACGGGATTCACAAACAAGCTTTGGCTGCGCTTCGGTCCGACGCTTAACTTCAACCATACGGTTTAAATATTTCCTAACACAATGTAGCTTAGGCCTTAGTACATATGGGCGTTGAGGATGATAAGTATTTAAAGAATGATGATTTAAACTGTAAAGATGATACAGTTTAAACCAAAATCTGTTAATCCCGAACAAAACGAATCTAGAGTTAACCCAGCGAACAGTTTTTCAGTGCAGGGTTCACTCCATCATTAAAGTTGTCAAAATCTTCGACTCTCGAAATTATTTACTTCCCCAGCTCTCACTTTAAATAGAAAAAAACATCAAGAAAAGAATTTTTAGTCATTTTCAGATGTAATTTTTTACAGTAACACGCAAAGCAACTGCCATTTCACACAGAAAAAGCATTCAAAGAAGTTCATTTTGTTCACCAGAGTCGATTAAATCACCAAATTTGGCAAGTTAAGCCGACTTTAATCCTGGATCAATATTCACTGAAAAATTCATTTCTGGGGCTTATCTCTGTTTAACTCAGTAGCTCGGATGATCTCGCACAGCAAAACCGGTCCTTAAAGAAATGTGGTTGATTTTAAAGTAGATTTAAAGACGACGTATCGTATGAGGACGAAGCCAAAGCTTGTTTGTGAAGCTGCCTTATTAGTGTTGTGCATTTTGCTGGGAAACTGTTATCTAAGTTAGGATCTTCAAAAGATCTTAAGTGTTTGATTGATTGCGAACAAGTCCTTCTAGTGCGTTAATCATGATCATACTAGTTGCTGAGATAAAAAGGGGTCAAGCTGTGTAAAACCAGCCCAGGAACAAGTTTTTTTTTAACTCAATTTTGATCCGTTTTACCGTAGAACCACAGTGATGTAGCTGTGGCGGTAGTAGTAGCGGTAGTAAGAGCTGTCTAAAGTTAAAACACATGTATTCAGTATATTGCGCACACAATGTGTGTCTGTGGCGGTAGCGCGTAGCTGTGGCGGTAGTAAGAGTTGGCCAACTTTTAACTTTCGTAGCGCTACACGGTTGACAGCGCTACACGGTGGACAGTTCAATACAAGTTAAGTAAACAATGGAGGAAAAGGACGTCGAAAAGTTTATTGAGATGGTTAAATCTAAGGAAATTTTATGGAATTTGTGTCATCCGTTGTACAAAAATATTAAATCTAGTTCAAATTAACTCGAGTATCGACCATTGTTTATAAACGAGGTTTTTGTTCGACATAGCCGCGCTACACCATTGTGTTCAATTTTTTTCCGTACTACGCCACATGGCTCCGCGGCTGTACTACGTACTACTGCTACATACCACCGCTACGGGCATTGTGGTCCCACGGTTAATCGGGCAAATATGGTGGGTCGGAATAAACTATGGAAAACGATTTTAACTTCTGTTTCCCATTATGCTATGATAAATGACAATTGCTTCGCGTCTCGCGTGTACTATGGAGAATCGTATTGACAAACAGTCTGTAGAAAAATAGATTTTGGGCTGCGGGAGTCAACGATTTCGAAAATATTCGACAACTGCTCCCGGAGATTGGGTACTCAAGATTCATTCTGTTCCAGAATCAATGGGTCTATGTTCAACCCGAGCATAAACCCAATGCCCCATTTTTGGATTAACCCCAGAAATAAGTTTATTCAGTCGATTCCGATCCGCGGTTAATCTGGGTTATGTCTCGGTATAACTTGCTAAATTTAGTGAGCTGATACCGGATCAAGCTTTGAAGAACATTTCGAACTTTTTGTATATATTTTTCTTTGCTAAATGTCTGTTTGCTTGTTTCTCTTGTGAAACGTAATATTTACTCTCTTGTGAGAGCCAAAATGACAAAAAAAGAATGGTAGTACAAATCCCAACAGAAAACGTATTTGTGCCATACGTATTGTCATAAGTGGACAGTTTCAGTTTCCTATTTTGAATCTCAAACTGTTATAAACTAGTACGAAAAGGGTTAAAAGTGGCATAAAAATTGCTTAGTGAAAAGAGATATAAGCTATTGTCTCATATAAGACAAACAGGTTTATCGAAAACATGTCCAAACGTTCACAAACGCTTTATTAAAATTTCAAGATATTGGGTCGTATCAACGCAGCTTTACTTGAGAGAAGTGAATTTCATATGAATAAAGCATATATAAAAAAATATGCTCCACTCCACTCCACTCCAGATTCTGTGACATTTGAGTGAACTCTCCAAATTTTCATCGCGCACTCGGAAATTTTAATTTTCATTTCAGTGGTGCATAAAAATTCCAGTGTAGTTTTTTTTTTGGGTTAGCAGGATATAGCATTTACATGAAAAGTGTTGTGAATAAACACTAAAAATTTAAATTATTCCTGTGCTTATGTTAAGGTAAGTTTTTAACAAAGAAGCATAATAAAAAATCTATATTGTCCGCTAATGATAATATATTCCAACAAAAACAAAAGTTGAATTTCTTCCGAAATATTTTTAACTTTTGCTTTTTCAATTTTCAGAAAAACTTGTATTGCTCTACTTGTCATACACCTACGTTCGAAATATATTTTCGGAAAAAGAAACGTTTCTGGTCTACATTCAGTAAATCTATCGGCGATTTCGATTGGCATTATGTAAATAGTAAGTACTCGTTTCCGTTCTTTGAAAAAAAGAAAGTCGACCATGATTTTATCGAGAAGGTGCTGGTGCGGGTTGCGTTCGTTCGGCAAATGCACAAAAGTTTACTTTGACGGGTTTTGATTGAGTCGTACATGCGTGTCTACCGTGCGTCAGGTCGCTGCGTGTTGCTGTTCGTTAGCTATGCGTATTCGTCGATTTTGCGTACCTAAATCTTTTGACAGCTTTCACGTCTACCAATCCCTGCTAAATGTTACTGAATTATTAATGGTGTCAAATGGCTTGCGGTTTGCTACACCACAAATATTTCGTCAAGAAAAGAGCTTGGACGTATTTTTGATTTTCGCTGATCAGGTGACAAAAATCAACCCAATTAACAACCTTCATGTTTTGGTAAGTGTCTTTCCACTTTATTTTCTTTTTCGTTTTTACTGATGTATTAAAAAAGCTTAACACGGGATTCACAAACAAGCTTTGGCTGCGCTTCGGTCCGACGCTTAACTTCAATCATACGGTTTAAATATTTCCTAACACAATGTAGCTTAGGCCTTAATACATATGGGCGTTGAGGATGATAAGTATTAGTAGTGGTACCTACGTGTAAAACCAAAATAAGCGCTTAGAAGAGCAAAAAAAATTCTAAAACAAATTATTTTTAAGGCTGGTTTTTCAGTACCTTAAGCCCAGTTAAGCCCAGTTTAAACCAAAATCTGTTAATCCCGAACAAAACGAATCTAGAGTTAACCCAGCGAACAGTTTTTCAGTGCAGGGTTCACTCCATCATTAAAGTGTCAAAATCTTCGACTCTCGAAATTATTCACTTCCCCAGCTCTCACTTTACATAGAAAAAAAAACACCAGGAAAAGAATTTTTAGTCATTTTCAGATGTAATTTTTTACAGTAACACGCAAAGCAACTGCCATTTCACACAGAAAAAGCATTCAAAGAAGTTCATTTTGTTCACCAGAGTGGATACAGGATTAAATCACAAAATTTGGCAAGTTAGGCCGACATTAATCCTGGATCAATATTCACTGAAAAATTCATTTCTGGGGCTTATCTCTGTTTAACTCAGTAGCTCGGATGATCTCGCACAGCAAAACCGGTCCTTAAATGGCTGATTTTAAAGTAGATTTAAAGACGACGTATCGTATGAGGACGAAGCCAAAGCTTGTTTGTGAAGCTGCCTTATCAGTGTTGTGCATTTTGCCGGGAAATTGTTATCTAAGTTAGGATCTTCAAAAGATTTTAAGTGTTTGATTGATTGCGAACAAGTCCTTCTAGTGCGTTAATCATGATCATACTAGTTGCTGAGATAAAAAGGGGTCAAGCTGTGTAAAACCAGCCCAGGAACTAGTTTTTTTTTAACTCAATTTTGATCCGTTTTAGTCGGGCAAATATGGTGGGTCGGAATAAACTATGGAAAACGATTTTAACTTCTGTTTCCCTGTTAAATGGCTGTTTGCTTGTTTCTCTTGTGAAACGTAATATTTACTCTCTTGTGAGAGCCAAAATGACAAAAAAAGAATGGTAGTACAAATCCCAACAGAAAACGTATTTGTGTCATACGTATTGTCATAGGTGGACAGTTTCAGTTTCCTATTTTGAATCTCAAACTGTTATAAACTAGTACGAAAAGGGTTAAAAGTGGCATAAGAGTTGATTAGTGAAAAGAGATATAAGGTATTGTCTCATATAAGACAAACAGGTTTATCCAAAACGTGGCCAAACGCTCACAAACGCTTTATTAAAATTTCAAGATATTGGGTCGTATCAACTCAGCTTTACTTGAGAGAAGTGAATTTCATATGAATAAAGCATATATAAAAAAATATGCTCCATTTCACTCCAGATTCTGTGACATTTGAGTGAACTCTCCAAATTTTCATCGCGCACTCGGAAATTTTAATTTTCATATTAATAAAAATGGAGTGAAGAGTCAAAAACTTGAGGCAGCAATGACGCTACCTCAAGGAATTGAAAAAACATTAGTTTTGAATAGTTTTTTTTGTTCGTGCCTAAGAATGACTTGATTTGCATAATTTATGCAATTATTTGCCCATGTCACTGCGATTCCCATGAATGGAACAATGGAACAACATGCATGGAACAAAATTCGTTTATTTTTATGTGCACTATTTCTTGTTTTTAGTCTAATTCGATGTGGAATAGTAAAACTTATAACCTTGTAAGTAAAACTTATAACCTTGGCGTCAAAAGTACCATTCTGCTCAATCCGACCAATACTAACGCGCAAGCTGAAAAATGTACTCAGCTCACCTTGCAACTTGATTTACTGCATACATTTCAAACAAAAATTCCAATTTTGAAGTTATTCATTCTATGTAAGTGATCACTCAAGAGGGGAGTGAAGATTATTTCATACCACTTTTCACGCTCCACTCCGGAAACATCGCACACTCGCTCTCGCCCTCAGTACACTACACTCCACTCCACTTCCCTTATTTCATCAATATGCTCCATTAAATATTGCAAGACGCAAATTAAATGTCATCCCACCGCTTCCGAATTGGCGTTTTTTTTTTTTCAAAAAAATGTCCATCCGTCCGTCCATCTCAATAATGTATGCTGTATGTGTTTATTTATTCAACAGAGCTGAAACTTGCGGCACGACTTGGTTCTTATGTTGCACAGACAAAGGCCCATTTCACACATACTCGGAATCCGGCTAACCGGTATCGGCTACCCGGTTGTTTGTATGGGTAACCAGGTTTGCAGGTGTGTTCACGCCCAAGAACGTATTGCCGCGCCGGTTAGCTGGCTGCCGGGTAAGTGTGAAATGTGCCAAAGTGTTTAAATTGGTTTAATTCGCCGACGGCCACCCCCACTATAGGCTTCAATGTAAGACCAACTCTAATTCACATTTTATTTCAAAACATCTTTTGACCAACTTAAATAAAACATAGAAACTTTGGTGTGTAGAAATCGCTGCTAAAAAAACTTTAAGACGACAAAATTCGAAAAACTGCCCACACCATCGATCATGCTCACTTTTACATAATAATCTTTCAAAACATGATTTCTCTGAAAATTCACTCTAAATCGAAAAAATATTTTATGACACACACTATTGAAGCATTCTCTAAGTTTGTTTCATTCAAAATTTTGAGCTCCGCCCACATTAAGGGGGCGTTTTTCGATAAAAACTTTTTTTGTGGCTTAGATTTTCGTTTTTGACGCATTTCCTTACATTTCTAACGAAGTAAGTTTAAGAGATTTTCTTCTTAGACCACGCCCATTTTTTCGGGCGTAGTCCATACACACAATTGACTTGCAAGGAATGAATGCAGTCCAAAAATTTGGTGTTGCTGCGTAAGTAGGGTCGGATATTTAGAAGTTCGTTACAGAAGAACTCTTGCACTTACCCACTTGTTTCTTTTAAGATTTTTTTCCATATTTCTCTAATAACTTTTGTTTGTGAACTTTAAAGATAAATCGAACCAAAACTTGCCAAGGCCTAAACCATTATGCATTCGGATGTAGTTATGTGTTCATTCCTCCTCTCTTAAAATCAAATTGAGAAAAATTTAAAAGCTGTTCGTGACGCTTCTTAAAACACGCCACACCGATGTTCGTACTTATTCTAAAATGTAGGCCACGATTATCTTGGAAGATTATTCATCTGGCTAATGGTCTACCAGAACAACCATCTATTACAGTTTCTAACTTGGTTTGGGTAATTAAGCTTAAATTATTTCCATTGCCAAAATTGGCATTATTGTTGAACTGCCACAAGAATTACACAGTGTCAGTACTTCCCTCTCAATTATGTTCTTAATAGAATGAGGAGTATTATACTCTCCTAACGTCACCCATTCCGGGAACAGTAGAGCAGAGCAGTTCAAAATGCTACAACTTGACAAGCAATCAACATGGGATTACTTAAATTGGCCCCTTTTACCCTTTTTTTGTTCGAGGGACCTTTCCTTCGCAGTTATACTTCTCTTCCTCGTCGCGTTCATTGTCAGTTGCGAAATCTTCCTTTCAGTTAATTTACTTAATGGATGTTGCGCTGTCCTCTAGTGCCTAGTATCTACCTATCTCTGGCACAACAGAATGGAACATATAATGGACGACGACCAAAAATATGAAGAACATAAATTCTAAAGATATTCTTCTTAAATAAACTTTCCGCAAGTAGATAGAATGGAGGAGGAAGTCTAATGTTGTGATTGCTGGGAGCTGTCATCAAGTAAACAAAAAAGGTTTCTGTTTATTTCAAGGATGGTTTACATTTATGATTCGATGCACGACGCGACGGTGGGAATAACAGATAGGAGTTATACTTGAGAGAATAAATTAAACGCAATTTGAAAAGAGTTTAAATTGATTTTAGAGTTTTCTGTTATCTGTTAGTTTTGGTTTGGTATTCGTCGGAAATAAATTTTCCGTAACAGTGATCTAAATTTAACTATAAATGTAAATAAATGCTTCCTGCAGTAAAAAATTTAATTTTCTATCTCCCCGGTACCGTTGTCGATTTGTAGAGTTTCCACCTAAGCCCTCATTTTGACTTCGCGTTGTCCCCCTCCGCCCCCCGTAATGGATAGCGGCACCATTGACGGGCTGCTCGTAACTTCTTCGGGTTAAGCCCGGTGAACGTGAACAAATCGGAAGCGATGGTTGTTTCCCGAACTCCTGTGCACTGTACCCTGCACATAAATGGAGTTCCATTAAAACAGGTGGAGAAGTTTAAGTATCTCGGGGTCTTTTTCACGAAAGATGGGAGAAGTGATACTGAGTTGTCCTGTAGAATTGTCCAAGCTGGATCAATAGTAAGGGAACTGCGCCGGCCGGTCATCAGGAAAGCTGAGCTTGGAGTGAAAGCAAAGATCTCAGTTTTTAATTCAGTGTTCGTTCCGACCCTGATCTATGGTCATGAAATTTGGGTAATGACCGAAAGAATTAGATCGCGGATACAAGCTGCCGAAATGAGATTTCTGAGGTGCGTTGTTGGTGTTACTCTAAGGGACAGAGTGAGAAACGTCAGTATTCGTAGGAATCTTAATGTTGAGCAGCTACTTCTCCGAGTGGAACGATCGATTCTTCGATGGTTTGGACACGTTGTTCGCATGCTCCCTGACAGACTTCCTAGACAGGTCATGCTAGCCGAGATACGAGCGCGTCGCCCCCCTGGTAGGCCAAGAAACAGGTGGTGGGATCAGGTTAAGAACCTCTCTGAGTCCCGGCTGGGGATTGCGCCGGAGTCTCTTGAGTTGGTGGCGGAGGATCGAGAAAGATGGAAGGACAATTTAGCCACCCTCGCTCCGGCGACCCTTTTAAAGGATAAGCGGCATTCGAAAATTATGATGATGATGATGATCTCCCCAGAAACTTTAGATTTAGATAGATTCGAACTATGTGGGTGTTTTTCTTTTTCTATTCAGAGCAGGGCTGCCAGAAATCATGTTTTGACATCATGTTTTCGAGTTCAAAATAATCTTTTCTTGCTATTCTCGCGTATAAACTGATACAAATTAATAAAAAATAGTGTTATTACTCCCATGCAATTACCACCAACGTGTCCAAGCTTTTCGAAAAAGGTACCACCAACCAAATATTTTTAACAAAAAGATTACATAAGTTCGGAATTTTAAAATATTTTTTTTTTTGATTTACTATTACAATGATAATTTCTTAAATTGTTTTGGCCTTGGCCTCAGAACAGCTAGCCTCGTCTGCCATTGCAATTGCTAAAACGTTGTTTTTCAAGTTGTACTTTGACTTAATTCAAATTTATTCTATAAAAATTATTTTATGCCTCTTTATTTTAAAAATGCCGAACAATGGTTTTTTTCTGCAACTGTCAGTGTGACAGAAAAAGTAAATTTGCGAAGAAATCAAAAAGTGTCCACGGAAGTAATGTCCATTTGACCAAGCTATGACCAAATGCTGGTCATAATGCCGAACAGACACAAGGTTCATGCACACTATGTCCAAACAGTGGTAAATGTGTGAGGGAAAATGTAACCTTCTACGAAGTCCTATGCAGCCAGCATCAAGTATTGATAGCCAGTGATTGTTGCCACTGGCCAAAATTGTTGCAATGGCCAAAATGCCATCAAAGATACCACCTCTGAAGTGCTTATTACGGCTACCACAACGAAACCCTTGGTTTGACGATAATTGCCGGCAAGCACATGCAGATGAACAGGAAGCATACAAAGCGGCTCTGCACAGAAGGACTAGAGCTGCTCGCGAGCTCTAAGAGCAGAGGAGGAGAGAGGAACATCGGCTTCTTCGAAGAAAAAAGAGAGAGCACAAGAAGCGCGCGGTTAAAGAGATATAGAGGTGTTACAACAGAAATGAGGTTTAAAAGTTTTACCAGAAGATCAAAAGGTCATACCAAGGGTATTAAGTTTGAATTGAAGCCTGTAAGGACCATGAAGGGAACATCGTTGCAAAATCGCAGTCGGTGCTGAGGATTTGGAAAGACCACTTCTGCAGACTGTATAATGGCGAAGGCGAATACCGCTGTCAGGCTGAACGAACCATTCAACGCGGGCGAACACATTACCGACGGAGCATACGAATGATACCGCCCACCGACCTGGAGGAGGTGAAAGAAGCTTTGTCTAAGCTCAAGTGCAACAAAGCAGGCGGAGCAGACGGTCTAGCTGCCGAACCTTTTAAATCCGCTGGCGATGAGCTGGTTAGGGGCTTGCACCAGCTCATCTGCAAGATACGTTCGGAAGAAAGCATGCCCGACGAATGGAACCTCAGCACTGCTTGCCCGATCCTGAAGAAAGGAGACCCTCTGAGTTGTGCCAACTACAAAGGCATCAGTCTTCTTAACATCGCATACAAGATCTTTTCTGCTGTACTGTGTGAACGCTTGAAGCCGTTTGTCAACAATCTGATAGACACATATAAGTGCGACTTTAGGGCAAGAAAGTCCACCATCGATAAAATATTCACACTGCGGTAGATCTTGGAGAAAACCCAGGAATTCCAAATCGATACACACCACCTTTTCATCGATTTCAAGGCAGCGTATGACAGCATTTGTAGAGACGATCGTCGGTCTATGCAGGATGACGATGGAAAATTCATGCTGTTCCGTCAAGGTCGGCAAAGATCTCACCGACCCCTTTGATGTAAAAATATTTCCAGAAAAATTCTTTGGACGATTTACGGCGTGGAGGAGGAGGAGGAGGAGATTGATAACTGTTTTATAACATAACGAGCTATATGGGCTGTACAGCGACACCGACCTAGCCAGAAGAGTCAATTAAAACACAACGTCTACGGTGGCTGGGTCATCTAGAGCGGATGGACACCAACGCCCCGGCCCGGAAAATCTTCGAAAATCTTCGACACCGCAGGGACGGCGCAGTAGAGGAGCACCGAGACTCAGGTGGCGCACGCAAGTGGAAGAGGACCTCAGCCAACTTCGCGTGCGAATCTGGAGACGGTTAGCTAGGGACAGAGCTGGCTGGCGAAGCTTGTTGGCTGAGGCCCAGGTCGACCCCGAACTGTAGCGCCACCTTAAGTAAGAGGGAAAATGTATCCCTCCTGCAAAAATCGTATGTATTTGTGGTGTGATTATAATTAGAGGTGTGATCATAAGATCTAGAGATACCAGCGAATGTTTTTACTTAAGCACCACATTAAGAAGACTTCCCAACAAATTAATTCATGTAACACAAACAGCTTCACATTCACACCCCAATTAATTTGGATTTTCCCGTTGCGTTCTCTTCTCTACAAAAAAAATCAAGTACCTGTTTTTTAAGCAATGGTTCACGTAAGTTAAGTAGCATGGGTAGATATTTGTACGTATGTAGGCATGTATAGAAAAAATTACTTCCATATCAAAAGCTTTTGATTTGGAAAATCCAGATCCACCAGAATGATTTAAGGCATTTCCTAGGAAACATATCAGCATTATTTCTTTCCGCAGTTGACAACACTTACTCCATTCTTTATGTTTCGTTCATCATTTCAGTAATCCGCCTCAGCCCCAGCCCACCCCCACTCACAGTTCGCAATGTTTTCATATTCATAGAAACAGTTGCCCCAGTGACTTCTGCGGCAGGAAGTTTCTTTTATTTCTTTAATGTGCGCCCACAGCTGTCGCAGCATCAGCTGTAATGTTTATGACAACGAATATCCCTTTTGGAAATGAAACAATGGTATGGTATGGTACCTACCACTAAAAAAACGCAATATTTAACAACTTGCACTGCAGACCCGGATTCGTTTGGTTTTCATTAACAATGGGTTGTGACGGGTTCACTTCGTTGAACATCCTTAAGCAATGTTGCGCATAAAGCTGCATATTTCCTTCGGATGACTGCCTCGCGTTGGGAATTTCAGGTCACGCTTATCTTTCTGTGCGGTTGAGTGACAAACTTACATGTGTATGAATTTTCTTTTTTTTTTTCGTACAAAATAAAAACTTTCATGAGTCTACAATATGGGATGGGGTTCCTTTTTCGTTGACAAACAGCAAACGGATTGTTTTCATAAGCACACAAAGGGGAAATGTTGATCGACAGCCATAACCAATAAAGGCTGCCCAACTTGTTAAGTTTCATAAAATCTGTAGGTACCTACTTACTTACTTAAGGTGGTGCTACAGTCCTTGGTAGGTCGCAGTCCAGCCGTCACAGTTAAGACCAAGACCTCGGTATTCAGTCTCAGTGTCCCTCTTTGATGAGTGCATTATTTGGCTCTCTGGTTTACCGTCCTAAATCTATTTAGGTCTTCTGAGCTTCCAAGCGCGCCATACCAGAGGACGAAAATACAACTCATCCGTTCTAAATTGAAAAGTCATAATGGAAAAAAGGATGCTGAAAATAGATATATGCCGTTTGTACTAATAATGCAGTAATAAAGGACCTTATATGAATAACCTGTATAAATAATATGTAGTTTTTTCTATATATGTATTTAACTTGTATAACTTCATACCTATGTAGGCAAAAATTCAAAAGGACATGCAATATTTCTGGGAAAAGTTAGTTGTTCTTATAGGAACGAAAAGCTGTATCTACAAATTAAGTTCAGACTTAAGCCCGATTAATGTAATATTCACTCAAACGCCGCCACAGGCTTATATCCACATATACGTATTATATTCTATAGGTACTGTACACATGTAGAGACCACCATAGAGATTACCTTTTTGAAACAATTACAAAGAGTATACTAATTATAATGTTCGCTTTGAGCTTGAGCCTGGAGGTCATCCTTTGTGTTTGCTCAAAGGGTAATCATTATGCCTTTTTACCATGATGTGTAGGTATATGGAAACGGAAATATGCGTATCTGGTCAGAACGTTATTCTTTGTTTTGTGTCTTAGTTTCATTTTTACAACTTGCACAACAAACAAGTATAAGGGAGTATTTAATCCTGTTAAGTCAGTTAGTGTCATTTTGTGTTTGTTGTTCAATAATCTTAAGTCTTGAGCAAATATTTATGTGTTTCTATTATACTATTTAAGCTCGGCCCACAAGTTACAGTGCATGAATATAATGCGCCCCAGTACTTAGGTACTACAGGTTCAAACCACAACACCCTTTTAGGGGTGAACTTTCTATAAAACCCCGATGGAAATCAACAAATTAACAGGCTTCAAGCTCAAATGGACACCAACTTAGATTTTGAATTCGTTTGAATCAATATTCCTTACAGCTGCACAACCATTTTTCGTATTTCAATTCCAACCATACGGAAACATTCTAGGTTCTTGTGGCATTGTGCATGTCTATTTAACATTCTTAATCTCTGTGCAATTTTGCTTTTGCCGTAGAGAAGTACTTTTATGCTATCTTCGGCAAAAGAAGTGCCAACTGTTTTAAATCCATTGAAGTTGTGCATAGCTTGTACTTGGCAGCATGGAAAAGATAGTAAAAATGTATTAGGGAAATTTCACAGTTCATTGAGTAGACACAAAATGTCCTTGGCAAACGACGGGAAAATTATTCCCTTCCTGTCTACCTGATTTATGAAGGAGGACGATGCGATGTGTATTTCAAAGGAGTTCCAATAAAATTCATAGGTGCAATTTAAGTTATTCATCTTGTTTGGGAACACCTTTAAACAATTTCATGGAAGCCATATTAGGCTTTCTTCTTTGCAGCTGAAATCTAAGAAGACTATGACGTTGGATAGAGAAAACCTTCTGAAGAAACGTTCCATCATTTCAAGGAGTATATGCATAGTTTTCGAGTTACATATAAGCAAAATACTGAAAAAAGTGCGAAAATGTGGATATCTCAAAACGCACCAGGAAATTCGTTTGAATTCTTGATAGATAGATAGATAGATAACTTTTTTCGTATTGTATAATACACTTGGTTTGCCACCGCGCAGTATGTTATACAGAGGTTTGACAAGAGGCCAGCTGTCTTTTTACTTTTGTCTAAACCCTCGTAAATTTTCTCCAAAAAACTGATCAAAGCATCTTCAGTGGATTTACCTTTAGTGAAACCAAATTGTGCTTCATTAAGAAGCTTAAACTTTTCTATAAAATCTAGCATTCTTCGTGTAGCAAGTTTTTCGAAGATTTTTGAAAACGCAGAGAGGAGAGCAATTGGTCTATAGTTGTTAGGATCACAGGGATCACCTTTTTTAAAGATGGGGATTATGACCGAGGTTTTCAAGCAGTTGGGAAAGATTCCATTCTGAAAGCTTTTATTGATAAGAAATGTGAGTGGACTACTTATGTTGGTGATTATTTTTTTAACAAGTACGCTACTAATGCCATCCCTGCCACACGAGTGTTTCAGTTTAGTAACATTCGTAACTTCACCTTCCGAAACTAAACTGAAGAAAAAGGAAGAAAAATTGAAGTTATCTAGAAACGAGTCTTGTAAAATCAGGTCAGGATAATCATCTGAGTCCTGAATCACCTTATTTGCAACATTGCTAAAAAAAGAATTAAAGAATTAAAAGCGTTGCATATTTCAACTTCATTAGAAGTGAATACAGAATCAACAATTTTCAGGCTTTTGATTTCTTTCTTCTTGCAGGTTTTACCGAAGATTTCGTTTACCAGATCCCATTGCTTTTTTGTGTTATGGCAGGTTTCATCAAATTTTTGTTGATAAAATTCTACCTTCTTACTTTTAACTAGTTCAGATAACTCTTTTTTTAAACTCTGGTATCTAGTCTTAATCAAAGGATCATGCAATCTATGTTTGTTCTTAGAATAAAACTTGTTTTTTTCTTCAACTTTCATGCAAATAGACTGTGTTATCCATGGTTTATTTTTTTTTAGTTTTAACTTACTTTTAAAATATTTGCTTTCCTCAATTTTGGACTGTAAGGTTTCTACAAATATTCTAAAAGCGTCAGATGGACAACTGCAGTTGTAAACCTGGTCCCAAGCTTCAAGATCAAGCAATTGTCTCAAATTCGAAAAGTTTATTTCTTCGTGTTCTGCAGATAAGAGCCCTG
The DNA here is from genome assembly GCA_947623515.1 of Neoascia interrupta. Classification (NCBI taxonomy): domain Eukaryota; kingdom Metazoa; phylum Arthropoda; class Insecta; order Diptera; family Syrphidae; genus Neoascia; species Neoascia interrupta. The sequence goes on along the minus strand of OX392462.1, from coordinate 58,026,267 downwards.
CGAAAGTAACCCCTGTTGAAAAATGATCTGTTATGTCCAATTCTAGAACATAAGGAACAATAGCAGAAACAAATCTTGATCTAAGAAAGATGTGGTCAATACACGTTCTGGTGTTTTCTGTCTCCCTGGTTGTTTTATTTATTAGCGAGTCAAAACCCAGCGAAGACATGACGAGAACGTAGCTATCACTACTAGTTGGCAGATCCAGAATATCAATATTTATATCTCCAATTACGCAGACATTGAAGTTGTTCACCCCACACAGAAGCTGTTCAAATTCTTTTAAAAATGTGTCCTCATCAACAAACTGTAGCCGATAAACACTTACAACGTCTAAAAGAATATTTCCTAGTTGAACTTTTAAAATAATACAGTCAGCACTCTCGAGATCAGGTTTGGAAAATTCAACAATTTCAACATTTTCGCTAACAAAAACAGCTACCCCACCCGCTGCGTAATTTTCATTACAATTGGGATAAATCTCACAACCCGGAATAGAATAATTATCCTTTTCATGATCAAAAATCCATATTTCAGTTAGAACGATCATCTGCGGCAGGCAGGAAAAACTATTTTGCAAGTGTGAACACAAAGAATCAAAGTTTGACCTAAATGCAATAAATTAATAGTAAGCATATAATGGTGCATGACTTATAAATAAATTAATAAATAGATAAATAAATAAATAACAAAATAAAAAAATAAATTAATAAATAAATAAATATATTATAAGTTATATAAAATTAAACAAATTAATAAATAAATAATAACATAAATAATAAATAACAAATAAAATAATACAAATTACAATTAGATTAATAAATACTAAATCAAATAAAAATTCATAAGCAAAAGTTTAGAAACATGACTAAGTATTTAATTGGTTAATGAGTGGGTTTTCAGAAAGTATACAATTGCGAAAAAACTTTTCTGATAGTTTTGATATTTGATGATACAAACTAATTCGATATTTGTTCTGCTGTGAAGATCAGCTGTTGAGTGATGTGTAGGGAGATTAAGCATCATCTTTAAGATTTTATTTTGGGAAATTTGCAGTTTGTTCAGATGGCATTTCGCTGAATTTCCCCAGACTTGACAACCATAAAGCAGGATTGCTTGAAATATTACTTTAAAAATAATGATTTTATTAGCATTATTTAGTAGGGACTTTCTGTTAATGAAAGGGTATAACATGTTGATCGCGATGTTGACTTTTTTTTAATGTTTTTAGAGTATGCTCCTCAACGTAAGTTTACTATCAAGATGTATGCACAAGTATCTAACGGCCGGAAGCCAGTTTACGCCAGTATTGTTAACTATCAGCTGACTGCTTGGAAGAAAACAAGACTTTCTTTTTCGGCTGAAAAAGATAGCTTGAATCTTTTCAGCATTAGGTTTTATTTTCCAGTGATTGTAATAATTGTCATAATAAGCAATATATGAATTGCATCTTGTAAATTAGTTTCAACGTTGAGACTAAGTTCATGCGACGAATATATTGCCTTGTCATCAGCGAAAAGAGCTACTTCACAATAAGGACTTGGGACATCAGACATAAAAACGTTATACGAAATTGGGCCCAAGACAGATCCTTGAGGCACACCAGCGAGAACACTATGACAAACAGAAAAATACCCACTGACGAATACTTTAAAAAGATCAGATAGAAAGCTCAGGACAAGTTTTATTATGTACGGTGGAAAGCGAAACATCAACAGTTTATAAATTAGACCCAAATGCCAAACACAATCAAAAGCTTTCTCAATGTCTAGCAAGACAAGACCAGTGGATTTTCCCAAGGAGCGATTGTACTTAATATGCTGACAGACTCTAAGTACTTGGTGGGATGTACTGTGATTTCTTCTGAAACCAAATTGCTCGTTTGGTAGGATTTGTTTTTCTTTAATGACTTTAAGAATTTTCTCTTTCAAAATCTTTTCAAATACTTTACTGATACTACTTAATGAACTTACTGGTCTATAGCTATTCGGGTCATCGGGTGGTTTTCCTGGTTTTGGTATAGGTACTACTTTAGCTATTTTCCAAGCCCTTGGAAAGTATTGCATTTTTATACAAACATTAAACATAAACGTTAAATATCTGATGCCTGATTTAGGAAGTTGTTTTAAGCAGATATATTTGATGCCATCAACACCATCTGATTTTCTTGGAGACAAACAATACAGAATTTCCTCAACGCTTTGTTGAGTTATAAACTCATTTTCGGGGGTTTTTGTGGTCTGGGAAATAAAGAATGTAGTCGCGTCACAGACGGTTTGATTGGTAACCGCGTCACCTAGATGTTGGGGCATGATTTTTAAGAAAAGTAGAGGCGAGAATATTTGCTTTATCCTCATCTGTGTAATGCACAATTCCCGAGCCTTGAAGAGTTGTTATGCGTCTGTTCTTATTTTTGACAATTTTTACTATACTCCAAAAAGGTTTTGAATTTTTGTCTAGGGACGCTATAGCTTTCAACTAATATTTCGATGTTTTAATATCTCATTGGAAATAAGCTTATTGTAGAAGTTGAGGTGCAACCGGAAGACTGGTAGTCTATAACGTTGCCAATGCCTTTTTTTACCATTTCGTATGCGAATATACTCTAGTATATAGTCGGGCATTTCAAAGTAGTACATTTTTCCCAGAATTTTTTCTGTAAATCTTGTTACCATTGCATCAACTTCATCCTTAGAGCTCACATTGCTTAAATTTATTGGCATGTTTCTAAATATTGGGTTGAAGTGCAAACGAAAGTTATCCCAATTGGTTCTCTTAAAATCTGGAACTAATTGATCATAAGTTTGAAGAGATTTCGAAATTCCGCAACAAACAGGATAATGATCCGAACTCAACTCATGGAACGCTATCGGCTGCGAAGAAATACTGGGCATATTTGAAATGAAAAAATCTAGAACTGACGGACGACCCCTAGAACCAGATGGTACATAAGACGGACTAAGCGAATACAAAACACTAAACGGAAACAAATTGAACAAATTCGAAAGAATATTACTCCAGGCGTTTGCTCGATTACACCCCCAATCGCGATGCCTTCGTTAAAAGCTTACGTAGATCACTTTTAAAGTTATTACGCTTGACTTAAGATGCGGTTTTACCAGGAAAATAAACGCATATTACGTTTATTTTCCTTCCATCACTCAAAATTACGTTAATACTCACATTTTCTACACAGAGAGTTCTTACGACCGGGCCTAATATGTTCGAATGGACTTTTTTATGAAAATTGCAACGCCACCACCTCTTCTATTCAATCTATCTACACGATAACATTTGAAATTCGAAGAAGATAGTCTAGTTTTAGAATTTAACCATGTTTCAGTAACCAACGCTATATCAATAGAATTTTAGAAATTTACAAATTCTATGTATTTACTTTTTATGCCTCTGGCATTCCACGTAACAATATTTAGATGGTTAGTATCCATATTACTTAACATTACCATACAAAAATTTAGTGGCTAGCTGCGCGATGGCATTAAATTGTTCGATTTTGTTTTTACAAACATGTAATTTAGAAATCATTTCCATTACCAAGGAATTAAGCTCTTCCATAGAGAATAAATCACCACTTGCAGTGGTCAATGCGATGCTGTTGTTGTTCTCGACGCATGTCTGATTCTGTGCAACATCTTGCACTCGTTGACTTCCCCATGTACACGGCTGCTGCAGTGGGATATTGTTGTTGCTTCTCTTAACAACCTTATTTTGGCGCGTAGGCTGAAGAGGAGAAAAATCGTTGACTGGTAGCATAAAAGCAGCTTGTTGTAGCTATGCAATTGTTAATTGCATTATTGCTGATGAGCTTCGGGAGATGCTGCGCTCTCTCAATTCTAGGTAGTTGCTTCGTGCTGCGCATGCGCTGTCAGTAGACTTGTGATTTAGTAGACTGCAATTTGCGCATTTCAGTGAGCTTTGATTGTCGCAATCCTGTGTTTTGTGAGAGGCTGCACAGATGGAGCAGTACGTTTTTACATGGCAGCTTCGCTCTCCATGACCAAACATCTGACAGTTTCTGCAATGAGTCAGGTGATTTTTTCGCTTGCGCTGGAAGCTCCACTTCACTTGCGTGTGGAAAATCGAACGTATATTGTTTTTAATATCTATCAACTTTGCTGAACCACTAACAAGCGAGACTATGTAAAAAGTATCTGCAAAATGATCGTTTTTTTTTGTAATCATTTTCACTTCTTTACACTGAAGTCCAAGTCTTATGAGTTCGTCTTTTAATTTAGCTGCGTCTATTTCGCTCAGACCGTACAGCACGAATTCGAGAGCTTTTTTACTTCTAAGTTCATGTGTTAAATACTGGCCATTATCATCACGCAACTTATTTATCACTAAATTGTAAGAATCCAGTGAATCACTGGAATTATTTTAATTGAGTAATCAGAGACTTTGACAGATTTCATTAAATTATGAACATACTCTGGTGTTTTTTGCAAAAGTTTGGTTGGTGTGATATGATTTTTTTTGTGATATTTGGCGAGACTATTTCGTCCATATCTTCACTTTCGTTGTCGCTATCGGGTAAGCATTGCAATGGGCTCCAGTAGTTTTTCCTGGAGTTAACGTTGCGCTTATTCATTTCGCGAAAGTTTCGCGACTTTTTTTTCCAAGGACAGGATATTGTCCTCGGTAATAGGAGAACGCGCACGCTTGGCAATGATTACGTGAAATTATGAAAATACAGAACAAGGAATTAAGCGGAATAATCACGTTCTTAGCTGACGAAAGCTGCGGCTTGACTGTTTGAATTCTTCAGATTCAGCGACTACCATAGTTTTTTTTTTAATTAAAAAGCTAACCGAACATATCGTTGCTTGTATTACGGAGCGGACCTTTGGCAAAGCCATACAAAATTAATTCAATATTAAAAAGTGAAAAATTACAACAACTTAAAATTCTACATTATAATAATGGCGCTAGTCCTATGATCATTTCAAACGCCTCCAGGCGAACACCGTCAGGAACCTTTATATTATAATTATGCTGACACTAAGTGACAACTCTTCCTTCGGTTGCGCATAAGAAAACAAGTGTTTGAAAAATAAATAAAAGCAAACCAACAGCATCAAAACACAAAAGTGTAGCTACCACTAATGCTGCGAGCTACCGACTGCAAATCTAAGAAACAAGCAAGACTATGAAGAAAGCATTTTATGTAAAATCTATAATACTGCTGCAGTTTTCCGGTCTTTGGTCCATTTCCCCCTCTTCGATACTCAAGTTGGAGTATTTTTTCAATCAGTAAGAACTCATAGGTTTTTTATTTTCGTGGGTAGGAAAAACCTTCGCGTGCTCATAGAAGTGTGAGATTCTTACTGACTAAAAAACCTCCCATTTTCCGTTAGAAAACGACGAAGTTTCCTTAACAAGTAGTTCAAGCTTCTGTAGTAATCGTGTGTGGCAGGTTGCCTTCCAACGAAAGCACCTACAATACTGTAAATTTATGCGGTTTCTTCTTAAGCCGCTAGATACGGTCTCGTTCGTTGCAGTCGGCGGGTAAAATTTGTCTGATCCAAAGTGCTTCGTTCGCATGATGTCACAGAATGGCGAATCGTTAAACAAATTCTTATCGCCAATTATAGACTCGGTAATGAGTCTGAAAAGTTGTAGGTAAAAAATTCAAAAAAAGCTTAAGAATTCAAAAGCTGTCCAAATTTCAGCATCATTTAAACTTATTCTTGCAGCTGCCATAGGTCGCTGTATCCTCCCTAGGTCTTCCATGACCTGAGACCGATGAAAAAGTTAAGTGAAAAATTTATACTTGCGTTCTAACATGGATCTACGTGTTTCCTCTTCTAAAGTCAAACCAACATCTTGAGCCTTTTCGACAGGGATAACTTTCGCATTTCTTGCTCTTTCCCGTCTTTCAATTGAAATTTTTAACTCTGCCCATTAACAAAATGGGCAGAGTAAATGCGTCTGAATCCGAGGCTTATTTCTGCTTCGTAGCTGGTGTTTCTTAACGTGGCCGGGAAGTCACCCCGACCAACGGCTCGACCCCAAACCTGGAGGACTAGATCCTTTGTTTAAACCCGCTCCTTTAGGCCTGAACTCCGAATACGTAGTAGTAGCCCATATAAGGTGTTCACTTAGTAGTTCGGCCTGACTGGAACTGTGGATGCCACCGTTGATTCCATCCGGGGAACTCCTCCGCTGCCGCCCGGATGCGAGGAGAAGTGCCTTAGTGGGAACACTCCTATATCTATCCACGAAGCATAACTCTTGCCAATCGCTGTTTCTTCTTTGAGCTAAGAAGGTAATTGAGTAGCAATGCCCTCTCTCGAGCAACTAAACTGTCCATGTATAAGACCCTCATCATCCCAGTCCTGCTTTACGGTGCAGAAACATGGAACCTGTCAAAGGTGGATGAAAACACTTTAGGCTGCTTCGAGAGGAAAATTCTTCGGGCGATTTATGGTCTCGTCTGCATAGACGGAGAGTGGAGGAGGAGATATAACATTGAACTGTACGGGCTTTACAGAGACACCGACTTAGCTAACACAACGTCTACGATGGCTGGCTCATCTAGAGCGGATGGACACGAACGACCCGGCCCGGAAAATCTTCGAATCCGCAGGGACGGCGCAGTATAGGAGCACCGAGATTCAGGTTTCGCACGCAATTAGAAGGGGACCTCAGCCAACTTCGCGTACGAAACTGGAGACGGCTAGCTAGAGTCAGAGCTGGCTGGCGAGCCTATTGGCTGAGGCCCAGGTCCACCCCGGACAGTAGCGCCACTTTAAGTAATTGGTAACTCTGCCCATCACAATCTCTCATGGCCTCTTTCACGGTTACATCACAAATCACATGCAGAGAGCCTGTACTGCCTTAAGTTTTATAACACTTTTCTACAGTGCGTCCTGACTTCTGCAAATGTTTGCAAAATCTGTGCTGTATCAACTTATTCAAAAATATTGAACCAGAATGAAAGAAGCACAAAAACGAAAAGTTGCATATTATAGCAAATAAGAGCAGGGATGCCCTTTTCCCTTGTATCGAAATTTTCCTCTTAAGGATCACGAAGGAATCCAAAAGTTGAAACTACCTCTTCGAAATTTTCCTTAAGCACAAGTCTCTTGACTGATACACCTATACATTTTGAATGCTTGCTTTTTGCTCGTCGTCAATAATGGTTTTCTTATTGATTTCTGATGTCAGAAATAAAATGCGTGCGCACACATGTAGGCAAAATTGTTCACAGGTACCTTTTATATTTGGAAATAGTTTTTCTTTTCTCTGCATCAAGTGTCACATTATGGGGCACGAAAATCACGCTTTTCGAAGGATGTTGGTGAGCAGCATTTGGTGCTTAATTTGCATTTCAAAAATACAAAAAATTGCATTTTAAAATACATGGTAAGTTTAAGTTGATAGTAATGCATAATGCATACTATCAACTTATACCTACCATGTTTCCACCGGGCACTGATCTGCGATTAATATATGTCTTCATTAAATCCTCTACAAATTACGCGATTAACAATAGTAATTTAAATCCTCTCGGCAAGCGATAAAAAATAAATCACCTTATAAATCTCTTTCCCTTTTCACGAACCCTTTCAACCATTTCCGAACACCTTTTTGACAGTTCCAGCATCGAAAAAGGAAACTGTCCACGTATGACAAATCTGCCACAATAACGATTTCTATTGGGATGTTAAGAAAGGAAATCCCTTTTCGCTGCTGAAAATCGACTTTGACACTCTTTTTTGAGAGCCAAAATTACAGAAAGAGTGCTCATTTCAAATTAATCCTATATTTGTCTGGTGGAACCACTTTGGGATTTATTATTAATTATAATAAAAAAAATAAATAGAGTGGCGCAACAGCTCGAGGTGAACCAGGGCCAACTTCTCAACAATGTATGCTGGTGTGTAAATTTCTTTACATACAAGGGGACCTACAATTTTTTGCCGAATCCGAACGACACTTTGAGAAGTTTTTCAAGACAAATGATACTCTCGAAAGGCTTGTCAGACCCTCGCGGAGGTGGGGACCGTGAAAAAGAACAAGTTTTTTTTTTTTCAGGTGGCGATGGCAGGATTCGAACCCAGGCCTCCGGCGTAGTAAGCACACACACTAACCACTACGCCACGGCACCCCCGATTTATTATTAATTGTCTCCCGCTAATCCTCGCATTATAGCCAGTGGAAACATAGTATTATTTGAAAACAAAATCGCCACGCCCACCTTTAAAGAAGTTTTTGGTACAAAAACTAATTATACCCGACCCAGGGTATATTAAGTTTGATGTATAGTTTGTGACGCAGTGAAATAATCCCCGTAGACCCCTTAGACCTGTAAGAGATATGAATGGGACCGACAGGCGAATCGATTAAGCCATGTCCGTCCGTCCGTCCGTATGTAAATAACTTTTAGGCCTTAAATTTTAAGGTAGAGAACTGAAATTTGGTGGGTTGGCTGGAAGTCTAGTCCTTCAAATCAAGTTTGAAAATTAGCGGAATCCGCCAACAGACACGCCCACTACAGGCCTGTATGTGCGACCATCTCTAATTTAAAAAAAATACTTTTTCCAAATTTAGCTATGTTACAATGGCGCTAGCGCATTCGTTTTTGGTACGTATTATTGTCTTCTAATTGTCTTTGAAGTAGCCAAAAAATTTTGCCAATTTCATTAGCCACGCCCACTTTAAGCTAAGGCATTTTAGCTTAAAATGACTGTTTTTCAATAAAATATATGTAATTTGACAAAAAATTATATGACAAAAGTTGTAGATATTAGCATTTTCTAACTTCTATGCTTATATTGTCTGTGTCTCCGCCCACTTTTGGGGGCGTGGCGTTAAAAAGTGATTTTTTAAGGTAAAAAGGCGGAGTTTTAGGCCGAAATTTATGCAAACACCTAGTATAAAGCACTCAACAGTTATATTTTTATATCCCGCCCACTTTTTGGAGGCGTGGCAGTTTCTTTTTTGGTATGGTTGGGTATTTTGCAGTCCGTCTTAGATGGACTGAAGCTTTTGCATACGCACTGTTGCACTTTCCCACTTGTTTTTGACATAACATGCAGTTATGGAAAACGAAACGACAAAGATATATAATTAAGAAGCAGAATTTTAATAAAAAGTAAATACATAGTTGATACCACGTTCCCTTTTTAAAAGCAAATATTCAAGAAAAATATTCTAAATGCAATTTAAGTTATAGCTACACGGTAAATGTTTTTCATAGTTATATATGTACATACAAACTTAACGCGATTCTAAACTTGGCTAAAGAGATTACGTATCAAACGGTTCGCTTGAGCGGACTTATAGCCCGCTCACTAGGTTATCATAATGTCTCTAATATTAGTCTCCGAAACTCCACTCAATCCTCATTGCTAGTTTTCCATTTCCAGGGCTCTTCTCTTGATATGCGACATCCTTACCTCAAGCATTAGGTAAGGATGTCGCAAATCAGGAACTTACTTAAATAAATTAATGTTTTATGTACCTACCCGTATTATACTCCAACATTTTTAAGTAAAGCATACCTCATAATGCACGGTATATCTGCACGTTATTACTAACATCACGTGTGATGACAGACATTATCATGCTACTATATTAAATCAAAAGGACGATGTCTTCCAATATGTATTCTGTTATCGACTCGTTCCATATTTCATCTGAAATTCAATAAAATGAATATTACCAACAAAACAGAAAAAAAAGACATAATATTATGTTGTGTATGCATTTCGATATTCCCATCACGCAACTGAACCCAAAGATTTCAATATCCAATGCGACACATTCTTTCAGTTTATGCTCTCGCACACACGGCACAAAACACCCGCTTATTTGTTTTAGTTCGTGTGGTTTGGTTCGATTCAACCTTTCCAATCCTGCAATCCGACACTCTCTGCTATGGCATTCTCTATGGGCTATATGCCCTTATAAAAGTAGATACTGTATTGCTGCTGCTCACTTGCCGTTAGTGCTTTTATTTGTGGTGACATTTTGACACTTATTTTATGCGGTCCCGTCCCAGTGATCCCGTATAGGGACAATTTGCGAAATTGCAAATTCTAAATGGTTTTAAAGGTTTTTTTTTTATATTTTTCTTCTTAATTTTATTTTTATTTAAATTTTTTTCGTCCTGTCACCGGTGTTCCAGAAATTCCTTTTAGATCTAAAAACAATATCTGCAATAGTGTGTTAAATGTTCCATAAAAAAAAAACAAGGGCAAATATTTTCAGAACGAATTTCAGCATGCCACAGATAGGACGAGATTCACTTTAAGGGACATTTTTATACCCCAGCCAGGGAATATTTATTTTGATACGTATAGTTTGTAACATAGTGAAATATTCACCGTAATCGCCTGAGATATTTGCATGGAAGGTGGAATGACTGAGATCGACAGTTGAGTTGATAGAGCCACGCCCATTTTTCCGTTTTGATTTGAGGTCTTTGAAATTGATTAAGGGAGGTACTTGGAATTTAGCTTGCTGCTCATCTCGTGCAGACAATGTATGAAAATTGCTAAGGCAGCTTCAAATTAAAATTAATTTAGTCGTATAGTATACGTGGACATGAAACTTTGATCTGGCAAAAATTTAAACGCCCACACTTTGACCATGCCCACTTTTTTCCATGTAAGATCATTAAAACCTTGATACCTACCTCATTTTGTTAGAAAACACTGAAATCGTATGGCTGATTTTGTAAGCGCCAGACCGAGGCCAAGTCCCTGCCTGCTTTGTGCTCGCCAAATGTCTTCTGTACTCAATTGTTCTCTAAAGAACAAGTTCCGTCTAATAAAGCTTAGATCCTACCAACGTCACCTAAAAAAAAAAACTCGTTTTATTTCACGTTACCCACCTCCACGAGGGTCTGACAGACCCTCCGAGAGCAACAAATTTGTCTGGAAAAACTTCTCAAAGTGCCGTTCGGATTCGGCGAAAAATTTTAGGTCCCTTGTATGATATCATATCATATCATTTTCGGTGACCGCTTATCCTAAGAAGGGTCGCGGAGCGAGGGCGGTCCTTCCAACTCAAGGGACACAGGCGCGATCTCCAGACAGGTCTCGGAGATATTCACTCCTATCTATTCACGAAGGATAACTCTTGCCAATCGCTGTTTCTTCTTTGAGCTAAGAAGGTAATTGAGTAGCAATGCCCTCTCTCGAGCAACTAAAGCGTCCATGTATAAGACCCTCATCATCCCAGTCCTGCTTTACGGTGCAGAAACATGGAACCTGTCAAAGGCGGATGAAAACACTTTAGGCTGCTTCGAGAGGAAAATTCTTCGGGCGATTTACGGTCTCGTCTGCATAGACGGAGAGTGGAGGAGGATATATTACATCGAACTGTACGGGCTCTACAGAGACACCGACTTAGCTAAAAGAGTGAAAACACAACGTCTACGATTGCTGGGTCATCTAGAGCGGATGGACACGAACGCCCCGGCCCGGAAAATCTTCGAATCCGCAGGGACGGCGCAGTAGAGGAGCACCGAGATTCAGGTGGCGCACCCAATTAGAAGAGGACCTCAGCCAACTTCGCGTGCGAAACTGGAGCCGGCTAGCTAGAGACAGAGCTGGCTGGCGAGCCTATTGGCTGAGGCCCAGGTTCGTTTTTGTAAGCGCCAGACCGAGGCCAAGTCCCTGCCTGCTTTGTGCTCGCCAAATGTCTTCTGTACTCAATTGTTCTCTAAAGAACAAGTTCCGTCTAATAAAGCTTAGATCCTACCAACGTCACCTAAAAAAAAAAACTCGTTTTATTTCACGTTACCCACCTCCACGAGGGTCTGACAGACCCTCCGAGAGCAACAAATTTGTCTGGAAAAACTTCTCAAAGTGCCGTTCGGATTCGGCGAAAAATTTTAGGTCCCTTGTATGATATCATATCATATCATTTTCGGTGACCGCTTATCCTAAGAAGGGTCGCGGAGCGAGGGCGGTCCTTCCAACTCAAGGGACACAGGCGCGATCTCCAGACAGGTCTCGGAGATATTCTATACCTGATCCCACCACCTGTTTCTTGGCCTACCAGGCAGGCGACGCGCTCGCATCTCGGCTAACATAGCCTGTCTAGGGAGTCTGTCGGGGGCATGCGAACAACGTGTCCAAACCATCGAAGAATTGATCGTTCCCCTCGGAGAAGTAAGCTGCTCAACATTAATGGCGCGTTTTTTTCAACACCGAATCGTGAAACTGGTGGGAGAACGTTAGTCATATGGTAGGGAGGGGAAAGGGTGAAAACTCGCAAGTGCCGTTATGAAGACTGACATGGTTTGTGATTAGGGTCAGAGGTAAAACGATCCCACGACCTCCGGAGGTGTTGGGGGGAAATGTAAAAGATAGTTTATATTCATGCGAGAATTTTATTTTTCCATTTCTTTTTTTTCATTGCACATATTTCGGGGGGTTTCAACCTTTTTTCAACCAGTTCCTTTACTATTGCTCCAGCTTGGCCAATCCTACAGAATACCTCAGTATCACTCCTTCCATCCTTCGTGAAAAATACCCCGAGATACTTTAACTTCTCTACCTGTTTTAATGGGACTCTATTTATGTGCAGCGTACACTGCACAGGAGTTCGGGAAGCAACCATTACTTCGGATTTGCTCACGTGAAACCCATCCAGTGCTCGCTGAAGTTCCTCCTCGGATGATGCCAGGATAGCTAAATCAAATGCGAAAAGCAGATGGCTTATCCTGATGCCAGCCATTTCGAAAGATTTCTCACCAAGACTACGTTTCACCATCCGGTCCATTATGCTATGAAAAGGAGAGGCAATAGGACATCCAACGCACACATCAAAAGGATGGGATTTGACGCAATTTATTCAAACACAGCTTCAGCAGTGCCACTGAGGCCCAATCAGTGCATAGTCCTGCAAAACTCTCTAGAGTTTATCCCAAGGAACCCGGTCATAGGCCTTTTCCAAATCTACAAAATACGCGTAGACCGGTTTGGCATATTCCCAGGCCTTCTAAAGAATAACCTTCAGAGTAGTAAAAAACTGGTCGGTTGTGCCTCTGCCAGGCTAAAAACCGCATTCCTTTTCCAGCAACAAAGGCTCAATTACAGCTGTGGAACGCGCTTCCAACACCTTCGCGAATACTTTTCCCGGAAGAGCGATATACCCCTATAGTTACAGGAATCTCTCCTGTCCCCTTTTTATAAAATGGGCACTATAACTCCGGTTTGCCAATCGCTAGGCGCTTTCCCAGACCACTTAACATTAAGGTCCTTAGCCATTTAAAACCTTCTTCACCCATTTCCTTGAGCATTTCTGGCCTGATTTCATCAATTCCAGCAGACTTACCCATTTTAAGCGACTTAATCGCAGCAGTGACTTCATCTACTGTAGGTGCCTTGCATGTGAAGAAATTTACACACATATCATACATTCTTGAGGCCCTGATTCACCTCGAGCTGTTGTGCCACTCTATTTATTTATTTATTTAATGGAACTGTCACCTTTCCGAAGAGTGTAGCCGATCCACTGCCATTTTTGCCGTTGGATGATTGCCCCTTTCCCTTATAGGCTCCAAAAATACTTCAGTATATTCCGTAGGCAGCTACAAGTTGTGGAATGAATGCAGCTTTTTGTGATAGTGATGGTTACTTTTCAGGTGTTGTACCCATATACATAGAGCTGTACTGACTCGCCTACTGACTGTACTGACTGTACCGCTCGAATAGCGGTACAGTTGCACCTTAGTGCTTAAACTGATTACGTTGTTACTTCATCCTTTTTTCAACATACTAAACGTAGATGTGGCTTTGCCAATGCAATGACACATTTGATAATACCATCAGTTGAGACAACGCTGCCACGATATTGGAAGCCTTCTAGTGTTTTTACCGGTTGTTCTATTAAGTTTGCAGCTTTTCTACGTTTGCTGTCATTTCAAATACTTTGATGCATTATTTTATGTAATATATGACAGTAAAAACACATCGTCTGCGTAGTCAAGATATCTTAAAATAGTTTTTAGAGTTCTGCGAATTCCTCCGGCTGCGTGGAATAGGTACATCACTATAACGAAAAAGTATGGGTGAAGGTATGCATCCTTGTCTTACACCACTTTGTACCTTAAACTCCTCTGACAACTTTATACAAAACGCAAAACGTTCACCCATTTGTGAGCAACCTTAATGATAGTTGTACGTTTTTTTGGAATATTTAATAAATTCTCGGGTGATGCTGTCAAAAACCTTCTCGAAGTCGATAAATAGCAGGTGTAGTGGTGATCTGAGGCGCAGGGACATAAGCCCCAGGGACATATGCCCCAAATTTATTTATTATGGCTAATGTCTTACCTAGCTGGGCATAAGCCCCAAACGTCATTTGGCCATTTGGGGGTTATGTCTCACATCGGTGCGACATAAACCCCAACAAATAAATTTGGGGCTTATGTCCCATCTAACACAATTTTATAGAAATGTCCAAAGAATGCGGGACCATTCGGCCAAAAACGGATCTAGTCCTTCGCAAATTGTAAGATATAATATGTCAAATGATAAGACAGCCAATAGTATGCCAATTTGGATTATGACCGGTTCCGCCAATTGCCAAAATTGAGCGTCCTAATTCCGAATATGTTTCGTAAAAATGTCGGACTCAATTTTTTAAAAGTTACTGGCAAATAAACTAAGAAGGCTTCAACTTTAACATACCCGACTTGGCCACAGGCGCCTGCCAGACAACTAGCAACTAGTTAAATCGTTTTGCCCTAAAGTATATGGTAGCAAGAAACTGGATTCCTTATAAAACCGGATATTACAGTTTTGAACTCTCCGAAATTTTGGGACTTATGTCCCATTTTCGACAAAAAAAAAATGTGGGGCTTGTGTCCTACACGTGTGAGACATATGCCCCAAGTGATATTTGGAGTTTATGTCCCTGGGGGTTATGTCCCTGCGCCGTGATCTGACATCTGGATTCGACACTTCAATAATAATCTGTAGGGTGTGCATCTTCAAGATACTCTTTTGAAGGTTCTAAAATAATTTTAAACACTATCTTGGCCACTGCAGGTAGTAAGCATGATGCCTCTCCAATTTTCACGCTCAGTAAGATTTCCTTTCTCGGGAGCGTAACAATGATTTACTTTTTCCACTCATTCGGAAAAAGTGGCGCAACCCATGTTCTTGCGCGATAATAGGGTGCAAAAGCTCTGTGCTGTCTCCATAAGTATTGGAGTTGCTTATATTAACTCCGCGAAAATTCCGTCTTGTCCTGCAACCTTATGTATGTTTCTTGAAAGATTTTATAGCGGATCTTATTTCTTCTTTACTGAGTGCTGTGAAGCGTATTCGTAAAATTCTTACTTCGGACTTCTCATTTAGGATAGGTAATAATGCCTAATATTTTTCATGCTTAGTCATTTTTCAACGATTCCCTCCAAAATACAACTACATACATAAACGCGAAAAAAATGTCGTCCTCCAAAAGGCGTGTGTTTATCCGTAACATGTCAAAGGATTCAATTTCATTTCAACATTAATGCTTACTAATCTCTGGCTCATTAGTTTACATGTATAAGTGAAAAGACAGGACAAGTTATAGAACATCGACATTAATCCTCGTAATTAAGAAAACGCTAGAGACCATAAGTATAGGGTGGCTTAGGGGAAACTCGACCAAAAATGGTAATCACAACAACACTGAAACGAGTAGCATTTAATGAGCCTGAAGTATCATTAAGACTAAATAACCTGTGTTGGATCACTGTGTTTGTGTCCAAAAATGTTCCGTGTAGAAAAAAATTAAAAGAGTTTCGTTTACAACGTTACAATTAAACGATTTATTTGCGAGTCATCATAAGCGATTTATAAGCTACGGTTATATATACTTGACAAAGAAAAAGCTCATTTTTACAATTACAAAGTTGGTTTTGACCTTAACAATTATTTAAGGTCGAATTTGACATTCTATAAATTTTCGTTCAACTTGGTTTTAGCTAGTTCACAATAGTTACGTACAATTCATTATTTACATTTTAGAATAAAAATTATTGTTTTATATAACAATACTATTGAATCGCCAACATTCTCCGGCCCCAAGAACGCAGTTCTTCAAAGTGGTGTGTTGCCTTTTACGTTGTTGCGACGCCACTGTCGTTTGACATCATTATTGTGTTGTGTGTTTGGCTTTCCTGGCCCATAGATGCTTCATATTTTTCTTCTCAGTATGTATCACATGAAAAAAGAAACATCATTAATAAATGCAACAACAAAACGTGTATGGGACAGCACAATGAAACGTAAATAAATTAAGTTCTAAGTCCGTAGGACAAAAAGAGCGCGCAATAATGTAGTGCAATATGACTGCACTCGTTATCTTTGTGGCAGCATTTGCACAAGCTAGCGGACCAGCGAAATGTAAACAATACTGTTTACCGATGTGACGATAATGCTGATCTTGTTCTTCTTTTTTTGCCAGCCACCCACTGCAGCATATAAACGGCAACGGGTCAAGCATCGTGTGTTAAGTTTTCATTGATAACTTATTGGAATGGTCGGAAACTGGAACAGTTGTTGCTTGAGTTTGTCGGCCGCTCGGTGTTTTTATTATTTTTTTTATTTGTTGTGCGTGTTATTTCTTGTGTTTTTTTTTTTTAATTATTTAATGTTTTAAGTTTAAATTTCTTTAATTTAATACGCGATTGTGATGAAAAGTGAATGATTATGCCAAGTGAAAAAAAAATAAAGTAACAATGGCATAACACAGTGTGGTGTTTTTTTTTTTTGCAGGTACACTTCAATGCCGTGTGGATAGGCATCTTCATATGTATGTAGGTATGGTAGGTGAGGTTTTATTTATTTTATTATTCTTTTCTTATGATTTTATGAATTAACGCGTTTAACGAGTGTTCGTGATCGTGTTGAAGTGCATAAAGTTCATGAGTAGTGTTGTGTTAATAAATTATAAATTTCGGTTTTCGCATGCATACAAAAAATATGATTGAGATAGCATGCAAGTGTATAGTGTCGATATATATATATTACTTTCGTGTAGTGCATAAGCATAATTGTGCATAAAAAAAAATTATATACGATCGGGTATGTATGTTTACGCGACGAAATCCAGTGTTTTATATACATGTGTAGTGTGGAATTTTATCAAACGGTTACGGCTTTTGCGGGATGATAAAATGAAAATCCGTTGACGGAAAAAAATGTGACGTGGTAAATGATTGCACTCTCAGCTGACTTTGTCCGCTAAGAGTGTTTTGCCGACGGCACTTTTCAAAGTGAATTTTTTTTTTTTGTGACAATGTCGTTGACCCGTGCGTCGGTGTATGGGCGACTGCTTATGAAATTTGATTTCAGTGTAGAGTTCAGAGTTCAGTGTAGAGAGCATACAATTCTTGTGTTGTGAATTAAATTTATATAATTTATAATAATAATAAATTTATTGAAACGAACGGCTGCGGTTGTAATTCATTGTTTCTGTATGAGCCTTTCATTTTTTAGTGTTTTTTTTTTGGTTTTTATTATTATTATTCTGTTATTTGAGAATATGTAATTTCAATTATATAAATAAATTCATTTATTTAGCAATTATTTTTTTTTTTTAGTTTAACTCCATTTACCTATAGGTTTTTATGTGCTGTTCTGTTTTTGTGTGACCCATTCAATAAGTGTTTTTCGTACATAGGTAGGTACAAATGAATGATTCGCAATGAGTTAGATGATTGTGCTATCTTCGCAAGTTTTGTTCATTGGCAAGTAGCATATTTTTGTAATCGGGCGTTTTAGCAATCCATTTTTTGTTTTAAGTGTTACAACGCGAACGAGTTTGTCGACTCCGGGATGAGTATCTGTTATTCTCGCGAGAAGCCATTGCGATGGTGGCAAACGTTCGTCCTTGATGAGAACTAAATCTCCCTCCTTTGGTGCACTTTCCCGTCGGGTCCACTTTGGTCGTTGTTGCAAGCGTGCAAGATATTCGCCACTCCATTTTTGCCAAAAGACTTTGACAAATCCTTGTACCCTCTTCCAGCGATCAAGGTAGCTCACCTTTTCAGTTAAAATGTCACCTTGTGGTACCGCCAGAAGTGTCTCGCCTATGAGGAAATGCCCTGGTGTCAGGATGTCTAGATCATCGGGATTGTTGGTCAATGGACAGAGTGGTCTAGAGTTCAAGCAAGCCTCAATTTGAGTGAGAAACGTGCTAAGTTCTTCAAATGTCAGCTTTTCGTCGCGAATTACGCGTTTCAGGTGATGCTTGACAGATTTTACTCCAGCCTCCCACAGACCGCCGAAGTGAGGAGCTGCTGGGGGGATGAAGTTCCATTTCGTCCCTTGATTCGCGAGTGAATTTGCCACCTCGATCCAATCATGTTTGGCCTCCTTCATCAAGCGTCTAAGTTCGCGATCTGCTCCAACGAAGTTGGTCCCACAATCACTAAAGATTTCGGAGCATAATCCTCGTCTGGAAGTGAATCGCCGGAATGCTGCCAGAAATGCTTGTGTTGTGAGATCCGTGACCGCTTCCAAGTGAACAGCTTTTGTTGCCAAACAGATAAAAATCGCAAAGTACCCTTTGAACATCTTTGCGCCGCGTCCTTTCCAGGCTTTGATGTCTATGGGCCCCGCGTAGTCCACACCAGTGTTGCTGAATGGTCTAGCAATTGTCACGCGTCCTTTCGGTAACGTTCCCATTAGTTGTTCCATGACCTCTGCCTTTTGACGAAAGCATGCCATGCAACGATGTATATGCTTTTTTACACATCGCTTCAGCTGTAAGACCCAATAGGTGTTTCTTACGTATGCGCTCGTTTGCTGGGTTCCACCGTGATGGGTTTGCTCGTGAGCGTTTCGAACTACGAGATCCGTAAAATGGTGATCGGGCTTCAAAATAATTGGATGCCTTTGGTTGTATGTAATGTTGGCATTCTGCAATCGACCTCCCACTCGAATAATGCCGTTTCCATCGATGAAGGCGTTGAGTTGGCGAAGGGTTTTTGGAGTCGTAGAGCATTTTCCGAATTCTTCCAGCTCCGTTGGGAACATATCTCGCTGAGCTAAAATGACAACACTCAGCAGAGCTGATCTTATCTCACAAGGATCTAGAGCACCAATCGTCCGAAAACCTGACTTAGCTCCAAAGTTATGAGTAAATCGTTTACACAATGCTAGAATTCTCAAAAGTTTAATTAGGGTATCAGATTTATTAAGCAAGCGATTCACCACAGCATCTCTTACTGGTTTGGTAGTTGCACAGTGAGATTTGAGTGACCGCTTCTCTTCCTCAGTGGTGACAGGCGTTGGTTGGTCTGGCACTGTGAAATTCCACTGGGCGTTGAGAAATGAAGGTCCTTTCCACCACATGTCTTGATCTGCCAAAGTAGATGGTGAAATTCCGCGTGAAGCCAAATCCGCTGGGTTGTGATGCGTTTGAACGTGTCTCCAGATGCTGCAGTTTGTAAGTCGCTGTACTTCAGAGACTCGGTTACTCACAAATGTTGACCAGCGCGAAGGAGATGCTTGGATCCAAGCTAGCGTAATGGTAGAATCCGACCACGCATAAATCTGGTCGTCAGGCAATTCTAGAGCTTCAGCACAATATTTCAGCAATTTTGCCAAAATGACAGCTCCACACAGTTCAAGACGAGGAAGGCTTATTGTCTTGAGAGGAGCCACCTTAGTCTTGGACATCAAGAGATGCATATGAATAGTCCCTTCACTATCCAGGGCCCGTACGTAGATGGCTGCGCCGTATGCTTTGGTTGAGGCATCACTGAACCCGTGGAGTTCGATCGCCTGGCAGGCCTTATGGGTATTAATCCACCTCGGAATTTTGATCCGCTCAATTTGTGGGAGCTCACGACTGAAAATATCCCACTCTTTTCGGAGTTCCGTTGGAATCGGTTGATCCCAATCTGATCCTTTCAACCAGAGTTGCTGCATCATGATCTTTGCTCTGATCACACACGGGGATATCCAGCCTAGTGGGTCGAACAGTTTAGCGATCGCTGAGAGCATAGTCCTTTTTGTAACCTCTTCACTGTCTGATTGAAAATTCTGAAAAGAGAAAGAATCAGATTTGGGAAACCACCCAACTCCTAAAGTCTTGACGCTGTCAGAAGCTCTTAAGGGAAGTGCAAAATCAAGCTCACAATCTTCTTCCGGAATATCTTTAACCAACTCTTTGTCATTACAGGTCCACTTCCGGAGATTAAACCCTGCAGATGCTAACAGCTGGCGGGCCTCATCTCGTTTTTGAAGTGCTTCATCTACAGTGTCGGCTCCGCTGATTAGGTCATCAACGTACATATCCTCTTGAACCACCTTTGCTCCTATGGGATATTCTAGAGCTCCGTCGTCGGCAGCTTTGTTGAGAACTCGAATCGCCAAGTAGGGGGCAGGTGCAGTTCCGAAGGTCACTGTGCTCAGCTTGTACGCCTTAACTGGTTGAGTCGCATCGTTTCTCCAAAGAATTATCTGGTAATACCTGTCCTCCGGCCTTACCGAAATCTGGCGGTACATCTTCTCAATGTCACCGGTGAAGGTGAAACGATGACGCCGCCATCGGAGAATGAGCTCAACAATGTCCTTTTGCAACTTCGGACCAATCATCAGGTGATCGTTGAGCGAAGTCCCATCTGCGGTTTTGGCTGCTGCGTCAAACACAACCCTGAGCTTGGTCGTGGAACTAGCTTCCTTGAACACCGCATGGTGGGGTAAGAAAAAATGATATGGAGAAGTGATTGTCACGTCGTTGGACAAGTCTACTTCTTCCATATGTTGTAGAGTTAAGTACTCCATTATACATTGTCTGTATCTGGAATGCAGTACCGGGTCTCTCTGGAAACGTCGTTCGAGTTGGGCGAATCTCCTTAGCGCAATATCCATACTAGCTCCTAGCTCGGGATGTCTTCCTTTCTTAAACGGGAGTGTAACCTCATACCGTCCGTCCGACAGTCTCCGTATAGTTGTTTGGAACTGCTTCTCACACGCCGCATCTTCTTCAGATTCCTTGATTTTGAAAGGGATTTCCTCAATCTCCCAGAATTTCCTCATCTCAGTATCAAGATCTATCGTTTGGGTGAATGCTCTGAGTCGGCGAGGCTCCTTAGTCTCATCCGGAATTTTGCCTAAAACGATCCATCCTAGCTCAGTTCTCTGAGCAATCAAGGAGCTTGAGCTTGGATCCCTCACGATGTCCGGAAGAACGATCTCGGCATAGACATCGCTTCCCAGCAGCAGATCTATCGACGCAGGAACAAAAAATCGAGGATCCGCAAGTTGCAAACCCTTTATATGCGCCAGATTATCGAGTGTCGTCCGTTGGGCTGGAAGAAGCCCAGTCAGCGACTTAAAAATGAAGGCTTTGACGGCGCTTCCAAACGTCGAATGGCAAGACATAAACGATAAATCAACGAAATGCTTGCAGGCGCCGCTGCTGACCTTCCCCAACCCAGATACTTCGATAGATGTGCGATGTTTTGGTAATCGGAGTCGTTGAACTGCTAATTCCGTGATAAAACTCGCTTCTGACCCCGGATCGATCAGAGCTCTCAGGTAAATAACGCTTCCATCAGCCGACAACGCCTTAACCACAGCTGTAGCTAGCAGTACTTGCTGAGCTCGGTGGTTCGACGCGAAAAAAGTACGACGTTCTTCGTTACCTGATTCCTCAGACCTTGGGACAAAAATATCAGCCTCTGGGTTGACCGACAGTTGATTTGTGTTGGTGTGTCCACTAAAGTGTGGCCTTTCTGTGTTGGTGTTGTGTGTGTGTGATTGTGCATGTGTATGTGTATGTGTTGTTTGGTTAACCTGAGCACTAGGACCAATATGCAACAGAGTATGATGTCGTTGCTGGCAAAAGTAGCATGTCTTCATGCTTGGACATTCCCTAGAAGCATGGCTATAAGCTAGGCAGTTCTCACACACCTTAGCCATACGTGCAGCTTGCTGCCGTTGTGCTGCCTCCATGGCCAGGAACTTCCTACATTTCCGCAACGAATGTTGACCCTGACTACATACCTTGCATTGAAACTGCGCTTTTAGATTTGCCTTGGCATGAAAAACCTTTGGTTGATCAGCTTTGACAGATGGACGCGTACTACTTTGGTTACCTGTAATAGTAACTGCTTCTAATGTCCTAAAACGGGCTTCTAAAAAATCCAAAAACTGTTGGAAGGTTGGCAGATCTTTGCTGCTGCTCAGCTTTTCCTCCCAAAGTTGTTGAGTCATAGTCGGCAATTTCTGGAAAAGGACATAAATCAAAATTGCATCCCAATGTTTTACCGGCAACCCCAAATTTTCCAAAGAATGGACGGCCTCGGTGGAAGTGTCTAAAAGTGACCGTAAGCCGTTGACAGATTCCTTACCGAGAGCGCTTTGGTTGAACAAAAGTTTAAATTCGTAATGAATTAAGACACGCTTGTTGTCGTATCTACCCTTCAGCAACTCCCACGCTTTCGTGTAATTACCTGCCTCAAGTGACAGGTGTTGCAAAAGGCGTTCTGCTTCACCGGACAAACACGACTTTAAGTGATGAAGTTTATGCAGATCACTAATCTCATCATCAGAATGGATGGCTGTTACAAAGAAGTCATGAAATGACCGCCATTTGCAATATGATCCAGAAAATGGCGGGTGTTTCAGAACTGGCAGGGGAAGACTTCGCTTGGATCCAACTGCTGGAGTAGACACATCACCAAGGGAACGCCTATCTAACTTCTTAGAGTCTTCAGCTGCCTCCAGAACACTCAGCAAATCTGCATTGTAGTCCAGGTAAGCGTCATTGATTTTATGGTACACCTCAACTATTTCATCCTTTAACATCGTCTTTTCCAGTTTATTCTTGCTGAAAATCTCCTCGTGGTATCCTCTAGCCAGCGACATATCCGTCTCCAGAACCGACGATCGGCTTTTGGCATATAACACCGTCCGCTTGGAAATATCTGCCACCCTAAATGCTTCAGCGTCACGCAAAATCTTCGTAAGAAGCCCTATCTGCAGTTCTCCATATGTAGCCATAGTAAATTAAGTTTAAACTAAGTTCTTAATTAAGTTTAAGTTTGATTTTGATTTGCTTTTGATTGGGTTTTAATTACGTTTAATTATCTTTAAATTAAACCTTAATCCTTTTTATGTTTGTATTTAATTGATTATATTGGTTAAATGTAGATATCTTGTAATTAAACTTAAGTCTATGACTCACGTGTAGTTTTTTGTTAGTTTGCTGCAATTGTGTCGTCTTCTTTGTTTGTCTATATGTACTTCCTTGCTGCCGTCGGCTATGACCTTCGTCCCTTTGTGTAAATTGATTTTTTTTATATTTTGCACGCCGCGTGATTTCGCGTTTAGCACAATAATTATTTTGCACAAAAAATATTTCTTTAAACGTTTTATTGCTTAATGTTTTTAGCTTAAGTGTCTTTAGTTTAAGTGGACTGTATTTTAGTGTTTAAGAGTTAATGATTACTCAAAATAAATGTTGATAGCACTGCACTGCACACACTTTTTTTACTTATTTGGCTCGAATGGACCAAATGTTGAATCACTGTGTTTGTGTCCAAAAATGTTCCGTGTAGAAAAAAATTAAAAGAGTTTCGTTTACAACGTTACAATTAAACGATTTATTTGCGAGTCATCATAAGCGATTTATAAGCTACGGTTATATATACTTGACAAAGAAAAAGCTCATTTTTACAATTACAAAGTTGGTTTTGACCTTAACAATTATTTAAGGTCGAATTTGACATTCTATAAATTTTCGTTCAACTTGGTTTTAGCTAGTTCACAATAGTTACGTACAATTCATTATTTACATTTTAGAATAAAAATTATTGTTTTATATAACAATACTATTGAATCGCCAACAACCTGATTAATTAGAGAAATGGATAATGACCTTTTAGATTTTACATAGCTTACTTCAAAATATTTTCTGTTTTTTTGTTTTTCTTTTCGTCTTCAGTAAGAGATGTTTGAAAGCTGGATGCCACGTCACATTGGCCATGGAAAATTTTAAAATTCATGAAAGTTATTCCCATAAGCAACGCAGATGCCACAAGAGATCTTTTTGGAATTCGGGTATGCAAAAATATGTACGTAGTAGTATATTATCTAGAACATCTCCTTTCATAATAAATGGAAAGAAAAATCAGTGACAGTCGACCCGGCGCGCATTTTTTGGCCGCAGAGATTCACTTAATATTCATTAGTGAAGCTGAGCTTTGGTCTTGGTAGATATAGCAGTTAAAGGAATTATTGGATTAACAAAATATGAGTTAGTTTTGAATAGATTTTGTATGCGCGTTTTTCTGTCGCCGTGTATCTTAGGCGTATGTTGCACTTAGGCCTGAGATACACGGCGACAGAAAAACGCGCGACAAAAAATAGTGCGATTTTCTGCAGGAAATGTACTCAACACACAAGACACAAACAATAATTTCCCGTGCGTTCCCAATGATTTTGATTTTCCTGTCATTTTAATCAAAAATCTGTTTTTCGTCGTTTTTTATTTCGCGATTCCTGAGAATTGTTCTGAGAAAAAAAGAAAAAAAATCGATTTTTTGTCGTGCAGCTTTAAGGAGTCGCAATCCGCAAATTTGTTGCAAATCGAATAGGTTTATCGTTTGTTTAAATGGACTTAAAAACTTGAATTTTTTCCCGTTTCCGTTAGACTTTTTTCCAACAGCACAAGGCACAGCCATTTGCGCTAGCCTTGGATGCTTTGCTATGCTATTGCCACCGGTTTTTGCGTGAACGGTAAGACAAGCTCCTTTTTTATTTCGTTTTTTAATAGGCTTTGAAAACCTAAGGTAAAAGGCAATTTAAAAATATTTTAACGCAGCTTGATTTCTCTTTGTGAGTTTTGTATTCTCACCAAATCTGAACAAGATCGAATCTGAACGATCGATCGATCGAGAATCTGAACACCGTTAAGATACTAGAAGACTTTTTAATTTTTTTTTTTATATACAATTTTGTTTTTGAGTTAGATCTCTGAAGGTTTTGAAGCTTTAAAATTTGCTATAATTTTACTTAAAATTTTAGATATTTTCAAATAAGTGTGATTTTTTTTATTTGATTTCTCTTAATAACACAATAAGAGGGGGATTTTTTTCGGGAATGCGTCAAAACGGCAGAATTAAAACTTTTTCTTATGAAGTGAAGTTTGAGTTATTTTATACTTGTGTTCAATATTGATTTTGTGCACTTACAGGTCCAAAAGTTATGGCGTCAAACGTCTGGAAAAACGTTGTCTATTTTCAACACTTCATTTCTTAAAAACCTTTAAATATTTTCAAAAAATTTGATTTTTTCGTAATATTCCTGTATTTACTTAATTTAAGCTTCATTTTTCTAGTTCTTACCTGCTGAACTTATTAAGAAAAGAATAGAAAACATTTTAATCTATTTTCACATAAAAATTCAAATTGTAAGAAACCGTTATTTGTGTTTTAAACATATTGCTCTCGTTGGGTTCTCTGCCTATTTCAACAGTTTTAAAGCACACCTAATTTTGCCTTTATACGACTTACCCTTCATGAGTTATAACGCGATGGGGCGGACGGACGGACGGACAACGATGAGATACCATAAGAGGTCCTTTTTAAATTTTTGGACGGACCGCGCTTAAAACCTGGAGTACGATAAAATCGGGATTTGCAGCAAACGGATTTCAAAAGGGAAAATTTCGATTTTTTTTTTACTTCTGAAAGAAGCGCTTTTTTAAGAAGCAGGATTTCGAAAATTGGCTGATGGGTGGAAACACTTTTGTTTTGGCTTAATGGCCATTTCACATTCAGCGCGAGAGCGTCAAACCAGATCGGCAGCGACAAAACGTGATCAGAGAAATCGTTTGTTACTACACAATGAAAGCGAGGAACCGCGACGACTGTTTTGAGTGCACAGTGACAAAACATAACATATTTCACATTTGTCGGCTGTATTGCACATGAACAGTTAAAATTTCACAACAAGTATTACAGTGGTGTGCAAAACAATAAGTGTATTTTTGGTTTGCGATTATTAGGTAAGAAGTCAACTGCTGCCGGCAACTTGACTTCTCAGTAACCCTCTCCTGATTGTTGAAGGTCTGCCATGTAATTCTAAAATTTTATTTCGGGAAGGGATTTTTATAATAAAATTCATAGAATTTTGCATTGTGTAAAAGCATTTTTCAAAACACTACACCTATTATTTTGCACACCACTGTAGTTTCGAGAAAATAAGTGTCTATTCACTAGCGTGTCATAACTCACAACTGCGAATGACAGAATAATCGTTGGCCTCGGCGAGGGTTTTTCAACTTTTCGATAAGGCCGGCGAGCGAGACTGCGACCACGCCTGTATTGTAAATGTGTTGCATCGTGTTGCATTCGGACAAGCTGATGGCATCTAGAAGCTTAAGCTTGACTTTTTTTTTACTAGAAAATTCCGATTAAAATCAGAAACTTATAATCTACGTAGATCTTAAAGGAGGAATCACAAACAAAGCCTGAAAACAAACTGGAGTAACATGGCATAAAATCTAATTTCAATCAAAGTTGGTGTTTAAATATAAATCTATTAATACAATTATCTAATCTTAAGGCATTTTATATTCATAGGGACCTTCACCGCAATTAATAGATAGTTTTGTTTCATCAATTACATAATGTCCATGAAGGGCCCCCTTAAAATGTGGGCCCTGTTGAATAATGCATGGGTAGATGCGCTCTTGAATAGTTGAAACTTATAACAACATAACACAAGCTATCAATGTATCGGAACAGCTGCACCCTCCACAATTTTGCTTTTGCAAATTCTCCACTCTTGCGTAGTTATCTCTCTAACGGAAAAAAGTCTGTTTTTTTTTCGTCACCACTGTTGACTGCAACAGGTTCGCGGTTGCCTTCTGCAGTTGAGCAATGAACTTGAACAATATTTTGGCAGCTTACGAATAACCAATGTGTTTGTTTACAAAATGTAACAACAAAAGTGGCACTGAAAAAATCGTCAACTATACTTATGAATCATATCTCTGTCAGCTTTAGAGAGTCAGTGTCAAAGTAATCGCTTATTCTTTTCTTCGCGTAGTGTGTAGGTAACTCGTGTAAATCGAAGCCGAGCCGAAAGTATGTTATCAAAAACAACAACGGTGGTCGTACGTATTTCTAGATGATTCCCACACTGCAAACTTGCTCCTTCTTGTTTATTTTGATGTTTTTTTTTCTATTTTGTTTAATTCAAGTGATAAAAAATTCGAATAATGAATAGAGGCAATGTGTTCTTAATTATTCAGATTTGTTTAAGAAAGTGTTTTTACATAAAAGTAAATAATAATAGTATAAACCTTTTTCGCTAGAATAAGAATTAAAAGAAATTCTATAATTATTGTGTTCGCTGTGCTTTGGTGTAAAATATATTATTCCTGGCAGGTGCTTCATGCATGCCTCTATGACAATATATTAAAAAAAAACGGTTTTCGAGACGGTTATATAAACGTTTGGTGTGTCGCGTTGTTTCTGATGAAGAATTATGAGTTGGGTCCTAAAGCGGTATTTATTTATATTATAATCTAATAATTGGTGAGTAAGCCCATTTGCATGTACGTGTTAATAAAAAGCTAACCCTAATTTGAAATTGAAAAGTAAAAAATTAGAACAATTTACAATTGAACAAACATTATTTATAATGATTGCAACTATTTACAATCATTTCGAATGTCAGTCGTCAAATTTACAACCTCAGGCTCTTCAGGCTACATAATAATATTACAAACAGCTAATATTAAATTATTGGCTAACTCTCTACGGTTTCTCGTAAGAGAGTAGGAATTTAAAAACCAAATAAAAATTGGCTATCTATTTCTAGTGGCTATCTATTTCTATTTCCAAAAGAGCGAAAGGGACCTCTTATGGCATTGAAATGCTGTCCGTCAGCCCGTTAAAAACCATTGTAATTTCCGAACTGCGGTAGAAAGACGAAATTTGAAGTGCAATCTGTGAAAAATTTATGCAAACCAGGAGAATTTTTTCGAACCCAAATAATGGTTTAATTAGTAGGAACTGTTTGAAGTTTTATGAGTAAATTGTTGAAATAGTTTTTGACACTCAGGTTTTGTAGCCAAAAATGAAACTTAGGTCAAGCACATGCTGTAAAGTTTGTTGCAGATGAAGAGTTGAAATTGGATTCCGTGTTTTAAAGTGAGGTCATAACTTTTGAGCCACTTACCTCAAAAAATTGTGTGAAACACACATGCAGTGTTGGACAAAACTAGAAAACTTTATATCGAACGCAAACCTGATGGGTTTTAAAGCTGCTTCAAATAAAATATATTTCACTAATTTTTTCTTCATTAATTCAGTAAAAGTTCTTAAAAATGATATATAAAACACAACAAAATTTCTTTGTAACAGAAAAAATATAATAAAATAATTCTGTAATCATGTCGCTGGATAAAACTATAAAGAAACTCCGTAACTACGATTTTCGATAGTAAGTTATGTTTTAAGTTAGGCTGTTATAAGACCCTGGTCAGAAAGATAAGTAACTTTCTTTCCATCTTTTTTGAAATAATGGAACTTCCAAGCCTTTCTCCGATCTATAATTTACTATGGGTTTTATATCGGGAGACATTAACACTTTCATCTCGTCTTTTTTACCCTCAAATCACTTTTAAACGATGTTTGAAGAAAGTTTCGGGTCATTGTCCTGTTAAAATGCCCATTTCATTTTGGCAATACGCCCTCTTATTTGGCCGAAACATGTTTTCGAGTTACTAGGTATGTCCTTTTACATAAACCGGTTCATAAAAACCGGTCCGTCTGTCTGTCGGTAGTTTTTAGGCCTTCCTAAGGCAGTTCAAAAAGTAAAATAACAGCATCTTTTACCGTTTTCTTAAAAATCTGTATAGGTACTCGCACAGAATTTAAGGAAAATAGCTTTTGTCATAGTGCAGGTCGCTAGAATATTGAAAAAAATATAACCGCATTTGTAAAGGAATTCGAAATTGTTTTATGAGTTTGACAGTCTAAAGAAAACGTGTGTGTGTCCCTATATCTCCGAACGCTAAAAGTGCCATAAGGTGCCACAATTGTGCCAGGCTGTTAATGTACTCTTATTTCAAAACTACACTTCAAAGCAAGAAATCGTTTTCCCTTTTCTTAAAGACACTACTCGCGCACTTACATTATTTCATTAAATAAAAGAGCAACATAAACAAAACAACCGCAGCCATTACCCAAGTTTATCGCATAAGGCCCGCGACCTTCTCTTACACCGCAAACATTTATATTCCAGAAAGGAGTATTGATTTAATCAGCCATTAGCTTGAGAATAATGCTACAACTTTTCTCTATATTAAACCTGCCTAGGGAAGTCAAAAAGTTTTACCTGCTTAGACCGAAGAGCGGGTGGTAGCTGGTAGCATAGCTAAACTTAATTCAAATCGACAGAGTTTATTGCTGAACTTTTGTTAGGATAATAACGTTTGGTACTTCAGCACCCTCTTCACAGGTTTCCATCATTACGATAACTTCCGTTAAACTTTTATATGTTTAGGGATTTTTTTTGACGAGAGAGAAGGGTAAATAAGGTACACTGAACCAATAAGTTGAGGGCAAATGAAAAGGAATAAGCAAAAAAAAAAAAAATGCTTTCAACAACTTTTGGTTGAGTTCACTCGAAGAAAGATTTTTGCACTTTGGTTTGGTGTCGAAGAACTTTAAGTGGTAACGTAGGTTCCTTATCAGAAATAATGTTGCAGTGAAAAAAGAAATGGGTAAAGGTAAGAGTACCTACCTAGCTTGCGGAAATTTTTACTTATTCTTGCTTTTCATAAGGTTCTGGAGAGGCTTCATCGATGAGAAGTTGCCTTGCCATCATTGTTGGCAATTTCAAAAGGGACTTTGAAATAATTTTTAACGATGGAGTGAAAAATAGATGGGTTCAAAAGTTTATCATTAGATTAAACTAGAATGAATGGAGCTAGTTGTAGTCTCCACCCCCCAGTTAAATATAATATCCAAGTATTTCTACTTATTAAATTTGATGAATTTTTGGAATTAAATTCTGCAAACAAAACAGTCAAATAGCAATATTCGCTTTTCAACTGGACTTAAGACATGACTGGAAATGTGTCGTCTTGAATCTTTTAAACTCACGTCTTGTGAATCTATAAGAAGTCAAGACAGGTTTCTGAATTAAGCTCGTTTCCTTGGAGAGTTTTTTTTTTTATTTTTGGCAAATGTTGCTGCTATCCCGTTTTGGCAAATGTTGCTGCATTACTTTAAGAAGAACTTAGATGTCCACCAATCGCCAAGCCTAAAAAAATATCCACCTGATGCAAGCAAAGGTAAGCAAGGGTAAGCCGTACAGAAAATGTTTCAGCGTATCTTCGTCCTGTCCACATGCAGGGCAGGTTCTGGTTTCACTCAAACCTGACACATATAATTTATTTAATTTTAATTTTAGTTATATCATATCATTTATCTAATTTATATCATATGAGACATGTTTTGTATATTTATAATTTAAGTTCTAATCATAAAACTGTTAAAAAGTATAACTAAATGGCTCCTAAGACTAAATAAATAACATTCATTCATTCACATTTAGGACTAAACAAAAGCTTGGTGGCCCAAAAGGTCGCCTACAAACAGTATAAGAGATTTTTCCTTAATTCAATACTTCCAAACAGTATAAGAGATACAAGGAAAGACGCTGACGCTGATTCTTAGCAAATTCACGTGCGCAGTCGCTGTGCCGTTTTACACCTTCGCAGAAGCGCCAACGAGACTTGTTCTCACGAAAAATCTATAGGTTGACAGATGCTTGTTTACTCAGGGGGCAAGGATGGCAAGGAGTGCAATGCTCTCACTTTCCACAAAGACACCAGCTTCGTGCATTAAGTGGTTTTGGAGCCATCTGTGAAAATACGATGCCATTCTTTGCCTAGATAAGTGTTCCCTTCTTTTATGATTTACATTTGCGTTTTAGGTCTCTGGCTACTAAACATAGCGCGAGTCGAACGGATCAGGGGAGAGGTTCAGGTGCACCTGTTCAGACGGGGGAATTCTATTCCAGTGAACAGCCAGGTACAAATTCAGATCACCGGTTCACCCACCTTTACAGAATTAGAGAAGGCTCTTAGCAGCGTCAACAGAGAGTTTATATTGCATCCTTTTTCTTCTTGCTAGTGATATGGTGATGTACCCTGCGTAACATTGACTCCCGGACAAATTCAATGGACTCTGACAACTTCCTTAAAATATTTTGACAACGTCACATAGAAGAATGGATGACATCAAACGTAGCGAGACAATTTTTTAGCCCAAACCTATAGTTGGGTCAACAAATAATAAGTGGTTAACAAGTTAATAAATGTGTATTGACACCGAAAGCCGGCTCCGGGAAATAAGCCCCCAACAAATAACGCCCTTAATGGAAAATGAAATAAACCCCTTAAACTAGGGGATAGTTTTTCTGTGAAAATACTCCTCAAATCAAAGATAAGAGAAGTCCCCAAATAAGTAAAAAATAAGTCCCACAAAAGATATGAAAGTAAAGGTAAAACAAGTGAGTAAGTGGAATAGTTCATCTGTGACAAACTTCTATAAAGTTTTTTGCCCCGAATTCATATATTATTTATATAGGCCAACCCCCAAAAGTGGGCATGGACTAAAAATTCATGACACAATGCGTTTAAACAGCGTTTTCTTATGGGTGCCTCTGGAATATGCAGTGGTGGAAATTCGATTATAAACAGCAACATTTTTTTTTATTTCCTGAAAAATTTAAATATTTATTAAAAAATTTGGATGTAAATATAAGTAAAAGCATAATAATAGGTAAAAAAATCAGCACAAAATTTTACTGTTAGAAAAAAAGTTTCAGGATACAGAAGCCGAACGTTTTAAAACTACGAAAAGTAGTTATGGAAGTTCACTTATGAACACATGGAGCTTCTAACGGTTTTTCTAAATATCGCTGACATTTTTATTTCTTAAATTAAAATATTAATAAAGAACTGGGCCTCTTCTATTTTCTAGTAACTTTACAATAAGATTTCGCATTGATATGATAAGATTTTTAAGCTTTTAAGGGCTGACTGGTGACCAAGCCTCTTTTAGCTCAAAGCTTAATGTCAAATTCTCTCCCGTGCAGGTGTACCTTACGCTCAAGAGTCTTCCACTAATAATCGATGGAATAAAGGCCTATACTTCGAGCCGGCCACGTCTTTACCTCAAGACCTTGCTTTGCGAAAACCATTATTTTCCGGACCTTGCGTTAGGGACTGATGCAGAATCCTTTTAGAATATAGAATTTTTGTAAAGAATCTCTTCGGAAATGCCCACTACATTAAGATCTAGCACATCGATCTAGATAAAGAACATAAAACTTATAGGTTTAAGCGTAAGCTATTCGAGGGGCTTGGTTGCATATCAGAGAAGCTGGGAAGCTTAAAGGCCTAACAATATCAATTCCGAACCACCTTACAGATATGCTAGTAAATAGAGGTGGTTCCATTCTGGCCAAACCGTGCCTCGAACGCTGAACTTAACATATGAGAACTGGAAACTGGTCCAGGAGGATATAGGCAAAATCATTCCGGTTGAATTTTCTGAATTGCCAAATTCTATTATTAAATTGTTATGAGCACGACTTTAATCATCAGCATCAGTCAGCTGACTTAAACCTTGCTTCAGCATTAGCTAAGTAAATTTCATCAGAACCAGGTTACTTATGAAATTTGCATAAGATTGCCATCCATTACCGGTAGGAACAGCTTGATTGCACGCGATAACCTGATTTCCCAGAAAGTGAGTCTAAGGGCCGATTTCACGAGCCAATTTAAGTAGCTTAGTGTCAGAATCGATACTTTAGTTTGCACTGTGATATCAGTTCTAAAAGTCTCTCCCTTAGTTTCAGTGAAGAAACCATCAGATTTTAGGATTAAATCAAATTTTCTTGGTTGCTCCTTGAATAAGACCTCCTCAGAACTGAGATATGACCTGCTCAGAAAATTTTTTATGAGACTTTATTTTTGAGTTGAGTTAAAATATTGAGAGACAAAAAGTCAAAAGAAAAATTCCGTTTTTGAGTCAGTACACGATCCTGCAACCTTAACCTTTCGTGACCATTGCCGTTCTGGCATCGAACCTAGAAACTTCAGATTGTAAGTCCGACGTGCTAACATCTGCACCAAGAGCCCACTTCCATCTCGGGAGCTTAAAATGCCTACTTGTACTACATAAATAATTTACATAAACCAAAAACAGTTTTTTTTGGATCGATAAAGATTCCAATGACATACTAAACTCGTTTTTAAGGACTAATTCCTACTTCCTACTCACTTTGCGAACACAATGCGAAGGTAAGGTAGGTTAGGTACTGACATCCTCTGGATTTTTTTGATAACCCTCCATGCTTTTTCAAAACAAGCTAAGGACGCGGTTTAGATCTTCTGAAAGCTTCTCTACCCCTTGTCTTGATCTTAGCTTGATTAGGGCTTGGACAAAGTAGCCATGCTCCCATCTAAACGGTGTCTAATTATAACTCGGACTTCGTTCTCTCTTGAAGGTTAAGCGTCACAGTCGATTTGATGCATCTGACAATCTGCTCTAGCGATAGCCTTAGAAAACCTGTTGGACAGGGTAAGAACCTTCTTTGACCTGGCTGTATTCATAGATCATCGGCCTACATTCTTCTGGTTATGTTAAAGGCTGAAATGTTAAGTCTGAAAGATGATTCCCCCTAGTGTAACGTACCTGCTTATTGCTGCTGCTCCGAGAATTGCCTTGGCAAGTGCGTCGCAACATAAGGGTAAGGCCCTTTTTGTGAACTTTTGTGTTCACAGTACTCTGCGTTAGAAAATCAGTTCAAAATCTATTCGGCGGCCATTAGAAAACATACGCATGTGTGGGTCTCTATTTATTTATGATTTTAAGCTTAATGCTCCTGTAGGTTAGACCCAACTAACATAGGCGGATAAATGGAACGGGATTAGTTTCGGGGTTACACCCCAAAAACTAACTAGGGTCCGTGGGGTTGCTACTTCGTTCACCTCTTTAGGTTAAGATCGAGCTAGCGCCCTTGCGGGATTTCATACTGCTTACTTGCTGCACCTCCTTAGCTAACGAATCATTCTTTACCGAATGAATAATTTCAAAAGCGATCCACATTCCGACCGGCTTTTCCCAAGACTGAAATCTTTAAAATATTGAAATCATTTGTCTACCTTTAATCACCCAATTGCATACGCCACTTAACTCAATTTACATACCAATCTATGGTCTCTCTATGGCCATGTGACCGGGTATTATAAGATGCCGCCAACACTCGAAGGACCCAATAGACAGCAAAAAAAAAAAAAAAATGACAAATGTAAGTTGTGCTCAATTTAAAATGGAAATCTCTTCACTGAATGGCAGCGATAACTATCTTTCCGGGCATCGTTCATAAAGCAATGGAATAGATTCACAGAGGCCATCGGGGAAATGGTGGAAATTCCTTAGAATAATAACATTTCCCTATTCTTGTGCGCTTCTGAATGGCACAAGGACATGCAAGAAATTACCATTCAAGCCATAAGCGGGCTGATGAATCGATATCATTTATACTGGGGGTATTACATCCTAGTCCTTGTGTGTAAAAGTGGCGGTCGTCGTATAATGGTATCTAGCTAAGAAACTGCCGGGGTTACATCAATTCAAAGGTACTCGTGGAGGACCTTGATGTTGGTACGATAAAGTGTGAACTGTGAAATAGCTTTGCAGTTTCATTTTATCTTGCCTTTCATACATCTCCCTGGGTTGTAATTATGCAAAAAGTGTCGTCTTGAAAGTGCTCTTGGCGTTGAGTTGTCACACTCAGCATTTATTGTGACCATGTTGTGAGAGTTGCTTGTTTTTCTTGTAAAACGATACATCCAACTGATTTACCTAGAAGCGGTTTACTCTCTTTTTCTTGATAGATAAATCAGTGAAGGTTTTTATTGCATTCGAAAACAATTGATGTCAGAATTTGGTCATGAATTTGGCAGATCCGTTTTAAGTTTACTACAAAAAACTCACTACATACAGGAATAAAACTGAATAGCTAAAGTAATAAAACAAATTTGAACACTGGCAATATCGTTTTGTATGTTTAAAAACCACCTTCGTTTACAAGCTTCTTTAGGTACATGTGTCAATCAATTGAATCCCCATCAACAGTTAACTTTAATCTGATAACTCTATACTTCCGGGGAAGAGTGTCAAACAGGTGAACTTCCCTTTCGAATCCCTTGAAAACTATTTCCTCTTTCTTCTGTCTTGGTATGCATCAGGATTCACTTCTGAATAATATCAATATTTGGATGCAAATAAAATGTTTATGTTCACCAACTGTCCCTATGGAGAAAGGAAATATCCTAATGCAATTCGAAGTCTTTATATGTTATCATTGTTGTGCTCCCGACATGAATTGAACAGCATAAGCTTTCCGGATGCATTTGCTCTCCGAGGAAATCTGAGATCGATAAAATTTACCTGACGAAATGACAGTGAATGACATTTTGTAATAATTCAGAAGTTTATTTTTGTCATTGGGGTATACTTGTTTCGAAACGTGGTTTTGATAATGCAATGCAGCAATCTACACTTTAAAAGCTGATGTATTATTCTAATGCAGGTCACATTAATTTTATCGAAAATATTGACATGTCTTATTGATTTCAGTTGAAATTTTTTGTTATAACTCACTCCCATTCCAACAAAATTATATTTAAAACGCAAGTGAAAAAGGTTCGAAGTGGATTGGGCTATAATCTATATCGAACAAGGGACAACAACATTATTTCTTAAGGTGTTATGTGTTATCCCCTGGCGAGCCCAATAGGATTATTGGCCACCTCCACCTTGCGGCACCAATCAACCTGGCAGCAATCACCTGGCAGCACTGAACTTTTCATTCCATCCCATCACCTTCACACCTCGGCACACAAACAGCTGTAAACAAGGCTATACTTGAATCAAAGCAACCTCAGTGGACCCAACATTCATTATGATAAAATCTTCCGACCTACCATCCCCCTTAGATCTTCTTGAGATGATCTTGTCTTCCTAGGATTAATCCTGCCTCTACACCGATGGATAAAAAAGATGGGGTTGGTGCGGGTGTTTTCTCAGATAGACAAAATCTAAGTCTCTCTTTAAACCGTTTTTATTGTTGTAGGCAGTTATAAATTTTAATAAATTATGGCGATAAAGAAATGAGGAGAGGCCAAGGATATAAGAATCTGTTTGGACAGAGAATGACAGCCATCAAATGCTTAAAATCAGTCTTTAAATAAAGCTCGATAAGAAGGCTAGCGCAGCAAAACAATATTCTTAGTTAAATCAATCAATCAAACTAAGGTTTTTCTGCCGTCGAAGAACGCGACTTTATTTAAATTAAGGTTCCGTGCTAAATTTTTTTCGTTGTAAACTTGACACGTTTATTTGTGACACGATTATGTGACAGTATAATCCCCTTTGCGTGTAAAACCACCTCTAAGCATTATAAAACTAGCAAGGTTCGAGCTAAATCGCGTATGTGGTCAATGACACGGCAATTGGTTTTTTTTTCCTTACAAACAATTGCAAAACAATGCTTCATACCAAAAACCAGTATGTAATTGCAGCGAAGCTTAAATAAGATTTACATAAGTGTTTCTTTTTTTAAAATAAAGATCGTCCCCCGAGGGTTTGTCGAGAATGGCACTCTGGCACCTGTCTTCTATAGTTTTACTACCAGCTTGCAAGTTCTTCTCGGGATCAAATTGGGAAGGTTATTTCCACATTATCCACATATCACTCGCATTCAATACATATACTGTAAGCTATCAGAATATCTTTTGAAGAAATCATCAGCACTTTCCTTGTTTCCACTCGGAACGCCAAGCCTCTGTACCTACTTCACAAATAATTTCTGCAGAAGAAATAAAGGAACCTGGCAGTTGAAAGTGTTCAGTTGCCAGCTCAGCCGCTTTGAAATGAGCGCTCTACAAGTCACCCTTTGAGTAATATACACTCGGTGCATAGGTTCACCAGTTCCCAGACTCAGGGCCACTTCAATTAAAGTTTAATATTTAATTATTCTATTATAATATTATTATATATTATTATATTATTTGATTGACGTCAATCATCGTAAACGTGTTTATTGATTGAGAATGTGTAGCTGCAACTAAAGCTGTTCCTATAGGCTGTATAGCTGAAGAAAAATTTAATACATGTATTCTTATAAGATCCGCAGTAACCGAATTTTCTATTATTGCTAAAATCAATCTTGCTTTGGTGGGCTCGGATTAACAAATTTGACTTCAATCAAGCCCTCACACATATTACGTCAAATAGTTTCAATCAGCAGTATGTGACGCCTATTTAAAAAATATTTCATCATCATCATCATCATCATCATCATCATCATCATCATTTTAGAATGCCGCCTATCCTTTAAAAGGGTCGCTGAGCGAGGGTGGCTAAATGATCCTTCCATCTTTCTCGATCCTCCGCCACCAACTCAAGAGACTCCGGCGCAATCCCCAGGCGGGACTCAGAGAGGTTCTTTACCTGATCCCACCACCTGTTTCTCGGCCTACCAGGGGGGCGACGCGCTCGCATCTCGGCTAGCATGACCTGTCTAGGAAGTCTGTCAGGGGGCATGCAAACAACGTGTCCAAACCATCGAAGAATCGATCGCTCCACTCGGAGAACTAGCTGCTCAACATTAAGATTCCTACGAATACTGACGTTTCTCACTCTGTCCCTTAGAGTAACACCAGCAACGCACCTCAGGAACCTCATTTCGGCAGCTTGTACCCGCGATCTAATTCTTTCGGTCATTACCCAAATTTCGTGACCATAGATGAGGGTCGGAACGAACACTGAATTAAAAACTGAGATCTTTGCTTTCACTCCAAGCTCAGCTTTCCTGATGACCGGCCGGCGCAGTTCCTTTACTATTGCTCCAGCTTGGCCAATTCTACAGGACAACTCAGTATCACTCCTCCCATCTTTCGTGAAAAAGACCCCGAGATACTTAAACTTCTCCACCTGTTTTAATGGAACTCCATTTATGTGCAGGGTACACTGCACAGGAGTTCGGGAAACAACCATTACTTCCGATTTGTTCACGTTTACTTTCATCCCAGCATCACCACAGATGGCTGCAAACCTATCCAGTGCTCGTTGAAGTTCCTCTTTGGATGATGCAAGGATGGCCAAATCATCTGCGAAAAGCAGATGGCTCATCCTGATGCCAGCCAATTCGAAACATTGCTCGCCCAGACTGCGCCTCACTATCCAGTCCATATATGCTATGAAAAGGAGCGGCGACAGAACACAGCCCTGGCGAAGCCTTTTGAACGCGCACATCAAAAGGACGGGATTTGACGCCATTTATCCGTACACAGCTTCTGCAGTTTCCATACAAAGACTGAATGGCTCTCAGAAGAGGCCCACTCAGCGCATAGTCCTGCAAAACTCTCCACAGTGTATTCCGAGGGACTCGGTCATACGCCTTTTCCAGATCTACAAAACACGCATAGACCGGTTTGGCATATTCCCAGGCCTTCTCAAGAATAACCTTCAGAGTAAAAAGCTGGTCGGTTGTGCCTCTGCCAGGCCGAAAGCCGCACTGTTCTTCCCGTAACAAAGGCTCGATTACAGCTCTGGAACGCGTTTCCAACACCTTCGCGAATACTTTTCCCGGAAGACTCAAGAGAGATATGCCCCTATAGTTGGCGCAATCTCTCCTGTTCCCTTTTTTGAAAATTGGCACTATAACTCCCGTTTGCCAATCGCTAGGTGCCTTCCCGCTATCCCAGGCCACCTTAATGACATGTGTTAGCCATTTAACACCCTCTTCACCCATTGCCTTGAGCATTTCTGGCCGGATTTCATCAACTCCAGCAGACTTGCCAACTTTTAGCGATTTAATCGCTTCAGTGACTTCGTCTACTGTGGGACTATTCTCCGCCCTTATCTCGTCAGCAGTGGGAATGCCATCTTCAGTGCCCTGTTGGGGGTTGAGCAACTCCGAAAAGTGCTCTCTCCATCTGCGCAAGACATCGCTCTCACTTGAAAGAAGTGTACCGTCCTTGGATTTAACCCCTTGGATTTAACTTCCTTCCTCTAAGCCGGCGAATGGTCTGCCAAAATATCTTGTTTGCAGATCTGTAATCGTGCTCCAACTTCTCGCCGAACTTTTTCCATGACTGTTCCTTGGCTGTTCTGACTGCCAGATTGGAAGTCCTTCGCGCCTCATTGTACCGGGCTCGAGAAGTTGAGTTTCTACATTGGATCCACGCAATGTAGGCTCTCTTCTTCTCTCTGATGGCTTCTTGAACTCCAGGCGTTTTAAACCAAGCAGTTCTTTTCTCACCACCAGCCGCTACCCCAAGCCGCTTCACTCCACAAACATTTCCTGCAGAGGCAATGGCTGCCGATAAAAACAGCTGCCATTCCTCCTCTACATTCAAAAGGTCAGTTGGAATCTGTTTAAACTTCTCCGAAACAAGCTGTGCAAAACGCTCTCTGAAATCAGAGTCAGCATCCTGCAACCTTTCCCACCGTATGCGGTGTCACCAGTCTTGGTTTTCGCCTGGGTGGCAAAGGAATACTGTCACTGAAAAACAATTTACACAACACTAAGTGGTGATCAGTTGACAACTCAGCTCCCCTGAAAACTCGAACATCACAAATCATTCTTTGAACACACGATGGTACAACAAAGAAATCAATCACTGACTTCAGTAAAAAAATATTTACAAATGCATTCGTGATTGACGTTAATCGATTGAGCATGTAATGCTGACCTTACACGTCAAATCGATCGACGTGAAGCATCGAGTAGGTAAAGAATGATCTCACCTCCTTTACAGTTGATCAAATTGCATTTTTTCCTTAGAAGCCCGAGTTTCAATGACTTTTATATAATCAATTATGTTTTTAACTTTGCTTTATTCAGCCCGTGTACGGTCAAGCGATAGAAGTTCATCAAGTAAGTGCATGTATTTGTGAAAGTGTATCTGACTGCGTAACACACATTTGATTGAAGCCAGTGGTCGAAAATTGTCTATGAAAGTTTTGATTTTGCACGATTTGCGTCTTGCTGATTGATGTGCGTAATGCGGACCATACATGGTCAAACGATTGACTTAAAGCATAGCTTACGTGAATATTGATAATAGCCCTTATGCGCACTTTATGCGGTCAATCAATTGATGTCAAACTTAGTTTACGTGTAGATTGATCTTACCCCTTACACAGCTAAATCGATTGATACAATTTTTTTTCTCGAGAAGGATGCTTGTCGAATTGTCAGTTTTGATACTAGTTTTTTGTTTAGTTTCCATAAAGCAACCGTACTTTCAAACATTTCTAAGATCAATGTAGCTTCGCGCTCGAAATCAAACATATTAATTTTGTTTCGTCAATCTAACCTGCACACATTAATCGGCATGACGCTCATCATGCAAAATCGAAATTGTTCTGGTGTCCGTTGGTCAATCGAATTTGTATGTAGCATACAGATACATTTTTACAGCAACATGCACGTGATCGACGTCAATTGATTGAGCGTTTAAGGGCCGAGTTTAATCCATTGACACACATTTTTAGTTTTTTGTTTAGTTTCTGTAGCACTTTCACAATTTTACTCCTAATTTTAATGTTGCATGTGTCTTATACAGCTACATAGAAAGGAACTGTGTAAGGGATACAATCATGAATCGGCATGATGCACATCAAGCAAAATCAAAATTGTTGTGGTTTCCGTTGGTCGATCGAATTTGTTTGACGCAAACAGATAAATTTTGACAGCAACCTGCACGTGATCGACGTTCACAGTTTTATCAATTCACATACACATTTTTAGTTTGAAATTTAGTTTCCGTAGTAACCGCACTTTCTAACATTCCTATGCTACTTCAATCAAGCTCTCACACACATTTGAGCGTGATCATTCTACACGTACACAATGCTTGACGTCAATCGATTTACCTTGTAAGATCAGCATTACATGGTCAATCGATTGTCTTCAATCACGAATGCATTTGTACAAAATGTATCTGTATGCGTCATACAATGCTGATTGAAACTGATTGACGTAAAATAGGATTGTTTAAAAGTACGACAAAGGTGATGGTCATAGTCATGATTCGACGTGACACTCATCATGCAAAAGGAAAATTGTTTTGTTTTTTGTTAATCAGCTTCAATCAACGGATGTGACGCATATAGATAAATTTTGACTTATACAGCACGTGATTGACGTTTAAGGGTCTCGCAAGACCTAGTTTGTAATTAGGGGCGGTTGGACAACGCCCCTTTTCGAAGTTTGTATTACTAATAAAATGTCAAAAAATAACAATGCCATCAGCATTTTACAATGTGGGAAAGGATGGGCTATTCAACGTTCCGTTTTACGGACTGTAACTTCTGCGTACACACTGTAGCACTTACTCACTGGTTATTCCAGCTAAAGTTAACTGAAAGTCCATTTGCTATTGAAAGTAAAAAAGTTTAATTTTGGTATCAATCGATTGAACTGTGTAAGGGGTGAGATCAATCTACACGCTCACTATGCCGTCAAAAAAAAGGTAAAAAATATAAAAGTGTAGGCAGCTTTCAGCTTTGATGTTTTTATTTTCTACTCAACTTTTTTGTTGCAAGACATATTTGCCATAGTCGAGACAGTGATATAACTTTTTGGACCACATGTTTTTTTCGGTCAATATCTCTTCGCTTATCTTTTCTCCACTCCATTAAAATGTGCTTCGT
The DNA here is from genome assembly GCA_947623515.1 of Neoascia interrupta. Lineage (NCBI taxonomy): Eukaryota > Metazoa > Arthropoda > Insecta > Diptera > Syrphidae > Neoascia > Neoascia interrupta. The sequence goes on along the minus strand of OX392462.1, from coordinate 57,984,509 downwards.
ATTCCTTTAATCTAATCTTAAAGTATCTCTTTAGGTAGTAACGAAAGCCAAAATCCAGACTCAGCTCATTGTCCTTTGGTAATAAAGTTAACAAAACTTCGCATTACACTCTTTATAGCTTTTGAGAAGAGTACAGTGATTTCGGAGAAAACGAACATAGAAAAGCAAATTTAATGGACTTGCACAAGCAACCAGACGATATCCGATAGATACCTCTCAACTTATCCAAATGTACATGAACGACTAATATAATTAAGAAGTATAGTCTCTATAGAAACTATCATGTTGTGTGTATATAGTGCTGCTCTCGGGGATGGCTTTTACACGAAGGCAAAAGTTTTGTTTCAAAGATTTCCTAGATCCCTAAAGTTTTGCCAGAAATCTCTGTTAAAATAATCAATGCTGTTAAAAGACATTTTCTTGGTATGTGCACTTTAGCAATCTCTTTCGATTAAAAAAGAAAAACTTTTAATTATTTTAAAATTGGATATAAAAAACATTATGTGCGGGGACCAACACAAAAAACCTTGATATAAATAATACTTAAAATACTGTAAATAAAAACTAGTTCAACTACAAAATATTCAACTACAAAAATATAGGGCTCCTGACTTATGAAGGATTTCTACCTGGTTCACAGTAGCTTTCCATCCTCTCCGCTCCTGGATACGCTGCTTCCACATGTCCAGACCAAGCACTCTAGTATCCGCAATCGCTTGTTCCTAAAACGGTGGTTCAGTCTTCCTGGACTTTTCGAACCTGGATGGGATCCGGAGACCCCTTGCTGGCGACGCCACAAATGACATCTGGTATGACATCTGGTGTGGAGAGTCATCAACTCCACAAATGACATCTGGTGTGACGACTCTCCACACCAGAATGTCATTTGTGAAGTTGATGTCAGCTCCAGTTTACTATTAACAACAGTGATGATTTGTTTGCTGGTAACATATGCTTAGTCTTATCATTGTAAGCTTTAAGACTAAATAACTTAAAATTTTCTTCAATCGTCGTAAAAGCCTCTGTCACGGTACGGTTTGAATGGGCGACGATGTCAATATTGTCCAGGTATTTTAGTATTTACAGGGATCTGTTAAAGAAGATAGTACCTCCCGTGTGAACCTTTGCTCTGCTCATTTATCTCCAGAACTAGATGAAAGAATGTATATGCATCTCCTTGCCGAAATCCAGTGCATGTTTGGAATAGTTTCGAGCTGTTTCCCAACTGGCCCTTACCTTACACGTTACACGCCACATTTGAACAGTTTAGCCGTGTTCTTGAATTTGGCCATCGCCAAGAAGAACTTCATGCAATGAATGCTGTCATTATGCGGCTTTGAAATAGATAAAAAGATGACGTTTCTCAATTTCAAATTTATTGGTCTTTTTCAGAATTAGTCGAAGTGTGAAGATCTGGTCCATGGTCCACCTGCGGCCCAGAAGCCACACTGGTACGTGCCGATTATTGTGTCGTAGGACGGCTTAAGAGGCTCACACAGTAGAGATGGGAAATTCGCCTCTTTTCGCCCGACTCACAACGACTCTTTCACTTCAGTGAGTCGACACGAAACATTGCTTAAAAAGAGTGGACCATACTACGAATGACGAAAAAGTCAACCCAAATTAAATACCTCATGCACAAATGGTTTCAGTCGTTCAAGCTATCCCTGTTTTGCATGCCAGTCGATCAGGTACCCATCACCATTACAATTCTATCCAATCCATCTAAACAGTTAGAGAGAGAGGCAAGAAAAAATGTGCCCGATCCCGATCCCGACTCATCTCAGTCATGACTTGACTGTGTCTTCCGCTTGCGATTACGATACATACAGTGGCATCGATGTGGCGTGTATTGACTCTTGTGTGTATCGACTCTTGTGTGTATCGACTATTGTGTGTATCAAAATCCTTTGGTATCGAATCACTTCACTGAGTTGATACGACTCATTGAGGTGATTCGAACCTTTTGAACTGAGGCGCATCCGTCGACTCAGCAGATGGACTGACACATTTAAATCGAATCACTCAGGTGTTTCCCATCTCTATCACACAGGTCACGCATATAGGATCGCCTTCCTTGAAGACAGATAAATTGAACTGATTGTCCAGTCCTGGGGCATAATTTCTGTCACCCACACCTGGCGTATGCTTTGCTTTGCTTGCTTGCTTTGGTGCATGTCCCATACATCACCTCCGCATTTAAATAGGGCTCTGCAGGTAAGCCACAAAACCGGCGACCTTGCTTGCTTAAAGCCTTTGTATTGTTAAGCTATTTGCTTCAATTTAAGTTGGTTGGTTTAGGATGGTAGACCTGTTTACTTCAATGGTTTAGGGGGTTGACCTTTCTACTAGAAACTTCTCAAACCTCTTGGTTGACCTTTCTTGTAGAGCGTTCTTATCTTTCTCGTACTTCTCCACTCCGTCTATACCTGATGCCCATTAAGCAGCTGGTGGAAATGCTGCTTAGATACTATAACTATTTCCTATTTTTCGGTGACCATAGATTTCCTTTGCTTTTTAGGTTCTAAATTGAGCTGCCAATTGCTTGGCCGTTTTTTTAGAACTTTCTGGTCTTATTTCGATTAATAGACTCTTCTATCTCCTTGAGCTGGGAGATAATGTAGGCCCTCTTCTTTCTACGCAGTAACCCGTTCTCCTCCTTTTTTTGTCTCGATACGTTTCATACGCTGCTACCGTGTTTCGCTGCAACGTCTGCGAAACATAAGTAACTTCTGACACTTTTTTTTCTCTCTACGCAATCATCATCATACCAGGAATTAGCGGTGGCTGAAAGCCAAAGGTTTATTCAGCCTTTTGATGGTTTCGCCGTACTTGCTCGACTTTTTGTTGACACCTGGGTGGGTGAATGAAAATGGGAAGGTTAGGTTAGGTTGATGGATGCCCTTTTGACAACAGCCACGGTTCACTTAGACCAGCAGTTAGGTCCATTGTGTCCATATTGGGAACCTTCTTAACACCTGGCACGAAAACAGAAATAAACCGCTGTTAGAAGCTCAGAGTTCCGCCCTCTTGGACCCATCCGGATTTGTATACAAATCTTAGGAGGTCATTTAGGTCTTCATTATTTAGATCTTCGAGCTCGTTGAAGAAGTAACTGCCTAGGGCATTCGCAAGGCAGGTGACGAACAGATTTTATTTCTTCAACGTCCGTGCAGTTTCTGCAGTAATCGTTATGCGGTATACCTAGCCGCTCAGCGTGTAGACCCACAGCGCAGTACCCCTTGAGGATTCCCGTGAGTACTCTGATATTCCTGCGAGCTAGTTTGTATACAAATCTTAGGAGGTCCTTTAGGTCTACATTATTTAGATCTTTGAGCTCGTTGAAGAAGTAACTGCCTAGGGTACTACGCCTGATGCATTTTAGGGCTGGGCATTCGCAAAGCAGGTGACGAACAGATTAAATTTCTTCAACGTCCGTGCAGTTTCTGCAGTAATCGTTATGCGGTATGCCTAGCCGCCCAGCGTGTAGACCCACAGCGCAGTGCCCCTTGAGGATTCCCGTGAGTACTCGGATGTTCCTGCGGGCTAGTCCGATCAAAAATAGTGATCTCTTTTTGCATACCGCTGGCCATAGCTCCCTTGGGTATCTGCACGTATCAAACTCTGTCCAACGACAGTTGGTTGTACTCAAGGATTCAGTTTCTATCCTACGTGCTATTGAACTCAGCGGAACTCCTATAAATTTAAGGGCTAGAGATGCATTCATCCCAGACCCATATCTCGCAAGCTTGTCCACTCCTTCGTTTCCCGATATATCGGTATGGCCTGGCACCCAACACACAGTTACAGTCTTGTCAAGTGATAACTCGTCCAGAATTTCCCTGCATAGTTTCACAGCCCTTGACTTCACTACGTCTGATTTCCAGGCTTTAATTGCCGCTTGGCTATCAGAGTATATGGTGATGGTCTTGTTCACGGGGCTGTGTTTCTTCAGCTCAGAGGCAGCTTGGATTATGGCTGCCAGCTCCGCCTGAAAAATGCTGCAGTTGTTATTGATCCGAAAAGATTTACTTAGTCCCAGAGCGCCGGTTCCGTTGGTTCCGTCAGTATATACGGCGAACTCGTCATCTCCTGTGATGGTCGTTTCTTCCCATTCATAAGATCTTAAGGACCACAGTCCGGATTCCCTTAGGTGAACAGCTGTTTTAGCTGCCTTGCTGCTGCAGTGTATGCAAATGGGAAAGACTCTCACAAAAGCGCTCTTTGTGCGCATGTAAAATGTTTGACGTATGACTTGCGTCGATGGTTGGCCTGTTCGGTTGGCGGTTCGACTGTCTGAAGGCCAATTTGCCTTGTAGATTCTGAGCTGCTTAGATCAAGCTGGTACGAGCTGCTGGCAATCTGGCTGTCTGTATCTGTAGCCGTAATCTGTTGATGCTAGTGGATGCTTTGTCTACCAGTCTGCCGAAGATGTCACCTTAGCATTTAAGTGCCCGCGTAAAACTTTGATATCGTCATCTGCACAGGTTCTGCTGGCTCGCTCTATTCAACAGGTCTAAAATTCCTCCTGGTTAGTGGATTCAGCCTCTTCGGGTGTTTGAACATATCCGGCTGATGATTGGTAAAGTGCCTTTGATGCGGATCACAGCTAGGCAATCACTAAACAACTAGAATTCAGTGTCTTTTAACCTCAGGCGATTCCCCACAACCAATCAGCAACCAAGCACATGTGCTGTGCTTGTTCAGTAATTTATGGCAGTTATCATAAATGTCTAGATCTTTTATTTTTGTCATACCTAAACCTCCTGATTTGCAGTAATATCCGCTCTACACTGCAGGAGGACAGGCTCATGCTTTTGAGTTGTACCTGGTGTGTAGAGTGTGCTTACGTTCCAGGCGCAAACTGCCAAATCGTTGTCCTTAAACGTTCCCGGTCTAATTAATATCCTGTTACTCTTTGTAACTATAGTCTTCTTTTATTTCGCCGGGAAGTTGAAGGGGTCGGACAACCACCGAACTCGGAGGGACAGGCCTATGTTTCTACCCTAGTACAGCGGTGCTGGTGCACCTGTCACTAATGTCCCCAAAGGTATGTTGTATGTACAGCTATTTTCTATCAACTTAGTATAATACTGTTAAATGTTCGCCAAGGAATTTCTTTATTTGTCACAAACAGAAAACAAAATCAAATGCAATATTGATGAAGTAGCTGCTATGTTAATTAAAATGCAAGTAAAGAAAATTATTGCTACATGTAGAAGTCACTTGAACTACTTGATAGATTTTTGTCATTTGCGCTGCATTCTCCGATAAAATAAAGGGGCGCATACTTTCAATATTTCCTCATATAATTTATGAATTCTTCTCCTTGATGATTGAACGATGCCAATGAATAGCTGACATAATTTCTGCAAAGACGTTCGACGCCGTCCCAAAAACGGTGTGTGACTAAACATAAATACCACATGTGCACAAAGTATGGAAAAACTTTCCCTAAATCCTTTGTATTTGCAGGGACCTTTGTATAGCTTCTGCTACGGCATACCTTCTCATATAATCTTTCATCGGATTAATTTATCTTTTCTCGCCTTCGTGTGACACTTACTCGTATAGCTTAATGCGACAAGTTTTTCAACAAAATGCAAAACTTTTGTTAGACCTAAGCAATTATAATACCTACATAAGAATGGCCGGGTGCTTAAGGGTTTCACAAATAAATAATTAGACAACACCACAGCTAATTTGTCTCAATGCTAGCCGTATGCGTGCCACACATTGTCGCAATTATAGTTGCGCTGACTAGCTAATTACCAACTGATAAGAATAAATTACCCAAGAAGGTAGGGGTTGCGTCGTATATTCATAATATTGCTGGTTGCTACTATTCGACACATTGGACGTTTAAAGATTTGCTGTGACAAAAGAAATGTCATCAAATGACTTGTTGCAGAAAGATTGTGGAAAGATTTGTGTCTCGAAGATGTTTCAAATTTATGCCTCATGCAATTTATGGCCGTTTCACATTCAGCGTGAAAAGGTCAAACTGCGACAACAAAAGACCAGAGAAATCGTTTGTTTCTACACAACGAAAGCGGGAAACCGCGACGATTGTTTTGACTGCACATTGACAAAACATAACATATTTCTAAAATTTGTCGACTTTATTGCAGATGAATATTTTATATTCCACAACAAGTATTAGTTTCGAGAAAAAAATGTCTATTCACTAGCTTGTCATAACTCGCAACAGCGAATGACAGGATTGGCGAGGATTATTCAATTTTTCGAGCGAGACAGCGAACACGCCGGTATTGTGAACCTCCCCATATATTGCCATGGATTGAAATTCATTTGACAGCTCGCCCGAGACCCTAACTCGCTCGCTTGCTCTTTATGTGAAACAGCCATTAGCGACTTAGACAGAACAGGATGAATTATGTGTTCGCTACTTTCGTTTTGAGTTAGCATTTTACATATCTACTGTTTTACACTTTTTTTTTGTACAACGCCTGGTAGGCCATGGTGGGATCTGATTAGGAACATCTCCGAGACCCGTCTGGGGTCCGCGTCTGTGTCTTTTGAGTTGGTGTCGGAAGATCGTTAAAGATGGAGGGACCATTTAGCCACCCTCACTCCGCGACCCTTCTAAGGATAAGCGGTCACGGAAAATGATGATGATAACTCTCGTTAAAGGGTTTATAAATACCTTTATAATGAGTTAACATAACGTGAGCGGAAATGATCAGAGGAGAGAAAGAAGATATACTGGGTGCACCTAGGTTTTAAAAAACTGAGGACTGAAATGACGCGGATAAAGCTCACGTGGAAGCTTGTTCCACATCCGTGATGTTCTGCTAAAGAACGGATTCCAATACAACGTGATACGGCCGAAGTAGCGCTCTGAGGTGAAATGATTCCTTCCAGCGCCGGTTTTGCAGTGAAATGAAGTGAAATGAAATACAGGAGACATTGCGTCGATGCTCTTAGAAGTCAAATTCAATCACAATGCTACTGTCTCCCATGAGCTTCGACGCACGAAGCCTATCGAGTAAAATTTGGTCTTAGGTGCCCAGCTTAAGCGTGAGAATAATACTACAGATTTGGGCGCATATTTTTTAAAGGCTTTGTAAATTTTCGCCAGATCGGAAGGTGTAAAATATTTCTTGCATCGCTTTAGGAATCCTAAGCTGCGTTCTTGGGAACGCACATAACGAGTACAGACAGTTTTTCGGTTACAGTGCGCAAGTGTCATTCATGGATGATGGCTGGAAGTTTATATCCTAATCATTGGTTTATAGCTCTAATCCGAAGAGCAAGAGACTCATCGATTCTAAATGCCCGTATTTTCGAAGAGAGCCTGATGCCATCCTCTGTAAAATGCTTTTGAAATATCGAACGCAACAGCCTTGCTTGCACCATGAAGATGCAGAAGCGGTTGCACTTTTCGGTGATATAGGCTGACAGATAAGATAGGCTGCCACTAAGAAGCTTCTCTGATTCAAGATATTTCATAACCGGCGTTTCGATGACTAGAATGTATGGACGTTAGTGGGCGGCAACTGGTCGGAGAAGAAGAATCATATTTTTCGGCTATCTACTCGGAAAGAGACCAGAAGTATGTAAGATGGATAAAGAAGCTGACATAATGGTTTGCCCAGCGTGGAATAACACCTCTTCAGAACTATGGGGGTTAAGCCCATCTAAAGCCCATCTTTCTAAAAACTCCTGCAACTGCACGAGAACGAAAATGGAGTGGTCCCATAGAATGTACTACAGGTGAAGGCAACGCACAATTACGAATCGTAGAGCTGGCCACAAAGTGGGCCGAAAGCAGACTGGCTTTGTCTAAGGAGCAGACAGCTGTGACGCTATAGCAAATGAGCAATAGGGATGAAGGATGAGGCACAATTTTCAATGCTTTTTGACAAAGGACCAGAAAATTTATATGCCTTTGGGACAAAGACGTAGAATTTTTTGCCTCAATTTCTGGCCTAAAATTAAGGTCATGTAAAAATTTTACTCGACACGATCACTGCATTGCATGCGTTTCTGGTTTGCTTGAGTTTATTAGGCACGGGTTTGCCCTTTGGGTTGTCTGTGTATGATCAAAAACCCACATACACATCCTTCAACTTGATGGCTTCTTTGCAGTTCGATTCGTACCATGAGTTCTTTTCGTTAGGTCTGATATTTTTGATTCGGATATTCATACCCCCCCCATAGGATAGGAGGTATATTAAGTTTGTCACATAGTTTGTAACACGGTGCCGTAAAATAAGACCAAGTAAAATAAGACCAACTTTTGAAAATTGGCCTTATTTCGCTACTGAAAAGTGTAATAAAGCAAAGTTTAGTCAGTTGCTCTCATTTCATTTTGGCAAAGTGAAATAATACCAAGTTGGCCTTATTACGCTTTCAAATTATGAAACAGTGAAATATGTATGGGGGGCATGCTGCCCCCCTGCAACGCCCCTGGGAGATTTTTTTTATCACCGCTTAGGTTTCACTAACTTTAAGACCAATTTGGCGTTATTTCTCAAATTATATTGACGTTGTTTCACTTTGACGATAAAGTTGGCTTTATTACACTTTTCAACTGTGAAATAAGGCCAATTTTTAAAAGTTGGTCTTATTTGACTTGGTCTTATTTCACGGCACTGTGTGACATGGTGAAATAATAATGGTAGACACCCCCAATTTATTAAAGGCATATGATCGTGACTGTATTCTGAATCGATTCCGAACGGAATTTTGATTGAATCGAACACGTTTTTAGGCCTTAAATTTTAAACTAGGAAGCTGTGGTACATTTTATTGTTATCCAAAGCAGTACAAGTGTAGAAAAATAAAATAAATAAATAGAGTGGCGCAACAGCTCGAGGTGAACCAGGGCCAACTTCTCAACAATGTATGCTGGTGTGTTAATTTCTTTTACATACAAAGGGACCTACAATTTTTTGCCGAATCCGAACGGCACTTTGAGAAGTTTTTCAAGACAAATGATACTCTCGGAGGGCTTGTCAGACCCTCGCGGAGGTGGGGACCGTGAAAAAGAACAAGTCTTTTTTTTTAAGGTGACGATGGCAGGCCTCCGGCGTAGTAAGCACACACACTAACCACTACGCCACGGCACCCCACAGTACAAGTGTAGACATTTTTTAAAATTCGCTCACAGGCACGCTCACAATCAACTGCAACAACCCCAAAGTCTTCAAAACTGTAAGACGTCGTAAATAGCCTGAAATTTAATATTTATTATCTCCTGCTTATTGTAAGATACACAAAATAAAAATTTTATCGCTTTACCGCCCCTAGTGGGCGTGGCCTCGATTTAAATGGTAATTTTTCAAACGCAGTTTATTCAATATTTTTGTTCCAAATCAAAAAAATTTACGCATTATGTTATGTAGAAAATACTTAGTTCTAAATTTTGTTCATACAAGACTTTGGACCATACTCCTACATTTCGAGGCAGGATTGAAGAAAAACCTTTTCAAATTTTTAAGAAAAACGTAATTTCGACTGGCCTTAAGCCAAATTAAGGAAAAAATAAAACAAAAAATGAGCAGGTAAGGTAGACGAGACTTCAGATATTGTTCATACAAAGTCTTAAGCCACGCCCCGTTTTAGGGGTCGATCTTTCAAAAATATTAAATTTGAACCAAAAAATTTAATTTTTGCGTGCATTTTAGCATAAACTCGGAAATATCTGTGTTGATATATGTAGATAGTTTGTAATAAGGGGCGGTTGGACCACTCCCCTTTTCGAAGTTTGAAATACTTATAAAATGTCAAAAATTAACAATAGCATCAGCATTTTACAATGTGGGATAGAATGGGGTATTCAACGGTCCGTTTAATGGACTGTTACTTCTGCGTACACACTGTAGCACTGTTATTAGTAAATATATTATTTATTACAAAACTTCGTTTGTTGATTTTCGTTCGTTGACAAAGGGCCAAAAATTTGGTTGATGTAATGTATGTGGTTATACATTATATAAGTTGCAAGGTACGTAATAAAACTAATAACGATAAAACTTTTCAGGCTTGGTTACATTTCAATAAATTTTCGGATAAGCCGTGTTTTGAGCTAGGATAAGCCGCGGATAAGCCAGTTTCCCGGCTGGGAACGCTCAATGCAATTTGGACGAAACGTTCGGGGTGATTTTTTTAGAATTGTGCTCAATAAAAATCAAAAACCTGGCTTACATGAAAATTCATAGAAATTTTTACTATTTCGTGTCCGCTTTTCGTAAAAATTTCAGAAGATGGGCTATATCCGTTATTTATTCCAAGCTTACAACTATTACCGTTTCGTAGATAGAGGGGCGACATACAATTTCTTGACCTTTCTAACAATTTTTTTAATCTTAAATCCATATAAAACGACTATTTCTAATTATTATTGAAATGCCGTTAACTTTTTTTCCAATATTTCAAACACCTAAGCTAGCAATGACTGTCTTTCTTAAATTCTGTGAGTTCAGAATTTTGAGAAAACTGTAAGCTTATTCTAACTTCGTTTTCGAAAATGCCTTAGAAAAACTTGGGCTTTTCTATGAAAAATTACGAAATTACGAAAGCGACAATTTTCGTAATTTTAAGCGCAGTAACCTTGCGTTGCAAACGTTTAAAAACGTTTAAACCAAAAAAAACAAGATTTTCATTACCGTCAATATAATGAACTTTATAGGTTAATAGTATATTACCGTAATATACTATAAACTTTTAGAAAATCGTTTTCGAAAACGCTTTTATGTTTTTGAGTCAATTCTCAAAAGTTTTTAAATCTTTAAAGCTTGCAAAAGTGTTCTAAATATATCAGGATGATTTAATAGCAATTATAAAATTTTATTTTTTATTAAATATTTATTAATTTTATTTTAATTATGATTTTATAATTTATAATGATTTTATAATAATTAAATAATAATAGTGCTATTGGTTTGTCCCCATTACTATCTCAGATGCTACGGCCTTTGGATTTCAAAACAATGTAGACATATCAAGAATTATTTTAAATTTTTGGGATAACTATAGCAAACCTGGAATAATAGATAAATGGATTTTGAAATTCGCTTTGAAAGCTTTAAGAGAATTTTTAAAATCATTTTACAAAATATATGCTATTATTTCAAACGTCATACCTATCGAATGAACTTTGGAGTATAAATCGTGTGAAGAGAATTCTAAAAATTTAACATTTTTCAGAAAAGCCTAGTCTAAGAAGTTAGGTTTTTCTGAAATTTTTGAAAAACAAATTAAAAAACCCGCATTTCTGTATTATCATTATGTAAGAATTCTGTACTCAAAATATAAGGGGAAAAAACCATTGCTAGGGCAAAGTACAATAAGATAGAAAGCTGAAACTTAGTGTGGCTTGGTTCTTTTTTTGAATCAGAGAATGTATGAAAATTGGTAAGATCTGCTCACAGTCACGCCCACAACTGACTTTGATATCAGACAATCTAAAATTTAAATTTGAGAAATTCGGGTTTCGAAATACGTTTTGGCCAAGCTACCCACGTAAGATCTTCAAAAACCTGATTTGATGAGTGCAAAAGAAAATGTGTGCTTTCCACATGAAAACTTCTTATAGGTTACCAAATGATTTTAAAGTAGATACTAAAGCTGTATTCTCACAACAACCAAACCAAAACTTTTTACAAATTCTTGAAACACTGTAACCTTAAATAAACTATGTAAAATTGTTTTCGAGAGGATTTAAAGCACTCTATACTACAAATATAACAGCCAATTTGCTATTTGTCCATCATACCTTACTGTCCGCCATCACTACGCTAAACCATGACTGAGTTGCCAAAAATATTATTACCGCAAATTTAATTTCCTAGCGGAAATTTAAATACGAACAAAACGCAACAAAGCCTCGATAGAAGTTGTGGCAAATATTACACAGGTTTACCGACCTCGCTGCAGGCTGCAGTATAAAATAAATTTGATTATAATTTTGAATAATAATTCAAATAGCAACCGCGTCGCCACAGACAAAGCAATTGATTTCCACGCTGATGAGTTCGATGTAAAACATTCTGTTACTTTTAATTTGTTTTTGGGTTAGATGAATTTTATATGACGTATGGGTGTGACGTCTAAGTTGAACTGTTTTATTGAGTTCCAAGAAATGGATTGACAGTCGGCTACGGTTTTCTGCAGGATAGATTTTTAAAAAAACTAAAACCACCTGTACGGAAAATATTTGAATTTATATAAAAATTTTTTAATATTGTTTTTTTTTTTTTTTTGACAAAAATCTTAAAAATATGCAATTTTTTCCTTTAAATTTAAGAATTTTGCATTAAAAATACTATAATTCAAAGTAAAGAATTTTATTCGGTCTGGAAATGTAGCAACATACGACCACATGATTTTGATTGAACAATGTTGAAAATGAGTAACCTCAAAACACATCAACCACTGCATTGCATGAAGGATATAAAGCTACTTTAGAACAGATGCTCGGGTCATCATCATAAGAAGACACTTTTGCCTGGAGTTTATTCATGACCGATCGAAAACAGTTTGCGTTTCCATTCCACGAACATGAACAGTGCCGCAGTACAGCCACAACAAGTGCCTGCTAGTCCTCGAACAATAAACGTACAAATGTCCTTGCGAACAAGAGATGAATTCACTTTAACCAGTTGGAATCGCGCAATTAAAAATGCAATTAGTTTTTGGGGTGAAAATCGAAATTTCCGCGTATAGGTTGTTGGAGGTTCCCTTCCCATCATATCGTATAGACCAGGTCTATGTGCCTGCTTTGGTTCCAGCCTATTGTTGAAATTTACGGGTCGATGTTCACTTATAAAAGGGAATAATGAATGCATGTTAGCGTAAGGATTGCGATTGTGACGCAAACCCAGGTCGCAGTATCACAATTAAGGTATGGAGGTTTTTTCGGCAACGGCTTGACGCAAATTGGTGTGCCAGTGGTTGACTTGATCAATGTGGTTAAGGAAAAGAATCGATTGAGGTTTTATCGAAGTGCTATGTTGCTGTGAATACATATAGGTACATTAATGAGTTTCCATGAATTTAAGAAAAGATAAATAGGTTGGGGGAAATCGTTCAATTAGACAGCCACAAAGATTCGCAATTTGTCGCTCTTTCACGTTTAACTTTGATTTTCCTATTGAGTAAGTTTTCGAATGTTGATTTAAAATAAAATAATAATTTCTCGTAATCTTCGTAATTTCTGGCACTGAGATGACCTTTGAAAACCCGATAGTAATAATATTTCCCTCAGCCAATTGAATAATTTTTCAAAATATGTAAGTGATGAATCCAGCGATGGAAAGGTTCAAAAGCTGAAGGTTCAATATCTGTGTAAGACACGTTCGGAGCGACACGTTCATTTGAATTTTCACTTTAAGCGCCTGAAAAAAATCCTCATCTTAAAGAGCAACAACGCAGCCACCAATCGATAATAGCCTTTCTCTTTTAATCATCATCACGTCTCATTACACTTAGTAAACATTTATCCGAACGAAATGAGTTTTGTCTTTCCTCTACAATGGACACACCGTCATATGATCATGGAAATGTAGTTGTAGATACAGCCCGTCTTCATCCATTTTATTGCAGATATACGCACGTTAATCCTATCGTTGATTGTTGTGCGTTTTCGGTCCACCATGTATATAAATTTATTCCGCTCATCATTCTTTGAGCCATTTATTCATCTCTTGTACTATTGACAGCTTATCTCATCATACGATGTAGTTAATCTGCGCATCAAGAATAATGGATTTCATTCAACCTTCATGATTTTCGTTTATTAAATATGTGTGGTGATTTTTTACGTAATTAATGGAAGAAAACGCCTTTAAAGATGTGAGTAATTTTTTAGTATGAATAGTTGAGTAAAAGAATTAATTTGTCTAATATAGTTTTGGCTAAAGCTAAGGTCCCTACTTTTGACAACGTTGTATGCAAGTTTCGTTCTTGCTTATGTCTTTTTTTGCACCCGTTTTCAGCCGTCTCTAAACAGCTTAATTTTTCTATAACAAGTTTTCATCAAAGGCCTTCCATTTTTCAAAATACCTATGTGTTTCGATTTTTGTATAAAAGCCATGCTGCTGCACCCCTGGTTAAATTTTTTGCTTCCTTCCTATGGATAATAAAAAATTTAAAAATATATAAATTTAAAATAAAATTTAAAACGTTGCTTAAACAACTGTTCTGAATCTTTTAATATGGGCTTAGCGGAGTTAAACAGGCTTTTAAAAAGATTTCAATAGATCGAAATACGCAATAACCGGAATTGAAGCGATAATTTTAAAATGCAATTTAAACGGCATTTTAAGATTTCGAGATTTATGAAAAAAGACGAAAAAGCTACACGAAAACCAAATAAAAGGACTATGATATAGTAATTATGGTGATTATGTTTGTCGATTTAACAACAACATATTTATAAATAGAATTTATGCTATTTTAACAACCCGGGTTTGGATCACAGCTCCTAAAAAAATATCGCCACAATAAAAAAAACATCAATTGATGTTTCAGAACTTGCTGTCAAAATATTATGTTTTAATTCATGACCCCCCTGCGATCACTTGCCTTTTTCTTTTTATACCCCATCCCATAGGATAGGAGGTATATTAAGTTTGATTCATAGTTTGTAACAGAGAGAAATACTAACCGTAGACCCCCAAGACCTTAAGGGCATGTGATCGAGACCGAATTGTAAGTCGAATGAGCCATGTGCGTCCATCCATCCGTCCGTCTGTCGGTAGTTTTTAGGCCTTAAATTTTGAGCTAGGAACTTCAAACTTGATATCTGTTTTTTTTAGGTCTCAAAGCAGTACAAGTGTAAACATTTTTGAAATCCGCCCACTGACACGACACGCTCACTTTACTTATTAGCATGAAAAATCAAAGTTGTCGTAGGAAGCTGAAATTTGATATGCGATATCCTAGCTTAAGTGTATTGTGATTGTGACATTTAAAAAAGCAGCGAAAACTTGTAGGCGTGGTCATATTAAATATGCATTCTAATAAATGGTTTTTCTTTGATCTGTTCACTTTAAATCGCAAAAACTTGCACTATAAAATGTTCAGATATGTGCGTAAGCTCCAGAAAGCTCCAGAAAGCGATCTGGAGCAAATCGACGCAAGACAAGCTCTTTAGTTTGCCAGTGTCTAAGTTTATAAAATGCAGTACAAAGCATATAACAAGAGCAATTGCTAGCGCGTTTGAAAGTATCTGTCCCCTGAGCACAAATCGGAGAGCTAAGAATGTGGAGTTTCTCCATGGTGGAGCAATAGCCTGTCAACCGGCTAACTACAATAAGGTTAGGTTAGGTTGATGGATGCCCTTTTGACAATAGTCACGGCTCACTTAGACCAGCAGTTGGGTCCATTGTGTCCACAGTGGGAACTTTCTTAACACCTGGAACGAAAACAGAAATAAACCGCTGTTAGAAGCTCAGAGTTCCGCCCTCTTGGACCCATCCGGATTTGTATACAAATCTTAAGAGGTCCTTTAGATCTACATTATTTAGATCTTTGAGCTCATTGAAGAAGTAACTGCCGAGGGTACGTCTGATACTGTTAAGGGCTCGCTGTTTAGGCATTCGCAAAGCAGGTGACGAACAGATTCAATTCTTTAACGTCCATGCAGCTTCTGCAGTAATCTTTATGCGGTGTGCCTAGCCGCTCAGAGCGTGTAGACCCACAGCGCAGTGCCCAGTGAGGATTCCCGTGAGTACTCGGATATTCCTGCGGGCTAGTCCGATCAAAAATAGTGATCGCTTTCTGCTTACCGCTGGCCATAGATCCCTTGTGTGTCTGCACGTACCAAGTTCTGTCTAACGTAGGTTGGTTCTACTCAAGGATTCAGTTTCTATCCTACGTGCTATCAAAATCAGCGGGATTCTTATAGAATTGAGGGCTAGAGATGCATTCATCCCAGACGGTATATCGGTGCGACCTGGCACCCAACACACAGTTACAGTGTTGCCAAGTGATAACTCGTCCAGAATTTCCCTGCATAGTTTAACTACAATAAAGAAATAAGGAAAGCTATAAAAAATAGTTTCAGGAAGTTCTGTGGAACAATAACTAGCACCTGTTGTGCGAAGCTAGACTACACAAGGCTCGGACGAAAGACTGCCAGACAACGAAAGCGATTTACTATAGAGGCCAACTAGAATGAGCAATAAGCTCCTTTCAACCTTTTGAATCGCCAGCTGTACGGCGCGTGCTAGACTGTAAACTTGTCTGCAAAACACATACAGAAAATATCTGCAAAAGGCTATACTCGTGGTCTTATGGTATGCAGGAACCTTGCGGGTAATGTCTTGGCGATGTAGTCCCAACATTTAAAGATGGATCTACACTGCCATAGTGAGAGCGATGATCACTTATGAAGCTGCATTACGGGCGGCAAGAACAAATCTAAGAACAACGAGACAAAACTCAGGAGACTCAGGAACTAATCCCATTATACACGTCATGGTTGAAGAAACACCTAGAAAAATTTATATTTCAGATGGCTAAAGAGGCGATTGGGAGAAGAGTAGCGGGAATTTGACGCACTTCTTGGAAAAGAACTACCTCGTGCAGCTCAGCATTACTAAAAAGAGCTGGAGTAATGAAGTAAGAACACATAGACTGAGAATCAGCACCATTAATTGGTATGTGTGAAACACTGATAATGGAACTGGTGCAGGAGTATTTGGGCCAAGTACAAAATATTCTGAATACATGGGGAAATACACTAGCATTTTCCAAGTGAAAATATAAGCTTAAGACAGTCTAATTCAGTCTTGACAGAAATTATCATGGCCTAGAACCTTACCGAAACAGAAATGCTACTTGGGATTAACATGGCCGTGTTGGAATAGAGGATAACGAAACAGTGGACTCCTTGGCAAGACAAAGAGCAGCAAAACCCTTCGTAGGACCTTTTGGTGGGATAGGGAACACACCCTTCGAAAATAATTCAGGAAAACAGTGAAGGTAAACAGAGCTTAAATTTGGAAAAGCCTTTAAAGCCTGCGACAAGCTAAGAAACTTCGAGGGAACTAAAAACCAGATAAGATATAAGGCATGCATAGGCCTAAGTAAAAATAACATACGCAACCTTAAATGATTTCTAGCACTGTAAATTTAGGGAACACTTAAAAAAAAATTGGTGTGGAACACTTCTGCAGATTTTGCGATGGGGTTAGTGAACATCGGCAACACATTTTGCATATTTGAGAGGCTCTGAACCGCTAAAAGATAAAATGTCTGGGCATTTACCAGGTACCAGGCAGGAGATACCCATCTTGGAACCATTTCTCATTCTCAGACTTCGACGCGAAACTGCACTAGAGAAGCCGCTCTATGGGATGAGTTTTCTCAGATGAGCACATACTCTCGATATAATTTAATAATCTATCTATTAATATAAAAATGAGTTTGATAAAATGTTTAAACAATTATAACTCGAGTTTGTCATCATCGAATTTTATTATTCTTTTTTTGCTTGAAATGGATGGCTCTGGAATGTTTGTTAGTTATAAAACGTAGCATTTTCAATGCGATTGCAATGCATTTCCAAAATTGATACTTTAAACACCATATTTATGGCTTTACTGATTTAATTCATCTTTTTTCTTAAAATTTTCTAATACTTTGTAAAAGATTCTCACGGAAAGTTAAATCAAGAAAATTGATAGAAAAACTGAATAATTTTCAAAAACTTAATTTTTGTAACTTGGCGTCTATTTAAAAAAAAATACAATATAAGAGAACTCT
The DNA here is from genome assembly GCA_947623515.1 of Neoascia interrupta. Classification (NCBI taxonomy): domain Eukaryota; kingdom Metazoa; phylum Arthropoda; class Insecta; order Diptera; family Syrphidae; genus Neoascia; species Neoascia interrupta. The sequence goes on along the minus strand of OX392462.1, from coordinate 57,966,770 downwards.
TTTTTTTGTCGCAAAACAGTTTTGTATGAATTTTTAAAAATTTATTTCCGTATAATGATATTCGTCCTCGAAATATAAGTTAACAGGAATTATACCCGGATCCTATTAAACATGCCAACGCATGAAGTTTGACAAAGCTGTTTACATAAATATGCAGCGAATACTCCCAGATGGCAACACGGCCTCAGCAGTATCGAAACACAGAGTTTCACACCTCTATTATTTCAGAATGTAAAAAAGAAAAAGTTGTCAGATGGCCGTTTGCAATTTCAAACGGGCCCAAAAGGAGTCAACAAGTTTAACTGAGGCAAAAGAGATTATCGGACTTAAGTGAAATTAAGATTTTCGAATGTCACCAATTTTTATTGTCCCTAATGCTTTTTGATACCAAAGCAACACGAAAATACTGATCTCTACTTTCGCCTCTGTGGCGACCATTGCAAAAACAAAGTGGTCAAAAACCTATGACCATGAGGGAAGGCTTCATTGCGAGCGCATACGCAGACGATTTAGCAATCCTGATCCCAGGTAAACTCCCATCAATCCTCAGTGAACGACTCAGCTACGCACTCCGCATTGTTGGAAAATGAGTTGAGGGTCGAGGACTGGGAATAAACCAATTTTAAGACGGAAGGTGTGTTGTTCAGAAGGAAAAGAGCAGTTCCATCCTACAGCAACCCAAGAATGGGGGGAGTGGAGCTACCGTTATCCAAATCGGTAAGATACCTGGGCGTCATATTAGACTCCAAACTCAGCTGGACTGATAATATAGAAGATCGTGTCAAGCTGGCATACGTGGCATTATACGCCTGCCGCAGAACGTTCGGAAGCATGTGGGGACTGCAACCAAACATGGTACACTGGATGTTTATAGCGGTTGTAAGACACATCTTAACTTACGGTGCAGTTGTGTGGTGGAAGGCTACGGAAAGAAAGTGTCATCTCTCTAACCTCACCAAAGTTCAAAGGGCAGCCTGCATGGGTATAACAGGGTCCCTAAGGACCACACCCACCGCGGCACTGGAGGTACTACTCAACAGCAGCAAGGCCAAGGCAGCTAAAACAGCTGCTCGCCTTTGGGAATCCGCACTGAAAATAATTTTGTAGGTAATATTGACAAAAACTTTTTGTTAAAATTCAACAAAAGCAAAATTGTTGATTTAGCAATGAATTTCAATTTCAATTTCAATTTATTTACATTATAGGGCGGATGTACACGAAGACTTGGTCTTTTATAGTACTATACAATATTGGTATTAATTATAGAAACTAAAAATTAACATGAATTCATATTTATACAATATCTTAAATCTAGAGGAAGGTGGAGAGATAGAATTAGATAAAGAAGGAAAGTAAAAAGTTCAGAAAATAGATTATAGTTTTAGAGCGAAGAGAAGTGATTCATGATTGCCGAGCGGAAAGTTGTGGTTCTGTTGATGGTCTTGATGCTCGGAGGTAATGCATTCTATAGCCTGATCGTGTGAACAAAAAATAACCTGGAGGAGTTAAGGTATTTAAAAGTAGGCACATTAATATTCAATGTTCGACGCGAACGCGAAAAATCGAGTTTATCGTAAACGTATCGAGGAGACTTAGTTGTTATCACTTTGTGGAGAAAGATGCAGTTTCTGGCATTTATGTGCTGTGTTAAAGTGCGTCCTAGGAAGTGAGTGGCATGAACAGAAATTCTATCAGATCTGCGGAGATTGTGTATAAACCGGATCGCATCGTTGAACGCCACCTGAAGCTTATGCATCGAAAGTGAGTCAGGGTTAGGATAAACAACCTCGGAATATGTCACTAAGGGCATAATAAGGGTGCGAACGAGCTTTTGCCGAGTAGCTATGGGAATAAAATTGGCGGTTCGCCACAGTTTTCTCAAGCACCCGTAAACACAACCAATGACGCGGTTAACATGATCGTAGCAAGAAAGATTTCTGTTTAAAACAAATCCAAGGCAGGTTGCAGATTCGACAATTTTTAGTTTACAGTCCGCAAGCCAAATGTCCGGGATACAGTTGAGGTCAAAATACTTTTTTGATATAGGCAGTGCTAAACATTTATTTGGATTAAGAAGGAGCCCATTTTTGAAAGCCCATTCGTTAATCGCAAACAAATCTTCATTCAACAGTAAGACAAGCTGGTCAATCTTGCTTAGAGGAAGGGAAATACGGATCTGAGCGTCATCCGCGTAAAAATAGACAGAACAATTTATGCACACTGAGGGAAGGTCGTTAACAAAGATGCAAAACAAAATTGGACCCAAAATTGATCCTTGCGGCACTCCCTGCTTTAGAAGCTTACTCGCAGAAAGTCTCTCGCCTATTAAAACTCTTTGCGATCGGTTTGAGAGAAAGTCCTGCAGAAGCCTTACAGCCCTATCGCTAAATCCAAACAGATGCTTAAGTTTCCAGCAGAGAATGGCATGATCTACTTTGTCAAAAGCCTTTGAGAAATCGAGCATGCAAAGCAAAGTAACAAAACCTTGATCAAAATCTTTACGGACTTCTTCAAGGATATTAACAACTGCAGAAGAACAACTGTATCCAGTTCGAAAGCCAGATTGAAAAGGGTATAGAAGGGAGTTAACTGCTAGATGATCCACGATTTGCTGAGCAAGCACTTTCTCGAACACTTTTGACAGACACGGCAGAATGCTAATAGGCCTATAATCATTAGGAGTAGAAGCATTAGCTTTTTTTGCGATTGGGATTACTTTAGCGCGCTTCCAAACAGAGGGAAAAGTTGATGTGGTGATACAAAAATTAATTATGTGCGTAAGAGGATGAATAATTTCGGGAAGAATGAGGCGAATGAAACGAAGTGGTAAACCATCCTCGCCAATAGCATTCGACTTCAATGAAGCAAGTGCAGAGAGAATATCACTTTCAGTCACAACACTGAAATCGGTTGGCTCCGATACATTGGTGTCAGGTAAACGATTCCAATCAAAATTACTGGTAGTGGTGTCAGTTTCCAGGAAAAAATCGTTTAACTCGTCTGGGTCTAAAGTACACACACTGTTAACTTTGCTGTTTATCCCAATTTGGCGGAGGTTTCTCCAAAGAACTCTGGGTGGTAAGTTGGTGTCTAATTTATCCTGATAGAAGTTGCGTTTGGATTGGCGAACGATATCTGTGGCGTTATTACGTGCAACTCTATAGGAATTCTAATTTGCAAGTGATTGGCTTCGTTTCCACTTACTATATAGTCTATTTCGATTTTTTATTGCATTCAGAACGGACGAGGTGAAATGAAATGAAATGAAATGAAATTGTCATTTTAAGCAAATTTCAATCCATTTAAATGAGCCTTTTGTCAAATTGGCAAAATATTTGGTAACATAGCTTTTTTATTACATCAGCAAATGATTTTTTTCATTATGACAGAACGTTTGTGTTAAATGAAACAATTTTCCGTCGATTTTCTAAGAGAAAAAAGAAAATTCGGTTTTGTACAAAACAAAAAACCGAATTTTATTCCGCACTGAAAATAAAACAAAAACCGGTTTTATTTTCAGTGCGGACTGTGGTCCTCAAGATCTTATGGACACGCCTCTGTGGAAACTCAATGGGCTGCCTCCACAGATACCCCAGTCACGGACTACCTCCCTATGACATTCGCCTTCAACAGGAGATTCGCTACCAGTATACCTGAAAGAGGTGAATGGGAAGATAAGACCATTACAGGAGATGACGAGATCGCCGTATATCGGAATCGGTCCGGGCATCTTCTGTGGAGCTCTGGGACTAGGTAAATCTTTTCGAATTAATGACGACTGCAGCATTTTTCAGGCGAAGCTGGCAGCCATAATCAAAGCTGCCTCCGAGCTGAAGAAACACGGCCCCGCAAACAAGACCATCACCATATACTCTGATAGCCAAGCAGCAATTTAAGCCTTGGAATCAGACGTGGTGAAGTCAAGGGCTGTGAAACTGTGCAGGGAAATTCTGGACGAGTTATCACTTGGCAACACTGTAACTGTGTGTTGGGTGCCAGGTCACACCGATATATCGGGAACCGAAGAAGCTATCTATCTATCTCTCAAATATATAAGAGTCCCGCTGAGTTCGATAGCATGTAGGATAGAAACTGAATCCTTGAGTAGAACCAACCTACGTTGGACAGAACTTGATACGTGCAGACACACAAGGGAGCTATGGCCAGCGGTAGGCAAAAAGAGATCACTATTTTTGATCGGACTAGCCCGCAGGAACATCCGAGTACTCACGGGAATCCTCACTGGGAACTGCGCTGTGGGTCTACACGCTGAGCGGCTAGGCATACCGCATAACGATTACTGCAGAAGCTGCAGGGACGTTGAAGAAATTGAATCTGTTCGTCACCTGCTCTGCGATTGCCCAGCCCTAAACAGCATCAGGCGTAGTTTCCTTTGCAGTTACTTTTTTAACGAGCTCGAAGATCTAAAGTCCAAGAGGGCGGAACTCTGAGCTTCTAACAGCGGTCTATTCCTGTTTTCGTTCCAGGTATTAAGAATGTTCCCAATGGACACAATGGACCCAACTGCTGGTCTGTGAAGCCGTGACTATTGTTAAAAGGGCATCCATCAACCTAACCTAACCTAACCTATGACCATACATAACACGGACATCTATATTTTCCATTAATATCTAAAAAACTTTAATATTTTTAAGAAATCCAATTTTATCAAGAAAATCGTATACCAATTTGTTAGGTGCATGTTTTATTTTACTACTTTTGGGGTGTACAACTTTAAACCATTGTTTTTTTGCCATTAAAATTTAAACTGTTCTAAAATCATTATGTTTTTATATGTATAAAAAAATGGCCTTATTTCTTGTATTAATTTTTATTTTCTACGCAGTTTACAAGTGTACAAAATTTCATCTTTATACTATTCACCGTTCAATAGTTACCAAAGATATGGGGAACACCTGAACACCGGAAATTTAACGTTTCTGTAAATACTGGGTTCATTGAACTCTTTAAATTTGAAACGCATTTATTAAAATCGAATGAAAGCTGAAAGTAATTAAAACATATTGAAAATCGAAATGAAATATGTATTAAAATTTATTGGGCTACTCTCTCTTTTTTGCACGGAAAGACCTACGCCTAGAAAAAACTTTTGAATGCATTTATGCATTCCTTAACTTCTTCGATTGCATGAATTGAACAAAAAATTTTCACTCTTGTACGGCCATCCGAACACAATATGTGTTTTTATGTGAAAATATCTCTATCAGCAATAATACAAAACATTTCGAAACAGCGTAGAAACAAAAATTTACTCGGTGCTAATGGGAGTGGAATAATGTTTTTATTTATTAAAATGTTGACATTCTTTGAGCTGGCAGGCTGGAACTCGTGACTACGTAGGCCCACGTAGGTGTATTTCTGTAGTTTCGACGGAATACATTTTTGCCAACATCTACAAAAAGAAAAGAGGCTAGAGGGAGGGAGTTAAATTTGTTATTGTTACAAATATTTTTTTTTAGTTCCATCGGTTAGCAATTCGTTGTTATATGGACCAGTGGTGAAGTAAAGTTAATTAATTTTTTTAACATGGCATGGGAAAGAAAGACTTTATTTTTTCAGAAAACTTTTTTATTTTGTCCGGAATTTTGTTTTCCTTTACTGCAGGAAATCTTATCCAGCATTCAAAATAAGCATAGTAAGCATGATGGATGCATGCTTCGAAGGTGCTTACTGACAACAACTATACGCATTTTTTGTGAAGCAGTAGAAAATGGAATGGAAGTTAAGGTAAAAATATTTTATATATTCCATTTCACCACAGCACAGAAAATGCACACCCGCAATTTGTTTTCTCTTCGCTTCCAGTCTCCGTTTTCAAAGAGAATAAGGTTCATTTTCATTATATATTTTATTCTCCTTGTATTTTACCACGCGCGGGAGCGCATGGAAATGAAAAATTGTGAAAACATTTCCACCTCACTCTCTTATAGGCCTTTTGGTGAGTAAACAGGGATGTCCTTTTCGTGTTTTTTTTTTCCATAAACAAAGATTTTGATGACAGGTCATCAATCGATTCAAATTAGAACTTGATGAAGGTTGACAATCCAAGTTTACTTTTCATGGTACTTTGTGGCCCCAATAAACGACTTCCTGCTTCAGAAGCTCGTGAAAGCATGGCAATTTCTGATGTAGATGGTATGAGGATGTGATGTTAAAATGTGGATCTAACACGTTTATCTTTGCTATCTGCTTCTTTTAACTTAAAATTTGCAAGTTTTTTTTTTAAATGAAAGTTGAGCATAAACCTTTAAAATTATACATTTTAAAAAATTTTGCTGAATGTCCGATGCCATTGTTCAACATTAGATTTACACCAAAAACTGATTGCTGACTTGTTTTAGGTAGAACACAATCTGCAACTAAAGTCTAAAATTGTTTCAGCTGAACGAGAATACCTAATTGTTATGGCTAAAAAATAAAAACATAAATTTGTTTCTAAAAGAGATACACAAAACAATACCTTTAATTGTATGTTGATTTTTTGATACTGATGGAAAATAAACGCCAAACAAATATAAACATTTTTTTTAGCAAATTTGTATGTTTTCAGTAATGCGAAATACTTTTGATTTATTTAATTTTAATTGAATAATTATTAATTTAAGCCATAAATATACAACATAATAGTATTTTTGAAGTGGGGTGCCGTGGCGTAGTGGTTAGTGTGTGTGCTTACTACGCCGGAGGCCTGGGTTCGAATCCTGCCATCGTCACCTGAAAAAAAAGACTTGTTCTTTTTCACGGTCCCCACCTCTGCGAGGGTCTGACAAGCTCTCCGAGAGTATCATTTGTCTTGAAAAACTTCTCAAAGTGCCGTTCGGATTCGGCAAAAAATTGTAGGTCCCTTTGTATGTAAAAGAAATTAACACACCAGCATACATTGTTGAGAAGTTGGCCCTGGTTCACCTCGAGCTGTTGCGCCACTCTATTTATTTATTTTTATTTTTTTTAGTATTTTTGAAGTAATCCTATTTTTTTTTAACTTCCAGCTCCAAATACAACAATGATTCATCAAAGCTTTCAGCCGTTAATTCGTTATGAAAGGTGAGTCTACTTGTAAAAAACATAACTTAAAAATTCGGGCCAATATTTTTTTATGTAGGATATGGAAGGCGAACATAGCTCCCATTACTGAAATTCGGGAAGTCCAAACATTTCACTGTTTGCATTATATAATTTAAGCTTCTCAAGATTGTGGGTTTTTGGATTTCGGTTTTTTTGGCGTTTTGTCCCCAAGCCGTGGCGTAGTGGTTAGTGTGTGTGCTTACTACGCCGGAGGTCTGGGTTCGAAACCTGCCATCGTCACCTAAAAAAAAAGACTTGTTATTTTTCACGGCCCCACCTCCGCGAGGGTCTGACAAGCCCTCCGAGAGTATCATTTGTCTTGAAAAACTTCTCAAAGTGCCGTTCGGATTCGGCAAAAAATTGTAGGTCCCCTTGTATGTGAAGAAATTAACACAGCATACATTGTTGAGAAGTTGGCCCTGGTTCACCTCGAGCTGTTGCGCCACTCTATTTATTTTTTTTAATATATCATTTGTACTTATATTTTATTATAACTTTAGATCGTGTCATAATAATTCATTCAGATACAAGATTTGGTTGCTACAATATTTGTCTGAAATTTCTTATCAATAAGAACATTTTTAATTCAGGCCCAAATCCATTACAGAACTAGAATTTTTAGATCGAAAGAAGAGAAACACTTATCTGTCAGCGACTAATTAAAACTTAAAAAATCCTTTAAACTTAGAAAATAAATAATGTTCCTTTCTCTGGCAAAAACGAATATAAATACGGGTGTACCACGAGATCACGAAAGCCATAATGTCTCGTTGCGTTCTTTTTATCGTGTAGTTTTCATTTGGGTTTTGCGTCATTACTCGATACGTACGGAATTTATACTGGTTTAATGAGTATATGTCATGTTGGTGTAATGAACGTAAACTATATACTTATAACTATATAAGAAAACTGCTTAAGGCGGAGAGGCTTTATTAGGGGGTTCAGCTAAGCTTTTGAGTAGGGAAAAACTAAAAGCCTTATCTTGGTTAACGGAGGCTTTCTACGTGTCAACACAACAGCCGAATTCGTTTCTGCAATCAGCAAGCAAGGATCTGAAGCGTCAAATCATCCTACCCAGTTACTTACTTACTTAAGATGGCGCTACAGTCCGTGGTGGATCTGCTTCGCCAGCCAGCTCTGTCTCCAGCTAGCTGTCCCCAGTTTTACTCGCGAAGTTGCGCGCATCAACTGAGACTCAGTGCTCCTCTTCTGTGAGGTGGACTCCTGGATTTTCTGGGCCGTTGCTTTGGTGTCCATCCGCTTTAGATGATCCAGCTATCGCAGTCGTTGTATTTAGATTCTTTGGCTAGTCGGTGTCGCTGCACAGCCCATACAGTTCGATATTATATCTCCTCCTCCACTCTCCGTCTAGGCAGTCGTGACAATAACCAAAGGATTTTCGTCTCGAAGCAGCCTTCGCTTTTAAAAGGGTTCATGCTTCTGCACCGTACAGTAGGACTAGGATGATGACTAGAATATTAGAAATGGACACTACAGTGGTCAGTTGCTCGAGAAAAGGCTTTGCTACTCAACTGCCTTCTTAGCCCAAAGAAACAGCGATTGACAAGAATTATCCTTCATTTGAATTCAGCATTGGTGTCAGTGTCTGAATTTATAGCGGAATCCAGGTAGAAAAAGTTGCCCTTTTTACCTCAAAGTTATGTTACTGTTAGGACAGTTACTTAAGTTGTCTATAGTGATGTTTTGTGCAGAAAGAAATGAAAATGCTTAACGTGAGCACCTGGCTCGGTGCCTTAATCTCACGATGGGCAATTTCACATTAATGGTAAGAATTGGCGTTTACCCGCCCCAGAATTAATCTGTGTGCACCCAGCGCAGTATTAAGTCACGGGTGTGAGTTTCCTCCATGCAAGAGCCTACCCAACACTTCTTCAGGTCTAGAAGCCCAGGAGCCCGAAGGCTGGACTACTACTACTACCTGCAAATGCTCCCACGATTTTGGGTAACCCCAGCCTCCATGAAGCTCCCACTAACGGGCCTACCTCTTTTAGGCAGAAATTAACCTGGCTGCAGACAAATCAAGACCGACCTGGCTTATGGGCACTTGGTCCCATGGTGCCAGAATATAGCCTCCGGTCAAGCTTCGCACTACCTGATGGCCTTTAGGTTGCGAAGCCTTCGTAGCCTAGCAGCCACACAACGCCCTCCCTTAATTGCATAAAAGAAGCGGAACTGCGATTCCATTAGGACCCATATGTACTTGGGTTTGCCCTCGAAGCCCATGTTCGCCGTTCGTAGCTTCCGAAGACTTCATTGATATCACGCTGTTTTCTTCCGTTTAAGTCAGTGTCGCCTGCGTACGCCAGTCGTCATTGTACGGACCTTTGAAAGGTTGTGCCTCTAGTCTTGGCGCGGGAGTTCAGTACAATTCTCACAATTAAAGAAGTCACCCGACAGCGCGTGGCCTTGTCTAAACCTTTTTTTTTTGCCATCAAAGGAGTCGATGAGGCCTTTACCGACCTCGACGGAACAGCGTGAGTTTTCGACCGTCATACTGCACAGGCTGACGAGTTTGGCAGTGATGCCAAAACTGGATATTGCGCTGTATAGCTCATCTCTATGCTTTAAACGCAGCCTTCAAATGGATGGAAAGGCGATTGGTATCATTTTAAAATTCTTGGGTTTACTCCGAGATCTGCCGCAGTGTGAATATTAGTTCGATTGTGGACTCTGGATTCTTTTCTGGTCCAAAACCAAACTGATATGGACCTATCAGATTGTTGACAAAAGGCTTTAGGCGTTCACACAGCAGAAAAGATCTTGTTAACAAGACTGATGCCTCTGCAGTCTTCATCCTACCCAATGGGCAACGACATCATCACTACGAGACTCCAATAAGCGAGCAATATCGAATACACTTGAGCAACCGTAAGAGGTATTACGAGATCCTGGAAGACTTGTAAAAATTAAGTATATGCCACCAAGCTCCCGACGAAGTTTACGATGTCACTCTAGAAGCGTGGCTTGCAGATTTTATACAAACGGGTTACCTTTATCGGTGTCGACTTTTTTGGTTCATGGACTGTCACATTTTTGCAAAAGGGTTTTGCAAAAAGAGAGTTCTTAGGACGTATCAGACGACAGAGTGTTCAATAACCCCTACGGATAATAATTTATCAAATCTGATAAAGTCGGGGGCTGTCGCTTGGAGTATTGTGCAGTCAGATCTGTCTGAAACTGTGGATTCCAGGACACAGCATTAATTAACAAGGGAAGGCTTCTTAAAAAAAACGGATTCCCCATCGGCCTTAACGTATCTGAACGAAAACAAGGACTGCTTTTGATGCCACTTTGCTTATAGAAGCTATCTCACCTGTTTGCAAACATTAGCGCTGAATACACTTCTTAGACATGCAACGAAAACCAGGCCTATCACGACCTTGCGTTGCGTTGTAAGGGCACCCCTGAGCGACGCTTGAGCTTAGCCAAAAGTTGTTCTAAAATACGGCTAGCTTGAGGATCCTTCGCTTAACAATTTCGTAAATGAAAAGTGATTAGAAAATTATTACAGCGCGATAAAATTACAGTTTCTTTTAAGTTTTTCCGGATTTGTTGTTTTAATTAAACAAATACGCATATCTAAAGGTTAGATATTAACATAGGAGTCTTTTTAATGGGTATTAATTTCACATACAAACAATTTCGCAATTATTTTTTTTAATTTGGTGTCCATATCGCAAAATAAATGTTAAAGCGTCTTGCAGCGTCCCAATTTGCTGTGTTTAACCCGCAGCGTTCACATCGGTAGTTGCTAAGGGGTCTGCCGTGCTTGGGTCTAAACCATCCTTATTAGGGTCTTCTTTAGAATTTTGTGGATCTGTCTGTGGTGTTGAACTAGGATTGAGAATAAGGGGGTCTAAGGAGTCTGTCACATTTGATGCTATGTCCTTATTGGTATCTGTTCCATTAGATACTCCTTTATCGTGTGGCGTCGGGCCTATTACACCAGAATTTTTATTTGAAGTTTTATTTAGGGATCCACCAGCTTGGGGAGTTAAACTTCCATTCCCTCCATTGTTGTCCGTTTGTATGTTGACTACACAATTTTTACAGAGAACTAAGGCGAATATTAAACAAAATGCCATAAGCTTCCTCCCTTGATTCGAAAAATCTTTGTTACAAAACTTACATACTGTTTTATTATTCCTGTCCTCATCAGACTCGTCACTTGATGAATCGTCGTCAAAGTAGCCAAGTATCGATGCGAATATATGAAAAAACTGAAAAGTACCAGCCTTGAGCTAAGAATTTTTGCAACTTGTAGCTTACTCCATAATCACTATAATCTTCATCCGTATCGTCATCGAAGCCGAAAAGATCATCAAAGAAAGCGTTTGTGTTTTTACTATTCCCAAGAATCAGCAAAACGCTCACGACAAGATGCCGTAATCCTAGTTTAAACATATTTTCCAAAAGCGAACAAGTGTCTCGTAATAGAACAAAATAACTTTGAGCAGCTTCTCTTCACTCAGCAGTCTATTTATACTCCAGTCGCAGAGGGACACTAAGCAAATCCCTTTATACGTTGAAGTCTATTTTATCACAAAACGTGAGTAGGTATACTTGCAGGTCTATCCACGTAAAACTGTTAAGTTTGCAACAAATTTTAACAACGAATTGATTTTTAACGCTTTCGACTTGCCCCGCTTGTCATATAGACTATTTGAGCAAAGATTTATGAAGTGCTGTACTCCGTCGCCTGACTATTCCGCATGCACAATGAACACCTATTTTATTTTATCACCTGAACACACATGACAATATTCACCCGGAAAAAGTATATAGTCTCCGAATAGTATTGCTTGACTATAGCAAAAAAATAAGGAAAATATTATTGATGAATGCTGATAAGGTATGGTTTGCTCGTAATTACTTAGTAGGTTAGTACTGAGTCATTGGTGCTGTTTGTTTCACTTTTCAAAAACTATTTCCTACCTTGACCTTTTAAACGAGGCTGCGAAATAACAAGTGAAAATGGAGCGTGTCTTTTGGCAGACAGTTTTTGTTCGGATCGGTCGGTGTGCTCTTCCACCCTGCTATTTCCACGTATATATACAGATTCATAAATATCGAAAATGACAATGTCATAATGATTTGGAGTTTGACAGGGGTCAATCGGGATGAGGTATCCAACGATTCGCCTAAGCGGATTGTAATTCGCTGACCAGTTTTCAATTACCATTAGATTTTTTTTCCAATGTTTCCACCACCTGGGCTTGCAAGGGCTATTAGGGCCTAATCATAGCTATCATCGGATCGCATCATAGGAACAAATCAGTGGAACAATGTCTTCGGTTTTGTGACAAGTCATTTATAGCGATCATTGAAAATTTCTGTCTGTGTCAACAAACAGCTATAGGCATTTGAGGTTAGAGTTGATCAGAGAAAGGAAAACTGACAGTTGAGAAACGAAAGAGAATGGAATGCTTTTCACTGGAACGATTTTGTCGCAAAAACACAAATCAAAATCAGCTGTTTTTTAAAATCGATTTCTGTCAATGAAATAGTAAAAGAGAGTTTACATAAATGTTTAACGCAATTAATGTATTTTTATTACGGAAAAAATCTGCAACTCATTAGCTTAATTTTGATACCAATGTTATTGTTTGCTCAAACGTCTAAAAACGTTGAAACAAATTTTTCAATGATGCAGTCCGATGATAGCTATGATAAGGCCCTTATTCTAAAATTCTGCAGTCTTGAATTTTTGAGAAAGCAGTAAAACATGTGTTTTTTTATTTTATTATTATTATTATCATTTATTAACATTATAATTAAAAATTACAGTGCTAACAGTTACAAAAGGACAAGCGCAAGCTACCAGAGCTTTCGGCTCTGAGATAATTTAAATTTAGCTTTAACTTAGAGATAATTTTGAGTTATGTTAAATATGACTGTATGAATGTAAATATAGACGAAGTAAATTAAGTGGCAATGTTATTTATTAAAACAAATTATGAAGCATGTATTTATATGTTTTGAGGTGCTGGTAGGAAAAATAGGTCGCTCCTTTTGGGATTGATTGTAGAGTAGTGATGACGATATACGCTCCAAGCCAATAAGTGTTTTAATTTCAGCTTATGATTCATTTCGCGCAGAAGATCATACTTGGTGTCAATTTTAAAACTGTAGAGCGGTGTATGGTGCGCTTGTACGGCAGCATAATCGGCTAGTTCATTTCCCTTTATGCCCATGTGGCTCGGTACCCACATCAGTTTTAGTTTATTGGGCTTGCTGATAAGAAGATCACAGATTTTACAAACAATTACACTGCTGTGATCAGTATTTTGGACAGCTTTAATTACTGTAAGACTGTCCGTAGCTACAACGTTTTTTCCAGCTTTCTTGGCGGATGTTGTAATTGTCTTCAGTATAGCAAAAGCCTCGGCGGCAAAAATTGAAACTTTGTTATCTAGAAGACCTACGCATAAGAGTGAGCCGTTTTCTGCAAGCGATGCAAAAGATGTACTTTGCGGAGTCTAAGAACCATCTGAAAAAACGAATCTCATCTCATCTCAAGGTTATTGAAAAAAGTATAGCTGACATTATACGCTTTGTAGCCTTGTGCTTCATTGCACAAGCAACGTCCTTTTCCAGTAGAGACCCATTAGAAAAGGCTAGCGTAATATAGAGTTTGGCTTATGAACGTCTCGATTCTTTTTTCTAGGCTGGGTAGACCAGCTTCAAGCAGTAGATTTTTGATAGTGCTTGGTAAGACGTTCAAGCTTCTGCGAGCGCATTGGTGGTAAGGTGGTTCAATGATGTTAAGCATGGATTTTGCCGAGTTGCCATAGATGAATAGGCCGTAGTCGATCTTACTTAATATTAGTGATTTAGTTATATTACAAAGGGTATTAACATGCAGGTTACATTCATTACTACTTACATAACTTATAATATTTGCTCTTTTAGCAAGATTTTTTTTTTAACTCCAAGCAATAAGTTTTCCAGTTATACCTTTTATTTTATTCATTTTATTCGGCCTAAAAACTTAATGCCGAAAAGGGCAATTTTGAAATGCATTAAATTCAGTTAGCTTTCCTTGTAAGCGTTACATACTTCAACCTAATCAAAACAAAATTGTCGTAAGATACTAGAAACTTTTAAAAATTCGTTTTTAACTCAAAACATCGAAGCTTATAAATATTCAAAGTTTGCATAAAGTTTCAAAAGCTTAACTGTCCCCGTCAAAATTTTAAGAGATAGAGGGGGAACATACATTGGTTTGGTTTCTTTTTAGCTTTTAAATTTAAATTCATAAAACAAATATTTTGATTATTGTTTTAATTACTACTTTTCCTATACATTGTACCACAACCACTTACGCTAGTAAGTATTGGCCGTTTATTAAATTCTTTAGGCACTGATTTTTGCGGAAACAGTAAAACAAGCGCTCTTTGTTACTTCGTTTTTTAAATAAGCTTAGAAAAACTTTGGTTGGAAACCACAATTTGAAAATTTTTTAACCGCGACTAGCTTCGTTTCCGTTTGCACTGTACTATAAACATGCCTGAGCAAGATCACTGTTACCGTAACAATACAACAGAAAAAAAAATGTTATGTTTTTGAGTTAAGTCTCCGAAGTTTTTGAAATACTCAAAATTTGTTATCGATTGTCCTGCCGGTCCCATTCATATCCCTAAAAGGCCTTAGGGGACTAAAGTGATTATTTCACTGCGTTACAAACTATACATACTTAATATACCCTGGGTCGGGTATAAAAAATAGTTTTTTTTAGATACTGAAAAGTTTTTGAGAAATGAAGAGCTAAAAATGGGTGACCTGACACAAAGGCAATATTAAACACACGTATAAAGCAATACAAAGTAAACCAAACGTCATATTTTTGCCGTTCCTATCCTCGGTTTTTCGAGGCTGTTTTTCGAGTTTGTTTAACCGTTTTCGCGAAAACCGTTGGCCATAGAATTAAAAAAAAAAAAACATCCAATGCTAATGCAGGTAGTTGCGCTATTCTAAAAGGTCTAACGGGAACTAAAAAAAATTCAAAATAGTTGTTTGATGGATTTGAAATCAAAAGAAGTATGTAATAAAAAGTAAAAAAAAGGTATGTCGCCCCTTTAGTTTCTAAACGGTACAAAGTATGACTTCGACATAAAAACCAGGCATCACACATCTTCTGAGATCTTATGTTAAGCTTAAGCAAACTTCAAATATTCAAAAACTTCGAAGATTTGACTCAAAAATGTTAAAACATTTTCGAAAACGATTCCTTAAAGGTAGCTAGTCTGTTAACGGTAATGACGATCTAATTTAAATTTAGCTGAAATATGAAGCACATTTTAAGCACAAGTTTACTGTATTTAAAAATGTTTTAATATTGCCGTTTCCAAGCTTAAGTTTTAAGACCTATTCAAACAAACGAGATAGAAAACAACATGTTTTTTCATTTTCTCAGAAATCTATGTCCACAGAATTTAACAAAAGTGGCCAATGGAACGCAGCTGTTTTTTAAGGATTAAACTTTTTTGTTTTCCGGACGTACCACGATCGTTTCTTATTATATCCTGACGTTTCGAAATGATTGCACATTTCGTGGTCATGGGTAGACTGTTAGGTAGCACGGGAACGCATCTCGTTGTAAAATTGAAAAAAAGCTAACGGTAACTGAAAAAAATCGAAATTGCTGTTGTATGGATTTTAAATTTTAAAAATGGTAAAAAATGGAAAGAAAATATATACCCTTCCTTCTTCCTTCCTTATTTTAGAAGCGGTAATAGGCAAAAAAAAAAAATAGGCGAACGTAATCCATCTTTTGAAATAAGAAAAAAACTGAAGCAGTTTTGAAATAGTGAATAGTTTTCTAGGTGTGCTTGAAAACACTTTAGTTGACTGATTAAAATGATGCTGCTAGCAAATATGTATATCTTTCGTAACTTCTGCGCCACTTATTTTACATCAAGCAAATTTGACGGGCGCACACCTACATGAACGCTAACCAGCATAAGAGCTTAAAAAAAAAAAACAATGAGCTTATAACAGTTCAGTTTTAAGAAAAAAATTTAAAAAAATTTAAGGAAAAGTCTAATGCGACCCTTTTTTAAGTGACGAAAATGAAAAATAACCCAATATAAAAACAGTAGACTTACACTTCAAAAAAGTATACAACAAAATGAAAATATATCCAGAAATAATTTCAATAAGCAAACAGAATTATACGCAAACTGCGCAATAAAGGTTAGCCTCACCTACAAGAAAAGTCGACGGACCGCTCCTCGTATGTCTTCATACTTGCCGGTCTTTTTTTCGTATTATTTCTGCTTATTTCACCAGTAACAATTACACAAACACACACACACACATATTTTCAAAAATGCGTTAAAAAACAGTATTTATTTGAGAAACATAAATCTTAAGCCCTTGCGTGAACTCAACCTGCCTTAGAAGTGAGCCCAGTATCAGCTTTGTGTTGGTCAAAAGTTGTTCACAAGTCACGGCCTTAAAACCTTAAAACAGCCTTTTTTCATCTCCGAAATTTTTTTAAAAGCCTTTCAACATTTTCGAAAAATTAGACATTTACTCGAGAAAAGTTCTTGTTTATAAAACTTTAAGATAAGTATCAAAAAGCATTTCAGCCATTTTCACATAAAAACTGAAATTAAACCGTTGTTTGGGTACGGAAAAAATTCCGCTGGAATAACGCATTCTTTAAATTTCTACTGGTTATCAGTAAAATTTGGTTATGCCAAATTTTGACTTTCTACGACTTACCGCTTAGAAGGTGCAGAGGGGTTTTGATGGCCAACGTAGCGATACCATAAGAGGTGCTGCTAAAAAGTATACCTATAACAGAATTTGAAATATTACCAGAAATATTTTTAATAAGCAAATACAATTTTACACATACTGCTCTGCGTTTGTCTTCATACTTGACGGTCTTTTTTTGTTAAAAGGTTTTTTTGCCTTAAAATTTTGACTTATTTTGGCTTGGTACCTTACCTTTGCAAGTGGTTTGTGCTTGCGTGCAATTTAGTTAATAAACTAGTAAAAAATCAGGAGTTGTTAAAAATAATTTTTAAAGTTAAATAAAAGTGCAATTTTATTGGCACTTTTATTCCAGTAAATCAACTGAAATGATTATAAGCGTATCTCGAAAACCATTCAATATTGCATAACCGCTATGATTTTTTTTTAAAGTTTTGAAAATTGAAAATGTTAAAGTTTTTGTTCGAAATGGCACTTTATTAATACAGAGAGGCGAGTTACAACATCATGAAGAATTCTTGCGACTTTCTGTGGTTAATACGGTAAAACCGCAGTATTCAAACTTCTTTACCAACATTTTACTTTGGCTTTTATTTTCAATGTTGCATTATAGATGTGCCCAATATCGACTATTTAAACAATTAAAGTGATTTAAAGGTTGTCTTTAAACACGTTGTAAATCCAAATCAAAAGGCTCCAAGCCATATGGCAGCTCTGCAAATTTCAATGTACTTCTATACAGACAGAGGAAGGCGAATCCCTGTAAACTTTTTGCCATATTACAAAAATGAGTGAACGGTGACCAAAGTAAGCTTAAAGGAAAATACCCATAGGACAAAAATATACTGCTGGACTGGAAGAAAAAACAAATCTTTTATAGCAAGGTGATGTATTGTGCAATGGATACTGAAAATATTTTTGCAGACCTCTTAAATTTAAACCCATAATAGCCCTCTATGGTAGGACAAAAATATACTGCTGGACTGGAACAAAACAAATCTTTTATAGCAAGGTGATGTATTGTGCAATGGATACTGAAAATATTTTTGCAGACCTCTTAAATTTAAACCCATAATAGCCCTCTATGGTTTAGCTTAACTCATTCTACAGATTACTTAACTAAACGAGACATAAACAAGCTCAAACCTTTTGAAAATCCGATTCACAAAAGATTCTGTCTAAAAAAGAAAATACCATGGAGTATTTACCCTTACCAATTTTAAGGAGAACCTTTAGGTTGGCTCTTCTTAACTCAATTAAGAAATCAACTCAATCAATACAGAAGACAAATAACTTTAAGCCTCAGAGATAAATTTGTCGAATGGCAACATCAAGTGGCGAAACGATTCAAACCAAAATTTGTTTGGCATATAAAGCGTTTGACAATTTGACTGGCTTATAGTTGTCCAATGGCTGGTTGCTTAGGGTGACGTAATTGGCCTTTTTGTGGGCGAAATTTGGTTTTTGGAATGGAAAACGTTAATTTGATTTAAAGGCCAACCAATTGGGTATATAAATAAGCTGATTACGAAATTTTATAGTAAAAAACGATTTTTTTCTTAATTTTTGATTAAATATAAAAGAAGTAGTTTCGGGCACAATTTCGTTTAGAAAACATTGTTACAGTGCAGCATGAGTGTTATAGTTGCAGGATAATTTACTTAAATAAAATATTGTCTAGATGTTTATAATAAATATTCACTTTATAATGTCTAAACTTTAAATTGTAAACAATTTTTTATGATCAGTTTTCATATCCACCTCAATGAAAATTTTTTCTTCGAGCATTATTCGTGAGACGACCTTTATTTTCTCTGCGTTTTGGGTACAAGCAAAAAACATGCAAACTAAACATTACACATGTGCATTGTGCGCTGCTACTGAATTCCCAATTGTTATCCCAGGGCCGTATCATATATTCTAACTCATTTCACATAAAACAAAAAATTGATAAAAACTTGCAACAAAATAAATGTGCATTCATCTTCCTCAAGGGTGTCGCTCTCAATTCAGTTTTTTGTTACTTTTTCTTCGTGCAAAGCTCCATGTGCACTGTGTTGGGGAATTAAAGTAACTAATTTTTTGTTCAATATTCTCAGTGTGCAATATGAAACGCCAGAGGCTGGATAAAAGATGCCCTTCGTGCCGAATCGAGAAATTGTGACATTCTGCAAACATAGCACAGGTGTGAAAAATTAATTTTGTTTCAGTATGGTTACATTTTTCTCCCTTGCTAGTTGCTCACTCGTAACATTACTCGTACCGTAATACACATGAGGCATACCGCATACCTATACCTACAAAAATAAAAAGGTGTCCACAGTCGCTAACTGGCAAGAGCCGTGAATAGACGTGTGTAATAGTAGTTCAAAGTTTACTAAAGAGTGTTAAACTGCTGGCATAAAGCAGACATAAGCTTAATTTTCTACCATTCGAACTAGTCCATAGTTCTGCAATTATGGACGGGGGGACGGATCCCCCTAACCATAATCGGTTTAAGAACCTAGAGCCTGACATGGTCTTAAACCGAACTAAAAAAACCAAACGAAGGCACACTGGCGAAGAATATCCCAAGCTACCCACCATCCAAAACGAAGACAACATCCCTCGATATATAGTCATCACTGGGCTAGAAAAGCAAAATGAAGGCGAACAATTCCGCAAATTATCTTCCTATAATCCCATTCGAATTAATCGTGGTCTCGAACACATATCCAAAGACATTTTGGAAGTCAAGTCAATGAGGTCAGGGGACTTACTGCTGAAGGTACTCAATGTCGGGACAGCTGATAGATTTATCAAAACTAAACTGATAGATTCGATCCCGGTAAAGGTTTCTAACCACATCAGCCTCAATTCAGTGCAGGGCAGAATTTATTCAAAGCACATTCAAACAATAAGCGAAGAAGATTTGCTCGACGAGCTAAGGAGATTCAAGGTCATCGAGGTCCGTAAAATGATGAGGAGAGAAGGAGAAAACTTAGTCGCAACCGGTGCAGCTATTCTCACTTTTGACCAAATCCGCCGTCCTCATGAAGTAAAAATCGGATGGTTAAACTGCAAAGTTGACGAGTACATACAAAATCCCATGCGTTGCGTTAACTGTCAGAAACTTGGTCACACCAAAAACCGATGCACAAATGCACAAATCTGCAAAGACTGCTGTCTTCCTCCACCACACGAAAACTGTCCACGAATTTACTGCGTTAATTGCAACGACGAAAACCATACATCATACGATCCCTCCTGCCCCGCCTTCCTTAGGTACAAATCGGTGAACAAAATAAAAGCTGATCGTCGTTGTACTGTCCGTGACGCATGGCAAATTTATAACGACAATCCCACTCTGCACCAGCTACCCCCACCTAAAAAGAGAAATGGGCCTAAACTCTCCATGGCCGATATTATCAAAAAGAGAATCCAAAGCACTCAACCCAACACACCCACTACCACTTCCAATCACTCAACAACACCATCAATCACAATCAATACTTCTCCTCACGGCAGCGATCTCACTGCAGGCAACCGTCAACATAACAAAACCACCACTACCACTTCCACCTTCACCAACGATCACTCCACTCAATCTTCCCAAAAACAGGAAAATCCCTCTCTTCAACAAGATCTTCTCTCAATAGAAAAGTCACTCACCATACGAAATTCGTCGATAAACACTCAAAATGGTTATACAGAAAATATAACACTTTCAGACGAAATTCAGATGTCCTCACTATCTGAGTCTGACACAGAGATGTGTGATATAACATCTAACACAAGAAAATCGCATGCTACACCTGTAACCACTAACTCAACCTCAAATAAATTAATAACTTCAAACACATTACTCACTACCTCCAACCCCAGTAACACGACTAACCTTACTCCAAACACAAACAACGTTAAAAAATTATAATGACACTGTTGGATAATGAATTCATTATCCTCCAATGGAATATTCAAGGCTATATCAATAACAAATATGCCTTAGAACGCTTAATTGCAAAATATAAGCCCGATATAATTGCTCTTCAGGAAACGCACATAGTTTCTAAAAACTTACAAATGTTTAAGCTAAAGAATTACCAACCATTTCCACATAACAAAGCTTATGATTATTCGAAATCAGGCATAGGCTTCTTGGTTAAAAATTCAATCCCAGTGGATTCACACTGCTGCTCCTCCTCGAACTTCCTCTTTCAAACCATAGAAATCCCAGGCAAAAGGCCTTTTAAAATTACAAATCTGTATAGGGAGCATGAAGTTCCTATTACGAGAGATCTTCTTAGTGACATCACAATTAACGACACCAGCCATCATCTTGTTTTGGGAGATTTGAATGCTAAAAACACGCTTTGGGGATCAAGTTCAAATAATAGAACAGGTGAACGATTCGAAGAGTTCGCCAATGAACGTAATCTTATTGTTTTAAACGACGGCGCTCCAACACTTTTTAACACTCGGAATACATTCTCTGCCGTTGACGTCGCGTTTGCTTCAGAAGACCTGGCTCATCTGCTTCACTGTTAAGTCATCAAGGGGGAAAGTAGCGACCACTTCCCAATTATTATCCGCACGCAAGGAAGAATCATTCGAAAAAAGATATCCGTACGGTTCAGAGAAGCAAAAGCCAATTGGAGTAAGTTTGAGGAAACAACACATACACTGTCCACAACCGTTCCTATATCAAGCAACATTAACCAAGAAGCAGCTCGAATTAAAAAAATTGTAAGAAGTGCAGCTGCAAGAGCGATTCCTACTACAAACCGAATTGACAGCAACGCAAAGAAGGACCCCATCTGGTTCAATAAAGACATCGCACTTTTGGTAAAATCAAAAGACAATGCATGGAAAAGAGCGCGAAGATTTCCAACTACAGAAAACTGTATACTTTACAGAAAAGCGAGTGCAAAAGTGAAGAAAGAATCCATCCTAGCAAAGAGGTCATCGTGGGAGAACTTCATTAATTCAATGGACCCAGCTCTAGACTCTAAAACTTTGTGGAACAGATTTAAATCTTTACGTTCTCCAAAATCTTACCAAAACTTTCCACACATTCTACTTGACGGTTCCTTAGAAAGCGATCCAGAAAAAATTGCAAATAGTTTGTCAATTAAATGGAGAAAGTATAGCGAAAACAGAACATTTCCAGAGGAAGTAATAAGGAAGAAGATGAACTTCAACATAGATGACCTTCCTGCTCAAGAAACAACATGTCTAGAGCTTAGCGAAGAGATAACAAGAACGGAACTTGATATAACCCTACATGTACTTAAAGGAGGTACACCAGGAATCGACAAGATTACTTATAATATGATTAGGTCAGGGGCAAATAGTCTCAAAAACCGGATTTGCTCTTTGTATAACAACATACTGCGAACTGGTATCTTTCCTCACTCTTGGAAGAAAGCTATACTTAAGCCCATACCGAAGAGCACTCAAAATCGGCATAACTTAGATGGATATCGCCCGATATCGCTTTTACCTGTTCTCTCTAAAATTTTTGAAAAAATTGTTGGACGAAGAATAGGCTGGCTGATGGAAAATCTACTGAGCAATGAACAGCATGCTTTTAGGCCGAACAGGGGAGTCCATTCATTGGTCCACCTGTTAGAACATAAACTAGCGGATAACGTTTCATCCGGTAGACACACCGTGGTCATGTCATCGGACCTCGAGAAAGCCTACGATCGTGTCACTATTTACCCTGTTATTGAACAGCTACGGAGTTGGAAAGCCCCAGATGAAATTCTAAGGGTTATAGTATCATTTCTGTCCGGAAGAACTTTCTGCGTTGAAGTAGATGGGTTTACCTCAAGCACAACAATGCTCGAAAACGGAACTCCTCAGGGGTCACCCTTGTCAGTATATCTCTACAATGCCTATATAGATGCACTTATTAGACAACTTTCCCACCCAAAACATAGACTAGATTTTGTGGGAGTTTATGTAGATAACATATATGTAGTAGCTTCTGGAGAACCAAGTCACGTGAATGGGGTCTTACAGTCGGCAGACCTTGAAGTATATACCTGGACTCAAAAAACTGGTGCAATTGTTCCGCCTACAAAAATAGAAGCACTTCATCTTTGTCGAAAAAGAAAATGTACACCTCCCACACTCTTTCTTCGGAATACCTCCGTTCTGCTCAGAAGAGAACTAAAAGTCTTAGGGATAACTTTCAGTGGCAATCTCAAATGGGATCTCCATGTTAAAAACACTATCAACCGATTAAAAAACCTCAACAACGCTCTTAAAATCATATGCTCCCGAAAAAAAGGGCCACACCTTGAAACCGCCCTTAAGATAACAACAGCTCTAGTGGAAGGGGTACTTCAACATGGACTTACGATCTTTATGTGGACGACAAAGAAAAATTTAGAAAATATTGACGTAGCAATTAATGAATGCTACCGAAGGGCTACGGGGGCCCTTAAAACAACACCAATTGAAGCGCTTAGGGTAGAAGCTGGTTATGTTTCCATTAGCAGGCTTGGGAAAAAACGAGCTGTTAACCTTGTCAGCAAAGCGATTACTGATCCTACGCATCCTCTTCATTCAACTTCACATGAAATTCTGGGAAGGAAAAAACCCAACCGGGTCAATTCGGTTTCTGCTCTCACCAAAATACTTTCAATCATGTCCGGGCACGGATGCATTCCGTCAGAGATACCAGAATCGCTCAGTACTCCCCCTCCATGGAAAAGACACTTGCTTCCAGTAAACACCAGCCTCTTAAGTCATAGGAAAAACAACACTCCTCTTGAACTCTTTAGAATGCTTCACCAAGACCTGATTTATTCCATTAACCCTTCAAGGACCTTATACACAGATGGATCATTCAAGGGCAATAATTCATCATATGCAGTAGTCGAAATTAAAGCGCAATACGTAACTGACATCCTCTGCCAAGGATCCCTTCCCGACTCGGCTGGTAGTTACTTAGCAGAGTTGACAGCAATATTAAAAGCACTGAAACTCGCACAAAATTGGGAAGGAAAAACGCTTATTTTTACGGACAGCTGTTCCATCCTCACAGGCATTAAAAACGCGGCTAACACTTGCCGTACCCTCAACTATATTCGGAGTATCCTGCACAACAACACTAATATAGTATTAGCATGGATCCCTGGTCATTGTGGCATAAAAGGTAACGAAATTGCGGATCAAGCAGCCAAAGAAGCAACTCGTTATCCGTACGTAAAGGAATTCCCAAGTATCTCGCAGCTCATTCAAAAAACTTTCGTTTTTCATGAATACGAGGAGCTCAAACTTTTATGGGAAAACGAACAAACTTTCCTGAGGAAGCATCACTCCACACATCGCAGAATCTCCTACAACAGAGCTCTTACGAGGGAACAATGTATTTCTCTTTTTCGGGTCAGAGTAGGCAAAACTTTGTTTACTAGTCAACATTTCTTCTCTAGAGAGCCTCCACAGGTATGTGAAAACTGTGAATAGGTTCTTTCAATTTGGCATATCCTTGCTGACTGTCCGATTTCCCACCAAATGAAGAGTGTATCTATTTCCTTTGAGGAGAAACAGAAGGAACTCGCTGAGATCTTGAAACCATCTGACATTCAAGCCTTTCAACGTATAAAGGAAGCTACTACTGCGCATAACAAGTTTAAGTATATATAAACCTTTTTCTTTTGTCAATCTAAGTAAAACGAATTTGTAATTTTAATCTTTTGTTACATAAGTTATTTATATAATAATGTAAATTTTGTATATAGTTATAACGGCATTGTATTTCGATTCAAACGACATCTTATGGTCTTGTAGCCCTGATGTCTTAAATGTAGGTAGTTTATAAATTTACTTTGTAAACTTTTCTTAATAAATAAATAAATAAATAAATAAAAAGGTGTCAAAAAAGTCAACTGTTGGAAGAGAGTATATATTAAAAGATTGGTATAGTTACAGTAAGCAATCGCAGTTGATCCTTTTTTGTCTAGACGAGTCATAAAATTAATTGAAACGAGAGAGCTTACTTCTAGTACCTGCTTTTTTGTTTTGTAGGCGCAGGTTCTTTGTACCCAATGCATAAAGCCTAGAGTAGGTACCTATGATTGCAAGTCGATTGTGGATAATAATATTGAAAAATGAGAAAAAAAAACTTTAGGCGCTACAGCTCGATGTGAAAAAGGGTCAACAACTCGTCGCAACCATGTAGATATACATATGCTGTTGTATTTTCCACATACTTGACAGTTGATAAAGTTTTTTTGTGGAATCCTTTTAGATAGATTTGACTCTCAGAATGCTCGTCAGATGCTGGCGGTGGAGGAGCCCTGGTACAAAACTGTTTTTTTTTTTTTTTTAACTTAATGAGGTGGGCATTGAACCCAGACGTCCTGGGTAGTTAGGTAGCCATTCGGCAACAACACGCTAAAAACCGTGGACACAACATTCAAAATCTAGTTCTCTTTTTTGTAGCATTTTTGAATAGTTAGATGGTTTAAGATCTGTTCTATTTCTTACAGGTTATACGATTTTTTATTAAGTTTTGGTAGATTTGTAACTTTTGTATGTGACACTTAGCCAAGACCTCCCACACTGGACGTCCATATTAGAAGATCTCTTGGTAAACGACTTTACAAAAGAATAACTTTGTTTTTATTAGAGTGGGTTTTAGAGTGATGAGAGGATAGAGTATTTTAATGGCAATATTAATCTTTTGCTCTAGGGGAAGGTTGTGTACCTCGGACCGTTTTTCTGAAAATCTAGCTTCTTCCAAAAGAGACACATGGAAACTATAGCATACTTACTAGGCTTTTTCAAATCTTTGATTGATGTTTAAAAAAATTCATACATTTTTCCCAGGAGCATAATGAAGGGAGATGATTTCTTTAGACCAAGGTACACTATGTAAGCGTACCTTGGACCGTAAGTAAAAAATTAAAAGTTATGGTGGTAATTGCGACTTTAATTGAAGTTTTATTGACCTGACCTAAACGCATGATTTACTGCGAGACATCGCATAACTGAAATCAAATAAAGATAAATTTGTAATCCTACAAAAAAAGTTCGCATTAAGGTGTACCTTGGACCGGTCCAAGGTGCATTGAGAGTGGTGGACCAAGGTTCACCATGTACACTTTATTCGTTTAACCAGTTATAACTTTGTTTGTTGAAATAGTCGTAGGATTACTATTATTTCTAAAAAAACGTTTATAGCTTGCTTTAAACCAAAATTTTGCCTGCCACAGCAGACTTCAAAAAAATATTTAAAATTTTACTTTTGGCAGCAAAAAATATGCACACCAAACAAATTCTCAGAATGACTGCTCGCAGTGACATATGCAGACTAAATCATCTTGTCGCGTCATGCTACGTTAATTGTAATGAGAGTTTTGTTTGACGGAGTTAAACTTACTAGAGGAAAAACACATGGATCAAGGTACACTCGGTCCAATGTACACAACTCTCCCCTGTTTTCAAAATGTGAACTTTGAAAGTAAGCCTAGTGTCAAAATACATTCCATAGTACTTGAGAGATTTATCCCAGACTACATATCTTCCATTAACATGTACTTGAGAGCTTGAAAGATA
The DNA here is from genome assembly GCA_947623515.1 of Neoascia interrupta. NCBI lineage: Eukaryota > Metazoa > Arthropoda > Insecta > Diptera > Syrphidae > Neoascia > Neoascia interrupta. The sequence continues at coordinate 57,940,388 of OX392462.1, read as the reverse complement.
GCAAGCGTCTCTTTTTCTTGTGGAAAAACTGCTTGCATTTTGTTTGAGTTGAGTTTTATTTTCCAAATTTTAAAGTAAACTATAGATCGTAAGATTTCTATTGCATAATTAAGGTTGGTCTCAATATTGAGAGTAAACTCATGCGATGAGAATAGCAGTATCATCGAAAAATTTAGCAAAGTTACTGCGTTAAAAAACGAAAATCTGAATTCAACAAATTATACAGAATAGGATCAAGAACGGAACCTTTGGGAACACCCAATATAAAAACTACAATCAACATACACTTCAAAACCACGATTTGACAAAAAACTTTGAATTAGTTTGCAAATGTAGGTATATAAAGGGAAATTACAAGCAATCATTTTGTATCTAAGGCCATTATGCCAAACTGAATCGAACGCTTTCTTTGAATGCTATTCTTAATAACTATATCCAGTAAGAACATGCCTGTTGACTTTATATGAGAGCGATTCATTTTAATAAAATTGAAAATTTTTAGCTTTTGTTTACATTACGTATGTATATCGTTGTCCTTGATGAATTTAAACATTTCTTTTAGAATATTTTCAAAAAATTTGGCTATACTTACAATATACAATTTTGGCTAAGCATATTTTTGGGTGCTAAGCATATTTATGGGTGCTAAGCATATTTGTGGGTCTAAGGTTTGTCCAGCTTTAAAAATTGGCACCATACCTTTGCGGTTTTACAGGCATTCAAAATACAGCTTTTTGAGACAAACGTTAATGATAAAAGCTAAACAAAATAAGCCTATTCGGAAATGGTTCCTTAGATAAACATTCTTTTATATATCGCATCCTCCTACTTTTCTAAGATGATATTTTATGTCTTCTTCAATAATAAAAGTAGTCTCGTTGAAATTTTGAAGAGTGCTACAAAAGTTCGACAAACTTTCCGTTGTCTGTTCTACTATGTATGATTTTTACCAAAGGTCTGGCTGAAAATAGCCTTTTCCCTATCTGGTAAATAAGAATGAGACGAATCTTCGAGACACGGAATTTATTTTCTTGCTTGTAAGCAAAGCACTTTGGCTAGTATTCCAAAAGGCAGTGGCGAATTCAGGATTCATTTTTGTGCGGAGCTGAGAATCAGTTTCGTGTAGCTATTTGAGTAAATCAGTATAACTCCAGATTTAGCTCTACAGGGTGGGCCAAATAAAGTATTCTTTTTGAAAAGGCAATAAAATGAACAAAACTATTTTTTCCCAATTACGAGCATTGTGGAATTTTCGCTTATTAGTAAGAGCAAACATTCCCATTAAATATGAAATACAACGGCGTTCAAATGGCTGGCTTCAATTTTCCAAGACTTGTTGATGATTTCGAGCTGTAGCAGGATGATATTAGCCTGTAAAGATAAAGTGCTTGAATCGTTTCCAGATTGTTGGCATTGGTTCTTCGCGGTTCTGCACAAAAAATAGTTTCTGGATCATCCACTGCCAAAAGGGCTTGGTTTTCTTGCCCGAACCACTTAAATAAAATAAATAAATACAGTGGCGCAACAGAACCAGGGCCAACTTTTCAACCATTTGTGCTGTGTGTGTGTTATTTTCTTGATATACAAGGGGCCTACAACATGAAGCCGAATCCGAGTATGGCACTTTGAGAAGACCCTCAAGACAAATGTTGATCTCGGAGAGTTTGTCAGGCTCTCGTAGAGGTGCCGGGACCTTGAAAAAGAACGAGGGTTTGTTCCAGTTCCAGGTGATGACGGTATGATTTGGGTCAAGAAAATATTGAATTTTTAAGGAAGAAATTTAGTTTTTTTGAAAACATTGAAAAGATCTTGAGAAATGAAGTTTTACTCTTCATTTCTCAAGATCTTTTCAATGTTTTCAAAAAAATGGATGACGTTTTTAAAAGTATTTGAAGCCATAATTCCGAACCACTTATGGCAAAAAAGCCGTTATCGAATACAAGTATAAAGTAACTTAGAGTAAACAAAATGATGTACTCATATTTTATTAATTGTTTTTAAAAATGTGTGTAAATATGTACATGTGTGTGCAGAGCCCCCCTTATCTTGGATGTTATTTGGAGAAATCATATGAAAAAATCACAGGCGTCTGAAATTTTCATATCACGAAGTAAAGCTCATCGCGTTAAAAAAATTTAGAGCTGTTGTTTTCAAGTTTTTTATTTAATAATTGAAGCAAAGAAAAAAGCTTGTTTTACCGTTTTCGCCAAAAACGGTGCCCTTAGAATTTCAGAAAAGCAGCCAATGCTACCGCTGGTGATTGTACTATAGCAAAAAGGTTAAAGGCAATCGAAAAAAATGCAAAATAGTTGTTTTATGGATATCAAATTTAAAAAAAAATATATAAAAAAAGAAAAAGAACACATTTTCGCCCTCTATTTCCCAAACGGTGGAATCTTACTAATGAGTCTAAAAATTTTACGGAATTATGCAGAAATTTTTAAAAATTCAAAAACTTCGATGACTTGACTCAAAACCGCAAATGCATTGACTTGACTCAAAACCGCAAATGGAAACGGTTTTTCAAAAAACTCTAATATCTTACCGACTATGACGATCTTTTTTAAATTTGGTCGAAGCATGCTACATAAAGAAGGCAAGCTTAATGCATTAAAAACAGTTCAATATTGCCGTTTCCAACCTAATTTTTGAAACAGCATGTTTTATAGTCTTCTCAGAAATCTATGCCCTCAGAATTAATACATTTAAGGAAAATATCCAATACTAGTGCAGGTGGTTGTAATATTAAAAAAATAAGTCTAACGGTAGGTAAACATATAGTGAAAGAAAAAGTTGAAACTGCTGTTTTATGGATTTGAAGTAAATGGATTTCCAAGTAAAAAAACAAGTGAGAAGGTGCAACATTGCGTATGTAAATCTTCAGTCCGTGTGTGACGGATTGAAAAATACCTTACCCTACCTAAAAAGAAACTGCCACGCCTCCAAAAAGGGGGCAGGCTATAGAAATGTAACTGTTGAATGGTTTATACTAGATTGTTGCATACATTTCGGCCTAAAACTCCGCCATTTTAAACTAAAAAAATAACTTTTTTTAACGCCACGCCCACAAAAGTGGGCGGAAGCATCTACGATCTATCTATACAAAAAAGTTAGAAAATACTAATACCTACAACTTTTGTCATAAAATTTTAAATCAAATTTCATAAATTTTTATTGAAAAACAGTGATTTTATTTGGCAATGAAAAGCCCAAACTTTTTCTGCAACCCCAAAGATAATTACAAGGCAATGTTACATACCAAAAATGAGTGCACTAGTACCATTGTAACATACAAAACCATAGAGAAATGTATGTTACAATGGTGCTTGAAAGCACATCTCTAGATCCTTACTAGACTGACTTAAATGATGCTGCTTTAACAAATACATTTTAAATTCTGCACCACTCATTTTACATCAACCCAATTTGACGCAAGCGCAACCACGTAAACGGAAAGCCAACACATAAGGCCTTAATAAAAACAATAAACTTAAATTTTTTTAAGTTGGTTAGGTTTTAAAAAATTTGAATAAACTTTTTTTTATAATTTAATATATTTTTTGGGTACTGCCCCTCTGCAGTCCTCTTGCTTTGGCCAGGGGGTTGCCGTGGAGTTTGGGCGACATGTTAATTAAACTTCAGTTTCAAATTAATATTATTTTTCTAGTTTTTTTTTTACCGAAACCCCCCCTGCGTTCGCTTCTAACATAATGTACCTATAACTTTTAAAGCTTTGGCGGTTTTTAGACATAATTTTAAAGGTTTTGGGATGTACCGCGTTAAAATAAAGTATGAGTGCAAAACGTACTCACCCCGAACGTTTCGCTTAAGTTACATTAAGCGTGGTCACCGGGTTTCCGGGAAACCGGTTTCCCGGTGACCACGCTTAATGTAACTTAAGCGAAACGGTTTCCCGGTGACCACGCTTAATGTAACTTAAGCGAAACGTTCGGGGTGAGTACGGTTTGCACTCATACTTTATTTTAACGCGGTACATCCCAAATCTTTAAAATTATAATGTACCTATTCCTTCTTATTTGAACAAAAATTTAATTATTTTATGAAAACTGAAACATTTTTTAATTTTAACTGGTAATTTCTGTTAGGTGTGCAGAGAAATAAAATTTATTTTCCATGTCAAACTTTGCACATCCCCAAATGTGTTCCACCGACGTGATTACATCAGATGTGAATTGGAAACTGCTTTTGTTTCCCTTTCTAATTAAATTAATTCTCATTAGAACAACTAATCTCGCTACCACGAAACTTTTAATCCCCATAGATTTACTACCGCTTTACACATCACTTTAATCGCTTTTCGAAACTTTGTCTTGCTGCCGAATTGTTTCAATACCAAAGCAACAAAAAAAAAGAACTTTTCCCCCCACAATGTGACGTTTTGTTTGTTGGCACATTTTCGACACGCATAATTCCCCAAGCTATAAAACTGTCATTCTGTCATAACAATACGTACACATGCAGTGGCTTTGTGCAAACGGTCTTTGAATTACATTAATGCAATGTTGATCCAAAGGACTAAAATTTATTCATATAACAATTACTTACATATACGAATGGTTACGTCGTTTCCATAACCTATTTATTGTTGTTTCTGTGAGTTGACTCGATGGTATAATTGTGCAGAGTTGTGTATAGAATATCAGAAGAAACTTGATTATGTCTCGAAGGCATTTCACCAATTGGTCCTGAAGCAACATGTATAGTTAAAATTATATGAGTTTACATACGCGTATATACTTTTTTTATTTATTTTTTTATTTTTTAAATCAGACAACAAGCTCATGGTGCGTGATGAACAGTGCCAAAAGTACCTTCCTTTTCTTCAAAACAACGCAACGGCTCCAAGACTTTTTTGACTGTGAAGCACTTTAAAAATGTAAACCGTGAAACACTTTTCAGCAAAGTGGCAAGGCGGAATACTGACGACAAAAAAGCATAGTGGCAAAGGGTCAGAATGGCTAAGCGTCATTACAGCAAAGTACCGCAGCAGAAAAGTGGCACAGCGACAAATCGACTAAGTGGCACGCGCAGCGGCAAATCGCCTGTAGTTGATGAAATGGTCAAATATAATTTTAATAATAATTTCATCAAGTTTCGAATTTAGTCATCAAAGCACATAAGTTTAGCACATAAGTTAAGCATTACTTGTTGACCATACACACTTAAATCCAAATTTTCTCATCGTCCTCAAAATAAGAAATGAATTTTCTTTTAAGATGCCTCACAATTTCGGTTAAAGAAAACCAACAACTAACCAAGTCCCGATCGCTTTCAAAAATTCCAAGCATGCACATGTGGCGAAACAAATTACCTAAAACCATTCAAGAGCTTAATCCTAAAACAAATCGCACGCTTCCTGGATGCGATGCACATAGAAAAAGTAAAGTCTGCTGCTTAAAGTGATAAATGGTGTATTTGTCAGTACAACCAAATACTCGTAAGATGATTCGTTGAAAATCTTTCAGTTTGGGTCTTGCATAAAACGCTGGACGGGAAGTTTTTTTTTCTGAAGAAGATTGATGACTTTCGCTTTGTAGTTTTTTTTTTCTGCGACGACGCTTTAATTTCACACAAGTGGCTGGGTTCTCAAGCCCCTACCCCACGACCATGTGAACATGCATCCTCTTTTAAAGGGCCGTCAGTATTAGAGGTAAAAATAAGAGGATATTGTGAAACCATAATCTCTTTGAAAAAATTTCTTAAAAGTAGCCAGAACATGCCAAAAAATTAGCGCACATTTGAAGAAAGGATATCGCAGACCTGTGACATAGCCTGGATTAAAATTTATTATTATTATAAACAGTTTTTTACAGCTTTATCCTAACAAACAATGTCTGTAGCATAAGAAGAGTATTTCAAAATATTCACACTCGATCGAAATAACAAGTACAACTTCAACCTTAAATCTGAAGTGCTTTCAAAACTCTGCCAAATCTTTTCGTCCTCATACAATATGCATGAAGTCGGATCGATTGATTGCAATAAATATTTGTCTCTTCTTAAACCTCTGCCACGTACCTACTATACATATTCCCGAAATCACTAGTGCCTGCTCTGCCAAAATGAGATAAATGAATGGAAATTTCAGCCCCATAAAGCTGTGATGGAACATTTTCCATTAATTTGTATTATTGTTGTCATTCGGTGGTTCGTTTAATTGACCACTGATTGAAATATATTTATGTATGTAAGTGAGTGTTTATCCCTTGGGCCTATATATACACACAAAAAAGGGCATCCATTGTGGTCTACGCTTTTTATCTGCGCAGCACAAACAGAAAGTGAGTTTGTTTTATGGGCAAATCTGGTTGATGAAATGCTAAATTTATTTAAGTCGTGTAAATATAACGAAATTGTGTTGTGGTGCAAAAATTAAGCTGGTAAAATATTTCCTGAGCAGATGCAAAACAAATCCAACAAAAAAAAGAAAATACAAATTATTTGATTTATTTTTAAATATTTGATAACACCTGATATAGACCACAATCATGTGCGGAAAATGGTAAAAAACGGTGAACGTTAACTGTTATCATTAGGTACAGTCCAGAACAATTTATTTAAAATGTGTTTTTTTTTTTTTGTAATAATGCTTTAAGTTACAGGTTTAATCGCGTTCGTTGTTAAGGCAAATATTTTATAAAATTTGATTGGAAACTTTGTTACTTAATACAAATAATTAAAGGCGCGTGGGTTGCCAATGGCTTAAGGTTTTCTTTTCTTTGCAGCTATTTAAGTATAAAGCTACGTAGGTTTAAGTATAAAACTTGTAGGGAGAATTGTAAGTTTTTCAAAAAAAAGCTTTCATATATCTGAAATGGTTTAAAATACAAAGTAGGCAAAAACCTACATCTTTAGCCGTTAATTTTAAAATTTGTGCTCCGAGTGTGTATGGAAAAATAGACACTGCTAGAAAAAAATATTACGGTATTCGAAAGTGTTTTAAAATAGTATTTTTATGTATTTTAAATCTTAAAAATGCAGAAAAAAACATAAAAACTGTTTTCGTCGTCCTGTTGCAGTAACTTTAATATATGTCACTTCGAAAAAATCTAAAATATAAATTTTCTACTTATCAATTTCTAAATTTTTAAATGACAATCATTAATCATATGGTTTTAATTACCCGCTGGTTTTAGAGACATGCTGAAAATAATTTTAACCGGCTATTTGTAATCTGTCAAATTAATTTTATGGAAGCTCAAAACAAGTGAGTAGGAATCAAGCAGAAATGTGTGCTATTAAAAATTTTTTAACACAGAAAAATACGGAGAAGGTTTTTCGTAGAGTAGTCTTTTAAATTTAGGTGTGTAGTTTTAACTTTAAACAAAAATATAACATTTCTGTGTGGTGTGAACTTCAAAATAAGTTCCCTAGAATTCGACGTGAAATCTAGAGTCATTTGGGGTAAAAGTGTGCAGTGTGTAAGTGTTTTTAAGACAATTTTATAAAAACTTTGAAAGCACAACTGAGTGCCTTGAGGACAGATACGCAAAAAATAAGCTATGTAGAATCTTACAACAACTCCCTAAGTAAGAAAACAAAAAGAAAGAAACAACCAGTTTTGCTAAAAAAAAGTTGAAAAAGTTTGTATGTTTAGCCCACTTTACATAACGGAAAAGATCGTATGATAACTGTGATTAAAATATTTTAAGTTTCTGATAAGAACTAATTATTCTAAACTAATCAGAAAAAAAACTAGGGTCTAGGGTAAGAGTAGTAGTAGTAGTAGTAAAATCTTTATAAGTATTATATACTTTATAAAATTCAATAAAGATTTTAGTTATAAACATAACATTTTTACTCTTAGTTGGATTTAAATTAAGTCTAATTTTAACAATTATTTTTTAAAAATTTAACATTTATTTTTAAAAAATTTTAAGTATACATTTTGCTTTAAAGAATCTAGTATTTTTTTCATCTTTTTGCCGTCGGGGTTAGAATAGCCTTGTGGTAAGGTATGTCTGTCGTAAGAGTCTTTAAACAATCTAGTATTTTTTTCATCTTTTTTGCCGTCGGGGTTAGAATAGCCTTGTGGTAAGGTATGTCTGTCGTAAGAGTCGACTTAAAGCTGGAATCGCAATGTTGCGCTGCTGCGTGCGTACGTTAATAACCTTTGCCATGCGCTGCCAAAACTTTACGATACTTTACGTCAAAGTACGCACGCAGCAAATTTGCAAAACGAAATGCCACTTTGCGTTTTGGGGTTGGAAATTGTAAAGTATCACCTCAAACACAAGAAAAGATGCTTGTTAAAACCGAACAAAGTTTCCCAGCAATGAGAATAAAATTATTTCTGTTTATTCCATCACAAATATATCCAAGGTGGTGCACTTGTGTCTTTGTGCATACTAAAAACCAACAACTTGCGAGTTACCGCGACTAACTGAAATAATACCGACATCACATTCTCCTGTTCTCCGAAAACATCACAACCTGTTTTTTTTTTATTCTGAGAAGAAACAGAAACAACTCTTTTTCGTCCCCACAACCTACTGACGACAAGAGAACTATACTCACTCACCACACAATAAATGAGCATGAGGTTGTTCAACGGACGCAAAAGTACAAAGTAGATCTACTTTTGCGTTGTAGATGCGTCTACGATATTTACGGTCAAACGTGGGGTGAAGTTTTGAAGTAACATTTCGTTTTGCCCCATATGCGCCCGTTGTTTCTACTCTGCTTGTCATCGAACGCACGCAGCAATGCAACATTGCGTTTTGGACTTAAATCCCACCGGCGTACCTTCCATTTGGGACGACCTTTGGCAGTAAGGCTGAAACTTATAGATGAATCTGAAGGTTAAATTGAAATCCAGAAGCGCCTGTTACATATTGTGCGGCTCACTGGTCGGCGTCTGTCTCCAAAGCAGCGGCAGAGTTTAAAAATGGAAATAGATGACTTCCCTATTTCTCACAAAAACGACAATTTAAAAAAATGGCAATGAACAAAACGAAAGATTTAATTACCCCATACCTTCTAAATAGAAAATATACCTTCTTTGGAGGCAAGCTCTACTGATTCTAGGAGAGCCTATTATTGCTTATAAATCCTTTTGAGAAAATGACAAAACTTAATCGATCACCACAACCTAATCGAACATATCCAGGAAAAGGAGTCCACCGGTAAACCAGGACTCAGCGAAAATTAAAAGCTTAGAAATGGAAAATAATTAACTCCGAGCTAAGCTTACTGAAATTGAGCGACTCTTCCACGGTCTTAAAATGGAAGTTGACTCTCTGCGAAAAGAAAACGAAAGACTGTGAGGTAACGAAAGAGTGTGCAACACCGAACCGACCAGCAAGCGGATATACTTTACGGACGAAGACGAATTTGCAGGTGAGTCCGATCCCAATTTAAAGAAAAGGTCTATAGCAAGAAGCGTAAGGCGGATTCCTCTCACGAAGTAATACAAAAATAAGATAAGCCCTCTGGCTCAAACAAGGCTAAATCACAAGAAGAAATAAGCCTTGTATCAAACCCTGTATCAAACAAGGCAATAAACATAATCGGAATAGCAGACTAAGGAAAATTGCGCAATCTTCTTGCCAGCACGGTGCGAACAAAAAATTATAAGCTTACTTCGCACCGGAATAACGTGTGGAAAGTAAACGTAGACGACGCCGGTTCGTATCGTGCGCTATCTCGTTAAGTTTAGAGAATATCGAGTGGTATACTTACCAAAATGAGGGGCTCCACCCCTCATGCACGAAAGAAGACGTTGTTAGGGATGTTAAAGCCAAAGGCCTTAAAATTATTGATGCCATTAATATCACTAAAAAGGAATAGCAACGCACGGAAGGAGAAAGAGACTTTGTGATTAGACGCGGTCTTCCAGAGCATAAACGATATTTATAAAATAAAAATGATACTTAACATCAGGGTTAAAATTGAACCCATGATAAACGGCAATTGGCTGTTACCATAGTGTAAGCGATGCCCGAGAATTCAAGCACACAAGTGCCAACTGCCAAAAATAACCACGTTGCGTGAAATGTGCCGGTAAACACCTTTCAACAGAGTGCAAACTAGACGTGCAGGGGAAACCATCCAGCAAATTTTCTAGGATGCAAAGTAGCCATAGAGCTGCAAAAGGGACGAGAAATATATAATATATAACTATCGAGTTCAAAACCATAGCCTTGAACGCGTGAAAACTGCTAAAACTCCGAAGCCAAAAACTCCAAGGACGCCAAAGCCAATTAAAAGTGCGAGATTGAGAAAGCAAAGCGTAAAACCGGCACAAAAGACCGTCGCCAAATCAAGTGCAGTGGAAAAAACGCCACTTGTTGGACCGAAATCGTACGCACAGGTTGCGTCAGACGAAAACAAGGCAAGATCGCTCACAACAAATGCGATGGCTCAGATCCTCACTGTAGCCTTGGAATAACTTGAGGATCAGACTAAAATTAACAAGTTAATATAATAAGCTTATAATTTTTTGTTCCCACCTTGCTGGCAAGAAGATTGCGCAATTTTCCTTAGTCTTACTTACTTACTTAAGGAGTGTTCCCACTAAGGCACTTCTCCTTGCATCCGGACGGCAGCGGAGGAATTCCCCAGATGGAATCAACGGTGGCGTCCATAGTTCCAGTCAGGCCGAACTACTTAGTGAACACCTTATATGGGCTACTACGACGTATTCGGAGCTCAGGCCTATAAGGAGCGGGCTATCCGGCTCTCCGTCCTTAGAGCTAAGCAAAGGATCTGATCCTCCAGGTTGGGGGTCGTGCCGTCGGGGTGACTTCCCGGCCACGTAAAGAAACAGCAGTCACGAAGCGGAAACAAGCCTCGGATTCGGACGAATTTTCCTTAGTCTGCTATTCCGATTATGTTTATTGCCTTGTTTGATACAGGGTTTGATACAAGGCTTATCTTCTTCTTGTGATTTAGCCTTGTTTGAGTCAGAGGGCTTATCTTATTTTTGTATTACTTCGTGAGAGGAATCCGCCTTACGCTTCTTGCTATAGACCTTTTCTTTAAATTGGGATCGGACTCACCTGCAAATTCGTCTTCGTCCGTAAAGTATATCCGCTTGCTGGTCGGTTCGGTGTTGCACACTCTTTCGTTACCTCACAGTCTTTCGTTACACGAGTATTTTTAATATCATCGTTTTCTTTTCGCAGAGAGTCAACTTCCATTTTAAGACCCTGGAAGAGTCGCTCAATTTCAGTAAGCTTAGCTCGGAGTTAATTATTTTCCTTTTCTAAGCTTTTAATTTTCGCTGAGTCCTGGTTTACCAGTGGACTCCTTTTCCCGGATATGTTCGATTAGGTTGTGGTGATCGATTAAGCTTTGTCATCTTCTCAAAAGGATTTATAAGCAATAATAGGCTCTCCAACTGCCAAAAAGAACCACGTTGCGTGAAATGTGCCGGTAAACACCTTTCAACAGAGTGCAAACTAGACGTGCAGGGGAAACCATCCAGCAAATTTTCTAGGATGCAAAGTAGCCATAGAGCTGCAAAAGGGACGAGAAATCCTTCAAGAAAACTATCGAGTTCAAAACCCTAGCCTTGAACGCGTGAAAACTGCTAAAACTCCGAAGCCAAAAACTCCAAGGACGCCAAAGCCAATTAAAAGTGCGAGATTGAGAAAGCAAAGCGTAAAACCGGCACAAAAGACCGTCGCCAAATCAAGTGCAGTGGAAAAAACGCCACTTGTTGGACCGAAATCGTACGCACAGGTTGCGTCAGACTAAAAAGAGGCAAGATCGCTCACAACAAATGCGATGGCTCAGATCCTCACTGTAGCCTTGGAAAAACTTGAGGATCAGACTAACGGCCTTCTAAATAAAATAGACGAACTAGAAGTATTTCTTCGGAAAAACATTGATATTTGCGTGATTACGGGAACTCACCTTAAAAAGGTGTTTGGACCCAAAATAAAAAGTTACAATGCCTATCACGCACTTCACCCTTCGGAAAATTCGAGAGGAGGATCCTCCCTCTATGTCAAAAACTACATTAAACACATCAAGAACGCAGTAGTTGAGCTATAGACTGACTCTATGCAGATATTCAAGAACGCAGTAGTTGAGCTATAGACTGACTCTATGCAGATATTAAAACAGACTTTAGATTACAACATTTTATCTTGTTTTTTCCCGCTGGGACATAGACTGGTAGATGACGATATTGATTGCATGTACGGCTTAATTGGGTCAAATCTTATCATTGGGGGTGATTTTAACGCGAAGCTACTTTTTGGGGTTCAAGATGCATATAAGTTTTAAGGCTTTGATGCAAGATGCAATTCAACAAGAGGCAGATTACTATACAAAAACAGTATGAAACGTGGGGTAGACTTTTTCTCCATGAGAAACCCAACATATTGGCCAAGCCAAAAGAAAAAAAAGCCTGACCTTGTCGACTTCTTCATCGCTGAAGGCTACCCCAAATATCTTACGCGAATCGAAGAGTGTTATGATCTTAGCTCAGACCACTCAGCAGTAATCTTGAAGATGGGCGAAAGCCTACCCAAAAAAGAGAGAGCTCCTAGATTAGCCAACAAAAAGACGAACTGGGACGCCTTCAGAAAAGTCTGTAAGAAGGGTGTTGGCTTGAATGTGTCATTGAGAACTCTACTCGAATTCGAATTTATCGGTCGAAACTCTTAATTTTTTTTTCCTACTCCCGACTTTTTCTGCAGGCGTTATCATAGATTCTTTCAATAAGCTTGGAAATACACCCGTTACCAATAATTTGTTTATTCCAGTTATCTAGGATCTTTCCAGGACTTATATTTTCAAAGTCTCCTTTGTTTTCAAGGGTAGCGACGACTGTTTAAAGTTTGTAATTTAAATATTGTTTCCACCTTCCCAATGGAGTTTTGATGTTCAATATTTACAATTGAGTCATTAATATCTTTAACGCTTTTCACAAAACACTCGTTAAATTTATTCGCGATTTTCAGTTCATCTTTATGTTCCTCACCGTTAAAGGTAAAAGTTTTTATTTTACTTCTGGCCTGTTTGAGAACGAGTTGTTTTATTTCATGCCACATTTTCTTCTATCCTGTCCACGTGCCTGTCCGATTTTTTGGCTAATTTATTGGTTTTTTTCATTGTTAATTTGGACTTTATGACTGTTTCTTGAAAACTAAGTAATTTGAAAAACAATGCTAATTCAATTTTATAAAAAAAATTTCATAATGCATAATTTTTTCGAACCTGTACCAGTTTATAAAGCAACTCTGGCTTTAGTGAAGATAAATGTCCGTTTTCAGCAGTTAGAAGACCCATCAACGCTTTTCTTCAATTCATAAGACCAACTTAGCTGAAAAAGGAATGAAAATCGGAAAACCAAATAGTTAAAGATGATGAAATGACAACATAAAATACATCTTCCATTGCATATCTATATTTATACACTATTCCACAGGAATGGAGTATATTAAAGTTGATACAGGCGGAAATGTAATATAGAGAAATAATGACGATATACCTCCAAGACCTTAAGGGCATATGATCGAGACCGAATTCTGAGTCGAATGAGCCATGTCCATCCGCCTGTCTGTCCGTATGTCACCAAATTTTTAGGCCTTACATTTTGTGCTAGAAAGCTGAAATTTTGTACGTAAGCTCTCTTTCATTCGAAGCAATGCAAGTGTTAAAATTTTCCGCCCACAGACACGCCCACAATCGGTCTAAATGTGCAACAACCTCCGATGCTTACAAGACTGTAAGACGTCGTGAAAAGCTGAAATTTATTATTTAGCATCAGTCCCTAAACCACCCCTTGTGGGCGTGGCATCGATTGAAAGTGTAATCTTTCACATGCAATTTATTTAATATTTTCGTTCAAAATCGAAAAAACTTTACTTAATATATTATGTAGAATACAATTTTTTTTAAATTTCTTTGATACAAAGTTTTGGGCCACGCCCACATTTGGAGGCAGAATTTAAGAAAAACCTCTAATTTTCCAGAAAACATGGATTTCGACTACTTTTTAGGCTAACTTAAGTAAGGATAAAAAATAAAATTTAGAACATTCACCGGGTTTTTACCAGATTACGTTCCTACAAAGTTTTTGGCCACGCCCATTTTTAGAGGCTGATATTACGAAATTGTTGAATTTTACCCAAAAAATTACATTTTTGGCATCTAATTAAAGAGCAATTGTTCAAATGCAATTTATTCAATATTTTTGTTCCAAATCGAAAAATTTGTATTAAATATGTTATGTAGAAAATATTATGTTCTACATTTGGTTCATACAAACCTTTGGGCCACACCCATATTTAGAGGCGCAATTCCATAAAGACCTATAAATTTCCAGAAAAACATGGATTTCGACTGTTTTTAAGCTTTACTAAGTATAGAATAAGAAATAAAATTTACCACATAATGAACATCGAATACTATTTCAGAATTCGTTCATACAAAGTTTTCGGCCACGCCCATCTGTAGAGGTCAATTCCACAAAATTTTTTACTTTGAACCAAAAAATTACAGTTTTGCGTAGATTTTAGCCGCAAACTTGGATATTTCTATGCTAATATTGATTTTCGGTTAAAGGGCTTGGACATACCACGCCCCTTTTTTTTTAAAAAAGTGAAAGAAAAACTTAAAAGGAAGGATTTTTTTTTATTTAAATGATGCATAAATCGTAACGGGATGGGGATGGAAAACACGAAAATAAACGAGTGGAAAGGAGAAAAGGAATGGAAAGGAGAATAGGAAAAGGAATAGTCTGTAACGGTCCTAACGGAAGCTATTATAGCACTTACTCACTGGTTTTTTTTTTAAATTTCACGCAAATTATTGAAAAAAGCGAAATGCTAGGGAATTTGAAAAGGGCAGTAAAAGAAAACAAGTGAGTAAGTGGAAGCGTTCGTTTGTAACCAATTTCTGAATGGTTGAAGGACCCAGAAGGTTTTTTGGACTGAATTCATTCATTAACAGCCAATTGTGTGTATTGACCACCCCTCCCCAAAAATGGGCGTCTTTTAAACTTAGTTCGTTAGAAACGTGGGGAAATGTGTTAAAAACGAAAATTAAAGCCAAAAAAACTGTTCGTTTTTTTTCTAAAAACGCCACCTAAAAGTGGGCGGAGCTTAAAAGTTTGTATGAAACAAACTTATGGAATGCCAAAATCTTTTATAATTCTTATACAAAATTTTTTTTCGATTTAGAGTAAATTCTCAGTTCATTCTTAATCAGGTTCAGAATCGTTGTAGATCAGGTTTCCAATAACACTGTAAGAGTGGGCATGGTCGATGGTGTGGGCGATTCAATTTTCATCGTGTTAAAGTCTTATAGCCGCAATTTCTATACACCGAAATTTGAGTTCCTATACCTTGTTTAAGTTGGTCAAAAGGTCTTTTGAAATTAAATGTGTCACATTGAATCCTATTGTGGACGTTGCCGGTGGAGCGGCGAGCAATTTTTTAACCTAAAAAAAGACGTTGTGCCGGCTTTGTTTTCTTTATTAGGTTAATTATTGAGGATCAACTTATTCAGTTGTATTCTAGCTAAATGCTAACGCTTTCAAGATTTCTGCACGGAAGCCTTACATATATTTTTGACACCCCTGCTGGGACACCTGAGAGGCTGGGTTGGCGCCGATCAATATCTACACTACCGTATTCCTCGAGCATTCAGAACTCCAGTATTGAAATTTGTCTGTAGACAATTTAATATCTTTGGGTCCCGCACATAAAGCAAGAGGCTGAAAAAATGCTCGTGGCTTTAGAGTTCTACATCGAGTTTATGGTTTATGTGCCAACAACTTCAATCATAATTCTTATTTCTATATATGTCACTGCCCCGCCTGCTTCCGCCACATCTTAAGGAGCAAAGATTGATTAATCAAAAAAAATTCCACGAACGCTTTCTTATTAATCAGCAAGTTTATCTGTATAAAAAAAAACATCTTCATCGTAAAACTTTTTCATCAATCAATCACTTCCTTTTTGCATAATTAAATAAGTTATTACCCTAATAGGTTTTTCTCCTAGCCAAATATACTCAATAATTTAGCAACACTTCAATATTCACCTAACGTATCGCCTTTGATTCCAATTAAAGAGATGCATATGAATTCTTAGCATCAAATACACCCATAGTCCCTATAGCTCTATAGCTTAACCATATATCGTTCTTTCATCGTAATAATGAACTATTATCGATGTTTATCGCGTGAATCCTTGAATTCGTTGTCTCACTCCCACTTTTCTCAGCTATAAGACAGCTTCCGAAATCCGGACTCCAGATCCTACAACAACAGAAAAAAAAACAGGAAACCTGAAGAATTTTGCTGAGAGTAATTATATAAATATTTTTTTTTTCTAACAACAACCCGTCTGGCGTAATGAGCCATTTCCTTTCCTATCCGAAGCATTTAATCTATCCCTGTTTTGCACAAGACTTCCTCCTAACGGAAGCTCAAGAAATAAATGATCGCTCGCGAGTAAGAAAATAGTCGAAAAAAAAGAAAATAATTAATTTTTCTTGTGGTTCAATACCTCCCTTAGAAAAATTAATCACATTCCTCTGAACGGACCGTGGAAAAGTAAAAGGAATTAAAAAAATCATTGACATCGATTTCTTTGGTAAAAAGATTATTAAAGAAATTCTTTGAAAGAGCGGTATTGCGGTTGTGGCATATGGGAGAAAGACTTTTCAGGTGCATTTTTTTTTAGAGTGCATTTAACATCTTTTCATAAAGGACATTCTTGTGAAGCAGACAATTTCTTTTTTGCTTATTGCTGGGGCATAGGTATGCGCATGCAAGTAACATTAAGAAAATGATCAACTAACAACTTTCTATTTAATGAGTACTTCCGTAAATCATTTATTTTTCGGCACTCAAATAGGGTAGGTAACCTCCAAGATTGGGAAACTTAGGTAGCGAATGATTTTTTTTTCAAAACAACAATAATTTTTAAAAAACTTAAGTTTTCTAGCACTTAACTGCTAGCTTGGTCTTTAGTTAAGATTTGTATTCCGTGAAAGCTGAACTTTTTATAGTGCTCTCAGTATTGAACAAAAAAAACTCTTTGGGTCAAATGTGAATTTTTCTTCATGTTTGGATATTTATTATTATAACCTTAAAAAGGTGAACGATACTAAAAAGCCCCTTTAGGAGGCGCTCACACTTCAACATCTGCCAAAAAGAAGTTGAAGTGTACCTACATCTCCCTAGATTTTGTTCTTTTAAAATGAACCCAAGCTGAACCCAATTATAATAACCATAGCGCATAGGTTTACGTGTAAACTATTTTTAAATACTTTAAATTAAATAACATCACTTTATTTCTCTGCCAGGCATTGTTCCAAAATCAACCTTAAGGCTATATGATTTATGGAAACACCAGTGAAAACCCATTAGGATGTCCACTAATGAGAGTATGTATGTATATAAAACTAATGGATGCCCCCGCGTGGTCGGAAGCGCAACAAAAGCAGACTAATTTTAATATTGCATTGGGGAAATTGTTGTATGAAATTGTTTTCGCATAACAAAACTGTTGGAGTAGCCTCATAAAGTTTTTGTCCAATAACGACCATAACTGGATGGTTTTCATTTTGAGAAAATGGATGGTTAGGTGAAGGAATAGGACCGCATGTGCCTGCAGAACAGATCCACATAATTATCATTTAAATATTATATGCATGTTTATATTTATGAGATGTTTATTTGCGAATAAGGTGCTGGATGGACGATTACATGTCCTTCTAATTTAACGCCTGGTGCAAAGTATATTGACATTTAATTTTGGAGAGGGTAGTAAATCGATTTATTTGCTATCTTTGTCGGGTATCTGAATCTATACAAACCTTCTTGAACTTTTTACGGATACAACAAAGTAAAAATAGGTGAGACTTAAAAAATGCGGAAACTAAATTTTCAATTTTCAACCAGGTTATATTTGATTTCACTGGTCGACCCAATAAAATTTCTCATTGACTTCTTTTAACTAACAAACATTGACATTTTATTTATTATTGAAAGTTGAAAAATTACAACAATTTAATATTCAACAAACATTATAATAATTATTAATAAGCATTTCAAACACAGCCGGCGAACATAGTCAGGAACATTCATTTATTGTGATGCTTAAATTACTGGCAACTCCTCCTACGGTTTCCTATAAGAGAAAAACTATTTGAAATACAAATGAAAGCATACACACAGTATCAGAACTTACAATTAAAATCTTACAAAAATTGCGAGCTACTTATATTGATTTAATTAAATTTTCTATTTATTTTATTAATCTTAAAGTTTACTTAGTAATAAACAAATACTTAATACTGTTTTCATTTCAGATTCCGTAGAGTTAATTCGGTAAGTTTTTTTTTTCTTTCAAATGTCTATGCTTCCTTAAGTTGTTAATCGACACCGATCAAAAGTTTTGTAGCAAAAAAGTAGTTGAAGAACAGTGTTGAAAAAAGGAGTAGGTCAGTGTGTGTGACTATTTCGTGGGATGTCTGGGTTCAAATCCTACCTCTGTCACCTGAAAAAAGACTTCAGAAAGAAGAAAATTGAAACGTTAACTAACCAAATACTGAGTTTTCATAATAATTTCTAATTTTTGCAAAATATTAAAAAGTTTTTGAGAAATAATGAATGGAAAATATGTGCCCGTTTGCAACGTGTTTAACGTCGTCAGTTTTTAATTACTTCATTAAAAAAAAGCCGGTATTAGGCAAACATCTATAGCAAAAGCTAAAATCAAGTTTTGGTTTAACCGTTTAAAACTGCGGTTTTGACCGGTTTTTTTCAAAAAAAGAGCGTGAAAAAAATTTGGTTCCCCCTCTATCTCCGATGCTATTTGAAAAAAAATTACACACATCAAAAATTATTTGCAATTTTCGGGAAAATTATAGAAATTTTTTCATAATGCAGAACCTGAGATTTACAATCCCTCCGAGAGTATCTTTTCTTTTGAAAAACTTCTCGAAAATGCCGTTCGGATTCGGCATTTGTATGTGTAGAAATAAACACACACAGCATACATTGTTGAAAAGTTGAAAGAAGTTGAGAAAAACTATTTTTCAAAATATTCTGGTATCTTAACGGTAAAACCGATTGCAATGAAATTTGGTTTGTATATAAAACGTATGAAAATTTCTTAGAATTTTTAATAAATTTCAAAAATCTCTAACTTAAGATTTTCTGAAACGGTTTAAAAAGCAAATTAAAAAAACCGCATTTTTAACCGATAACTAGTGTTAACCATCTGTCTCATTACTTTAGGACTACACTGTATGACGAGTGATAAAATCCCGATCACTCGGTTAGGTAGCAGGAGAAAATGACATCTGCGCAAGCAGCTCGACTGAGTGAAGATGGTGGTTGAGTAGATTGCGATTCATTCCATATCATCGGTTGCGGGCGCTCGGTCGAGTTTGTTTAACAGTCGCGGGTTAAGGATAGTTTATATAAGGACATCTTCAAACAAATCAGTTGTTGTTGTTAGTTAATATATCAGAAGTGGGATTAACCGAAAAAAAAAATAGGAAATAAATAAATAAAAACAGTGATACGTGCGTATATGAAACAGTTTTTTTTTGATAGGCTCTTCAGTGCCAGTGCGGTGCAGCTGCAACCTCCTTGTTTTTTTTTGCCGTTGCCTTGTCTTGTGTGTGTATCTATCGCCGAACGAACGGTTTGAGTGAGTGCGAATATTTTTTTTTGCTTTTGTTTTTTTTTTTCGTGGTTGTGTGGTGTCTGCTCCTGCTGCCTTCCTTCATAACTGCGCGCGTTGCCAAACGGGGGAAAAAAAAAAGAAAAAAAAGTACAAAGATGAATAACTTAAAACAAGAGCTCCAGGCATTAAAAAAGAAAAATGCGGAGCTAGAGAAGGAAGTGGCTGCTATCCGTCGAGGCAGTAGTGCGACCACAAGCGACACTTCCAGCCGTCCGGGTTGCTCCTCGGTTAGATTCGGGAGTGAGGAGATAAAACTGTTAATTCCGGCATTTAATCCCTCGCGAGGTGCAAGTGCGGAAGAGTGGGTCACTTTGATTGACCATTTAAGTCAAGTATATGACTGGGATGACCGTTCAACCCTTTTATATGCGTCCTTGCGGGTGGAGGAGGCAGCGGCACAGTGGCTGGCGGCACAGAGAGGGCATATCACAAGCTGGACTCACTTTAAAACCAGCTTGGTGATAGATTTCCCCTCTCTGGAAGACGAGACTGATGTGCTGGTGAGCCTTATGAAGAGGCAGAAGCAGCCAGACGAAAGCTACGAGAGCTACGTTTATGCGATGCTTGCACTGGGCAAGCGCGGTAAGTTGGCAACAAAATCAATCATTAGTTTCATTATTTCGGGGTTGGGCGACAGTGCGTTGATGGATAACGTCACTATGTCAAAATGTGAGTCCATTGGTGAGCTGCTCCAGCTTTTGAAGTCCCTCTCCAGGGTAAGAGAGCAAGCGAGCAGCCGACAAAAATTTAACACCACAGCTACCAAGAGTAAGAGCCAACTAATGTCGCCAGGGCCATCTACTAACATACGAAGAGATATAACCTGCTTCAAGTGCAGGAAGGATGGTCATTACGCGCGTGATTGTAGGGTTGATTATCACCAACCATCAATAACCAAGGTTTGTTTTAATTGTAAGGAGCCAGGCCACTTCGCGCGTAACTGTCGTGCAGCAAAAAGGCGCCCTTTTGCACCAGTCAATGAACCACCACATAAAATTCGTCGCCTTCTGCAGTACCAGGGTGATGGGGGTTTGACGAAGAAAATAAAGGTAGGCGATTTCGCAATCACAGCTTTCCTAGACCTTGGTAGTGACTGTTCTACTATACGAATTGATGATGCCAGGCATCATAGCTTCGCACACGCGCCATGTAACATAAAGCTGGATGGTTTTGGTGGAGGTACGACACAAGTAGTAGGCAAAACAAGGCAAGTTGTGACCGTGGGTGAAGTTTCGATGCCTATTGACATATACGTTGTCGAAAACAACGCACAAGACAGTCCAATGATCTTAGGACTAAACTTCCTTGATTCGCCGAATGTATGTGTAACAAAAAAATTTGGTACCCTCGAAGTTACAAAAATTAAGGACAAACCATCTGTTCCGTGACTAGATCCCTTACAACTAACACTTAAGCGAATTGAAATTAAAGAAAAAGACATTAACATTGGTGACGCCGGCAGTGACGGGGGTCACTTAAGCCAATTACTTTTAATTCTTAACGAAAATCGGGAGTGTTTTGCTTCAAATTTAAGTGAGCTAGGAAAAACTAACGCTATATTTTTAAATTTAAAGCTTAAAGAAGACAATGTAATTAGGCATAAGCCATATCGCGTGGCTTATAATGAGCAAATTCATCTTGAAAATATCATAGCGGAACTCTTTAAAAATGATATTATCGAAGACTCTTCATCAGAATATGCCAGTCCAGCTTTGTTAGTCAAAAAGAAAAACGGTACGTACAGACTATGCGTTGATTATAGAAGACTAAATACCATTACAATCCGTGAAAATTTCCCTACCCCTAACATAGAGGAACAAATAAATCTTATGTGCGATGGAAAAGTGTTTATAGTTCTGGATTTGATGAGTGGGTATTATCAAATTCCAATTCAGGAAGACTCGAAATATCTTACAGCTTTTGTCACTCCCCAAGGGCACTATCAGTTCAAGCGTGTCCCCTTTGGGCTTACAAATGCCCCAGCTTGTTTTATGAAACTCATGAATTTAATAGTTCGCCGGTTACCATCGAAGCATATTTTAATTTACATGGACGATATCGTAATCTTTGGGACAGACACGGCCTCCGTTCTAAAGCTTTTAAAGCAATTTTTGGACATTCTTAAGGAATTTAATCTTACACTAAATTTATCAAAATGTACCTTCTTTGCCTCAAAAATAACATATCTTGGTCACGAGGTCAGCGGCAAAGGAGTTCAACCTGGCAGCTTTAAAGTGGAAGCCGTGAAGCTTTTTCCAACCCCTGCAGAACCAAGGCAAGTAAGACAATTCCTGGGACTTTCAGGTTATTTTAGAGGATTTATTAAAAATTATGCCGAGATAGCCGCACCATTAAATAGTCTTTTGAAGAAAAACGCTAAATTCGTTTGGTCTGATAGGGAACAAACCTCATTCGATACGCTGAAAAGTAAACTTTGTGAAGCTCCAGTCCTGGCCATATACAATCCTGTGTTGAATCATGAAATACATACTGACGCCTCCGCATTGGGCCTTGCAGGTGTGCTCGTGCAAGGCGATAATTCTGGCGGAAAACGAGCAGTCTCTTACTTTAGTCGGGCAACTACTGAATTAGAAAGCAAATACCACAGCTACGAACTCGAGGCACTAGCGGTTGTCGAAAGTCTCCAACGATTTCGTTTTTATCTGCTTGGAAAAAGGTTCACTATTTTCACTGATTGTAATTCCCTTAAATTGACCCAAGACAAAAAAAATTTATTGCCAAGAATAGCTCGCTGGTGGCTAAGAATACAGGAATATGACTTTAGCCTGGAGTACAAGACGGCAAGTCAAATGCAACATGCTGATGCCTTAAGCCGTAACCCAGTGGAACCAGCAGTTGAAATGGAGGAAGTAGGTTTAAATATCAATATTATTGGTATGCAAGAGACGGATTGGGTCTCAACACTTCAGTACAATGACCCACAGCTGAAGCACATCAGGGAAATACTATCCGGCGATAACAAAAAGGACCGCGCACGAAAATCACTCGAAAAGGAGTACTGTCTGAAATCTGGTCGTCTCTTTAAAAATACAGGTGATGGTCCTCGTTTTGTCGTTCCTCATGGTGTAAGGTGGCGAATTATAAAATCCTCTCACGATGACATAGGTCATTGCGGTATAGACCGTACCATTGAACACATTCGAAAACAATACTGGTTTCCAAAAATGCGACGCATTGTTCAAAAATATCTTTCCAGTTGTGTCCCCTGCTTGTACAACAAACGTGCAAAAGACGAGTCAAGATATCAGATTCATCCGATCAAAAAGCATCCAATTCCATTCTTTACTATACACATTGATCATCTCGGACCTTATGTAAAGAGTTTAAAAGGAAATCAGTATGTGTTGGCCTTAATCGACTCTTTCAGCAAGTTTGTGATCCTAAGAGCCGTAAAGGACACCACTGCTAAAGCGGTAGTTCGAATTCTTACAGATTTAACGCAATTTTTTGGGTTACCCTCTCGCATTATCTCGGATAAGGGAACGGCGTATACCGCAAAGTTATTCAACGCCTATTGCAATGAAAATGGAATTAAACACATATCGACTGCAGTTTGCACACCCCGTGCTAATGGACAAATTGAACGATACTTCCGCACTATTGGCACTGCAGTTTCAACTATGGCAGCACGAACGGATGGACGGGATTGGGATGCTAACTTACCTGCCATACAATGGGGATTAAACTGTCTCAAACATCGGATAACAAATCAAACACCACAGGAGATTCTATTCGCCTTCAAACCAAGGAATTCGCTGAAAAACCAATTAAGCCTAGTCTTACAAGGCGATGACTCCGACGATGAAGAAGATAACATCCCATTAGATGTTTTACGGGACCGAGTCAGACAGCGAGTTGAGACGTTGCAAGCGAAACAAGCCGAAAAGTATAACTTAACTCACCGTGAGCCGCAAACGTACCAGGTTGGGGATATGGTGCTAATACGAGCTGCCTATACAGCTACTGGCCAATCAAGAAAACTTTTACCCCGGTTTAAGGGACCGTATGAGGTCAAATGTATCCTATCAAATGACCGATACGTAATTGCAGATTCCGCCGTGACTCAGGTGTCACAGAGACCATATGAGTCGGTCCATTCTGCGGATCGTTTGAAACCATGGTGCTCTTTAGACGATTGTGATCTGGAAGGCTTAGATAACGACGAAGATCTTGATGATGAGTCAGATAATGATGATTAAAAAGTTAAACCTTCTACTTTATACCTTGCTCTTCTATTTTTTTTCTTTTAAATGAATTTTATATTAAATTATTTTCTATTTTAAGTGGTTCAACCCAATCAATCAAAAATGAATTTTGTGCTTTTATTTTATTTAATACTGAGTTACAATTAAAATTATTCGATTTTAAATTGCATTTGAAATGGCTCTGTTTCATTGGAAATTATTTGAGAAGAGATTTATTTTTCAGGGAAGAAAAACGAGATTAATAAGTAAGTTAACAAGGGTTGAGTTTGATTGGCTGTGATCATGCCGAAGGTAAGATTTTATTGGCTATGATCATGCCGGAGATTGATTTTGAGTGGCTGTGATCATGCCCAGGGTTGCGTTGAACGGCTGTGATCATGCCGAAGATCGAGTTTAATTGGCTGTGATCATGCCGGAGGTTAAAATTAAATGGCTGTGATCATGCCGAGGGTGAACAAAAATAGCTGTGATCATGCTATGGTTGAAACTGAATTGGCTGTGACCATGCCGAGAGTGTAATAAGATTGTTGCTATAAGACGTTTCATTAGAAAATAATTGAATTAGGGATAGTTCAGATTGTAGTTTAGTATGACGGTAGCCAGGAAATCACTGAGGGCAGTGATATGTCGGATGGCCGAATTGTTAACCATCTGTCTCATTACTTTAGGACTACACTGTATGACGAGTGATAAAATCCCGATCACTCGGTTAGGTAGCAGGAGAAAATGACATCTGCGCAAGCAGCTCGACTGAGTGAAGATGGTGGTTGAGTAGATTGCGATTCATTCCATATCATCGGTTGCGGGCGCTCGGTCGAGTTTGTTTAACAGTCGCGGGTTAAGGATAGTTTATATAAGGACATCTTCAAACAAATCAGTTGTTGTTGTTAGTTAATACTAGGGAACCTGTGCACTTGTATTGTATTGGGGGAAAACCAATGCTAGTGCAAACTATTTGAGAAAAATATAGTGGGACTGAAACGGTTTTACAGATACGCGTAAAATAAATGATTTTAGCTGATTTGCTTTTTTCTAACAAATGCCTATAACTGCTAAGTTGTTTCCATCTTAGCAACTAACTTTTTCGGGCGGTCCGACATTTCACACTGGATAGGTTGGCCACGTTCCTTAATTGTGGTTCAAAGTGTTTAAACACAAGTAACAGAGAGTCTATTGCAGACAATTAAACTGCTTTATAAATATAAGTTAAAACTATACAAGCAAACAAAAATCGTAAGATTAAAACTTAATTCTACGCAAGCATAAACCACTTGACAAGCCAAAATATGTAAAAATTTTGAAAACAAAAAACCCGTTGGTTACTTTTTCAGCTTTATTAACAAAACAAAATTATTTGTCACCCTGCATTTCAATAAAAAATTTCAGTACCCTAACTTAGAATTAACCTAAAGATAGAAGACTTAAAAAAAAAATTATTTCAGTACATGCCTACCTTAAAATAGTCGGAGAGCTGGTGAACGTTTTGATCACGTCATTTCGGTACATGAAATTCATATATTTTTAGCGGTCTGTCCAAAATTGGCTAAAGGACCTAAAATGGTATCGCTACGTTGTCCGTCCGTCCATGCAATCGTGTTGTAACTTCCGAACGGTAAGTCATAGAAAGACAAAATTTGGTGTCCTTTAAAACTACGGAAATAGTCAGAGAATCCAACGAAGGTAATTTTTTTTAACCAGCAACAACGGTTTAATAACAGTGTGAAATTGAATGGATTAAATGTTTTTCAATACTTTTTTTAAGAAGATAAGCATTAAACGTTAATTTAAAAATTTAATTTTTTCAAAACATTGAAAAGCTTTTGAGAAATGAAGATGGGTGACGTTTTTCAAAGTGTTTGCGGCCAATTTAAAGCAACCCAAAGCAAACCAAGTGCTTAAGTCAAATTTTTCTGAAAGAGTCTTAACACTGCCGAAATAAGTGTAAACGAATTACCAAAAATAAGAGTAAACAATTTTTACACTAGCTGCACAATAAAGGTTAGCCTCCACCTACAGCAAAAGCCGATGGACCGCTCTGCGTATGCCTTCATACTTTCGGTCTTTTTTTTTGTTTAACACGTACTAGTGGTCAAAAAAATTAACGTCTGGCAGGTGTCTGTTGGTGCGTTTGGGCTAGGCTTAGGCCAAAGACGTAAAAAAACCTATGCGGTCACGTAATTTCGGCAAGGCTGAATTTTGTTTTTACTTATTACCGTTCTTATGAATAAAATTTTTCCAACCCGATTTTTCGGTCGGGTCTAAATGGATACCAAACGAGCTTAAACGTGCATAAAATTGGAGGCAATCACGTTATAATGGCAAGTAGTCCAGTTAAATCGTTTTTTGGGTATAAGAATACATTATTGAGCATAAGAATACTTCTTATACTCAATAAAGAAGTATTTTTCGCGGGCTTTGTATGGTTTTTGCTGAATCCGATTTTCAACTTTGCTACTTCCCATGACCATGGCTTCACCTCGAAAATCGCAAAGAAGTCTATCTGTTTTTAGTCTTTTGCGAAAAAGTTGTAGAAATGCCCAGTTATCTAGATAGACCGCAATGAGTAAAATAAGGACGTTTAAATTTCCTATAAAAGCATAACTTGGATGTGTTTTTTGGTTCATAAGTTTGGCAGCTAGAGCTCGTTGAAAATGACAAAAATTTTGAAAAAGCAGTTTTCCCGTTAAAGAAAATGTGCACTATTCGAGGAAGACCATTAGGTATACACGAAACAAAGAAGATAAAATTCTCTATAGGACCGTATCTTAGATGTGTTTTTCGGCTTATATGTTTGGCCGTTAGAGCGAACTTAACAATGACGAACATTTACTAAATTTCGAAAATCCTGTTTTAGCGGTCCATCCAAAAATGGAAAAAGGACCTCTTATGGTATCGCTACGTTGTCCGCCCGTCCGTCTGTCCGTCCAATCGCCTTATCACTTCTGAACGGTAAGTCGTAGAAAGACAAAATTTGGTGTGCGTATAAACTGCGGAAATAATGTGCGTATAAACGGCTTATCGCTCAAAATCAATATTGAACGCATGTATAAAGCAACTCAAAGTTAACCAAGTGCTAAGGTCATATTTTTCAAAAACCGTTTCAATACTGCAGTTTTGACGCATTTTCGAAAAAAAAATCGCAAAAATGCATAAAAAAACGTGTGTCCCACCCCCCTTATATCCGGTGGTGTTTGGTGGAATTCTAATAAAAAAAATTAAAAAATTAAAAAATAATATAAAAAATTTTAAGAAAAATTATAGCGGATTTTGAAATTTCAAAATCTTCTGAGATTTAACTGAAAAACATAAAAGCATTTTCAAAAACAATTTTTTTAAGTCTACTAGTAGCTTAACGGTATAGGCGATCTTTTTCAGATTCGATTAAAGTAAAAAGTTTAAAAAAAGAACGAAGACTGCGTTAAAATTTTTTTAACTTGACGTTTTCATCCTAAATTTTTAAAAGCCTATTTAAAAAACGAAATAAAAAAGGAGCTTGTTTTACCGTTTGCGAATAAACCAGTGGCTATAGGATTAAAAACAAACACCCCAGTGCTGCTGGTTGTGCTTTTGGAAAAAAGTTTAACTGAAAAAAACTTAAAAATATTTGTTTAATAGATTTGAAATTTAAAAAATTATAAAAAGGGTCAAAAGCACGCATGTCTTCCCCTCTATCTCCCAAACGGTACAAAGTATAGTTTTTTAATTAACACCGGGTATAGTCCATCTTCTTAAATTTCATACAAAACTATAGCAGACTTCGAATATTCAAAAACTTCGAAGATTTAACTGAAAAACGTGAAAACATTTTGAAATACTTTTTTTTTAAAGACTTCTAGTTCCTTAACGGTTATGACCACCTTCTTTAAATTTGGCTGAAGTATGTAATGTTTAAAAGGCAAGCGAACTGCATTAAAAACGTTTCGACCGTTTTCGACCCTAAGTTTTTAAGCCCCTTCAAACAAGCGAAATAAAAAGGAGCATATTTTTACCGCTCTCTCAGAAATCCATGTCCGCAGAATTTGAGAAAAGTGGCGAATGCTAGTACAGGTGGTTGTAAAATTGATTAAAAAGTCTAACGGTAATTAAAAATAATCGAAATTGCTGTTTTATGGGTTTAAAATTATAAAATTCCTAAAAAAGGCCAAGAAAGAGTATGTTCTTCCCTCTATTTGCCAGCCTATTTTTAGAGTAACGAAACCCAATATAAGAACAGTAGGAAACAGTACAGAACCCAACAGGAACACTACGAAAAAAGTATATTACAGACTGTAAAATATATCCAGAAATAGTTTTAATAAATAAATAGAATGTTACACAAACTGCGCAATATAAATGACTATAACCTTCAACAAAAGCCGACGGACCGCTCCGCGTATGTCTTCATAATTGACGGTCTTTTTTGTTACTTTATCGCTTGCAAGTGAAAAAACTATGCATGATATAAAAAAAAACATTAAGCCAAAACAACCATAAATCTTATACACATTCCACAATATTGTCGCTTTTTTTGGCCAAACCATATAGCAACACGAACACATTGAAATTTGTATCATCCGTACAAAATACTTGTTGTACGGATGATACAAAGTACTTAACCATAAAAGCTATAACAATAAATTAATTACACTTTTAAAATTTCAATGTGGCGTAGTTGCAACAAAAAAAATTACCGTAGTAACAAAAAAAAACAGTATTTTTGAATTTTAGAAAATCTTCGTCATTGTTGAGCGCGCTCTAACGGCCAAACTTATAAGCCGAAAAACACATCTAAGATACGGTCCTATAGAGAATTTTATCTTCTTTGTTTCGCGTGTAATGGTCTTCCTCGAAAAGTGCACTTTTTTTACTTTTTACCCAAAAACTAAAAAAGGTAGACATTCCATTATTAAGATTGGAGATTTTTTTCTCATTAAGGAAAAATATTTTTTTGTCATTATTACACAATTTTGTCAATTTGATGGAATGGTTTTGTTGGACGTATTTTGATATAAGTTGTTCACACCAACATTTTTCTCAATTATACCAGGGTTTTATTTTCAGTGTAGCAGGCGAAAGCCATATAGATTGAGCGAAAAAAAATCTTCTCTATATTTTCCTGCAACCGTCAGAAATGATTTAACTGAAGAAATATAACTTTTCAATTTGGTGTTGTTTTTATATACGGTTGACAAAAAATATTGACAAAGTTGTGTAATTTGTAGAAAATGAAAGCTGTCTAAGCAAAATGCAGAGTTTTTATTCAAAATTTAAGTGTAGTTTTTGAGTTACAAGCAAAAAAGCAACGAGGAAACGGGATTTTTATACCCTATTTCACAGGAATGGAGTATATTAAGTTTAATACAGGCGAAAATGTGACACAGAGAAGTAATAAAGATATAACTCCAAGACCTTAAGGGTATATGATCGAGACCGAATTCTGAATCAAATGAGTCATGCCCGTCTGTCCCTCCGTCCTTATGTCACCAATTTTTAGGCCTTAAATTTTGAACTAGAAAGCTGAAATTTTGAATGTCCGACCCAGAGTTCCCTTCCTGTATAGACCTGTCCTTAATAAGCTAGCTAAGTGTGATATTAAACAAATATTCACCGGTGATGTTTTGTATGCAAGAACTAATTTAGAACCATTCGACTTTTCCTATATCCCATATCAAATTCGCAAATAAAATGGAAAAATAAATACATTGTCCTGTTTATTAAAACGCTTAGATAAGGAAGCAGAAGCGCTGCAGCTAAGTGCAGAAAACACCCACTAAACCCTAAACTTAAGAATTATTATAATAAGCTCTGTAAACTGGTCCGAAAAAATACTGAGGAAACGCGCAATAAGTTTTACCTTGATTCATTCCAACGTGCCAAGGGTAATATTAAAAAGGAATGGAATATAGTGAACGAGATTCTTGGCAAAAATAAACAAAAAAATAATATTGATAGTCTGGAAACTGGTGGTGTTTTATTAACAGATCCGAAAAGTATCTCAACCAGATTTAATTCTTACTTCTCTGAAATTTCCGAAAAATTAAAGCCATCTTTAGGTCATCATTCAAGTTGCAGTTGCTCCGAATTTTCGGATAGATCTCATGGCAGAATGCAATGTAATAGCTTTGTTTTTCAACCTTTTACTTCTTTCGAAATCTATAAGGAAATAATGACTTTAGAAAACAAAAAATCTTGCACTAGTGATGGTATATCGAGCTCGTTATCAAAAAGAATTGGTTTGAATATTGTTGACGTTTTATGCTACCTATTTAACTTAAGTGTTCAGTGCGGTTGCTTTCCCACTCATCTCAAATC
Organism: Neoascia interrupta; assembly: GCA_947623515.1. Classification (NCBI taxonomy): domain Eukaryota; kingdom Metazoa; phylum Arthropoda; class Insecta; order Diptera; family Syrphidae; genus Neoascia; species Neoascia interrupta. The sequence goes on along the minus strand of OX392462.1, from coordinate 57,910,186 downwards.
TGCTGAAATTATTCCACTTTTTAAAAAGGGCAATAAAAAGGATATTGGAAACTACAGACCTATTTCTTTGCTACCTACATTCTCTAAAATCTTCGAGAAACTGATTAAAACACGCATCGTTGGTTTCTTAGATAAAAACAACTTTTTTAACGGAAATCAGTTCGGATTCAGAAGGGGTATGTCAACGGAGGACGCTATTCTTTGTGTTTGTTCTCAGTTATATGAGAGCATGAACTGTAACAATTCCACAATGGCGCTCTTTCTGGACATGACCAAAGCATTTGATATGGTCGATCATGACTTACTCCTTAAGAAGTTATATCGAGCTGGCTTCCGGGGAATATTTTACAAGTGGCTCACTTCATACTTAAAGTGTCGGAAGCAAAGAGTCTCCGTAAATGGAATTTTTAGTGAATTCAGTTTCTTAAAAAATGGAGTACCACAAGGTTCAGTTCTTGGCCCTCTACTGTTTTTAGTTTATATCAACTCTTTATTCGAACTAAACCTGAATGGATCCTCCACGGCCTTTGTGGACGACGTAGCCCTCACTTATCAATGCAAGACAATTTTTGAATGTGTTCTGAAGATTTTGGAAGATCTGGAAACACTAAGGTTTTGGTTTGCTGAACATAAGCTAATTGTTAGCGAAAAAACAAAGATCATGTCTTTCAAAATATCGGCAAATATTTTGCAGGATTTCAATATCTATTTTCATGCCCATGATTGCGAAAAGTTTTGCTTGCCTATACATAGTTGTGGAAAATGTAATTTTGTTTGTAACAACCAGTGCTCAGCAAATTGCTTTAAAATTGAGTCGGTACAGAATTTTAAATACCTCGGTGTGACAATCGATAATAATCTAAATTGGAAAGAACATATTCGCACAATTAAATCTCATTTGCTCCTGACGACACGAAAAATGTATCTTATTAAACCATTCTGCTCCAAACAAGTTCTAAAGTCAGTATACTATGGTCTTTCTCACTCTAAATTGCAATATGGCATAACCAGTTGGGGCGGTTCGTATTTTACGTCAGTTGGATCATTATTAATTGCTCAAAAGCACTTAATAAGGATTATTACTAATCGTAGTCGTCTTACCTCTAGCTGGCCACTTTTTAGAGAATTGCGCATCTTACCCATAAGACACCTTTACATTTTCAAAGTGCTAAGGGAATTTTTCAAGCGTAGTGGCAACATGCCTTGCAGAAATTCTCAACTCTACAATCTACGTGCAAACAACATGCATCTTGCCATCGTTCCTTTTGCCAACACAACTCACTTTTCAAACTTCTACACCATTACAGCCCCTAAAATGTTTAACAAGCTTCCATCTTTCATTAGGACAATTGATAACTCTCCATCTTTTCTTAATAGAGTCAAGGACTGGTTATTTTCATTCGAATTCGAATATAATACAATAGAATCAATGTTGAGGTGTATGACTTGATCACCAGCACAAGCTTAGTCTGTTATTTTATTGTTTTGTCAGTTTTTTTTTATACTTTTAATTAATTTTTAAATCTTTTTAATAATTTTTAAATTTTTAAATAATTTTTAAATTTTTAAATTTTTAATCTTAGCCTTTTGAATTACTTTTTTGTTCTCTCTTCTAAATACTTTTTTGAAGATATTATGTACACAAATTAATTTTTGATTTTATTAACATTAGCATCGAATGTCACCCCACATCAGATGTTAAAATTTTTATTTGAATTGAAATCTAGAATTCAGATGTCATTCCACACTAACTCCCAGAGTTACGGAATTAACATTATTATTTGCTTCCGCTCTATTTTTAATATAAGACAATTGTTAATTAGTTTTTAAATTGCTTGGAATTAAATAAAATAAATTGAATTGAATTGAATTGAGGAAGTAAAACCACCCCAAAGAAAAACCTAATTTGAACATATTTTGAGCGCAAATGTTAACCGAATGATTTATTTGCCCTCATCCTTAAGGCGAAAACCAGCAACGCAAACATTTAATATAGGCAAGACCCTAAATGCCTATAGTTAGTAAACATACATAAATTTACAATTAAATTCAAATCAGAAGGTCTTCGTGTGACACATATTAAAAGCAGTTTGCTTGTGCAAATTCCATTTAAAAGCTTTGACTTATTTCCAAGTTTTATAATGAAAATCCACTGGGATTGACAAATGTCAATTGGCAGGATTCAAATATTTCCTTATGTATCTATACATACATAGATACATCCACCCAGAGTTTACTACGGCCATTGTTTGCAATAATTTACTTTTAATGCGAGTATGCTGGAGTTGAAATGGGATTTAAATTACAGGACAGTCTTTCGAATGAAGACAGCTTTTCCTATTAATCACAAATTTCTTGAGCATTACAAGGAAGAAGTCAAATTATAAATTAAAGTTGACAAATTGCCTTATAATCTTCAACGCAAGTGAGTTCCTAGAATTGTTGACACTTTTATTAAAATTTAGGATAAATTAGTGCTGGTTACTGTGAGGACGCTATGCCGTAAAGCATGAGAGTGTTGACTGAAGTAGGTACTAGGAAACTGTGTACTTAAAGGCTTTTGCAGGGACTAATAAAAGGGAAATGTTTTCGGGCACCTTTTAGTGACAAGTTACAGTTTTTGAACATCTGAAGTTCTGCAAAAAAAAGAAAACACATAGTTGTGTCTCTTGGTTACACAAGCATCCACATCTCGTGTGTATCTACGCAGCTATTGCAGCGGGCTGGAACCTATCAAAAGTTTCATTGGCAGCTCGCAAATTCTTTTCCAACATGTGCCTATATTGTTGCCCCTTGCCTAACGAAGCGTTTATATTTTGTTTTGGGAACCAAGTTTCGTGCTATCCATGTTCTACTTATCCCTACAGGCATACCTAATGTCTTTTTCTTGAATAAGAAATTCCTAGAATAAATAAGGAGCAAATATCTATTACATGGCTCAGTAATATGAGATACCAAAGGTCGTTAACTGTTCTCCTAATTAATCATGTTATTTATCCTTGATGATACTTTCGACTCATTAAATCCCCCCTCTATCCAAACTCATGATTACTATTTCTAGTATGAATGCCCAATAGCTACGCCATGGTAATGGTCTGCAGCATTTTGCTGGTTAATTACGAGGATTAACGTTCAATGGTTTTTGGACGTTTGTTTGTCGTATCTTTTATTACACGACGATTAATGAGTAGGAGATAACGATACCTAGCCACACCACTCGAAACGCATTGAATTCTATGAAGAGTATCAAATAAGCTCGGTTTTCTTGATTTTTCTTTTTATTTTGGTCTGGTATGATAGTCTAGAGAGTTCGTATGGACCACCTGTGTTTCGTAGACCACTTGCAAAAAAACTCTTTTTTTTAAATCTTCTCTAGATCAACAAGCTATAACGGAAAGGCATCTATAAAGGCTCTTGTACTGGCACAAAGAAAGCACAGATATGAAGTTTCAAGTTCCTATAGCTCAAAGTGTAGGGCCTAAAAACAAATAGACAGACAAATTGGTCTTGAAATTCATCCTCATATGCATTGAAGGTCTTGGGGTCATTTTTGCTCTATGTTATAAGACAAACTTAATTGCTCCCTATTCTGATGGGCATTAATTCCCTTATGCTAGTATTAGTATTAAAAATATTTCCTTTTAACTTTACCTCAATCTAGTCAAATTTAATCTAATATAAAATGCTAACGCATCATGTCTGAGGTTTATGCCCCAAAAATCGCTTAATCAATCTCAATTTAATTCAAAAAGAATTCAATGAATCCTAGGGTATTCGGTCCATGGCACACAATAAATCATTTAACGAAGTTAAATATTCCTTCCGCATATGTGAACAGAACAACCCATTCGCATTATGTTATGTCTGACTTTGATGCTATAGGGTTTTCCTATATTTAAGTAGTGGAAAGATCGCAAAATCAACCTGACCACAAGATTTTGATTTATTAAGTTTTATTAATGACCCAAAACATATGCTTGAACACATATAAGATGTGTATTCATCAGGTTATTCGTTGTTTGTATATCTACGTATTGTTCTTTAAGGATTGTTAATATTCTTGGTGTGATGTTTCAGGAATTTGCTTTATGGAGAAGGGAGAAGCAAAGACAAACTTTATCTTATTTGTGACATTTATGAGCGTGACGACGATAAATATTTATAAAGATTTATTTAAGAAACATAACATGACTCATTCTGTTTAACGCCACCTGCCACGGCGTTGTGGAAAAGAATTCATAAATTGGTTGGTAAAAGTTAAGTTTTAACAAAAGCGTGGTTTAAAAGTATTAGTGCTCACTAGAGACTTTATGTGGTAGTTGTATACGTAAATGTATGGCCATATACATAGACATACTCATATCACACTATGGTCAGTGCAGCCAAATTGAAAATGATGGCAAAAATTAGTTTAACAAGATGCAACTCAGAGGAGTCATGGCCATATGTCTCCCGAACCGTGTTTACTGTATTCGCTCTAAAAAGGGAGCGAATGCAACTTTTAATCGAAGCCTAACGATGACTTTAGAGGGAGGTTTCGTCACACTTTGGTCGTCAACCAAGCCTGTGCCGTTTATTGACCCACTTATATGAGATTCCCATGACCTCTTGCACCGTAGCCTACACTAATTGCACAAAGGCGCACGGGCTTAACTCCCCACACTTCAAACTGATACTCACCCGAATGAATTTTTAGTTTTAAAAGGTCATTCAAGCAGCTACTACATCAGCAGGTTTTTTGCGTTTGACCTCTGAATAATAATAAAAAAAATCACTGGCACTTGCAGCTCAAAGGATTGAACGCGTGATCTATCGCAAACATGCATGCTGTATGTGTTACAGATGCTTTTATCTTACGCACGTTGAGGGGCCGAATTTAGAGGTCTGTCTTGGCAAATCATACTCTTAGAGGGTTTGCCAGACCTACGCGGAGTTGGGTGGGACCGTAAAAAACCTTTCATGTCCTTGGTACACTAATCATACTTTTTCACGACACACAAAAATGTGGAATTTAGCTTAATTGTAACTTTTGTGCATTGTGAATGTATCTACTATAATAAGTCGTAAGCTCCTCTGCCAAAGAGCATTTCATAATAAGTTCTTTCAGTAGGCTGTTGCTACAAGGATCAGAAAGTCATAGTAAAAACAAGTGGTAAAGTGCAACAGTGCGTATGTAAAAACTTCAGTCAGTCTGTGAAGGATGCAAAATATGCATCCTTCACAGACTGACTGAAGTTTTTTGCATCCTATATTATACAGGGTGTTTCCAAATTCGATGCAAATATTTTGACACAAGATTCTTGGGTATATTTGAAGAAAAAAATTGTTCTACAGTATGGGCCTATCTCAAATTTTGATACCACTTATTGGGAATTTAAGAAAACACCTACTTTGAGGTACCTTGACCCATACTAACACAAATATCTCCGCTAACACTTACAACAGGTACTTCATTTAGGACTTAAATTTTAGAAGAAATAGTACTCCTTTTAACTGCATTAAAATAAAATTGATGACTTTTTTAACTTTCGAGATATTTGCTTTTAAGTTGGATCCTTTTTCCCTGCCCATGACATATTTTTGACTTTCAAGACACATTTCTGCGAAAAATGCGTAATAAACATATCGGTAATTTTTTTTTTCTAGTGCACCTAACAATACTTAATAAAAATTGCTAAGACGAGTTACCCGAAAAACCCACAGATTTTATGATACTTGGGAAATTCCATAGCAGGTAAAATTATGAAAAACTCTTTTCACGAAGCCGCGACAGGTATAAGGTGGAAATATGATTTGTTACCTGCTTTTATAACCGCGATTGACAACAAGTACGATTTTTTGACTATGTATTAATAATTTGCGTAGGTTTTAGAGCATGTATTTTTATTAGTCTACCTGATAAAAAGGTAATTTCCCTATCATTTTTCTGTTAAATCCCAAAAAGGATTAAGTTTGAGGTTGGTCGCCTAGTTGGAAAATTTACCTAATGTAAATTGTATAAAAGGTTAGAAAACAAAATTAAATCCATCAAAGTCATTTTTGAAGCCGAGGTGACACAACAGTTGTTAAGAAACCCTACTTGAAATGACATCTTTTACAAACGAAGAATACGCCGATATTATCTACGTTTATGGGATGTGCAACGGAAGTTCTATTAGAACAGCTTTGTCCTAACCGAAGAGTACCTAATCCCAGCGTATTTACAAATTCGTTTCGAAGACTTTGGGAAACCTTGTTTCAACAAGACGAAGACAGGACAACAAGACAGGAAGAATTGCAGTTGATGAAAGAATACTGGAAGCGGTTGCAAATGATCCATCAATCAGCATCAGGCGCTTATCCTTGCGATTTAATGTTTCAACACATAAAATTGTTCGTCTCCTGCATACGGAAAACTTGTATCCATACCACCATACACCTGTGCAGGAACTGCTTCCGAGTGATTTGGAGCCGAGACTTGAGTTTTGCAACTGGTTGTTAGAGCGGAACTTGGATGACAACGGTTTTATAAGCAGAATCCTATGGACGGACGAATCTCAATTTACTAGAGATGGGATTACAAATTTTCACAATCTACACGCATGGGCTGCGGAAAACCCACACACAATTAGAGAATCATCATTTCAACACAGATTTAGCGTCAATTTGTGGGCAGGTGTTATTGGAAACAACTTAATCGGTCCCTTCAAACTGCCTCCCACACTGAATTCTGCAAACTATCTGGAATTTTTGCGCAATGATTTAACAGATCTACTGGAGGATGTTCCGGTAACTCAACGAGCTTCGTCATATTTTCAACATGATGGAGCCCCAGCCCACTTTGGTCGCGAGGTTAAGAATTGGCTGGATGAAAAGTACGCTGGTCGTTGGATAGGAAGAAATGGACCAGTTCACTGGCCTGCAAGATCTCCAGACCTTACAATTATGGATTTTTTTGTATGGGGGCGAATGAAAGAACTTGTTTATTCTACAGAAATATCAACTCTAAATGATTTAGAAGATCGCATTCTCCAAGCCTCGTCACAAGTGAGGCAGGAGTTATCCTCAATAAACGTTGACAGCGCAATCCAAAAACGGGCTCTAGCATGCATACAAAATGGAGGAGGACACTTTGAACACCTTATTTGATTGTAAAGTTAACTTAATGAAATAAAAAAAAACATAAACCAAACACAAGCATTTTTATTCAGAATAATAGGAATTGAACACTATGAATCAAGTTTTTCATAATTTTACCTGCTATGGAATTTCCCAAGTATCATAAAATCTGTGAGTTTTTCGGGTAACTTGTCTAAGCAATTTTTATTAAGTATTGTTAGGTGCACTAAAAAAAAAAATTACCGATATGTTTATTACGCATTTTTCGCAGAAATGTGTCTTGAAAGTCAAAAAAATGTCATGGGCAGGGAAAAAGGATCCGACTTAAAAGCAAATATCTCGAAAGTTAAAAAAGTCATCAATTTTATTTTAATGCAGTTGGAAGGAGTACTATTTCTTCTAAAATTTAAGTCCTAAATGAAGTACCTGTTGTAAGTACTAGCGGAGATATTTTCTTTAGTATGGGTCAAGGTACCTCAAAGTAGGTGTTTTCTTAAATTCCCAATAAGTGGTATCAAAATTTGAGATAGGCCCATACTGTAGAACAATTTTTTTCTTCAAATATACCCAAGAATCTTGTGTCAAAATATTTGCATCGAATTTGGAAACACCCTGTATATCCTATATATAATATAGGATGCAAATTCCTACCAAAAAAGGAAACTGCGACGCCTCCAAAATGTGGGTGGGATATTTTCTGAATAAAACTCCGCCTTTTTATCTAAAAAATCACTTTTATTTAAGCCAAGCCCACAAAAGTGGGCGGATGTATATACTATATATACAAAAAAAGAAGATATTAGATAGTGCTAGGATCTAAAATTTTGGTTAAGTAATTTTTTGTCAAATTTCATATAATATTTATGAAAAACAGCCATTTTAAGTTAATATTCCTTAAAAAGTGGGCGTATCTTTTGTTTGATTCCTCAAAAGTGGGCAAACAAGGAAATGTCAAATACCAAAAATTAGTGCGCTACAATTTGAAAAAAGTATTTTTTATTTTTTTAAAAAAGAGATGGTCGCACATGCAGGCGTGTAGTGGACGTGTCTGTGGGCGGCTTCAAATAATTTTCAAACTTGATTTGAAGGACTGGACTTCTAGCTCATTCCCTAAATTGCAGCTCTCTAGACGGACATGGCTTAATCGATTCTCCTGTCGGTCCCATTCATATCTCTAAATGATCTTAGGGGTCTACGGTGATTATTTCACTGCGTTACAAACTGTAATTCAAACATAATATAGCCTGGGTAGTGTATATTAATTAACAAAGATAAAGCAGCTCCTTTCAGTCGTTGTCGCTCACAAAATTTACTGAGATAAAGTGCAATTCAGTATTGTCTATGCGCCCGTAAGGTGTGGGTGTCAGACTGTGGGTGCTCGTCAGATTGGGGGTGCATTAATGTGGTGCTGGTTTCACGTGCAGTCGTGTTTTCTAGGGCATTTCGAAATACCAGAAACTTGGTATTTCAAAGCGGCATTCCCTAGCGATATAAAGACGTCATGAACAATAATCTTTCTTTATAAGTGAAAAAATTCCAATTCCAATTACCTCTTTTAAAAAAGTTCTCTTTTGGGTCCCCTTTAAGGTTCACAAATGCCTTGAAACCAGCGTTAAGACGAACAAGAAAACATCGTGGGAGGATCGCATGGATCCTTAGCATTATGTGCCCGATCCTCAAGAAAGAAGAGTTTCTGCTTATCTCGAACTATTCTGTAGGGTTGCCATATAGTAACGAGATCAAATCTGGGCATTCAGTTGAAATTCCGGTACTTGATCTTTTCGATCTTTTGACTGGACAAATTATTTTCCAGTGGGACTCTGGACACCGCTTAAACAATTTTGACAATGCCGGCGAGTCCCGGACGTCTGACAACCATAATTTCTGCTGTACTGTGTGATAGGTCCATATCAGTGTGGCTTTAAGCCAGGAAAGTCTACCATCGGTCAAATATTCACAGCTCGCAAATCTGGAAAAAAAAACTGTAATAACAAATCTATAAAAGCCGGCCAAAAAGAGTGTCTGTGGCTGTGTCTCGCCTTAGTTTTTACCTGAAATCAGAGACACAGCGAGATACGCATTGCATTGCAATATTTCTTCTCTTTGCCTACCTGTTCTCCGCTGTAAATAAGGACAACGACACAAGCGCCAGTCCTGAGATAAATCGAAGTTTTGCTCTTGCCAATTTGTGCTTTTTTGGACTAAGAGCGCAATTGAGCAATATAAAGTGTCCATTTATAAGACCCTCTTTATTACAGTCTTTCTTTACGGTGCAGAATCATGGACCCTGTCATATAGGTGGATGAGAACGCTTGAAGACGAGCATCATTCGGGTGATTTTTGGTCCAGTCTCGGCGTCTGAGAGAGAAGATATTAACCAAATGTTCGGACTGGACAGCGACACCGACTAAACCAGAATGTCAGAATATAACGGCTGCGATGACTGCTTAAGTAGCGAGCGCAAGCAGAAGAAAACCTCAACTAACTTTGCGTGTAAAACGGGAGACGGCTAGCTGGAAACAGAGCTAGTTGGCCAACCTTGTTGGTTGAGGCCCATGGCCACCCCGGCCTAAAACGCCACCTTAACTAAAGTATAGTTAAAGGTCCTGAAACGCCGATCACTAGCCGTCGGAATAGCTCAACTTTCACCCATACTAAAAAAGTTTGTAGCTTTGATTTTTTTGTGGTCCTCGTTTAGCTGCGAGACTTCACACAGTTGAATGTTTCGTTTGAATCAAAATATTTTCCAGTCATCAGTGCACCGTAGTACCTACTATGTCTCCACCGCGAATAAAACTGCGAATAGTGGGAGACGATTAAAAATAAATCCCAAAGTGTCTCTACCGGATAAACTTGAGATTAAAATATTTCAATTGTCAACTTGACTCTTAAAAGAGTGTCGGTGACATTTTCTGATGTTTCTGACACAAACGCCGATCACTAGCCGTCGGAATAGCTCAACTTTCACCCATACTAAAAAGTTTGAAGCTCTGGTTTTTTTGTGGTCTTCGTATAGCTGCGAGACTTCACTCAGTTGAATGTTTCGTTTGAATCAAAATATTTTCGATTAGACGATTAAAAATAAATCGCAAAGTGTCTCTACCGGATAAACTTGAGATTCATTTAATTGTCAACTTGACTCTTAAAAGAGGGTTGGTGACATTTTCCAGGATACATACTTATGTGATAGATTTTTTCTATGCCAGTTTTAGTTTTCTTTTTCGAGTCTCTGACTGTTATAAAGGTGTGCGAAAAGGATAAAGAGTGGCATAAAAGAGGCTTGCAAAATAGTTGGATGAGATTTACGAGTAGATTTACTCTTATTATCGTTTTGTTGGAATCGACTACTTTAGCATTTATTTTCTTCTAGAAGCTTTAACATACGAATTGTGTCGAGTTTTATACTTCGCTAAATCGTTGCATGTAGGCCGAGTTCTGGTTCTAGTTCTCACAAACTTTACTACATTCGAAAGATTAATGACGCTTCACGGAAATTTTGGAGTTTCTCTTCATTGACGATCATTGACAATCAGTTTGTTCTTTAATAAATTCCGCTCTCATAGACTATGGGCCTATGGACAGCAAAATGAGCATAAGACTTCCAATCCAGATTCACTCTCGTTGGTGCGCTCCTTCAGTGCTTCTTCAGGAAAAAAATGTTGAGTGTTTCATGCTTACTCTTCAGTCCAACTTTAATTGTCGTTATTTTTCTATAAGATGGATCTAAGCTATCTACTCAAGTTTCAATTTGACTTTAAAAGCAAAAAGTCGTAAAAGCATGCCAGTTGATGATGGCTTCTATTTTCGTGCGGGTTATGAGAAAATTCCATTACTATTCAGAACATTACCAAGAAACTGAAATTATTTGTGGACTAAGTTCCCCTTGGGTGGATTTCATTTTAATTTTGAAGATCTAAAGCAACAGAAACAAGAACACAATGGCCTAGTTTACACCGGGGACTATATCCGGGACTATACCTATATTAAGTCCGTCGGTGTAAACACACAATACAAGGACTAAATTATTTTGGCCAGTTCTCAAATTTAGGTGGCCTGGACTAAACAAAAGCCAGAATTTCAAACTTCCTTATCTTGTTATTTTCGCCCAGAAGTATTTTATTCTATATCTACAGTAGATGTCTTAGAACATTTCTTAGGAATGTCTCAGGAAAAGAACACTTTTGGAGTTTATTGAACGACAGTTGTCGCTGGTTTTGTCCTTGGTCCTACTCGATATAAACGCAAAATAACGAGACTTAAAATGATAGTCCCAGACCAAGTATAGTCCTCGGTGTAAACTAGGCCAATTTTTTTTGTTGCAATATCGGAAAAATGTCAAGGGCACCTTGTAAAGATGGCGTCAAAATAAATTAAGCACTGTTCCGTAATTCCATGAAGCACTTTATTCCTGGTAATAGAACTCCCAGAAGACGTCTTTGTCGAAAAAGTACTTTCGTCTTAAAAAACTTGTCAGGGTCCTGTCTGGCAAAAGCCAGACTATACCATTAGAATCCCGATACAGCTATCCGACCATAGATCCGCGGGAAAGGAATAAAATTGTTGATAGTGATATTCCAGTGACGATAATTGATGGACACCTTATTAAGCATTAATTTTTTTCTGACAATAACTATTGGTGATGAGTGATGATGACCATTGGTTGAAACTGAGCTCGATGAACCCTTGACATTGTCGACTATTCTACGAGAGTCGTTATGTTAAGTGGCACTCGCAATGGAGTTTGTTTAATGGCCTTAACAGAACAAACGTCTGTTTGCTGAACAATATGGGCCAATCTAGATCAACCAGGTCAACATCATCAAGTCAAGAGATTCAGATTGAGTACATAGCAATTAAGCAAACCTGACAATACTGGAGGTATTTCGCACTAAAAGATTCACCACCAGGACATCAATACCGTGTCAAGCAAGGAGCGGAAAAAAGTTTGCCTCTACCACTGTCCGCTGGAACTCGCCGCTTAAGCAGAACAATTTTAATTGGTAATGTGCTTCCCAACAGCTGTTTGCAATGACTTTGCAGTTGGATACTTTCCAACCGGAGATGGACATTAGAAGATATAAAGGTTCGACTTACCTGTGACACACATAACTCAGTATCGACTAAAAACCGGCATCGCATTAAAATGTTCAAAGACCCATAGACCCATAAAAGCTAAAAAAGCAGCGAGAAGCAAGAGTTATTCTACGTTAAGTGGCTGCTTCGACCAAATACGTTACTTTTACTTGCTCGTATAGTATCGCAAAAGTAAGCATGTTAATTGTTAAAAACAGTGCATTATTATTATCCAATACTTAAATCATGACACATTATGAGAACATCATGCATTTATAGGTACGAAGAATACTGTCCTCTTCCAAACAGCCTTGCATACTTCTTTGCTTGTTCGAATTGAATTGGATCGTCAATAAAGTGGTCTCACCAGTGGCCACCCACTCAAATCTCTGTATCTGTATATTTCTCGAAATAATGCTGATGGGCTGCAGTAAAAATTAATTGGTAGTCCTCCGACTTCGCATGCTAGTATAATGGTGGCAGAAGGTAACAAACAGGACACGACTAACTGTTCCGGTCGAGCACTAATGGTGCGTGTTATAGACAGCGAATATATGACCGTCGGGGTTCGTCATATGTGCATATGAATGTAGCGATAGGTTTTGTGCGAGTATGGCTATACTAAAGTCATGTAATTAAGCTAACAAGTGAGCAATTTGGAGGTAAATGTTCCTTCATGCTATTAAAGGCAACGACACGGACTGTCGAGTAGCGCAACCGATGACTCCATGCCCATCGTTTGTTGCAGTCCAATTTATTTTTACAATCTTGGCCTTCTTTCGGAAATCTGCGTCATTTATGCCCATCCTTTGGGCTTTCGCATTTCTGTTCTGCTGCGTTCTGATATTTTCAAGCGAGATCTTATAGAATGACATACATAAAAACGACGTTATTCTTTACAACTCGAGGTGTGCTATAGTCTTATGAAATTAGGGTGATAAATTTTGCCCATTTTACACTTTAGAGTTCTTGCACTATTTTAGCTTAAGTTTATCGTTTGACTTCCTTCATCCTCTTAAAATAAAATAAAAACAATGTTTTTTATCCCACAAATAAGACTAGTTAATATTCTTACGTTCTAACCAGATATTGTTGAAATTAATTAAGCCCCTTCCTCTTGGGACTGAGAGTTTGGATAAATTAACTCCTGCTCAAGGTAGGTAGATATACCTACCTGAAGGAGTGCAGTAAATTTCAATCAACCAACAGAAAAAGAGCTCACTCCTGTTCGGTTTGTTTTTAATGAACTTCTTTTCGCTATCAAGGTTTTTAGGAAAAAAGGGTTGAAATGATTAATGACGCTGAAGCGTGACCTTTTCACAAACCACCTCGGATAACGTAAAAAGATGTATTGTGAGTTATGGTACGGTGTGTGGTGACATAAAAGGTCTTAAAATGAAGGTAAACTATGAAAATATTCTTTCTCCATTTATACTACATCTGACATGAATTTTTCTTGCTTATTTTTGTAACAAATGATGTGCTTTTCGGCTTACATAAACCAGGCAGAAAAAACTTAAAAAATGAAGCTCATTCCTTAAAAAAGCATGTCTATCATTTGGCAGTAGAGAAAACTTAAGCGGCTTTACACTGTGTATGCATAATGTAATTGATCCTCAGTGAGATTTCAACTGTCGGTATGTGAGTCAACACACCCTCTACTCATAATTTAGTAATCAAGAAATAGTATAAGGAGCATTATGCCTGTTTCATAATCAGCGCGTCAACCTGGGACGAGAAGAACCGTCTGTTAATACAATCAAAGCAACCCTCGATGACATATCTACTTTTAATTAGCTTACCCACCTATAAGGCGGTGCTTTAGTCCGGGGTGGACCCGGGTCAACCAGGTCTGTCTCCAACTAGCCATCTGCACTTTTGCACGCGAAGTTTGCTTAGGTGCTCCTGTATACCGCGCGTATTCGAAAATTTTTTGGGCCCGGACGTTCGTGTATATTCGCAGCCATAGCAGCCGTTGTATACTGATTTTTGTGGCTTGGTCGGTGTCGCTGTACAGCCCATACAGCTCGATGTTTTACCCCCGCCACCACTTCCTGTTTATGCAGACGGAACAATAAATCGTCCGAAGGAATTTCCTCAAAGCGCGGGTTAAAGCGTTTTTATCCGCCTTTGACAGAGTTCATGCATCTTACTGCATGGGATGATGAGGAATACATGGACACTTCGGCTCGAGAGAGGGCTTTGCTACTCAATTTCTTCTTATCCCGAAGAAGCCGCGGCAATCGGCAACGCGAGTAATTGTACGGGCTTTTGAAAGACTGTGCCTCTGGTGTTGGTGCGGAAAAAATGATCCCCTCTATAAAGCTTGTGCTTGCCTTATAATTACCCTCTATCATGACTTTTCAGTTTGACTTAAGTTTATTGTTCAGCTTTAGATTGTTTAAAATTTAGTTTAAGCTGCTTGCGCGTCAGTTCTACAGTATGATTTCAAAGAAGACACATGACATCGCGTCGCCTTGTCTAAATCTTTCTTGGATGGCAAAGGGGCCCGTGAGGTTTTCACCGATTTCGCCAAAACAGCGTGAGTTTTGTATCGTCAGCCTGCACAAACTGACAAGTGCAACAGGGATGCCAAAACCAGGCATTTGATATTTTTTGCCAACTAAACTGCTCATGTTTAAGGATGCGCGACCCTGAAATCAATGAAGAGGTGGTGGGTATCGATTTGGAATTCCTGATTATACCCGACCCAGGGTATATTAAGTTTAATGTATAGTTTGTAACGCAGTGAAATAATCACCGTAGACCCCTAAGACCTTTTAGAGATATGAATGGGACCGACAAGAGAATCGATTAAGCCATGTCCGTCCGTCCGTCCGTCCATCCGTGTGTAAACAACTTTAAATCCTTAATTTTTAGGGTAGAGAGCTAAAATTTGGTGGGCTGGCTGGAAGTCCAGTCCTTCAGATCAAATTTGAAAAAAAGCTGAAACCGCCCATAGACACGCCCACTACACGCCTGTATGTGCGACCATCTCTAATTTTAAAAAATACTTTTTCCAAATTTTAGCTATGTCACAATGGCGCTAGCGCTTTCATTTTTGGTATGTGAAATTGCCTTGTAATTGCCTTTGAAGTTGCTAGATTTTTTAGCTTTTTCATTGACCACTCCCACTTTTTAAGGGATTTTAGCTTAAAATGATTGTTTTTAAATAAATATACATGAAGTTTGTAGTTATTAGCATTTTCAAACTTTTATGTATATATTGTCTGTGCCACCGCCGCATTTTGTAAGCGTGGCGTTAAAAAAAGTGTTTTTTTTTAGTTAAAAAAGCGGAGTTTTAGGCCGAAATGTATGCAACCTCCTTGTATAAAGCATTTAACAGTTATATTTTTATATCCCGCCCATTTTTTGGAGGCGTGACAGTTTTTTTGGGTGGTCAAAGGATAGACATGTGCACTCAAGAGGATACAAGCATCCACAGGTTTTCTAAACCCACCTCTGTCTATCAACTCCTACTCTCACCTCCCCGTGGTGAACACCGGGTGCCTAGTACCTCAACTGGAGATTGGGTTCCAACCCCTTTGGAAGGTTGTTGGGGGTAGCAGACGAGAGAGGGGGGGAGGAGTGTTCCCACTAAGGCACTTCTCCTTGCATCCGGACGGCAGCGGAGGAATTCCCCAGATGGAATCAACGGTGGCGTCCATAGTTCCAGTCAGGCCGAACTACTTAGTGAACACCTTATATGGGCTACTACGACGTATTCGGAGCTCAGGCCTATAAGGAGCGGGCTATCCGGCTCTCCGTCCTTAGAGCTAAGCAAAGGATCTGGTCCTCCAGGTTGGGGGTCGTGCCGTCGGGGTGACTTCCCGGCCACGTAAAGAAACACCAGTCACGAAGCGGAAACAAGCCTCGGATTCGGACGGATTTACTGTTGACGACCAATGCAAACGAGAAAAGGACAACGAGCTCCGGATCTGCACGTGGAATGTTAGGTCCCTTAACAGACCACGTGCAGCCGAGCAACTAGCGGAGGCCCTTAACGACTGCAAGGCAGACATTACTGCCATCCAAGAAATGCGGTGGGACGGGCCGGGCAAAAGAAGGATGAAAAACTGCGACATCTACTACGGCGACTGCTATCGGCATCAAAGACAGCGCCTATTTGGATGTGGTTTCGTTGTTGGAGGCAGACTTAGGCAAAAAGTCTTGAGCTTCAACCCTGTAAGCGAGCGCCTCGCGACGATCCGCATCAAGGCTAAATTCGCCAACATTAGCCTGATATGCGCACATGCCCCCACTGAGGAGAAAGATGACGAGACCAAAGATATGTTCTACGAGCTCCTGGACAAAACTTATGAGCAGTGCCCTAGCTACGACATTAAAATTGTCCTAGGCGATTTTAATGCCAAGCTAGGAAGGGAGGGCATCTTTGGTCGTACTGTCGGAAAGTATAGCCTGCACGACACGACCTCCGATAACGGATTCAGGCTGATCGACTTTGCTGCGGGGCGACACGTTGTGGTAGCTAGTACACAGTTCCCGCATCTCAATATCCACAAAGGGACATGGAGATCTCCCGATCAATCAACCGTCAACCAGATTGACCATATTGCGATCGACGCAAGGCACTCCTCCAGTATCATGGATGTCCGAACTTTCCGAGGGGCCAACATTGACTCGGACCACTACCTTGTTGTAGCCAAGGTACGGCTGCGGATATCCCGACCAGCGCCAAGTAATGGAAATACTGTGAGGAAGTTTGACGTCGGCCGACTACAATCGCAAGAGATCGCCAGGTCCTTCTCCAACCGAGTCTCTCAAAACCTTCTACGAAGTCCTATGCAACCAGCATCAAGTATTGATAGCCAGTGGCAACATTGCCAAAATGCCATCAGAGACGCCGCCTCTGAAGTGCTGGGTTTCACACGGCGACCACAACGAAACCCCTGGTTTGACGATGAATGCCGGCAAGCACATGCAGCTAAACAGGAAGCATACAAAGCGGCGCTGCACAGAAGGACTAGAGCTGCTCGCGAGCTCTACGAGCAGAGGAGGAGAGAGGAGCACCGGCTTCTCCGAAGGAAAAAGAGAGAGCACGAGAAGCGCGCGGTTGAAGAGATAGAGAGATGTTACAACAGGAATGAGGTTAGAAAGTTTTACCAAAGGATCAAAAGGTCCTGCCAAGGGTATAAACTTCGAACTGAAGCCTGTAAGGACCATCAAGGGAACATCGTTGTAGAATCGCAGTCGGTGCTGAGGATTTGGAAAGACCACTTCTGCAGACTGTATAACGGCGAGGAAGAACCAAATACCGCTGTCAGGCAGAACGAACCATTCAACCCGGGCGAAGACGTTACCGACGAAGCATACGAACGATACCGCCCACCCGACCTGGAGGAGGTGAAAGTAGCTGTGTCTAAGCTCAAGTGCAACAAAGCAGCCGGAGCAGACGGCCTAGCTGCCGAACTTTTTAAATCCGCTGGCGATGAGCTGGTTAGGAGCATGCACCAGCTCATCTGCAAGATATGGTCGGAAGAAAGCATGCCCGACGAATGGAACCTCAGCATTGTTTGCCCGATCCTGAAGAAAGGAGACCCTCTGAGTTGTGCCAACTACAGAGGCATAAGTCTTCTTAACATCGCATACAAGATCTTTTCTGCTGTACTGTGTGAACGCCTGAAGCCGTTTGTCAACAATCTGATAGGCACATATCAGTGTGGCTTTAGGCCAGGAAAGTCCACCATCGATCAAATATTCACACTGCGGCAGATCTTGGAGAAAACCCAGGAATTCCAAATCGATACACACCACCTCTTCATCGATTTCAAGGCCGCGTATGACAGCATCTATAGAGACGAGCTATATAGCGCAATGTCTAGTTTTGGCATCCCTGCCAAACTCGTCAGTCTGTGCAGGATGACGATGGAAAACTCACGCTGTTCCGTCAAGGTCGGCAAAGACCTCACCGACCCCTTTGATGTCAAAAAAGGATTTAGACAAGGCGACGCGCTGTCATGCGACTTCTTTAACATCATACTTGAGAGAATTGTGCAGAACTCTCGCGCCAACACCAGAGGTACAATCTTTCAAAAGTCCGTTCAACTACTTGCATACGCAGACGACATTGACATAATCGGTAGAACAAAGCGTGATGTCAGTGAAGCCTTCGTGAGTATTGGGACGGAAGCGGCGAATATGGGTTTAGCAGTCAATGAGGGCAAAACCAAGTATATGCTGTCATCAAGAAAAGACACCCAACACCGACGTCTTGGACAAAACATCACCATCGACAGCTATAACTTTGAGGTAGTTAGGGACTTTGTCTACCTTGGTTCCGCTATCAATTCAGACAATGACACCAGCGCTGAAATCAAACGAAGGATAACTCTTGCCAATCGCTGTTTCTTTGGGCTAAGAAGGCAATTGAGTAGCAAAGCCCTCTCTCGAGCAACTAAAGTGTCCATGTATAAGACCCTCATCATCCCAGTCCTGCTTTACGGTGCAGAAGCATGGACTCTGTCAAAGGCGGATGAAAACACTTTAGGCTGCTTCGAGAGGAAAATTCTTCGGACGATTTACGGTCCCGTCTGCATAGACGGAGAGTGGAGGAGGAGATATAACATCGAACTGTACGGGCTGTACAGCGATACCGACCTAGCCAAAAGAGTCAAAACACAACGTCTACGATGGCTGGGTCATTTAGAGCGGATGGACACCAACGCCCCGGCCCGGAAAATCTTCGAATCCACACCGCAGGGACGACGCGGTAGAGGAGCACCGAGACTCAGGTGGCGCACGCAAGTGGAAGGGGACCTCAGCCAACTTCGCGTGCGAAACTGGAGACGGCTAGCTAGAGACAGAGCTGGCTGGCGAAGCTTGTTGGCCGAGGCCCAGGTCCACCCCGGACTGTAGCGCCACCTTAAGTAAAGTAAGTAAGACAGTTTTTTTGGTTTGGTCGGGTTTTTTGCAATCCGTCGTAGATGGACATTGCATACACAGTGTTGCACTTTCCCACTTGTTTTTTTTTTTGTTTGTTATTTTCTTGGAGTCTCTTTTCTTGAAGATGGGGTAAACAGTGCTGAGATTCCATTCATCGGCCATGCTTTCCTCCGTCAGCTCCGGCTGCTTTGTTGCTTACACACATTTACTCCACTTCACATTCAGGTCAGGTAGGCGGTATCGTTCTTCGTCGGTGTCTGCTTTGCCCTGATTAAATGGTTCATTCTGCCTTACAGCGGGACGCAGTTCGTCTTCACTTTGTACAGTTTGGCCAAATGTTGTTTTGAAATCCTCAGCACCGACTGAAATTTCACTACGATGTTCCTTTGGTTGTCGTTACAAGCTTCAGTTCAAAATTTATACCCTTCCTTTATAACGGCTTATGACACGTCCTTTATAACCCTTTGGTAGAACTTTGGAGCTTCGTTCCAGCTGTAAAGCATCTCTCTATCCCTTACACTGCGCGCTTCTCATGCTCTTATTTTCCTTCGGGAAAGCTGGAGCTTCTCTCTCCTCCTTTGCTCGCCAGCAGCTCTATAGTCCTTTAATGTAGAGCCACTTTTTAAGCTTGCCGTTGACCGAATGCGCTTGTTGGCATATGCATCGTCAAACCAGGGATTTCGTTTTGGTAGCCGTTGAAACCCCCATCAGAGGCGGCATCACTTATGACATTTTGACAATGTTGCCCCTGGCTATCAACGCTTGATGCTGGCGCCCATGGTTGTGAGAGACTCGATTGGATGAAGGTCAAGTGATCTCCTGCGACTGCATCTTGCCAACGTCAAAATTCCTCACAGCACTTAATCTTTATGTTGTCGGTTGGGATATCCGCGGTTGTACCTTAGCTACGGTGAAATAGTGGTCCGACTTAACTAACGGGAACTATGAACTAGTTTAGATACCACAAAGTGTCGCCCGCAACAAAGTGGATGAACAATTCACCCATTATCGGAGGTAATGCCGTGCAAGCTGTGCTTTTCGATCGTGCGGCCAAAGCAGCCCTCCCGCCCTAGCTTGACATTAAAATAGTCTAAAACAATGTTGATGTGGTATTTAGCTAGGACAATGAGCTCAAAGAACACCATTTTGCTCAATGAGCAAAATGAGCTCAAAGAACACCTTTAGTGCTTTCAACTTTCTCCTCTGTGGGAACATATGAGGCTAATGTTACCGAACCCAGCCTTGATGAAAATTATCGTAAAGAACACCTTGTTATAAGATCCTTGTTATAAGATCCAAAAATGATCTTGTAATCAGATTTCAACTCTTGTAGAGATTAAGTTTTGTAATTAGAGCCTTATAAGAGCTTAAATCTAGTATTAAGGTCGCAACTCTTGTAAAGAGAGATTAGCTCTTCGGCCATTGCCTATAAAAAAGTGCAACTTTTTCTTTCTTAAAGTATTCCTAAATACCTTAATTCCTAAATACTTAATACCTAAATTACAACTTATTTCCGCCAAAGACCCGCACAAACCTTGTTTGTACACTTATTACAAACAATGCTTGTGCGGGTCTTTGCATAATATCAAAAAATTACTTTTGATGCCCTTTTTTTTTAGAAGCCAAATGCTTACCTTAGCTGTTACATTTTTAACAGTCCCAAGTTTAAGTGCACCATGTATAACTGTTCATAAAATCTTTTTGAAAAGTTTCTAATACAGTGATGCCATGACGAGATACAAAACGCCTTCGTACAAATCGATTTTATTTTGTTTATAGTATCTTGTTCTCTTTTCCTCTTTATGAAAATTTACGAAAATTGCTCTTGCATCATTATATCTTCGTTTCTTTTTGGCAGAGAAAGCAATGAGAATATAGCTCTTACAACAAGAGTTTAAGTTTACTAATCCGATTTTAATAACTCTAAGTAGGCAATATAACGCTTGTAAGGCTCTTATAAGACTCTTATTACAGTCTACAAGAGTGCAATTCTAAGAGCTTTAGACTTGGACATAACTCTTATTCAAAGGTACTGTGTAGGGTCTTATACGAGCTGATATGTTAATTGGGACGGGGAGGTGAGAGTGCATATATGTATGTCCTATTTCTACTACCACCATAATAATTATTGTTAGTTGTTACATTAATCTCTATGCTTACCTCGATTTGAAAAACCGGTAGTTGTTACTTTCAAGCTTTTTAAAATTTTAATTTCAATGTAAATTATCGTGACAAGCAACCGAGACAAGAAAAATTCAAAAGTTATCTCCAATTTCTCCAAAGCATAAACGTCTTGTGCATTGCGTTTTGTTTTTTAACAAACATTTTTATAACCTTCTGTGAAAAAGTTATGTTCCTTTTTGGCTCAACAGGAAATTACCAGTTGGTATAGGTACTCGAACCGAACAAAAATTCGTGTAAAATGAATAACATCCTGTCATCCTGTGTAGGTATATGGTTCGACATTGTCGTTTTATGCAAGCTCGTAAATTTTGTTTTTCTGTTGAAACTTACTATAAAACACCGAAAACATGATTACCTTGACATAAAAAGATAAAAACAACATTAAAATATTAAAGTATTTTTATACTCTTTTGAAGGGCAAGTCTGCCTAAAACAACGATTTCCGTTCAAGTCATAAAATATGTAACTGCGTGCTTACATCTATCAATGTAGTACCTGTAATTTTCAGTTGTAAAATCTTTTTTCATTTTTGATTGACGGGCTTTGCATGTATTGTTCCTGATAGCCAATTTTCTGTTGATCATACTTATCTCACGAAATAGCCCGTGCCTGAACAAAAATCGATTTTTCGAAGAATTATGCTATAGTTACACCGATTGCTTGCTTGTCTTTACCTAATGCTTACAAATATGCTAACAAATAGAAGGTAAGCCATAATGATTAAGTTAATTTGTTTGTTTGTTGAATATTCTCCATTGCTTCGCGAATTGACGGCGATTAATTGGTGGATCTTTTTACAAGACGTGTGAAATATCGTTGCTATAATGCACTGGATACCGATTCACGATACTTTTCTTCATTGTACGTTAAATCAATCTTTCTTGAGAGCAGGATGAATGCTATTTGGCCATACAGTAAGACGTGAAACAACCCCCTTATAGCTTTATGTTATCCCACTGAAAGTTGTATATTTGTCGGGAGAAATCTAAAAATGGAAGGTGTGATTGGTAGGTATAGTTACAAGGTGTGGGTGTGGAAAACATAAATCTATTTGGGCTCAGTTTGGAAACTATTCGCACATTTGTTGCGCATCATTCAAATTATTCAATGAACGGCAGTTTCAACCTCTTGGTGCAACCCCTTTGTGCATCTTTCTGACATTTCTCAAGCACTCAAGAAAGTTCAGCGTTCAGCACAATAAATCTGTTTGTCTGGCTTAGTTTTATTCCCACTATACACATTTTAATTTTCAAGAATGACCTTAAGTGCGACACTTCTAATTCAATGTAGACCTTTTAAATGCCGACAACAGTAGAAAGGTATTCTCAATTTCTCTTTGTAAGTTAAAAAAATGATTCCGTAAAAATGGGCTAAATGCATTACTTTAACATTATATATGATGGGACTCTTCTTTGTAATGGGCAACGTATTCCACATATTAAATTTTTTCCTTTTTCCTTGATAAAGGAAAAAGGAAAAAAATTGAAAATCCTTGACAATATTCAGATAGTTCAATATTTTCAACTTTATTGTCTTAAATATAAAATACAATTTGGTATACGATGATTCCTTTCTTTCTCTGTAGTGCTAAAACTTTAACAATTTATTTGCCGAACAAGGGTTCCCCGACCTTCTAAATCCGCATGCGGCTTTGATCAATTCCATTCCTGTTGCTAGCGTCAAGTCAATGTCTGCTTGTGTTCCAATTTTTGGATTTATCTCCACCATATCGATACCCTCGATACGATTTGTTTCGCAAAGAGTTTCCATTATATGCAAACCTTCACGCAAAGTTAGCCCGCCAAGAACAGCAGTCCCCGTGCTGGGTGCGATTCCCACGTCCAATGCGTCTATATCGAAACTTATGTGTAATTTATTCCTTGGATTCAGTGCCTCAAGGGACATCTCAACAACTTTTGATATGCCTAGTCTGTCTACGGCCTTGAAAATATTTATTTTTACAAACATGTTTTGATTTAGTTTGTTCAGTCTATTTAGTATTCAACTTACGTCCATAGCAAAAACTGTAATCCCTAATTGATTAAGAATGAAAGCTTCTTGGGGATCAATGTCTCTCAAGCCAATATAAACCAATTCCTTAGCCGGTAAACTAAAATGTGAGGAAAAATTATGTCAAAAATTATTTAAATAAATAAAAATGTGAGTTTGCTGAGATTTGAAAACGTATAATGCAGTCGTGTATAGATATGAATATAAGGTGAGACGTGGGAGGTAAGATATGTCGAATCTGCTGGTAGAGGGTCCAGCCAGGTTTACTTTTTGACATTATCATCATAATCATAATCATCATATTATATGATAAATAAAATTGGACTAGTTATGTTTGACGAAAGCTGTAAAAATCTTCTTCGCTTTAAATGACAGAATCTAATTATCACATTGTTTTGATTTCGCACGCATTTATGCGGGACAATAAGGCCTACAATCTGCAGCATACTTAATTATGATGTATTTTAAACTTTCGGTAAAAATAGTGAAAGAGTAACATAATTCCACTTTTTTTTTGTGTGCTTCTTTGTCCGAAATAGGCTCAGAAAATACTACTGATACAAGAAAAAAAATTACACTAACTAAAGAAAGACATAAACAGCTCTCGAATATGCTACTTGTTTTCTCTTTAACTGAAAAGATTTTAAAATAAATAGTCAAAACTTAATATTTTTAAGTGTTTCATGGAAAAGTCATACCCACCAGTAGACATCACGTTTCCATGCAAAGTGGGGAAAATCTTCAACCGGGTTTGAGTCGACTCGAAATGGAAACTCGAAATCATTAGCAGCGCTTCAATAGCTTCTGTCCGCTTGAAGCAGGTAAAAGCGTTGCTTTTGTTGATAATAGTATACTCATCTGTCAGTTGAACATTTGAAACCTACTCCACTATTCAACTCAGTGTGCGGAAGACTCGGTGCTGGTCGTGATTCGACTTTATTTCCACTCGATTACTCAGTTCTTGCATGGAAACAAGGTCAGGGGAGGTAACACGAATAAAGCCACCAGCCCAATTAATCCGTTACGTCCATCACGGTGGGGTATACAACTGACGTTTAAATGAAATACACACGTTTTTAAGGAAAGATGAACGTAACTCATCTTAACGTAACGCACTTTTCAACGTGAACTACAACTGAGTTATCAGTTGGGTATCTCGACGTGACGGGTTGTCATAATAATATACATAATATACTTTCCGCTTACGACATAACCAAAAAAACTGATTTATTTCAAATGATAATTGAAAAATCCAGTGGAATCAGTAGTTTTTTATTTCAAATTCAGGACGAAGTCGCGGGAAACAGCTAGTTTTAAAGAAAACTATTATGCCAGGCAAATGCATGCGTCTTTAATTGCTTTCGTTCTCCCAAACAGAAAAAATGAGAAACAGAACACGCCTCCAAAAAGCGGTCGGGATGGAAAATATAACTTTTACACGCTGTTTAAGGTAGTTTACTTACTTATTTACTTAAGGTGGCGCTACAGTCCGGGGTGGACCTGGGGCCTCAGTCAAGAAACTTCGCCAGCCCATCCCTACGGGGTGGACTCGAAGATTTTTCTGGCCGGGGTGTTGGTGTCCATCCGCTATAAATAAGCCAACCATCGTAGATGTTGCATTCTCACTCTCCTGGCTAGGTCTATGTTGCTGTACATCAAGTACAACAAAGCAGCCTTAATTGTTTACATACGCCTTTGACAGGGTCTATGCTTCTGCACCGTAAAACAAGACTGGGATGATGAGGGTCTTAACTGAACTTCTTAGTTGCTTGAGGGAGAGGTTTGGTAATCAATTGCCTTTTAGCCCAAAGAAACAGCGATTGCCAAGAGTTATAATTCGCTTGATTTCATTGCTGATGTCATTTTCTAAAAGGATAGCGGAACCCAGGTAGGCAAAGTCATTACTACCTCAGAGTTATAGCTGTCTATTATGTTGTTCTGACCAAGACTTCGGTGTTGGGTGTCTCTTCTTGATGACAGAATATACTTGGAAATGACCTCGTTAACTGCTGAACAAATATTCGCCGCTCCCTTTCCAATACCCACGAAAGCTTCACTGGCATCACGCTTTGTTCTTACAATTTTGTTGGTGTCGTCTGCGTATGCGAGCTATTGGAGGGACTCTTGAAAGATTGGGACACGGGAGTTCTGCATAATTCTCTCAAGTATAATGTTAAGGAAGTCACATGAGAGCGCGTCGGCTAACTTTTGACATCAAAGGGGTCGGCAAGGTCTTGACCGACCTTGGCGGAACAGCGTGATTTTTCTATCGTCATTCTGCACTGACTGATGAAGTTGGCAGGGATGGCAAAACTAGACATTGTACTACATAGCTAGTCTCTATAGATGCAGTCATACGTGTTCAAGTCTTTTTAATACCCTAATACGCGTTCAATACATTTTTGACAAAAAAATATTTTTTTAAAGCCACGAAAATGGGCGGAGATATTCAGAGTGATTTTTGGTCAAAAATCTAAATTAAAAAAAATTAGCTTCATACCAAAAATCAATCAAGCATAAATTACTGAATAACTAGAAATTCAACTTCGGCTTGAAAGCTTAATTTTGACGAATTTACACATACGCTTACATTTGTGTACAAACGTGAGTAAATTCGTCAATTCATCAGTCCCATGCAATTCCGTTTTGGCATTTTTACATCAGCTGATCGCGTACGGTAAATTTTTGTTGCCCATTCACCGACATGGAAATTTAAAGCTTTGTAAAAGCTTAAAAGCTGATAAAGCCTCTTTAGCTTAAGAGTCTTTATCGAAAACGTAAACAAAAACATAAACAAAAATTAATACAAATGTAGGTGTTGGAGGCAAGAGTTACGCAAGTTGGATATCTATTTAATCAGTAATTTACGGTGCAATAGGAACAGATGTATAATTTGATTTAAGTATTTTTTAGTGTTTCAAGGATGAAGTTCGGTATAGGAGTCTAACGGAGAAGAAATTATAGCTGGTTGAGGTGGTTCAAAAGTATCAGCTCGATGCAACTGAGTTCTGGAATCATTCACTTCGGTGATGGCTGAAGGCTCTTCTGGTCTGGCACCCCATATATAACATGACTACATGGCGGGTGTGGGAATATTTAGAAGTCACTGGTTGTCGGACAACTTATGGGAGTTTGGCCTTAAGTCACAGGCTGAGGGTTGTGATCTTAAAGCTGAGGCATGAACGATCAACTTTGGCCCTAGCTTAGGTGTCTGCACCAAATCGAGAACCAGAGTATGCGGTCTTCTTGAAAGAAGTTGATGCTACCCTGAATAGAGTGGCAGAAATTAACATCTTTCTCCTTACGGTTGACTTCAATGCTCATATGTGGCAACAGACAACAGTACCCACTTGAAGTAGTTTAATTGGGCACGGTGGCCAGGATCAAAATAGGACTGGAGTGAAGTTGTTGAACTTTTTCTGTGCTAATAGTTTGGCCAGGATGAAAGAATACATTTTCCCACACTAACACATTCAAAAGTTTAGTTGATACCGGCACAGTTGAAATCAGAGATCACAGATTGATCGATGATACATCATTTGTTCAAAAAATGATATGCGTTATTCGCGTTTTGCAGCTGAGCTGTGAAGTGATCACAGTCTAGTGTTACTACCCAGGCAAAAACCAAGACTGCTGCGACTCGCCGGTGAGAAAGGTTACAGAATGTTTCCCTGATTACATAGAACGATTTGCATCACAGCACGTTTCGTCTACAACATTCACAACACGAAAAGTGGCAGATGTTTTCATCGGCTGTCATTGTCACTGCAAGAAATGTTTGTGAGGCAAAGCGGCTTGGTGTAGCGGCTGGTGGTGAGAACAGAAGTGCGTGGTTTAAAACACCTATACTTTAATGTATAGGTGGAACCAATGTAGGAACTTTACTTCCTAAGCGCGGTACAATGAGGCACGAAGATCTTTCAATCTATGGCATTCATATCAGCTTAGGAATGGGCATCACATCTTCTTTACAGATCTGCAAACAAGATGTTTTGGGACACTGTTTGCCGTCTTAGAGAAAAGAAGTTAAACATCGTACAAGATGTTTAATCCAAGGATGTAATTTTTTTTCCAATGAAGGTGATTGGAAAATAACTCTTTAAAGAGTTGCTCAGATCACAAAAAGGCACAGCAGATGGAAATGCTACCTCAAACGAGATGAAGTCACTGTCGCGAATAAATTATTAAAAGTTGGCAAGTCTGCTGGAGTTGATAAAAGCCTTAAACTCCGCGACGAATACAATGTATCTATACCTCCACCTACACAGAAGTTGGCCCTGGTTCGCCTCTTACTTTTGCGCCTCCCGTTTTTTTAAACAAATTATTGAAAGACAACGATTACGGGTTAGAAGCAGAAGAAATGCGGCAACATAAGTAATACAAAGACGTCATATAATTATAATACAAATGCAAACACGTATGATGTAAAACAACAATTTCCAAACTGATCCCTACACCTATACTAAAACTTCAAACCATACAGTTATCGGAGCACGAAACTTATACACTTTTGACAAATTTAGGCATAGGTTCTTGAAAAAAAAGTTTAAATATTTAGCTACCCACTTACCAGTTTGGGGCAATTTTATGAATGTCCAAAGTTGTCCAAAATTTCCGCAGCTCCTTCAACATTAAAGCAACTGGCATTCCATGAATGTTACCAGAATGTGAAGTTATGTTAAGATTTATGTCGGGGTGAGCATCAATCCAAATGAGTGATAAATTCGGGTTAGCGAGCAAGTGGCCAGCTACAGATCCTATTGGATAATGTTTTATTTTCACTCAATTCTTTGTGTATAAAAAAAATTATTACAAACCAAAGCCTATTGCATGGTCACCGCCAACAGCTAAATACACATCTGTTTCTCTCAAAACCTCCTGAACCCTCGTTATAAGAGCTTTACTGCAGCCAAAAAACTCAATGTAGTTGTTCATGTTATCCAGTGAACACGTATTTTCTTCATTACTGCAACGTACATCACCATAATCTTTCACCTGAAATCTGTCTAGATAGTTTTTTTTGTTAATTTTGCAACACATTCAACTTTAAATCACTTGAACCTTTTAAAACATTTACTAATCCGGCTTTTCGCAATTCACCAGGCGCTTCTTCAACACCATTCTTTCGCTGTCCCTTAGAGAAGGGGACCCCAATTATTCCCAAAGATTTTTTTTGCAATTGTGAAAACTTTCTAGCAATGATGGGCAATTTAAGCGACTTAACCAACATAATTATTAAAGAAATAATATTAATTTTTCAAAATTCAGAAACTCTTAAGTGATCTTCACTCTTCAAATAAGATTTTTATTGTAAACAAGAAAGTTCTTTGGTGGCTATCACTACTTGTAATTCAATGCCATTTTGTTATCAAAACCAACTACCGATCGTTGATAGCTTTTGATCTCTTCTATTGGAATATTTTTCTATGCGTTTATTCAAAACATAAAAACAGCAATGGGGGGTAAAGCTTATCATCGTTGTGCTATAAATACAAAGAGTAGGTTTATCACATCTTTGCTGCACGTCGTCGCGTCGTAGATACATACGATTCTTTCCATCTGCAATTCGAATCTGTTTGGCGAAATACGAACATTTCTGTTACTAAGCTAAGTTTGAAATATGTTCTTATGCAGGCTTATCAGCGTTTGACAAATGAGTGAATTAGCTAAAGTGAGTGACCATCTGAAAAAAAAAACGGTGGGTTGCCGTGACGTTGTGGTTATTGTGTGTGCTTACTACGACGGAGTTGTGAGTTTTATTCCTACCTCTGCCACCTGAAAAAGGCACGTTCTTTTTCACAGTCTCCACCTCCTCGAGGATCTACAAGCCCTCCGAGGGAAATATTTGCCTAGAAAAACTTCCCAAAGTGTTCGTATTCGGCGAAAAATTGTAGGTCTCCTTGTATGTGAAGCATGCAACACACACAGCACACATGGTTAAAAAGTTGGCCCTGGTTAACCTCGAGCTGTTGCTCAACTCTATTTATTTGACTTTTATAAGAAAAATAAAGCCCGTCAAGTATAAAGGCAAGCAGAGGCCGGTCCGTCGGCCTATGCTGACGGTTAAGCTCATCATTTAGGTATAAGCAATCATTCCATAACAAATTTCAGGTTCATATACAGATAATTTTAAAAAGCTTACAGAAAGGAGCTGACAGAAACTACATATTTATGGCCTTATTATTTATCCTGATGGATTTTCAATTGTATCCTCTCAGTCAGTGTTTTCCATTAAATCAATACATCACCCCAATGAACTGAATGAATTTATTGCGTAACACATGTTCACTTATCCTTTCCTGGACTACCCAAGCAATTTTACCAGGAAATGTATCACCATTCTACCTTCAAAAGCTTCCATAACCCTTTGTTTTATCGAAGCCGTACATTTTAAGTCATACATTCTATACCTCCAACTTTAACTATACGAAAGGGCAACATATGGGTAAGGGTATACCTGTCTGTTGGGGTTTGGAAATACACTCTTCACAATGACACTTGTCCTCGACAACAGAATGAATACAAATTTTAGCGACACCCAACTCTAACGAAGTAAAGCCTCGGTTTGTTTTTCTCTTTATTGCCATTTTCAGAATTCAGCAATTTTCCTGCGTATTTATTCAAGTACCCACAAATAAAATATTCTACGAAAATCTACATTTTCCTCTTAAACAATATTCTTCACTGTGGATGGCTTTAGGCCCTTCAAAGCAAACACACGTATCCCTGAATGGGATATTTGGTCGGATATTTACATCCAAATTATCTCAATATAAAAAGCCACATGTATAATGTGCATGCAGAAATATGCCAACAAATGTGACATCCTTGATGGTTGTAGCTATTGTATAAAGCATAAAAAAAAATAAACAAATCTGAATAATAAAACCATTTTATTTCAATTTCGTTAAAACTCAAATCATTCAGCAAGGACAATTCATAAAAAAAACCGTACTAAAGGTCACTGCCTGCTTAAAAGCTATATTAGAAACCAGGATTTGAGTTATTATACCCTTTTGCACGAGCGCAAGGTGGACAATAACAAAAGTTAATAAATCAAATCTGGTGGTCACGTTGATTTTGGGATGAATCTAGTTTAAACCAGAAGGTTTAAAGTGAAATGTAACATGATTTGAAAAGGATCCTGTTCACATATGCGGAATGAATTTTTAACCTCATTCAACGATTTATTGTGTGCCACGACCGTCGGTTTTGTAGGATTTATTCATGATCTCTTAAAGGAATACGCGTCTTATCCTTAAAAAAATTTCAAACTCTTTCAAATAATTTTCAAACGGTGTCTGTTAGTCTGACAGTAATTTTTTTATGGTCTCCTGAATGACATTATTTTGTGCAAAAATTCTTTTCCTACACAATTTTAGGCCAACATGTTTTTCCCACTCTTTGTGAAAAGAAGATTGAAGACTTCGCAAAGCGATGCATGGTTCAGATCGTCCATAGCTAAGCACGTAATCTGAACTGGTAAATACTTCAAAGCAAAGTGTATTAAATTACAATGTTAGATGACTAAACACAATCGAAATAAGGTTTTGGAGTAGAAAACATGTATCTGAATTTATCTCGAAGCGAAGATGAAGGAAATTTTTTAACGCCACACTGTTTTTAAGCCTTTGTTGTTGCTAAGGTATGTTTTTATGGTACCCAAAAGCTTTATACCCAAAAGCGCTGTCAGTTTATGTGACCTTATACCAGAATGTATCGCTAAGTGGACTAAAATAAAAATTTTACTTAACTCTTAGGTTCTGGGGTGGGCGTGCCATGGTAAAGTGTGTAGTGTGCCGGACTATATCTACTGTGCACGAGGTCCCAGGTTTGAATCCTGACCGGGCAAAAAGAGTTTTGTTCACATTAGCACCTCCGGCAGGCTGGGTTCAATAAACACAGAGAATCAGGGGCAGAATAAGTTAAAGTTAAGCCGCCCCCTGGGAACACCAAAAAATACACCTTAAAAACATTAATTTTGTGATTTTCTATGGGCAAGTCCACGGGGGGGCACGTTTTGGTTTTAGTCTTTGTTTTTCGATGCAATATTTTTGACTGTGCAATGCATGCCATTGACATAGTTTTAACTTTTTGCGACTATTTTCCAACAATTTTTCTAGCAACTTAATTTCACCCTTATGAATGAAAGAGGCATGTCAGTGGGCGGATTCCTAAAAATTTATTCTTGTACTACTTTGGGTCCCAAAAAATCCAAATATGTATGGCGTGTTTTTTGAACACAGAACTGCCACAGTGAGCTGTCAAAGAATAGTCGGTCTTTGCGGCAATTCCAGCGTGATGTACACTCGGTTTTATTGTGAACAGAACGACAATTACTTAACGTGCAGTCATCACGTTAAGTGTCAAATTGCTTTGGTTTTATTTTGTTTATATTTTTGCATTTCGTAGTGTGGTTTTTTTTTGGCGTCGGTTTTTAACATAAAATGATTTTGCTAGCTTGAGTGTGTGATATTTAGTAACTTTTTATCGATTTTATACAATTGAAGTCGCGTTGTAAGAAATAAATTAAAATTGAGTGGAAACGTCACTTCACATCCACAATCAAGGCTACACCCAGCCTCCACCGTCAAATACGATGGTGGTAAAATCCGACTTCGGTGTCGACTCCGAACTTATTCGGAGTTCAAAAGAACATTTACATGAGCACGATTCCGTTCAGGTGTACAAGAAAAGAACAATTTTTTTCCTGTATTCCACGCCAGTTTCACGATTTGGTGTTGAAAAGAATACGCCAGTAGTTTCATACTGTCTACCTCGCAATGTTAGGCCTTTCGAAATGTGATGCACAACAACAGGCGGACGGACGGATATGGCTCTTTCGACTCACAATTCCGTCTCGATCATATGTCCGGTATTGGGGTTCTACTATTAACGCTATAATTTTACAAACTTTTTATTGGACCCATCACCGATGAGATATAGGGCATTTCGAGATTTAAAATAAGACTCCTGTCTAACATGACAGAAGCGACGGTTATGCCCAAGACCGTGCGAAACTTTTCGTCTATCCGATAATCCAGAAAAATAAAAGAGTCTTCTAGGAATGAAAAATTTGTAAAAATGTTTGTTAAATGGTATTTTTATATGTAAATTAGCAATTAATGTGTTTTTGCTTTTAGTCTGTCTGTTTAATTTGCAGCCCCCAAAATTTGCCCCTCATCCGGGCTCCACTGCACCCTGTCGGAATCTGTAAGAAATTGTAGGTTTCCTCCATGAACATGGGTGTAAGAACACTTGTAACACTTACAGTTTGAAGGGCTGTGAGAGGTTAGGAGATGGTTCTTCTGAACTGCAAGAAGGGTTGGCTGAATTAACTACTTTACATTTTCTACCCTTAACTACGTGTAGTATATTCCATAAACTACACGCCCTATTTACTACAATTTGTTACGTCTGCTGAAAAAAGTGGTTGTGTTGTTTGTATTATATACATGTATGTTGCACAATGTATTTTTTTAACTATAAGGTGTATGGCTATGACTTTTTAATGCGAAATAATTGCGAACTAATTGATGCTTCGACCTTCTTCGTTTCCCGACTACTACACGAATACCTTCAATAATTCCAAATTCAAGCCTAACAAACGTCAAAAAGTAACAGTTTACCTACATTTAGAAAACTCAAACTACGTGTGCTACGTTAACTATATTTACTACTTTTAACTACATATATTACGTAGTAGACGTAACAAATGTAGTTTTTCAAAAAAGTGACAGTTCAGCCAACACTGATTACAAGTGACAGTCAGTTTTGTGTTTTGGGAGCATTTCTAGAATACACCCATCAAGCCCATCTGATGAACTGATAAGATATTTAATGTACACATGAAATAGTATCTCTAGCTTTTTTTATCAGATGTAAAAGTTTTCCTTACTATTTTAACATTTTTATGTTTATCCAATTATGGAAAATAGTCCCATTGAATGAATTTATAGACACTTTCTTAAGCTAACTTTTTTAATTCACATTTTATTTCCAAAGACCTTCCGACCATGTTAAACAAGGCGTTGGAGCTCATACTTTAATGTTTAGAAATTGTTTTCGATTTTACTCCTTTCTTCAGGGTTCTAACAAAATAAGATTTAAGGATTTTCTGCTTAGCTTACGCCCATTTTTTGGGTAATCCACCAATACAATCGCCAATACAAACCATTGTCATGCAATATAAGTATTCAGGCCTCTCAAAAAAAAGTGAGTTAGTGCAAGAGTTCGTCTGTGACTCTGACAAACTTCTATATACCCGACCCTATAGATCGTGTAACACCAAATCTTTAAGTTTTTTGGTCCAAATTCATATTTTGTTTGTATAGGCCCTAAAAATTGGCGTGGGCTAAAAATTACATTTAATAAATTGTAATTTCGTTATACTCAGAAAAGAATGATTTAAAAGAGAAAATTATTTCGGTTATAAGCCGTGAGTTTTCTTTTTGAAAGCTCTTGTGTTGGCTAACGCTCGTGTGGCTGTGCTCGCGTCAAATTCGATTGATGTAAAAAAAAGTGGCCCAGAATATTTTGAGATATACATATTATTTAGCAGCATAATTTTAATCAGTCAACTTGAGTGTTTTCAAGCACATCTAGAAAACCATAAACTATTTCAAAACTGCTTCAGTTTTTTTTTTCTTTTTATTTTAGAAGATGGTTTTTTTTTATTTCAAACTTTTGCCTCTTAACGTTTCGAAAAAAAGGGTTTCCCATTTTTAAAATTTATTATTTTCTTAATAAATTCTTCAGTTCTGCGGGCATGGATTTCTGAGCAAAACGGTAAAATTTGTTGTTTTCTATTTCGTTTGTTTAAATAGGTTTTAAAACTTGAGGTTCGACACGGTAATTTTAAAACTTTTAAAATGCAGTAAGTTTGCTTTGTAAACGCTTCATACTTCAGCTAAATTGAAATAAGGTCGTCAATACCATTAACCTTTAAAAAATCGTTTTCGAAAATATTCTTAAGTTTTTAAGTTAAAATCTTTAAAGTTTTTGAAAATTCGAGCTTCGCTATAGTCTTGCATAAAATCTGAGAAGATGGATTATGCCCGTTATTTATTTCAAAGTTATGCTTTCTACCGTTAAGGAGATAGAGGGGGAGAAATACCTTTCAAATTTTTCAAATTTCTAATCCATAAAACAACTATTTCGAAAATTTTCAATTCCCACTAGACTTTTTCCAATGGCGCCACTACCTGCTCTAACATTGGATGTTTTTCTTTAATTATATGACCACCGGTTTTTGCATAAAAGGTAAAACAAACTCCTTTTTTATTTCGTTTTTGAAATAGGCTTCGAAAAACTTAGGTCTTATTTTGTACGCTTTGCACAAAAAAATCTGAACAAAATCGCTTTTAGCGTAAATACAGTTTTCACAACGAGCCAGAATCTAGATTCAGAGTAAAAAAGTCCCAAATCTAATTAAAATCTATTAGACTTCCCATACATTTGTAGAACTTTACCCATACATTTGAAAATTTGTAGAATTCAAAATCTAGATAAGAATCTAGATTCCCACAAAATCGAATACAAATGTAATAGATTGTTTTCGATTTTGTGGGAATCATAGGAAAATAAAAGGAAACACTTCTTTTTTTAATTCAATCAAAAGAAGACATAACAGCCGATGAAGTTTTTTTATAAAATAAAAAGGAGCAATATTTTTGTTTTTTTATACTGTTTAATTGTGCGGTGATTTTCATGTATTCTCCCAGTGCTTCTTTAGTTATCCACAATTGCTTTTTTACTTATTTGAAACTGTTTAACTTGTGACAAGAGTAAAAAATTAAACAGTTGGTTTTCAACTGATTGAAAAGTCAACAAAATCTAGATTATTTTCGCAGTGTGAAAGGGTCAATTCGATTTTGAAATCGAATTGCTCACAATCTAGATTTTGGCTTCGGTGTGAAAACGGTATAAGATACAAAAAGTTTAAAAAAAAAATTTGAAAATTCTTTTGTGTTTTTGATTTAAATCTCAAAAGGTTTTAAAACCTTAAAATTCGCTCTGATTTTCCCTGAAATTTTGGATAATTTCTAATAGGTACGATTTTTTTCACACGATTGGTCCAAACAACACCGGATATAAGGGACACACACACACACGTTTTTTCATGAATTTTTACAATTTTTTTTCGGAAATACATTAAAACATTATTAAAACTTTTTCTGAAAAAATATGACTTAGCACTGGATTTCCCTTGTGTGGATACATGTGTTCAGTATTGACTTTGTGCATACCAAGGGCCAGTTTTTCAGTGCAAGATCATCCGAGTTTCCTTGTTTAACTAAGATTAATCCCAGATTGATCCGGGATTAATCTCGGATTAACTCGCCAAATTTAATGAGTTGATCCCGAATCTACTCTGCGTTGAACAGTATGAACTTCTTTGAATGTTTTTTCTGTTTAAAATGGCAGCTGCTTTGCAAAATAACATATGAAAGTGCCTCGAACTTCTATTCCTGCATTTGTCTATGTGAAGTGAGAGCTGGGAGAGTCACTTTTTTCGAGAGTCAAAGATTTTGACAACTTTAGTGACGAAGTTAGCACTTTGAACGAAAAACTGTTCGTTCGGTTGACTCTAAATTCGTTTTGTTCCGTAAGTAGATAAGTAGATAATAAGTAGATCTTGGCTTAAGCTGGGCTTAACACAGCGCTGACAAACCGGCCCTTAGCGGTTCAAAAGTTATGGCTTCAAAAATACTTTGAAAAACGTCATCCATTTTTCAACTCTTCATTTCTCAAAAACTCTTCAATACTTTCAAAAAATTGGATTTTTAGAAAAGAAAGAAACTTTTAATCCCATGAAACTTCAAATTGTAATTTAACAGTTGTCTGCTTAAAAAAAATGACCTCGTTGGGTTTTCTAACTATTTCTGCAGTTTAAAAGCACAACCCAATGAATCTGTTGCATCCGAAGTACACAAGTGACAACTCGTGAAATACACACGTTCCTATGGGAAGCGACGCGGCGTACGTCATTAAGTTCGTCTATGAGCCGCTTCCCATAAGAACGTGTACCTATATTTAACTCAGTTGTCAGTTGTCTACTTTAACGTGACGGACGCGACGGGCGCTTTACCGTTCAGAAGTTTTAATATGGTTGGAGGGATGGACAGACTCATGGAAAACGTAGCGATACCATAAGAGGTCATTTTCTCGTTTTTTAACTGATCGCTTATAAGAACAGATTTTATTTTTTTTTTGTTTTTATTTTATTCAAAAAAGGTTAAAAAATGTGAAACGCGTTTTTGTTTTGGATTTGAAAAAAGTTTGGCTTACAACTCAAGTTGTTTGTGCTTACGTAAAATTGAGTTGATAGGACAAAAACAGATCAGAAATAGAAATTATTTTATGGCACTACCATTTCAGTAAACCAACTTAAATGATTTTAAGCGTATCTTGAAAACCATTTAATATTTCAGCCTCTCAATATTTTTCTTACAAACCCTAAAAAGTTGTCTATGTCTAAAATTTTTGAAATTTCATTTTTTGAAAATTTCACTCCAAATGAGTGAAACGCATTTCTAGAGTTTTTTTCTACATTTTTTAAGGTTTTAAATCCATAAAACGACTAAGCGATACCCTAACAATCAGAATCTTTTTCCAACCAATTTTATATTTTTTGATTCTTAAGTAGGTAGGTACTTTGCGCTTGGAATGGCTATTTCTTATCAACAGTATGGGGCACATGATATTAAGAAAAGAGTCAAGCTAAATCCCAGAATCGCAGATGATTTATTCAAAGTTCGCGATTTTTTTCAAATCGTATGCCCGTATAGCATCAAAGAAAATGGTGGGGCAAAATTTTTTCACAATTTCTTATTTTAAAATACGTCAAAACATGAGTTTTAAAATTGTTTAACCATCAGAATTTGATTTAGGTAAGCTTTCGCCTATGTTTGTTCTATTTATATGGGTGCCCAATATCGACCTTTTGAATAAAGTGTTTAAAAAAATACGTTCTTAGACACAATGCCAACAAGCAAATGTTTTCCATTCCTCATTTCTAAAAAAACTGTTCAATATTTTGTAAAAATTCAGTTTTTAATCAAAATTCAATAATAGTTTAGTGTAGCTATGTTTCATTTTCCCTTTTTCTGGCTGTGAAGCTTTTCAAGATAAGTGCCTAAACACCTGTTGTATTAAATGAAAAGCTAACCAAACATATCGTGGGGGATCGGCAAAGCAAAGCAAAGCTATACTTCATTCCGCAATAGCCATCGCTTTTCAATATTAAATAACCTCTTGTGCTTTTTACTATTAAAATTCAAACTATAATTACATCGTTATGTGTGTATAAAAAAATTGCCCTTTTATGCGTTCTCATTTTTTCAAAAACTTTATAAGTGTACCAAATCATCTTTCTACGACTCACCGTTCAAAAGTTACAGGTGCGGACGGGACAGCTAAGTGTTCTTCGCTTATACTTAAGACCTACTTTTAGAAAGTTATACAACAACAATCGACCCAAATAAGATACGGGCTTTAACAATTCAGCTTATTAGCATTCATCTAACCCCAACTCTTACAATTTAGACTAAAATTTGTAAACACCTGCATTGAATACTTACCTACTCGTAGCGTAGTAAACTTGTCACCATTCCGCCAGATTTATCTAAACTATTTCTGTTCAAAACCAATTAATCTAGTCAACCTGCATAACCGCTGTCCAACGTGATTTCCGTCCAAATACCAAAATAGCTGAAGTAATCCTTGCCTAGCTGCAATCAAACAAATTGACTAAGCATCGATTTGTCTGTAATCTTGCTAATGAAACAAACATCTCCTGTACCCGGATATCACACGGTTACTCTTCGCAGGAGCTCTACAGAACATCATATGCGATAACAAAAGGAATTGATGGTAATTCCTTCGATCAACAAGAGCCTTTCTCATAAACGAAATGATAGAAACCGTCTATGAACAAGACTATAGCTCGACCTTTGCTTTTGTAAGTGCGTGCAATTGCATTCATTATTGCACCAACGAGGATTTAATGGTCTGTTTGACTTAGCTCGTTGCACGCCAAGTGCACCTACTCTGACGGCGGTGTTTGACATGGACGATGAAGGAAATGAGAGGAGCACTTGCTTCGTGTCGACGACGCACATTGAGGAGGTTGAAAGCAGTGCGAGTAGTAATTTAGAGGCATTCAGCGATGTTAACCAGATTGACATATACATACATAGGTACTTTCTCCTTTGGCGGCAAATTTTTTAACCTTTGCATTATATGAAAACGTATTTAGCCTATGTAGTGAGCTAAAGCGTAGGGTCACATTTTTTTTATAACGAACTACAATATTTGATTGTTAACTGCATGGCTTCGTTTTTTAGTCTTGATTTAATGGTGCTTAAGAAATAAGTAGAGGAAATAATTCACGCACAATAGATATAAGGAAGGACTTCTCGGAGGTTTGTTTTATAATAAGCAGGTCAAGGGGCTATGACTACCCTTAAAAAATTGTGTTTAATATTCGGCCGACCCTAACAGCCGCCGACCAAAAAGCAGCTCATTTTGAGGCAGACGCTCCTGGATTCTTCGTTTGTTGTTGGTTTTGGTCCGCACCGAATATTTTCCATTCCGGCAGCCACCATATCTGATAAGCGTTGAAATTTAAACAAAGTCAAAAAATATGTTTTGCACTAAAAACAAATGCAGGTGATCGCAAGTTAAATCCTCTTCATTGTTGTCAATGCTAAGAACATAGTATAGGTACTTACCTATGCCACAACAAAAATTCTCACCCCAGAACATTCAATTTTCCTTCGAAGGACTGCGCATTAATATTTACTCCTTCCTGGATTAAAGTGATACTTAATGCCAAAGTGCACGTTTCTCTCAATCTATTCCAATCTAAATGCAATCTAAAGATTGGTGGTGCAGGGATTTTTTCTTTTTGCAATCAGAAGAAGAAGATGTGCAAACTGCTAACGTTCCATTGAACTTTTACGACATTTTCACCAAAGAGAGATACTCTTTGGCCAATTTTCCAGTTCATTAAATATAGCAACGAAGCGTCAAGAGGTAGTTTTTTTCTTTAGTCACAAAACGATGGGAAAACTATTCCTTTTTACCACTTGAGTTTGCATAAGTTAAAGAAAAGCCTTTTATCTGATTGAATAATAACTGGATGAAAGGGAACTTTTCGATATGTGCAAATTTCGTTGGATAAAAAGTTTGACTCTCTATGATAGATACAAATAAATAGGGTGCTGATAATGTTCATGCGACTTTATAAAACCGCCCCGCTACAGTATAATATTTTATTAAATTCTGTCCATGAATTTGACATTAAGTATCTTGTTATTTTTAATATTTCCTACGATATCAAGTGACGATTTTGTTACTTCACTGTCGTTTTAAGGTGCATTGAAAACGCTTACCGACCTTTAGTCTGGTGCGTCGGGCCATTCTATCTATACTTTGTACTTATCACCTCGTTATATTAATCAATCAAATACGCAGGAGTAGGTACTATTACATTTATTTTTACAACCGGCACAATTAATAAAACAGTGATTGAAAACTAATTTTGCTAGAGTTTTCGCATGATATCTCCTCTCATTCCCCCTAACGATCTCAAATGCATAAATATACACTTTTCAGGATACTTTTTTCGTTTTTTTTTTTTTTGATGATTTCATAAAACGATTTTTATACACTTTTCATAAATTATTTAACCTGCGAAAAGACCTTTGCATTCATCGAATTCTCAAAAATATTTATATTAAGCCCTAAATTTTCATCTAAAACTATAACTCCTACATCTATCTGCATTGACTTTGAGCAACTTTAAATATATTCCTTTTTCCTTTTGGAAACTGCTTAAAGTCATCTTTTCAATTCCCCATTTTCATCGTTGGCATCGATTCATTGTTAGAAAACAGTTAAAAAAATCATATGAAGGTGTACCCTTATAGACCAGTTTATGCTCAAGAATTATTACTTATGTCTAGTCACATTTTATTATGCACCCAACGAGAGATAGGTACTTTTTCCACCGCAAGTGGTCAAGGCCGCAGTTAAATATTAAGCATTAAAGAAATGTGACTGAAAAATGCACAAAGAAAAACCAAGAAAAAAGGATACTTAATGGTCGTATATGGTACAGACAGGTGTTTATAGCTTTTATTATAGTCATCTTTGATAATGGTATATATATAAGCTATAAATAATTTACGGGACCTAAGTATAACTTGAGATTGAATATTGATATCGTTAAGAGGTTAATACTGAATCAATTTCAAGATTTCAATGAGGTCGTACAAAAGATTTGCAAAAAGCTTTTTTCAATTTTCAAAATATTGCTTTGCTATCATGCATGCTGCAGAGCACAAGCGACAGCCCCTTACTCTTAAGTTTTACCCTTAAGTTTTTCTATTTTATTTAATTTTTTTTTTAATAAATATTTTTTTGTCCGTATGAAGGCCAAGTTTCGGGAAAATAAACATGCGCATAATTCAAACGAAAATATGCATTTCTATACCCCACCCACATTAGGTTAAATGTACCTTTGCAACCCAGTGAAATAATCACCAGAGACCCTTGAGAATTTGTAGAGATATTATCGAGACCGCCCGCGCGCAGGAGTATCGCGCAAGGAAATCTGATCAGATTAATTTTTCGTTACCTTTGTCTCTTTGTCCAGGCCAGCGCATACCCGAGCTTAAAGTTTTTTTTTTTTGGCCCGAATTATCATAGTACCATTCATTATGATAATGTCTTGTTTGTAGAGTTGTAAATTGTTGTAGTTTTTCACTTTTCAATATAGTTTTGGTTGACTAGCTAGGTGTCGGTCTCGGAGTGTCGGTTTCGGAGTAAACCCGGTAAAGACTCAACTAGAACTGTA
Source organism: Neoascia interrupta (assembly GCA_947623515.1). NCBI lineage: Eukaryota > Metazoa > Arthropoda > Insecta > Diptera > Syrphidae > Neoascia > Neoascia interrupta. Next base: position 57,869,055 of record OX392462.1, on the reverse strand, counting down.
TAAAATACCTCCCACAACTCCACCAACACTGAAAGGCGTTGAGCTGACAATTGCAGATCACGCTAGATACCTGGGGGTTATATAAGATAAGAAACTCAGTTCGAAACTGAATATACAAGACCATACAAGGAAGGCCTCTATTGCCCTGTACTCCTGCAGTAAAATCCTAGGCCAAAACTGGTGAGTCTAACCTAGGATTGTGCACTGGATATACACGGCAGTCGTAAGGCCTATACTTATATACGGAGTACTAGTCTGGTGAAAGGCACTAGACAAGAGTAGCAATATTGTTGTATTACAGAAAGTTCAAAAACTATCCTGTATTTACATCACAGGTGCTCTTAGAACCATCCCCTCTGCTGCGCTTGACTGCGCTGCACCCTCTTCCTGTTGACATCTCCTCCATTGATCTCCTTCGGTAAAGTGATGGCAGCGAAGGCAGCACTAAGGCTTAGGGAATCCTCTCATCTGGCTCGTGATAACATTTGACATGCTATCATCCACGATACCATCCTTGGTAACTCGGACTACCTTGTCCCATACCTCGACTTCAATGTCAAACTCAAGACCAAATTTCCAAGCACAGCCGCCTGGGAATTAGGTGAGGTCTTAAAGGCATCTGCAATAGAAATCTACACAGACGAATCGAAAACAGCACTTGGAGTAGGATCGGGAGTCTTTTCCAGTACTCTTGACCCATGTATCTCCAAGCGTCTGCCGGATCACTGTAGTGTTTTTCATGCAGAAATTACAGCCGTTCGTGAAGCCTCGGCCTGGTTTTCAATTAACTCAACAGACTGCAGCGCTATTGTTTTCTATATAGACTTAGAATTACCAACGATACGATCCAAGCAATGCCGCGAATCTCTCAACGAGATAGCTGTCAGGTGCAACGTATCTGTGCTAGATTCCAGGCCACAGGGATATTCCAGGCAACTGCAGAGCCCACGAACTAGCTAGAAAAGCTAATCCGACGCATACAACGGAACCGGCAGCACTCATAAACTCGGTAAAGTTCCACCTGAACATCGAAGCCATCACAATGGTAAACAATAGGTGGAATAACATCAGCACATGTCGCTTTTCCAAACAAATCTGGCCAGAGCTTGATCGTTGGAAAACAAAGAGACTCATCTCCTTCAAAAGGCTGAATCTTAGAAAGGTAATAGGGCCCTCACAGGACACTGTCTGGTAGGGCGATATGCCAGAAGACTTGGAGCTCCCTTCAACGATTTCTGCAGAAGTTGCAGGGATGGGGAAGAAGAAGAGGCTAGTTTTATCTTCTTTTATCTTCTGTGGAACTATCCCGGCCTATCGACATTGAGAAGGAAAACTTTAGGCAAATACTTCTTTGATCACTCGATTTGAAGTGGCTAATGAACTTTATCTCTCTACTTGTGAATCACAAAACCCATCCTTCCTCCACATGGAAACTCTATGAAACTCTATGTGGGCGAGGGAGCACCTTATATTGGAGCGCAAAACACACCCACCACCCCTCACCCAAGTTTTTTCATGATAAGGGCTCGTACAGTTTCGGTTGCCTTTACCTCTCCGCTCTTATGGGAACACCAGTTCATATTCCCCCTGGTACGGGCTCATACCCCTTAGATTACCCCTACCTCTCCAATTCCCCAACCCCCACCACCAAGGTTAATTCTGACTTGAGTCACCTTAGGTACGGGTTCACATCGAACCAGAAAACCCGTATCAGCGTCTTAACGAAGAATCCTCCCCCGGCAACGGTTTTACCGTAATTGGTTAGGTTAGGTTTCGGATAACTAGAATCTCCCAAGATTACTTATACATTGAATCAGGTATAGGTACCTGATAAATATTACCAGTCAATTTTATCTTATGGTATGGTTCACTGTATTGGGAACCTGATAGTATTAACCAGAAGTTTTATGTTCCTGGTGTGGTTAAATGTATCAGAATACTGATAGTATTTACCAGTAGACTTGTATTCTGGTATGGTGCACCGATAAGTATTCCGAAAAAAATTATCAGTAATTCGCATGGCAACGAAAAAGTATATAAATGTCGCTTAAAAGCAACTATCGGACAAGCCTGTTCAACTAATGTGCTATCAGTCAGCTTTGCCTGAAATATATATTAAATATTTTTTATTTCATTTATCATATTTCGAAATTTTATCATATTTCTTTCATTTTAAAAAAGAGAATCGATCAACGAAAGAAGAATAAGGCTTATTATTTAAAGACTCACCAACTCCGTGAATCTTAGTTTATGAACACTTCTATCAAGTGTGCGAATCTGTTTAACCTAGTGAACTTGAGAAAAAACATTTATTAAAAAAAAGATTTTTGTGTACTTTGTGTACTCTACACTTCTATTCCTACACTTACCAGTTTATTCTAAATATTGGGGGGAAAATTGATTCCTTATTTTTATTGAAACACTACTAAACACTAACCTCAAAAAACGCCCAAGCCAAATCTGTTTCGTTAATTGACAGGTACTACCACTTGTCCATCTGATATTTGTACTTTCTATTGCATCCAATTTTATCATGAGTTTGCATATTGAAATTGGAGTTCCTAAGGGCTAAGGAACCTTTATCAGGATAAATAGAGAGAGTAGTTTCAAGTATGGCGAGTTCGTCATCCTTACAGTTGCGTGGAACGCCCTGGCTCCCAGCACAGGAGAATATTGAACTGCTCTAAAAGCTCCTTTAGAGACGAACGGCAGTCTAAGGCTACTTTAGAGTTTATAGAAACCGACTCCAGGCACTTGATGGCCGCCTGGCTGTCAGAAAATATGCGTTTATCTTTGGCGGATATAACGTTATTCTTAAGCCAGGACAAGGCTTCTAACCGTAATCGATTACCCCACCTGCACTCTCCAATCCTTGACTCTCACTTAAGTGGCAATATTAAACAAAAAGATCTAAAGATCTAGTTAGACTTATGTCCCTTATACCACCCGGGAACGTAATTAGTAGAATTCCTACAGTAATTGTCATTCTCTCTCTCCATCTTTACCCTCCCCACCTTACCCCAAAGTCTTGTCTTACAGGGCTGGACCGGTGTGGTATTATACACTGCCAAGGGATCAGCAGCACATAATTCCCACTGGTACGGGTTCATACTGTTCCTGTTACCCTTCCACGTCCCCTTCCCCCCAATTCTAACATGAGTCGTCACCTTCCCATCCTCGAGGATAAATCTTAGCAAAGAAGCAATGGGGACGGACTTACACTAAAATCTGTTGCCCCGGCGGACTTTTCTCACATAGAAACCACTTCTCATTAACCTCCACCTGTTTGTCTAGATTACCGCTCTACCTCAATCTACTCCCCCCAAATCCGTATCATTCCCGCCCCGTTCACGCTAAGGCAAATTCCCATCTGGAGTCTAACAGTTATGAGACCACCCTTCCTTCAGGAAGTCTCTCACTGGCCTCCCTCAACCCTGCTGACAGTTGTTCACACCAAAATGGTTACCCCCAGCCTCTATTACCCTCGGTCTTCAACCAATCAACAATAAATTGGTGACCTTTCGGTACAGGCTTACAGAGTCACTGGTTGCCTGGACCCCTCCCACCCAAACGGGTAGTTATCATTTATGTCCACGGGCTACAAGTGGTATCACAATAGACCTCCTTTGGTCTAAGTGTATACCAGCCACCTAACCTATCCTACCCATTGGTGATTAAATAGGTGGTAGATACACTTTTGCATCTTAAAAGTGGACTAAAAATAAGTCAAGAAGTTTGAAAAGAGAGCATAGATTTTAATTTTAAGTGAAAAAAACGAGTGAGCTCTTTTGGTGCATTAAAAACCAAACCCTGATTTTGGGTTTTCCAGGAGAGTCTTATTTCCCCAGTCTTATCTTTAACGAAATCATTGATGTGAAGGCCCACAGTTGCTTCACTAAAACTTTTATTGGAATTTATTTTGGCAGATGGCCCGCTTTTTATACCCGACCAATGGTATGTTAAGTTTGATGTGTAGTTCGTTACGCAGTGAAATAATCACCGTAGATCCCTAAGCTCTTTTAGAGATATGAATGGGACCGACAGGGGAATCGATTAAGCCATGTCCGTCCGTTCGTCCGTATGTTAACAACTTAAATTTTAAGGTAGAGAGTTGAAATTCGGTGGGTTGGCTGGAAGTCCAGTCCTTCAGATCAAGTTTGAAAATTAGCTGAATCCACCCACAGACACGCCCACTACAGGCCTGTATTTGCGACCATCTCTGATTTAAAAAAATACTTTTTCCAAATTTTAGCCATGTCACAATGGTGCTAGCACCATTGTAGCATCATTTTTGGTATGCTTCAGTGCCTTGTAATTGTCTTTGAAGTAGCCATAAAAGTTTGGCCTTTTTATTGATCACGCCCACTTTTGTAAGGGATTTTTAGCTTAAAATGACTATTTTTAAATAAATATGTATGAATTTGACTAAAAAATATGTGACAAAAGTTGTAGATTTTAGTATTATCTAACTTTTTTGTACATGTAGTATGTGCCTCCGCTCACTTTTGTGGGCGTGGAGTTAAACAAAGTAATTTTTTGAGTAAAAAAGGCGGACTTTTAGGCCGAAATGTATGCAACCATCTAGTATAAAACATTCAACCGTTATATTTTTATATCCCGCTCCCTTTTTGGAGGCATGGCAGTTTTCTTTTTGGTATGGACGGTTATTTTGCAATCCGTCGTGGATGGACTAAAGCCTTTGCATACGCACTGTTGCACTTGCCCACTTGTTTGTACTATTTTACTTAGGATATACGCGTGGACATCACAAACTAATGTTTAACGAACGGCCACACGTTCTTAATTCGCTCTTTTCTTGTTTAAGGCTAGCTCGAACCTTACCAGGCGAACTTTGATAAGTAAAATAAGTTTGTTGCTATAACTTTTACTCATGACCTTAAGTATTTGATAACGTTCTTAGAAAGTCGCTGCTATCTATTATTTTAAAAACAATGCGAGACAGCAAAGTTTAAAGTAGACGTTTAGAGCTATGACTTAGCATATAGACCGGACAACACTTAATCTTATTATCTCAACTAAACGCGTCCCTGAAATTTCATCCACTTAATCTTAAAAATTTAAATTCTCTTAAAATATATATTTTTTTTAAATGCGTCTAATAAATTCAAGTTACTATTTCCGTTCTTTTTTTGACAATTTAACTCGATTCAATTTCATTTCCCCCAAAAAATGTCGGAATTCGAGTTATAACACCCCGCCTGGCATCAACCATTCTTCGGTACCCTGGAATCTCGTTCTAGTGTTATCCGGTAAACCATTATGTGAACGACTCCCTATCACCCCTAAACCACACAAGCTAAAGCCGCTAAGCGACATTTATTTCTCATTTCCGTACCGAAAAGAAGAGTTTTCAGGAATTTCAACCCTTTTTGCGCAACATTTGGCGGGGGTGGTATATATATCCATTATTCACATGTTCTTGAAGTGAATGCATTAAAAACGACGCAAATGGCGCCAAGCATAATTATTGCCAACTTGGGATTAAAGAAGTTTTTTTTACTTTCATGACACCACTAGCGAAGAGATATTTAATTCAACCTCAAGAGGGGAGAGAGCTGCCGCACTACTGCCATTCGTATATCGTTGTTGAACGCAACGATTCCTTAAGACGTTGAATTTATTAGCCCGATGACACTTCTTAAAGTTAAATTAATTTTTAACCAAGTCAACCTCGGGGAGCAAATCCTTATGAGTGTGAATGCAAAATCCAGTGGATGAAGAGATTTAGATTTTTCGGTGTCGCTTTTCAGTGCTGCATTTGATTTAACTTAGAGGGAAAGATAAGGATGTTGTGTATACAACTGGTTGGCGGTTGTTATTGGCATTGGGTCTGCGAGTGGAGGCACTTGAGACTGATTTTTTTTTGTTTACTATCATTTACTTTAACATCTTACTTGAACATCTTTAAATCGTACCCCAGGAAGTATTATTTTGAAAGCATAGTTAATATCATAGTGAAATAAGTATTGACCATAAGCCCTTAGGACATTTAAGAGATATAATCAAGACCGGCAGGTAAATTGATTAAGCTACATCCGTCCTTTGTCCATCTGGATGTCCAGATGGTTTTTTGGTATTTCAAAATGATTTAGAGAGTTGACACTTGGGATATGGGCTGTTTTTTTTTTTTTTTTTTTGTTGCAGAGTTAGAAAATTGGTCAAATCCACCTCCAAAAACGCTCACTTAGCTCAAATGTAAGTCAACCTGCAATTAACAAGCGAAAAATCTTTTGACCAAGTTAGACAAGGCGGCGTAAGTACTCAAATTTTGGTGCCATGCGTATTATTGGCAAAAAACTTCAACTCCACCCTCACTTTTACCACGTTAAACACTTTCTTTTTTTAAAAACTTGCCCTAACACGAAAAAGGTATGAAAAATATAAATAGACATTAACATTCCCTAGGCTCGTTGCATACAAAGTATTGAGCTCGACCTTTAAACGGGGAGCGTATTGAATATTACCCTCCTCTTGCTGCCGCTATAAAAGCCGCTATATGGCGTAAACATTTATGTATAACTATAACTTCAATACTACCAAAGAATTATCCAAGCTTGCGGCTTAAATGCACGCAAAAATGTAATTTTTTGGTACAAAATCGATAATTTTGTAAAATCAACCAATAGAAATCGGTGTTGCCACTTTTGTACCTTTTGTGCTAAATTTGTTTTAACATTATACAATGTTTGAAAAATATAATTTTCGGGATTGTAGGTATAGCACCGAGACTTAGGTGGCGCACGCAAGTGAAAGGGGACCCCAGCCAACTTCGCGTGCGAAACTGGAGCCGGCTACAGCTAGCTAGAGCCACCTTAACTGCCTTAACAGGTATAGCTTTTCGGATTTTCAAGATTTTGTGATGTAGGTTTTCCGCTTTCAGGATTCTGTCCCCAAACCCGAATGGGAAGCATGCGAACTGCCCCCAGAGTCACAATTATTGTGCAAATGTTTTGGCAGATTGTTTTAATGACGACGACTGCCAAATTTAAGCTCAAAAGTGTAGCATGCAGATTTTTCATTCGGAGGAATGGCATTATAAATTCTCCTGTTGTTCGGAGTCATGTCTCATGTTCGGACCCAACATAATAACATACCTAACCTGTATATGGAAGAAAAACGGCCTTGAAGTAGGTACACCGCAAACAGCTCAGCTTCAGTCACAAATTCAGTGATTTATGCCTGCACAAAAAACACCTTTTTACGTAATCGTATAACTTCTACAAATACCAACATGCAAACTCTACCCCCTAGAAGAGGCCTTGAAAATATCGATTGCACAAATTTCCACCACTAGATATTCGCAACCTTCTGCATTCCATAGAAAAAACCTCTTAAAGCAGAAACCTAAATAAACGTCGTCGGTCGGTTGCTCAACTGCATCAGCGCGCAAACACTTTCATTTGACTTTAAAAGAAGGTCGCCTGTGTACGCGTGCACTATTTTATACTTATATGTAGAGGTGGAGCTCTACTCTACCAAAATATGAATACCTTGGGATTACATCAAAAGCATGTTTCGCATTCCATCAGACCCCATCAGGCAGCCACGTCGTTCGTGTATTTTTGTTACTCCTTTTTTTCCATAAATTGCCAGGGATTTTTCGCCTTCAATGTTTGCGTATGCATGTAAACCGCATCGTAGATCCCGACAGAACTTGGCCCATCTACTATTTCAAGTTCATAATTCTGAAAAGTGTATTTCACTTCGTTGCAAGTAATGCTGGTGTCGGTTGCGGTTGATGGGTGCGGTGTTTTGCGAAAATTTTCATAACTTCCTGCTCAACAGGATATGTGTATGTAAGTTACCTTAACATTTGGCTTTCAAACTTTTTGCTGTTGCAGCGAAAATGTAATTCGATTCATTCTGTAGTCGAAAAATTGAAATGAACATTTTGACTTGCAGGTGTTTCCTTCTCAAAACTTGCGTTGGATATTTAAGTGTATAGCTAATGCAACGCATATAGGAGATTCTGGCATATCGGCGAGAGGTTAGTTAAGGACATACATTTTATTTTAGTCTTAAGGAATCTTCTTTCAGGAAATATTTTTCTAATTTATTCAAAAAAATATTTATAGCAATATTCTACTTAAATTCGGTGTAGTTTTTTTATACAAGTGTTATTTCCTCAAATTGAAACTGAGTAAACTTTCCTTCTAAGAAACTGAGTAGAAGACAGCAAGACTTCTTTGCGTTGACATACCGGCCGGTTTCTTGACAACATTTCTGTTATAGGTAAACAAAAGAATATCAACCCATATACGAGAACATCAATTCGACATCAAATTTATTGAAGCATAATTGGTGAGAGGCAGCTTATTAATTAGACTAACCCATCAGGAAAATATTTAAAGTTAAGGCAATTCGTTCAACGGATAAGGTTATCGAGCAAATTGAAGTCGATGCCAGTTGGTTGCATACAAAAAATTATTAAGAAATTTTTAAAAGATAATATATTTTTTTGCATAAGAGGTAAAAAAATTTCCGTGTCGAGAAGGGTATCTGCCTGGCTCATTTTAGCATCTGCGATCCTGGCCATGCTGCTTGCAAGCGAACAAAAGCGCTTACAAAAACTAACTAAAATTCATCACCTGAAAGCAGTGCTTTTTATATTGCACTCATATCAAAGGCTTCCGGTTACAGAAAACAAAGGAAAAACTGCAAAAAAAGAGTCATCTGCTTTTCAATTGACAAAAAACATTATTAAATTGATCTTCTGTAAAAAGTTTCGAAAAGTGTTTCTACACCATATGTTGCTTTTGCCTTTTGTTTGTATCAATTCTTTTCTACGCTTCAATGGTGGTGCAAACAACAATTGACAAAATAGAAGAAAAGAAATCCATTATAAGTTTTCAATATACGGGGTGATGCATCTTGACAAAAAAAAAAAGGAAGTGAAAAATAAAAAACTGCCATCAATCATGTTTTGAAAGCGTAGATAAGCATACGGTGAAAAACGAAACAAGGGCGACAATCGGTGCGCCTTTGATGGAGCAGCACCCTTGCCGTTTTCCAAAGATTGATTGGCTTGAGGAGATAACTTGTATTTAAAATTCCAGATTCAAGATGCGAAAGCTTGTGGATCCGGTATGGTTGTTTTTTGACGGGAGGTGTTAGAGGGATTGAGTTTGTCACTTTAGAAACGTGAGCCAGATATGACACCCACCAACCCCACAAACGCAAAGGAAAACTCGTGTTTAACACTTTTTCGATTAGGTTTTTGGTGAAAATCTAACCCAGGTCACGATAACTGAGTTTTAAATTCATTGAAATTAAATATTTGAATGATGCTAGACTCATTTTTAAATGAAATAAAGGAAGCTCATATGATTATCATCTGGCTTTGCTCGAAATTAATAATATTGCCCTATTAAAAAAATACCGTCATGAATAGAGTCATACACATTCGTTTCGCGTTCGGTCGGCTTTTGAATTATTGCTTAATTTGCATATAAAATGTTGCTTAGTATATTTGCGACTTTGTTTTTCCTTCCTTAATGACGATTTCGGTTTATGCCATTTTTTCAAACGCACCTCAATAACTTATTTGTTTCGCTTATATAATATATATAGAATACTTCGAGTGCAATTTTAAGAAGATATATGCATAAGATCTGTATATGCAAGCTATTATTGCTGCCATTGCAATGTTGTAAATACCTAAAGGGGAGACTTTTTACTGTTTGCGATATTCGCACGGTTTAAAATTCTTAAAATAAACAGTTTTCCATTAATTTTACTCTAGATACTGCTCAAATTTTTATAGAAGTCTACTGTACTTATTTTAGCTGAACCTTCAGTTTATGTACTCAGATTTATATTGAAACGCAGGGTGACAAAAACATTTTTTTTAATTTTTTTGGTAAAAACAAGCTAAAAAAAGATTACAAACAGGTTTTTTGGTTTTTTTTTTAATATTTTGCTTTCTACTCCATTGGTTTGGGTGCTTGCGTAAAATTTAGTTGATCAGATAGAAACAACATAGACTTTATTGCCATATTTTAGCACTACCATAACACAATCCTCAAAAAATGGTCTGACATTTTTTTCGAGTTAGTGTTTGGGGGACAGGCGGTTTTTAAGCTTTTTTTCTACATGTTTTGGATTAAAAATAAAACGTCTATTCTGAACCTTTTGTTGAATACCGTTATATTGTATTGCTTAAATACCGTTATAATGTATTGGAAAGCTCTCCTAGTAGTGGGATTGAATATTTTATTGTGGAGGTATCTGATGGAAGTCTGAAGTGTATTTTCTCATGTGTGTATAATCCAAAAATAAAGGTTTTCACCTGCTCCTTTTTTTCAGCTTTAGCGGACTATTTGCCGATGCATGGCATATTTTTTGCCTTGGAGATTTTAATGTCAACTTGTTGATTTGACTCAACTTCCGAGCGTCTACTTGATGCAATATCGGCTTCAGGAACAAGTGTTATAAACACACACCCTACTCGCTATGCTCCTGAACAATCCCTAAGCTTGCTTGATCTTTAAATAGTTGGAAATTGATCAAATGTCCTTCTTCATGACCAATTACAACTTGATGGAATTTCAGACCACGATCGTATATTCTGTACGTATAATCTTAATTTTTCCCACAGAGTTATTCCTACAACTTTTCAATACCGGGATTATAACTCAGTAAATCTTGATTCTCTCTGTTCGCAGATGCGTTATCTGCTGATTGGGAAGGATGCAATTTTTTGTTGGGTATTGATTCCAAACTGTAATATTTTCAATCAATTGTAATCAGTAAAATAAAATTGTAATCTTTATGAAAAAGACGTTCCAGTAAAAACTGTTCGCGTAAGGAATACGAGTTGTCCTTGGTATACCTCTGAGGCTCACGCGTCTATCCATAAACGACGTAAGCTATACTTGAAGTGGAGGGTTTGTCGTAGCACCCAAAATTGGCAAAACTACTGTGTGGCAAGAAACCAGTCTACATGGGTCGTTAAACTGGCTAAAAGAAACTATTATGCGTCCAAACTAAGCACGCAGCTGCCCTCATAACAGCTGTGGACAAATTTAAGAAAACTCGGTGGAGGTAAAAAAGAAAATTTAGTTTGTGTAATTGAACCGAGCATTTTGAATAACCAGTTCCTTGTTAGTACCACTGATCAAGCCTACTTCGCTCCTCATGATGAGCTCTTAAGCCGTAATAATGCCTTTGATTTACAAGTTGTCACGGAGCATGAAGTAATGGAAACCATTAAGGCATTAAAATATAACTCTGTCAAAATGATTCTTCCGTACTTCATTAGGCCTTTAGCATGCCTCATAAATTTCAGCATTACTTCACTGACTTTTCTCTCGTCTTGGAAAGAGGCTAAAATAGTACCATTGGCTTAGATATCTCAGCCTCTTATAGCTAGCGACATTCGCCCAGTAAGTATTTTACCGTGTCTTTTAAAAGTCTTTGAGAAAATTCTAGCAAGGCAAATTGTTCAGCACCTTGAATCTGAAAATCTTTTGTTCCAATATCAGTCTGATTTTCAAGCTTATCATAGTTGCTCCACCGCCGTGGTCAAGGTAGTTGACGATAGTTTGACAAAGGTTCTCTGACAATTCTTTGCCTTCTTGACTTCTCAAAGGCTTTTGACAGAGTGAGTCATAGGGTTTTACGCATGAAGCTCATTCCTTACTTTGGCTTTACTGATAGGACTGCTCTTTTAATAGCGAGTTTTTGAAAGACAGAAAACAAAGAGTATTCTCGTTAACAACAGGTACTCTGACTTTAAAAATGTTTCAGTGGGTGCCCCACTTGGCTCCATTTTAGGCCCAATTCTGTTTTGTATATTCATTAACGATTTGTCTAAAGTGTGCAAGAATGCATTCTACCATCTTTTTTTTAAATTTACCTCTCTAGACCAATCGGTTTGATTGAAGATCTTATTTGCAGACTTAATGAGGATTTGAATGCAATACAACTTTGGGCTATGTCAAATGGTCTGACTTTGAATCCACTGAAAACTCAGGCTATTCAGGTGTATAATACTGCAGACTTACCATATCTGTTCATAGACAATTGTATATTTCCTTTTAAGAAAACAATGACTAGCCTCGGATTTAGACTAAGTTTGGATTTATCTTGTAATGACATCAATAACTTTGTTGGTCGTGTTTATGGAGCACTAAGAATGTTTTGGATGTCCTGTGACTTCACACCTCTTGTAACTAGACTCCGTTTGGTAAAAACTTTGCTGGTACCTATAGTCACGTATGCCGCTCTTGTCTATTCTAAAATGGACGTTCGTTCTGAGCACTTGAAATTCTTGTTGCTTTCAATGACATGGCCCGTTATGTGTATGGTTTTCGTAGATACGTCCATATATCGGCATATAAAAGAAAAATCTTACGTTGCACGCTCTTGGAGCGTTTCAATGCTAGAAACTGCATTTTCTAACACAAAATAATTCGTACCCAAGCACCTCGCTACTTGCATTGTAAACTAAATTTTTGTCAGTCCTCGAGAGCTCATCAAATCATGATTCATTCATTTTATTATTTCAATTCATCTCGTCTTTTCTTTTTTAATAGTGTTCAGATATGAAACTCGAAACTTGAAATATTTTCAAACACTTTTCCGGCTAACCTAGAAATAAACAACACAACTACTAAAAATTAGTATTAATGCTTCTCATCTATCTTCTTGCTTTCCTCGTTTCCTTTTTCTTTTCCTATTTCTTTTGTCTTATTAAGCTGTGATAGTATAGGTAACGTAGGCATTTTCTAATTGTTAACTTAAATTTAGTTTAATTTCAAAGTTTTTTTTTTTGTTTTTATATTTATTATTTTTTCTCTTTTGAAAATTTACCAACTTGAAATTTGTACCTCTTTTGAATACTTTAAAAGGCACAGTCTTACTTGTATTATACGCTAAATAAATAGAAATTGAAATATTTATTTTTGATTCTCATATTCTTTGCGCTAGCAACGGTTCTGCTTGAACACGCGAACCGGAATTGCATTGCACCATGTATATCTTTTTTGTTTGTTTTATAATTAACTCGCGATTAAGGGGTTATTCCTTAAGACACAAAAGACCAGAATTTAGGGATAGGGTAAGAAAAGATAAAAGAGAAAAGTAATTCTCCATCCAACACGCAAATGCTGATGAGCCAGTACGGAACATGAAAACTCTGCGCAGAAACACCAAAGCTTACCCCCGCAAGTGTTATGCCTTTACAGAGAAAAGTAATAATATTACCCTAATAGGAGAGTATTTCATAAATGCAATCTGGCATGCATTTAATTGTTGTCCATTCTATGAGGTGATTAATTTCGGCTGGCCCTAACCTGGATAACAGACGCCGCCGACCAGGAAGCCGCTCATTTTGAGACAGACACGCTCCTGGATTTTTCGTTTGTTGCTGGTTTTAGTCCGCCCCTTGTATTTTCCATACCGGTACTCACTACTCACCATATGTGGTGAAGGGAAATTTGCATTATTCTTTAAACATCGGCTGCACTGTGCACCTAATATATGAGTTACATGTAGACCTGTGCTCCAGATATAGGTAGTAGCAACTATGCCGTAATATTTGCGCTTGCATAAGTTCATGGGGCGTTCTAAGGCAGGACAAAAGCTGCAGATTTATATTTTTTCAGACTATATATTTATATTCACTAAAAACTGAGTGTAAAAAAAAAATACCTTTATACTTAAGGATCGCTTCTTAGGCGGAACGGACCACTTCATCTCCAGCAATGCAAATCTTTATTTTATGTCTCATGCCCACTACTACTCAGAAGCTCTCATATTTGCATGAGTTGAAATGGACCTGAAGCAGCTCGAAGTGAGTTAAATGCAAAAAACAAATGTTGAGCGGCTTCACAGGCGAGGGCTAGTGGTCTAGGATAAGTTCTCTTGTTAGAATTTCAAACGTTCTGTGTTGTACTCGATTTTTTTTGGGGGAGTATCAGGTTTGCGGAACAGGCTCTGCGGGTCATCTTTCCTTGCGTTTTATTTTTAACCCAAAATACACCAGTTTGCCTCATCTCCTTCTCGACTAGATCCTCTTTCACCTTATTTATTGTATGAGGAAAGCCATAAGTCCTTGATTGGACAGAGAGTGTAAGAAGTTATTTTTATTTGGAGGGCGCCGTTCTATTTTTTCGACGCTTTTTTCGCATAGATTTTAGAAATATTGATTCAATTTGTCAATCTTAGCTGAATAATCCTCCAATTCATGTCGCGGCATTTCGGTTCTTTATTTATTTCTATTCGAATCTAAGTCATCAATCACAATATGCTTTTCACAGGCCCAAATAGTATACATGAAGCTTAAATATTCACAATAATTTATTTCAAAAGACTTAGCAGCACCAGTTTTCTAATAAATTTCCAATGAGCTTAAGGGATACTTAAATTCTCGTACCCTCATCACTCATGAACAAATTTAAAGGCTTTTATATCTCCAAATACTTTGCAATACTGATTTTATTGCAGCTATTTCAATTCTACCATTCCAGCGAAATTCAAAAAATTCTTTCGTCCCGACCTAGCCAATTAAAACCTCTCCAAGCACCGGGTACACGCTGTTCTATCCGCAACACACGAGCCTGCTTTCAGATTTGTTCATGCATAATTGTTGCGCATCTGTATGCGTACGTGGGTCCTGCCGACCCAACAATTATATGCAAAGAGGAAACTCTAAACGTCGAGAAAATTCATCATTATTGCAGAATATCCCAAAATAATTCATTTATTTATGCATATACGAGCCGAAAACATAAATCAAAGGGGACCTGGCTGGCTATACGCACATAACCTGGGCTCTGGCATTTTAAGTTGTTGCTATTCCTGGCCTTATAGACGTTTGCATATAAATCATCTTGCCAGAACCGATGTATATTTTTATTTGTACAGGAGGCCGGAGGACGATGCATGGAAAGCTATTGCTAGAACAACATAACCGCCTAGAAAGGATCCTGGTCTGGGATATTTGTGTGTGTATATTTATTTTTCATTAATCATATACAAGATGAATGCTGAGGGATTTTTCTGGTGAAATTTGTATTTTTATGTTCTGAAAAATTAAATAACGAACCCGAGAGAAAAAGAGAATGTCGCAGAAACCTTTTTTAGAATCGTGGGATTAAGGTTAAATTGAGGTTGTTGGGCATAGATAAAGCTGTAGCAGTCAAGGTACAAAGCAGTGTGCTTAACCTTTGTAATCGTATGTATATAAATAGTTTCTAACCGCGTTTTTCCACGATTTTTTTTACCGCATGCTGTGTTTGGTGGGTTTTGGTGTCCTTCCACGGACGACAAAACCGTTTTCGGGTACATTGAATCTTATCTTAAGACTTAACAGACCTAAATACCCAATATTATGTTTACAGTCAACGGCGACTGTTCTGTCACTCGTGGAAATAGACCCTTACCAAAAATGGCTATAACCTAGGGAGTGTAATGGGCGCAACTTCCGACAGAACTAGGCAAGAAGTCAACAAGACAACAAGTTAGCTGTATTCAAACATACCATTCTAATGATTAAAATGGTTGTCAAAAACTTGCATTAGAAATTCCATATAGTTTGTTTCTTTTCAAGTGGTGACATTTATCAAAATCCTGAAAATTGACTTCAGCATAGCCCTCAAACCCGAGTATTGAGTTTTCAAAGATAAACACAGTTATAAGCCCTTTATTACCGTAATAAAAGGCATTGCCTTGCCTTCGGAAAGATAGTAAAATCTCCACAGCAACTGTAGGTATAGAAACAAAAGGTTGTGTACAATTCTTGTCAAAGGCATTCAATGAACTCATGAGTTTTTCCCAAAGCCACGTTGAACAAAGGCACATATATTTCTACATTTCTACATACATTTCTTGAAATTAACCTTTGGCAAGGACTATAGCATAGTAGCAAAGATTTCAATTACTAACATTATTCGAGTGTTCATGTGCACTACAGGCCTGTATGTGCGACCATATCTAATTTAAAAAAATACTGTTTTCAAATTTTCGCTATGTTAAAATGGTGCTAGTGAAATAATTTTTGGTATGTCACATTGCCTTGTAATTGTCTTTAAGGTATGTATTGACCACGCCCACTTTTTAAGGGGTTTTAACTTAAAATGACTTTTTTCAATAGATGAATATGAAATTTGACAAAAGAAAGTTACAAAAGTTGTGGACATTAGCGTTTTCTAACTTTTTTGTATATATAGTATTTGTATATATAGTATAGTAAAATCGATTTTTTTAGTTAAAAAGGCGGAGTTTTAGTCCGAAATGCATATGCAACCACCACAACAGCATAAAGCATACAGCAGTTATAATATTATATCCCGCCCACTTTTTGGGGGCATGGCAGTTTCCTTTTTTGGTGGGGTATAGCATTTTGCAATCCGTCGCATACGGGCTAAAGTTTTTACATAGGCACTGTTGCATGTTCCCACTTAATTCTTTTGACATTTCGTTTTGTCCGTTCGTTAGGATTTCAATCTATTGTCAATCGCATTTAACAGAATGCGCAATTTGGTGCGCTAAATCTGGATCAAACTCTGGAGACTAGTTATCACTTCTTTGACTGTTTTGTTTTGTCTGTGTAATGCGAGTTCCTATGAAGCTTGTTATATTGAGCAGAATGTCGTCAATGACTTCAACTATTTTGTTCGTTTTTCTAGAAGTTTCTGATAAGTTATAGTTTAGTTGGAGTCTCAATAATTTCAAAAATTTAGAAGAGTTCGATAACTTTGAAGGAGTTATATCTGCACTGAAAACTGCAAACTCGTTGTGTTCCTGGACGTATCTTGGTATAGATCAGTCTTATTAACTCTACACTAAAAAACTGACCTTGAAAATTGGATTAAAAAAATACTTTTTTCTTTGGGTGGCGTTGCAAGCGGGCGTCGACCTCAACCAAAAAACGTTTTCAGTCAGGGTCAGCTCCGTTTCTTTCTGCTTCTGCAGTTTTGCACGGGAAGTTCGCTGAGGTGCAGTCTTACACACGTTATAAGATTTTTCTCTGGCAGGGTTCATGCTTTTCAACCGAAAACAGGACTGGGGATTTTCAGCTATGAGGATTTTTTAGCTTAAAGAAGCAGCGTCTGGCAAGAGTTTTCGTTTTGTGGTTACGAGCTTTGGTGCGGTGGTAAGTGTGTCTGTGCACGTGGTCCGAGATCCATATTCCGACCACGCCTATAAAATAAAGTCGTTGACGAAAATGATTTTTTTGACACGATTGCTTGTTTCTGATAGAATGAAGCTGTTGAGAATTGGTTAGATTTAAAAAAGAGTGTTAGGGTTATGATCCATCAGTTCAGATCATAACCTCGCGCCTAAATGAAAAAGAAGAATTTCTTGCGCTGTAAAACCATTAAACCGACTAAAAAAGACTCACAAAGCATTACAGGGAATTAGTCCTCGGAACACTGACTGGGAGGTTTTCCTCAGGGAGATAGGCCTAAGCAAAACAAAGTTACATGAGCATCAAACAACAACTACGTAAGACGTCGATGCCCTCGCCACAGAGTTACCTAGGACTCTACACAATGCATTCGACAAAGCGTGCCCTTTACGCGCCATTCGTTACAGTAGAAAATCACCAAAGTGGTCGCCAATAGATTTACTTGTAATTAGGAGGAAAACTAGGTCACTTTTCAATCGGGCAAAGGCCAGCAATAGGCCAGAGGACTGGGAGTTGTACAAATCAAGCCACCGGAATTTCAAAAGTGCCGTCAACAGTGCTAAACGCTGGTCCTGGCGCACTTTCCGTGCAAGCATTGAAAGTACAACAAAGCCAGCTTGTCTAAAGAAAGTCCTATATAAAGAACCCGCGATTCCAAGCTATCTACAAACCTCTAACGGCTTGTGAACCCAATCGTGTACGGAAACGCTTGAGCTTCTAATGAAAACACATTTTCCAGGCTGCCAACTCATCGAGACTCACAGCCAGGAAACAACTAATCCTGTAACTGAAATTACAATTCCATAAGAAATAGGAACGGAAACTAAGCTAAACTGGGCAATTGACTCTTTTCATCCATACAAGTCACCCGGCTGTGATGGGCTGTATCCTATAATCTTACAAAAAAGCAAGCCAATTATTTTATCTGTAATTAAAAAACTATTTAGCCGCTGCTTAAAACTTGCTGCCTTCCTTGACATTGAGGCTGCCTTTAATAATGTTAAGACCTGTGCAATTAAACGAAATTTAGAAAATCTAAACGTTGACCAAGCCCTTATTAATCTGATTATAAATCTGCTTAAAAATATGGTGATCAATGCATCCATATGCGATAGTGTTGTTAAGGTGACTGCCTCCAGAGGAACCCCACAAGGAGGAGTCATCTCACCACTTCTATGGGTACTGGTAGTCAATGAGATACTTATAAGACTGGGCGCGGGAGGGATTCACGTGGTGGCTTATGCCGATGACCTTTTTTTTAATGGTCAAAGGAAAATTCCTACCCACTATCAGCGAACTATTAGAGAAGGCTCTAGAGAAACTCAGCTCGTGGGCAAAGCTGTGCGGTTTGGGTGTTAACCCCCAAAAAACTGTCCTCGTGCTGTTCACAAACAAAAGAAATATACCGCAATTCCCTCTACCGGCGATTGAGGGAACCTGTCTTCAACTCTCCGATAGAGCATGCTACTAAGGGGTGATTCTTGACAGGAAACTAAGCTGGAAACTCAATGTTGAGGAAAGAGTAAGGAAAGGCTCAACCTCATTCTATGCTTGCAGTCGCATTTTCGGGAAAAATTGGGGTCCCAGACCCAAAATTGTCCTTTGGATGTACACTGCAATTGTTAGACCTATTTTGACGTATGGGTGCTTAGTCTGGTGGCAAGCAGCTGGAAAAAACACGAACCTACGCTACATGACAATAATACAGAGAGCTGCATGTATTGGTACGACATCAGCTATGAGAACGACACCAATTTCAGGGCTGGAGGCAATTCTTAATATGCTACCTCTCGACCTCTATATGCAAGAATCTTCTGCCAAAAGCGCCTTGAGGCTCAGTCAGTCACCTGAATGGATCCCAAGCTCATTTGGTCATGCGCAGATTCTTCACAGCGTTATAGGAACCGACACCTCCTCCGACTACCTTACCCCCTACCTTACCCCCTACCTCGAAAAGCCTTTTACCTGCATGTTGCCTAGCAGGGATGAGTGGGAATCGGGGGAACCGTTAAGAAATTTATCGATAGCGATATACACAGAAGGGCCAAAAATGAGCATAGGCACGGGTGCAGATCTCTATACTCTGAGAACCCACACAAAAATCAATAAAATTGCCCGATTCTTGCAGCGTCTACCAAGCGGAGGTCCTTGCAGTCAAGGAGGCAGCCAGCCAACTGTCAATAAGGGCAATACCACAGGATGATATTACCATATTTATAGACAGCCAGGCAGCCATAAAGACAATAGCCGCGACTGAAATCAAATCCGAACTTGTTAAGTGCTGTCGCAAAGAGCTAAAGGCTCTTGGCTCGCATCACAATATAAGACTCTGCTGGGTTCCTGGCCATAGGAACTTTCGTGGCAATGAAAAAGCCGATGAGCTTGCACGATATGGATCAACATTGGATCGGGTGGAAAACAAGATTCGGATGAAAGCAAATACAAGATGGACATCCTTGTCCACCTGTGAAATCTCAAGACAAATGTGGCCTAAATATGATAAGTCCCGAACTAACGCGCTCATCAAGAGCAACAGGAAGACTTTTTCGTTACTAGTAGGTATACTTACTGGCCACAATCTTTTGAGACACCATGCTATGAAACTAAATCTCGACAATGACGACATCTGCAGAGGATGTGGCGATACGGATTGCTGCCAGGACACACCTCACTTTCTGTGCCACAGTCCCAGTCTAAGTCAGTTGCGGAAAAGAACTTTGGGAAGCTACTTCTTCCACGACATCTCAGAACTTTCAAACGCACCACTAACATCTCTTTCCAGGTATGTTAAATCAACAAGGTAGCTCCAGGAACTCAACACGGCACGGAACATCCACACAACTAGGATTATCCCCCATTGGGTATCACAATGGGTCTAAATAGACCTAAGTGCGATGAGGCGCCATCATCATCATCGCTCCATCAGCCCAACAACCTAACCTAAGGTACGTAATTTATAGTAACTGAATTTTTTCAGGTGCCTTGAGTATTTGGTACGGCGAATTTGCAAATAACTGTGGATAAGCTGGCCATAAAAATAGCCTCTTCCTTCATCTTAGTTGCAGATAAAGCTGAATTTGATGCTTTTTTAATATTTATTCGTGCCTCTCGAAGTATCAATGCAAAAGAGGCGTTTCTTTTATAAATTTTCGCGTTACGCGAGGGATTTTTTTTAAATATCTGCAGAAAGAACGATCAGTTTGCTTTATTTTTCAGGCCATAGTACGGTTTGAAAGACCTTCAGAGGAATTTACATTTGCTTATTGCCCTTTCCTCCTCTGTTGACCATTCTTTCTTGTCCATTTTTATTATTACTCAATCGAGAAAAGTCACTTTCTGAAATATACCGGTTGAATCGAAAAAAAAGGCATTCACTATCCAAAAAACGTTGATTTGTTCAATGCGTCTAATCTAATGACGCAATTTTTTCCGCATTATTCTTTTCTCAATTTACAATTTGTTTTCTACGTTCTGTTAGCTATATATAACGGTAACGATAACGCTACATATATATATGGTCGTATACGCCCATTTCATATTTTGTTGTTAACAAAATAGCCTATCATTTACCATATTCATTTTGTTCTAATCCATCATATAACGGGAGGTATATCGAGTTAAATTTTCAAAAATGACTGCGTCTAATCTAATGACGAGCAGTGTTTATCCAAGTTACGCTTACATGTACGTAAAAATGCAATTTTTTGGTTCAAATTCATTATTTTTGGAAATATCTGAAATATCTCCATATAAAGTTTTGAGCTCCGTTTTAGGCGTTTTAAACTGTAATTAAATCGTTACAGGTATGTGCTTGAAACCTCATTGGGTTCTCTGAATATTTCCGCAGTTTAAAAGCACACCAATTTTTGGCTTTCTACCGACGACTTACCGTTCAGAAGTTACAACGCGATTGGACGGAAAGACAACGTAGTGTTACCTGTAGGAGGTCCTTTTTCCATTTTTGGTCCGGCTCAAAATCAAAAATGAGTTTTTTTTTACTAAAGAGCGAGCTAATTATTAGCTGTAATTAGACTCCAGCGATTTCAATATGTTATATTTGTATTAGTTAATGGATTACATTTCAAAACTGTAATCTTAAAAAAATTACATGATATAGGTACCTGTCATAATGATATACATAAATAATCCTGTCCTTGTAACAAACCGTAATCCACCGTGACTTATACGCATACATTCGTGGTCTTACTATTTGATTGTAATCTCAATATGAGCTGGAGCCATGTATTACGACATCGAACAACTTGCAATGCACTCGAATAGTTTAAGGCATCCAATGACGCGGCAAAACTTAGTTTCTATATAGAGTGGGTAGAATAATGTATATAGTAGTAGTAGCAAACGAAAAGGTCCTTGCAACTCGAAAAGTTAGGTAAAATCCCGGATTCCAACAATTTCCCTTTTGTACGTTGACATCAAATTGGAAAAGTTTTGCATTTTCCACATGAAAACGTGATAGAGCCTCGAAAGTGTAACTAAAGGTATTCCTTAAATTTGGGAATTTCGAAATATATGCAGTTGATTTCAAATTATAAATCATAGGTAGGTACATAATATCTAACCTATACAATTGTGTATGTGTAGGTACCTGAATTTTGAAGCAAACAGTTTGATTTTTATTTAATTAGTTCTCGTAAAATCATGTAGCTGCATGTCACATCACTATCGTTATCCCCGCCTATAACTAGATGGTAGTGTTTGCTTTCAATCTGGTTGATAAAATTTGCATAATTTTCAAAACGTGGGTATTTGGAACATTTTCGGGTTTCCTTTGCTTAAAAGAAGTCAAGAAGTTCTCTGCAAGGCATATAGGAAACATTATTTAAGGAAATATTGTTGGCCGATTTGTCATTCACGTTAATTTTAAAGGTTTTGGGATGTACCGCGTTAAAATAAAGTATGAGTGCAAACCGTACTCACCCCGAACGTTTCGCTTAAGTTACATTAAGCGTGGTCACCGGGAAACTGCCTAAAAATGCTTGTGGCGATAAGCACTACGCAAGTTGTAGCGGTGCGTAGGCGGTAATGCTGTCTCGTTCTCTCGTTGTTGTGCATCAGGTGGCTGAGAGCAAACAGTGCTCACTGTGTCGCTGGGGCTGGTTAGCCAATTCGCAATCGACGGTGATGAGCCGATTATTGGATCCCATGATCGCGACAATTTGAAACTGTCGTCGCGATTGAAATTTTTGTGGCGTTTTATCTCAATCGCTTCACGAACAAGCCGTGGGATGTAATGCGACTCCCGAGCCAGTATCTTAGCCTGGTCAAATCTGATCCAATGGTGTTCGTTGGGATGGTCTAAGACATGCTCGGCTAGAGCGGATTTTTCTCGCTGCTGATTGCTCACAGCATTTATGTGCTCTTTTAAACGGGTCGAAATACTTCGTCGCGTTTGTCCAATGTATGATGACCCACAGCTACAAGGGACTGCGTAAACACCGGGAGTTTGGAGAGGAAAGCGATCTTTGGGTGATTGTAGATAATTTATCACCTTTTTTGGCGGTAAGAAGATCGTTTTCACACCGTATCGTTTTAAAATTCGACCGACTTTGTCCGTGACACCTTTCACGTACGGTAGAAAGGCTCTCTTGTCCAACTCATTGCAGTCTTCTTGTCGCGACAAATTTGGCTTCCATGAACGTTGTCTTTTCGAGTAGCCGTTCGATTGAAGGACGTTGTCCACAAAGGTAAGTTCAGCGGCGAGATGCTCTGTATCACATACATTGTGAGCTCGCTGAATAAGTGTGGAGACAACAGATCTCAAATTCGCCGGATGATGGTGAGAGGAAGCATGGAGGTACCTGTTTGTGTGTGTGCCTTTTCTGTAAACTGTGTGTCCTAATGTACCATCCGATTTCCGCGTTACTTTAACATCCAAAAACGCAATGGATCCATTATGGTCTTGTTCCATCTTGAACTTTGTTTTCGGATGTTGTGAGTTGAGATGGTTCAAAAAACTCATTAACGCGGAAAGTTTAATGATGCAGAAAGTGTCATCAACGTACCTCAACCACACCTTTGGTTTCTCTTCGCAGCTATTCAGAGCCTTCTTCTCAATATGCTCCATCCACACGTCAGCAACTAAGGGAGCTAGAGGTAATCCCATAGCTACACCATCTTTCTGCAGATAAAACTTCTGGTCGAAAGAGAAGAAACCCGATGATAGGCAAAATTCCAAAAGTGGCATGTGTTTTTCGTCTATGCTGGAGGTTGAGATTAGTTGACGAATTATGCTCAGAACTTCCTGCACAGGTACATTTGTAAAGAGTGACTCCACATCGAAGCTTACCATCACGTCATCCGCCTCAAGTCTTAGACCACTAAGAATTGATACGAAGTGGGAAGAATCATTAATATGATGTTCTGTCTTCCCAACCAATTGTTTCGGAACCTCCACCAAATGCTTTGATAGTGAATAGCAAGGCGCGTTGATCTGACTCACGATTGGTCGCATCGGATTCCCTTCTTTATGCACTTTTGGCAGCCCATATAATTTCGGTGGCTGCGTGCAATATGGCACTAAGCGTTTCGATGGCAAAATCCCTTTGTTTTCTTGGATAAGCTGCGACACTTTCCTTAGAACACTTTCCTTAGTTTAAGGCATCCAATGACGCGGCAAAACTTAGTTTCTATATAGAGTGGGTAGAATAATGTATATAGTAGTAGTAGCAAACGAAAAGGTCCTTGCAACTCGAAAAGTTAGGTAAAATCCCGGATTCCAACAAATTCCCTTTTGTACGTTGACATCAAATTGGAAAAGTTTTGCATTTTCCACATGAAAACGTGATAGAGCCTCGAAAGTGTAACTAAAGGTATTCCTTAAATTTGGGAATTTCGAAATATATGCAGTTGATTTCAAATTATAAATCATAGGTAGGTACATAATATCTAACCTATACAATTGTGTATGTGTAGGTACCTGAATTTTGAAGCAAACAGTTTGATTTTTATTTAATTAGTTCTCGTAAAATCATGTAGCTGCATGTCACATCACTATCGTTATCCCCGCCTATAACTAGATGGTAGTGTTTGCTTTCAATCTGGTTGATAAAATTTGCATAATTTTCAAAACGTGGGTATTTGGAACATTTTCGGGTTTCCTTTGCTTAAAAGAAGTCAAGAAGTTCTCTGCAAGGCATATAGGAAACATTATTTAAGGAAATATTGTTGGCCGATTTGTCATTCACGTTAATTTTAAAGGTTTTGGGATGTACCGCGTTAAAATAAAGTATGAGTGCAAACCGTACTCACCCCGAACGTTTCGCTTAAGTTACATTAAGCGTGGTCACCGGGAAACTGCCTAAAAATGCTTGTGGCGATAAGCACTACGCAAGTTGTAGCGGTGCGTAGGCGGTAATGCTGTCTCGTTCTCTCGTTGTTGTGCATCAGGTGGCTGAGAGCAAACAGTGCTCACTGTGTCGCTGGGGCTGGTTAGCCAATTCGCAATCGACGGTGATGAGCCGATTATTGGATCCCATGATCGCGACAATTTGAAACTGTCGTCGCGATTGAAATTTTTGTGGCGTTTTATCTCAATCGCTTCACGAACAAGCCGTGGGATGTAATGCGACTCCCGAGCCAGTATCTTAGCCTGGTCAAATCTGATCCAATGGTGTTCGTTGGGATGGTCTAAGACATGCTCGGCTAGAGCGGATTTTTCTCGCTGCTGATTGCTCACAGCATTTATGTGCTCTTTTAAACGGGTCGAAATACTTCGTCGCGTTTGTCCAATGTATGATGACCCACAGCTACAAGGGACTGCGTAAACACCGGGAGTTTGGAGAGGAAAGCGATCTTTGGGTGATTGTAGATAATTTATCACCTTTTTTGGCGGTAAGAAGATCGTTTTCACACCGTATCGTTTTAAAATTCGACCGACTTTGTCCGTGACACCTTTCACGTACGGTAGAAAGGCTCTCTTGTCCAACTCATTGCAGTCTTCTTGTCGCGACAAATTTGGCTTCCATGAACGTTGTCTTTTCGAGTAGCCGTTCGATTGAAGGACGTTGTCCACAAAGGTAAGTTCAGCGGCGAGATGCTCTGTATCACATACATTGTGAGCTCGCTGAATAAGTGTGGAGACAACAGATCTCAAATTCGCCGGATGATGGTGAGAGGAAGCATGGAGGTACCTGTTTGTGTGTGTGCCTTTTCTGTAAACTGTGTGTCCTAATGTACCATCCGATTTCCGCGTTACTTTAACATCCAAAAACGCAATGGATCCATTATGGTCTTGTTCCATCGTGAACTTTGTTTTCGGATGTTGTGAGTTGAGATGGTTCAAAAAACTCATTAACGCGGAAAGTTTAATGATGCAGAAAGTGTCATCAACGTACCTCAACCACACCTTTGGTTTCTCTTCGCAGCTATTCAGAGCCTTCTTCTCAATATGCTCCATCCACACGTCAGCAACTAAGGGAGCTAGAGGTAATCCCATAGCTACACCATCTTTCTGCAGATAAAACTTCTGGTCGAAAGAGAAGAAACCCGATGATAGGCAAAATTCCAAAAGTGGCATGTGTTTTTCGTCTATGCTGGAGGTTGAGATTAGTTGACGAATTATGCTCAGAACTTCCTGCACAGGTACATTTGTAAAGAGTGACTCCACATCGAAGCTTACCATCACGTCATCCGCCTCAAGTCTTAGACCACTAAGAATTGATACGAAGTGGGAAGAATCATTAATATGATGTTCTGTCTTCCCAACCAATTGTTTCAGAACCTCCACCAAATGCTTTGATAGTGAATAGCAAGGCGCGTTGATCTGACTCACGATTGGTCGCATCGGATTCCCTTCTTTATGCACTTTTGGCAGCCCATATAATTTCGGTGGCTGCGTGCAATATGGCACTAAGCGTTTCGATGGCAAAATCCCTTTGTTTTCTTGGATAAGCTGCGACACTTTCCTTAGAACACGAGCTGTAGGATCGTAAATGTCTAAAAACCGCCAAAGCCTTAAAAGTTATATTCACGTTAATATTGGTATTGCTTAAGTGTAAAAATTTGGTTAAAGTATCAAGGGAGTAGTTGCTATTTGCATTAAATACGATGTCGCCTTACGTCTGATGCTGCGCCAACATAAAAGGCAAGCTAAAATGCACTGTGCAAAGACAAACCCCTTTTGCGGACTACTCTCCTGGCGATCGGAGACCTATTTTCCGCAACCTTAAATTAAAATCATCACTAAATTAGAATCAAATAAATTTCTATAAAGTGCGTGTACGTAAAATAATTAAAAGACTTTTTCATGTGTACCTAAGGACGGCATACTTCCCAATCTAATAGAGTCGCATTAAGTCATCTACAACTGTCGAGAAAACAAACAATCCTTAGGAAATAGAAATTTATTTAAATTTACAAAATCAGAAAAGTACGACAAATAATATTAAAGCGGTCTTTCTCAAAAAAAATGACTGACAAACCTTGGATTTACTTATAATCGGATTTATTCCAGATGCTCTTTGCACATTATAGGATAGGCCCAGCCTTAACAGCTCAAAACAAGAAAAATACTCAATAGATTATGTTTATCCCTTAAAGTACGTTATACTTTAGGCACATGTATTGAAATTATTGACGACAAAATATACGAATTCGAGAAAAAAGTAATCTTTTTAAATTCTTATGTTGGCAAGCATCCGAATGATTGATTTCAGTCCCACGCCTATAACGTATCGAATCTTTCCAAAGTGGAATGGTATGGTATGTGACAACATGGTTTGTCATATATTGACTACGATTTCTTCTTTGGAATTGTATCGGCTTCTATGTAAGTAGAAGTATTATGGTTATCAGCTGCTGTCTAAAAATTGACTCACAAAATATGAAGACAATTTCCATGCATCCCTTTTAACGCGATTACAGCCTCTTTTGACTTTCTCTGGTTATAAGGCTTTTTACTTTTGCGTCACACCTCTTTTAGAACTGAATTGGGGAGTTTCAATCCGCTTTTTGAATGTCAAATAAATTATCCTTTCTATTTTCGGATTGTATTTGTATAGGTGCAAATAATTGGTAAACCGAGCACATATGCGTTCGAACAAGATATTCTTGGAGGCATAACACTGCAATAGCATCTAAAAGGGTTTAATTTCAATATTCATTCGTTTGTATTAAGCCTTCATTTTATGGTTGATCGTTAAGTTCAACTCAAATTGCGCTATCAAAGAGATGAGTAATCATTGTAGAAAGGACCTCAAGTAAATCACTGTGTTTATCTTTTGTTAACCTGTTTGCATATATCTGCATTGCAATTATCTTCAAAGTTACCAATTGTCATCATTCATAATTTGTCGGAGGTTGCCACTATCCGATGGAGCACTCAGACACAACTTACTTTAATCTATTTAGTTTACCCGTCTTTCGAAGAAAAACGAGAAGGAGCTTCAGAGATGAAGAGCTTAGGTGTTCGGCACTTACCACGTCAGGCGAAAGCTTGGTGGCCTGTAAGGACGCCTACAAGAAGTCTGCAATCGATTCTCCTGAGAGATAAAAGAAAAGACGCTGACCCTTCGCAGATGTCTGGGCATAGTCGTTTAGTCTGTCTGCACCCATCGCAGTCACGCCAACGAGCCCTGTGCTCACGAGAAACCCAAGTATCAATTGCAGACGTGACATAACAGATACAGGCAGGCCTAAAGCAGGTTAGGGTCCTGAGAAAACCTCTTCGGAGCCTAGTCTGGCAAGCTCATCAGAGATCTCATACCAGTGTGACCTGGAACCCAAACAAGATTCACTGCATTTAGCCATTCGACTTAGTTCAGCGAATACTTGAGTTCGAGCACTATCTTGGACGAGGTAAGAGGGTTGAGCAACGCATTTAGAGCGGCTTGGCTGTCACTGCAAACGTATACACTTCTCGCCCTCCACCTGTTAGTCACAATATTGCGCATAGCCATTAGGTTGGCGAAAATCTCCGCTTTGAAGACAGACGTATATTTACCTAAAGGGTAGTGGAGTCTAATGTTCTCGCTTTCCACAAAGACTCCAGCACCAGACTCCTGTCTGGTTTTGGAGCCAACCGTGAAGATACGATGGCATTTTTTCCCTGGATCATAGTCTAGCCGAAGCCATTCCATTACCTGAGGAAAGTTCACTTGGTAGTTTTGTCGCAAAAAGATTTCTGGGGTCATTGCGTCAGAGGGCATATGTCCATAAGACAGGGGTCGAAGGACAATTATCGAACAATTTCTTGAAAATTCCTATGCGTGTTGTACCAAAAACTGCCTCTCTTTAAGAGAAAGATGGTTTTCAGCGTACTTACTTACTTTACTTATAGAGCTCCTGACCCATGGAGGGCCTCTACATGGTTCACAGTAGCCTTCCATCCTCGGCGATCCTGGGCACGCTGCTTTCAATTGTGCAGACCAAGAGCTCTGGCATCCGCGATAGCTTGGTCCTTCATTGGATTTCGTGATAGTGACATCTTTAAGCACGAGTTGAGTTAGACCAGTGACACTCCTCCTTCTCATAAAGAGAACAACCGTAAGAAGATTCACTGAAAGCCCATTCCTAGTGCACCAATCATATATTAAGTCTGGGGATCTCTGCGCCTGAGAGCTCGCAGTCCATGGAGGGCCTCTACATGGTTCACAGTAGCCTTCCATCCTCGGCGATCCTGGGCACGCTGCTTTCAATTGTGCAGACCAAGAGCTCTGGCATCCGCGATAGCTTGGTCCTTCATCGGATTTCGTGATAGTGACATCTTTAAGCACGAGTTGAGTAAGACCAGTGACACTCCTCCTTCTCGTAAAGAGAACAACCGTAAGAAGATTCACTGAAAGCCCATTCCTAGTGCACCAATCATATATTAAGTCTGGGGATCTCTGCGCCTGAGAGCTCGCAGTCCCTAGGTTTGAGCCGACAGAAAGAACGGCGACGTCATCGCGAAGGCTTGTTTGTAGGTTGCAGGAAGGTTGAGAGCCGATAGGAGAGAGTCTACCACCATGCACCATAAAAGGGGAGACAGAACGCCACCTTACGGACAGCCTCTGTTTACCCCTGTACCACTTGCCTCAATTATCAGCGTCCTGTGCCTTAGGATTTCCCCTTATCCATTGAACTAATGTTTCATCTACACGTGTTGTCTGGCTGAGTTGCACATGCCTTCAAACGTCGCGTTATCAAAAGCACCCTCAATACCGACGAAAACGCCCAGCACGTACTCCTTCTGGTCAAGAACATATTCAATCCTACCAACAAGGTTTTTCAACAAGCGCTGATAAGCGTGTTGCATCTCAGAAAAGGATGCAATCGAAGAGCAACCTTGCGTACGCGCAGCTCAACCAGTCTCTCCACGCTTTTCAGCAGGAAGGAAGATAAACTGTTGGCTAGGCTGTAGTCAGACTTACCGGTTTTTGGTATGAATACGACTTTAACCATGCGCCAAAGAGTGGGAATGTAAGCCAAGGCGAAGCTTGCAGTAAAAATTTTTTCAGGATGGGCAACAGGTGACTTAATCTTTGTTTCAGCATAACTGGGTAGATTCCATCTGGACCAGGTGACTTAAAACTGTCAAAAGATGCAATTGCATATTTGATAGCGTCATCAGTCACCACTCTGGATGCAATAAACCAGTTTAGCCGCGTTGTGTTCGCTGGTTCTAGAGTAGCCACCGTTTCCGGTACCACTGAAGAGCACGTGGTGATCTGGTTTCCCGGAAAGTGTGTCTCTAGAAGAAGACTGAAGGTCTCGCCCTGGGTCTCAGTGTAGGTACCATCAGGATTGAGAAGTGAAGACAGTTTGCCTGGTCAAATCCTGTTAAGAACTTTCACAAGCCTACTAGTTTCACTTAGAGATTCGATCTCCTCACAAATTTTTGTATAAGAGTCATTTTACGACTTGCGCGAATAAGTCTCTTAAAATCCTGTTGCTTCGATCGGTATAGATTCCAGTCTTCTATTAAATTGATTTTTAATGACCGATTCAGGAGCTTGCTGTCCTTTTTACGAATGTGCTGCAGTCCGGCAATCCACCAAGGCACCAGTTTTCTGCTGGGGTTTTTCGTTACACGGCACGCTATTTCAAAACAACGGGTAAGGACGCTATTCAGACGTTGAGCAGCAGTCTCTACCCCTTGTCTTGATTTAAGTTTGAGTGAAGCTTGAACAGAGTAACAAACCTAATCTCTAAACTGTTCCCAATTAGTTTTTTTCGGATTTCTCCTCTCTTGCAAAGGTTACACTTCACAGCAGATTTGAAATTCGATGTATCTGTGATCTGACAAGGTGCTATCTGGCGATGCCCTTCAACTGGTGATAGTCTTGGAAAATTTATTGGACAGGGTAAGGTCAATTACCTGCTGTCTCTGAAGTAACAAAGTAGGTCAACGACCCACATTGTTGATGGTGATGTCAGACGATAGGATGAGTTTCTAAAGACATACCAATTATTGTCACAAACTTCACAAAGTTCCACTGACAAAGGATCGAAAATCTACCTACCTTAAAATTTCTTTATCTCTAAAAGAATGGAGTTTAATAAAATTACTCAGTGGTAAAACACAGCGAGGTAAATGTTCCTCGCGGTGCCGACCGACACGTTAAAATACAAAAAATAAATCAGGTAGGTACCATAAGAGAATAGTTTAACTCCAACAAGCATCGTTTTGTATAGGCATTCGACTATTCTCAAATTTATGAAACCACGAAACACATCATCATACCTACTATAACTGAATTGCTTATTAATTTTCAATTCTCATAGAGAACGTGGCGGAAAGTTAATAAACATCCGTCAGTCGGCGTATAAAACCCTTGTTTCCCTTGCGTCCAAACAAATTCCTATTTCATGGAAATGCCGCATTCTAATTCGCGAAATGTGTTTTGCGGTTGACGTTAGCGCGAAATCCGCACTAAGCTCAACGTCGATGATGGAGCTGGTGCTGGAGCCATGCTCCCTTTTGCTTTACAACATTACCCTAACCCCTAATTTCCATAACAGATAAAACAGAACTTGGTTTCAACTGTACCTAAACCGCATTTTTGGTTTTTCGAGTCGAGCTATGCAAGCGTGTGGGTATTAATCAGAAATGGAGATTAATTTCAAAACCGTTGGCGGTTTCTGTAGATTGTGGATTTATTTTTGGAAGTGCGATTTGCATGGATCTTCATTAGCTTAAACTGTTCAACGTTGAAGTTTGTATATAGGTACTAGAAGAATGTTCATCAAATGCGAGGTGATTGGCAGAGTGTGGTATGAGATTTATTGTTGTGAGTTAGAGTGGAATTATATACCAACCCAGTCACCCGAGATATTTTACTTGTTCCCTGATTTATGAATGTTGTTTTTTTTTGTATCCATTCCCTGGGAGTAGGTACATAAAGTTGATCCGTAGTTCGTTATTGAGTGGAATGAATAAGTGGCATATATCGAAGACGTTAAAGACCAAGATATACAATCGAGTCCAATTGGTGAGTCTAAGGAGTCATGCCCGTCTATGTTTCGACAGCTTACCGAGACCGACAGATAAATTGATTACGCCATGAAGTTTTTAAGTCTTAAAATTTAAGACTTTCCCGAAGTCCGAGAAAGAACCAACCCTGCGCATTCGGGCTTATATACAATAACAGATGTCGGTTTTGGGGTTTATCTTACTTGGATTTGCCCTCGTTGATTGTTAAACTAATAACGGCCCCTTAAATCGAAAAACTCGAAAAGGCTTTCTTGTCAAAATTCTGTGTTCTTCCGATTATGTCAATGTTGTCTGCGAAGTAGGACCTTGAGGTAATGGTTAGAATAATCCCGAGGTCGTGAGAGGCGACTAAAATCTACGCTCCAAATATTCCGAGCGCGTAGTGCATGCAAACTATGCAATGGACAAAAAAACGATAGTTTTACCCCTGATGGCATTCCAGTCTGACATTTATTGCCTTTAAATCCCTTTTTAAAAAGATCAAGGGTAACTCGATATACACCATTCAGATGGGTCGCCTGCGGGAAAGGAAGTCCGCCGCGCGAGTCCGTCAACTAGCAAAAATTAAATGTTTTGAAGGTTGAAGCAGAAAACACCGATTTCCGTGTATTTCATTTAGCTCCGCGCTAAGCTTAATGAAATACAACGTCTCTACCACGAACTTAAACGAGAAGTAGATTCGTTACGTAAAAAAAAACGAAGCCTAGAAGAACCCTCGTGCTCGTGGTACTAAGAATGTGAGGATACATCGAAACTTCAATGGAAATACTAAACGGACAAGGAATTTATAGTTAATTTATAAAAAAATTAACTCTACGGCTTAAGAGGGGCGGTTGAAACCACTCCTTAAAGTACTTAACCGCCTTGGGAAGGCGGTTAAGTACTCCAAAAACCGTAAAGCGGTTGGGCCGGAACAGATACCCTCGAGTTTTGGAAAAAAAAATAGGATACAGCGCGTGGGTCTAGATGGCTCACGATCAAGACCTACATCTCCAAACTAATAAGAGGGGATCCAATGCCTAATCAGTGGAGGGAAAGTTCTCTTTTTCCTCTGGTCAAAGGAAGAGGCGATACATGAAGCTGTGACAATTACCGTTCAATCAAGCTGATGTCACACAAAATGAAGATCGTCTAACGGGTACTAGATAGTCGACTGCGAAAAACAATAAGGCTATCGGAGCACCAGTGCGCGTTTGTCGCGGGAAAATCAACCACTGAAGCAGTCCAAAGTGTAAGGATCATAATGGAAAAAAAACATTGGGTTGCCCTTAAAGATCTGCATATGATCTGCATAGATCTGCATAAAAAAGCTTTCGATAGACTACCACGAGATCTTATATGTGTGGCGCTCAGAAAACGAGGAGTTCCAGAAGCCAACGTGCGGATGATCATACACATGTATCATGGAGCAAAGACAAGGGTAATATGTCCTTTCCGAGTCACTGATGAGATCCCAATTAAAGTTGGTGTACACCAGGGAAGCGCCCTAGGTCCCTTGCTTTTCATTGTAGTCCTTGATTATCTGCTTGAAGGAAAACTGATGCACCCGAAAGTACATCAGTTATTCTTCGCTGACAATGGGGCCATCATAACTGAAGATCATATATCCCTGCAGTGAGCACTTGATATATGGGTGGATATTTTGGAGTGTTATGGGTATCGTACTAGCCACAAGAAGACAGAGTACCTGTGCTGACTATTCTCTGATCTATCCGAGCCAATTCCGGACTTGCTTCTCAAGTTTGAAAAATTAAAGTACCTAGGATCTATGATCAATAACAAAGCAAACTGTGATGACGACATCAATCAGCACTATAGCAGGAGTAGTCAGACGTAGGATCTTGAGTTTATAAATATTTTTCATCCTTTCTTGCTAACAAACTACAAAATCCAAATAAAATATTCCTCTATAGTGCGGCAGCCGTCAAATCGCCAAATATTCCGTCAAATATACGGACTGATTTATTCTATAAGACTAAATTGACGAAGAGGTCAAATTTCAAAGGTTTCAAACGCATAAGAAAAAAATAGCTAGGTACTTGAAATTTATTGACTGTGCAATAAAAACAAGTCGAAAATCAAAACTTATAAAGGGTTAACAACGCTTCTCAAATAATAATAAGGGATTTTTTTTTCATTCGTCAGCGAAGTTAACATTTCCTAATAATGCGCACTCAGCAAGCATACTATTCCCAAAACTGCACTCGTGTTGATGAGTGGAAATCCTGATTTATTTTACAACCAAAAAGGTCATGTGCATTTTTGAGTCCAAAAATGTTTGATTCCCAGCTCTGCATTCACTGCGATTTTGTAATCCATGGTAAAAGGGCCAAGCATATGAGAACCTATTAATTTTTATTAGGGGACCGACCCAACTAGCTATTGGTCTTTTGGTGAGCAAATTTGAGCAGTAATCGTTTCAGTTTCTGCTCTAGGTCCACGCTATATAGGTATATGGCCGCCAGTGGAAATAACGACAACGAAAGTTCCGAAGCTGTGCTGCTGGGGTGAAATCAAAGTGAATTGTCCTTTGATTGCGAAACTCTTGGGTAAAACTCTTGCTCTCATTCTGTTGAATGCACATAGGATAACATCCTCATGATTCTCTTTCTGCGTCATATAAGGAAAATTGCTGCTTCTGGACCACAAGTGGAATTCATTGCTTGGACCTGCCAATACTGATGTTTCTGTATATACCCAAGTGTTTAGCAGGGTAATGTAACAAAATTTTTCAATTTTAGTTAACATATCGGAAAAAAAAAAAAAAATAGTAAGGTTAATAATTTGCTGGACTATGGGTAAAAGTTTCCACCATCAAACTTTGAAAGCCGCTTATGTAAGCTTGTGTAAGCCGCTTATATAAGCCGCTTATTATCCTGTCTTCAAAATACCAAAAAAGTTAATCAATTCTTAAATTCTAACTTAGGTAGGAATACCAAAACAATAAACATATCTACCTTCATATCTTTAGTATAAAAGAAGATTTTATTATATCTTTTTGTACTTGTATCTGTGTATAGAATTATATTTAAGGAAAAATGAACTAAAAGTATCCATTACAAACTAAACTGAACCTTCCACCAAAACCCCTTATGTCGAAATGCCTTCAGGGAACTACTAGGTATCCGCCAAATTTTACAACACTTACGTAATTTGTTTCATGAAAATCTAAATACCATGTGTTAGATCCATTCAACCTGGTGTTCCATTAAAAACAAATTCGTTTAAGTGCAATTATTTAGTGGAGCTGCAGCGAAATGTCCGGATAGAGTTAGCTAGCGCGCCAATCACCTTAACCTATTCAACATGGCGTAGGTAATACAGCTACCGAACAATGACGCCAGTGGCCATTGCTGCTGCAGAACAAATTTGAATTTGCCAAATACACAAATGGAATTTGCATTTCTCTATCGGAAAATTCGCAGAAACATTCAATGAAATCGTATTTGGAAATGTTGGATATTAGCTTCAAGTGGTTAAATGCAAAATTGATCAGGTTCAAAATGCAGGTAATTTGATTCACTCATGCAGCAGAATGTGCCCTGAAAAAAAATAGACATAGACAGAACACTCTTTTACACTTTAACACATTTGCATATATTTGCGCCTACTTGAACATACAGTTATGGGTAAGGTTACATGCCTTGAAAAAAAAAATTATCAACTCTTCTATGGGCCCATACAAATATGTATGTTATGTACCAATTCTGAAAACGTAGAAAGAAGAGTCTATTTTCATTTGGCTGATCTACAAACGTCATTTCACCGATTTTAGCCGATCCTATAACAAAAAAAAAGTACAATTGCTTAAATTTTTTCAGATCTACAGGGTTCAAATTTTATATAGTCCGAGCTCCCATAGCACTGGAAAATACGCCATAGAACACCTATTTTTAAATAGGTGGAAAAAGTAGCAAAACATGGGCAAATAATGTTTTTTTCAATTGTCTGCCTCAACTTTTATTGACATAAAATTTTTATGAAATTACTTGACAAAACACCTCTTGGCTTCTATCGTAAGTGAGGTACTTTAGGACCGCAATTTATCAAAATTGGTCTGCCATCAAAAAAGCGTTATTTTACAGATGCCACTCGAGGAAAACGTTGAAAATCAGTGAATGCACAACGACAAGGCACTCAGTTGTGCATTCAATGATTTTTTAAATTTTCTCAAAAACGCGGAAAATAACACTGCGCACTCTTACCCCAAATGCCTAGGTAGACACGAAAAAATATTTTGCGAAAAAAAACTGAGGTTGAGATAGTTTAAAATGACGTGTGCTATGATTGCCTCTAAATAGGTCAAAGCAACTAATAAGACCCACAAAGAAAACAAATCAGTATTATCTGTATGTACCTGCATTATGTAGGTACGTATACGTTTTTCTGGGTAATTCCTCATGCTTAAGTTTCTTTAATATTGATAAATTGTGCATAGCGAATGCACACGCACGAAACTTTTTTAAAGTGCCCCTTTTCATTTGCTGCGGACTATTCTGTCGGTAATCCCTCTGCTATTAAAGTGTACGTATAAAAGCACTTCATTCCAGACATTCCCAGAATATCCGCAATTAGTTCAACTAAATTACACACTGACCTGCACACGCACTCAATTTACGCACAATCGACCTCATTGATTAAATCAAAATTGAAATCAGCCTATTCTTCCTTGGCAGGCGGCAAAGAGCTCTTCCGATGTTAACAAGCAACTGCATGTAGTATGCTTGTTATTATACTTGACTTTCCTGGACTGCACAAGTACAAGCGCGATTCTGGGCACATAGGCTTATGGAATTTTATCCGAAGCACAATTCAGGAAATATGTACATTAAAGTGGAAATTTCGCAACGAACCAAAAGGCTTTTGCCCTCTTTTGCGGCTGTTAAGGCTCATTGTACACGCCACCATTGATAACAGGCTTTTATGCCAAGGATAAAGTTGTGCATTTGGGGCCAGGTTTTCAAATTCAAAGCTTCACGGTTAATTTATTTTGATCCATTAAATGTGTTGCTCCAAAAGGGGTATTTGAATACTGAAATACTTTGATAGATAACTTTTATTAAAAATATGAATAGAGAGTTGATAAATAATGAAATATTTGATTACAAAAAATATTAATGACTGGTAAAACCTGGGACCTAATTTTTACCATAAAACTAAAATAAAACCAGCGAGTAAGTGCTACAGTGTGTACGCAGAAGTTACAGTCCGTTACATTGTAAAAAATGCTGATGGCATAGTTATTTTTTGACATTTTATAAGTAATGAAAACTTTGAAAAGGGCCGTGGTCCAACCGACCCTAATATAAAACTATTAATTATAAGATATTTCAACAGATATTTCCAAGTTACACTTAAATGTACGTAAAAATGCAATTTTTTTAATCAAATTCAATATTTCTGAAACATCGACCCCTAAAAGGGGGCGTGGCTAAAAACTTTATATTAACGGAATCTGGGCTGAAGTCTCGTTTATCTAACCTGCTCCTTTTTTTGTTTCATGCTTTCCTAAATTAGGCTCAAGGCCAGTCTAAATTAAGTTTTTCTGGAAAATTTTAGGTTTTTCTTCAATTCTGCCCCCAAATGTGGTCGTGGCCCAAAGTCTTGTATAAACAAGGTGCGGGACTAAGCGTTATCTACATAAAATATTAAGCAAATTTTTTTCAATTTCGAGCAAAAAAATTTAATTAAACTGCATTTGTTTACTCAACAATTGTAAAATTTACCCTTAAAATAGATGCCACGCCCACTAGCGGAGGTTTACCAATTAAATTTGTTTTTTTGTGTCTTACATTTATTAGGAGATGCTAAATGTCAAATTTCAGCCTTTTAGAACGTTTTACAGTTTTGAAGTGTCTGGAGGTAGTTGCATATTTAGACCGATTGTGGGCGTGTCTTTGGGCGGATTTCAAAAATGTTTACACTTGTACTGCTTTGCATGACGTGGACCTTACGTACTAAGTTTCAGCACCCTAGCTCAAAATTTAAGGCCTAAAAACATGTGGCATACAGACGGACGGACGGACAGACGGACATGGCTCATTCGATTCAGAATTCGGTCTCAATCATAGCCCTTAAGGTCTTGGGAGTCTACCATTATTATTTCACCGGAATAATGATGGTAGACCGCCCCCCAGAAAGGAAGCTCTGAGTAGATAAGCATCGCGGATAAAATTTTTTGCGTAAAAGATTGCTGCATCTCTTGCATTTTTTGAGGAAACCTTCAGAAGTTTTGCGGTTAAATCAAAGATGCCATTATTTCAACTTGAGTCTTCATCATACCTCAGCTTTTCTTAAAGCAATTAAAGTCCAGTCAACATAATACGTCTTCTAATTACTTAACTTTGAGTTTCCTTGGCTTACCACACGGCACCTTACGGATTGTCGCGACATACTTCGTTAAAATCAGTCCGCCATAACAAAAGCATTGTCGTCACATAAATTACAATACAAGAATAAAGCTAGCAGCGGATTCTTGTAGCAAATTTATAAAATTAACTTAACCGCTCAGACTGCGATACCCGTGCTTTTAGGTCTGCTGCGATTATTAAAATTAATTACACCTTCAACAGGTACCTACCCATTGCTACATTGTGCAGCTGGAAGATGTGGGAGTTCTTGTTGAAATTTAATGCGGTTCTTATAAAACAAAAAAGGTTCAATGGTGGCATTGGTGTTATAGCAGTCAAGATAAATTTCTCGTTAGTCTTTTCTTTATGTTCTTGTGTGCCGCAGAGCTTAGAACCCTAAATAATATTATAGGTGTCTTAGCGATAGTGACTATCAAGGAATATTAAAAAAAAATTATCTGTTTGCAGTGAGTCAGGACACTAACATATTGAGTTATTTCTTTTTTTCTGGCAATCGATAGGGTGAATTTGTTAAGATGTGACAAGAAGCTTGTGCGTGTAGGTCGAGACTGTGTGGGAAGGGGGCTTCAGCTCACCCCTACCTTTTACATAACCGGGGGAAACAAATCAATAAAAAAATTACTTATACCGCAGAAATAAGAACCTAGAAAAATAACGGTAAAACTCACAATGCCGTGATATACCTTTTTCTAAAGCCAAAAATCTCTTCCTTTTACTTTGTTTACAAATAAAGCTGTTTTAAGGAATAAATTTTTGAAAAATTTATTTTCAAACTGAAAATTATGGAAAAAAATGTAACTAAATTTTTCCGAAATTTAATGTTAATTAGATCAAAAAAAATTTAACTACTTAAACTACGAACATTTAAAGACAACTCATAGAAGGAGACTTTTTTATACCCATACGATAAGAGGTATATTAAGTTTGTCACATAGCTTGTAACACGGTGAAATGATGATGGTAAACCCCCAAGACCTTAAGGGCATAAGATTAAGACCGAATTTTGAATCGAATAAGCCATGTCCGTCCGTCCGTTCGTCCATCTGTATGTCACATGCTTATAGGCCTTAAGTTTTGAGCTAGGAAGCTGAAATTTCGTACGTAAGCCCCACGTCGGGAGGTAGTACAAGTGTAAAATTTTTTTAGATCCGCCCACAGATATGCCCACAATCGGTCTAAATCTTCAACCTCCAAAGCTTTCAAAACTGTAAGACTTCTTAAAAGGCTGAAACTTGTAATTTAGCATCTCCTAATGAATGTAAGATACAAAAAAGAAAATTTAATTGGCAAACCTCCTCCAAAATAGATGGGCGTGGCATCTATTTTAATGGTAAATGATCAAATGCATTTTACTCAATATTTTTGCTCCAAATTGGAAAAATTTCGCAGAATATTTAATGTAGAAAACACTTAGTTTTACATTTTGTTCATAAAAGACTTTGGGCCACACCCACATTTGAAGGCAGAATTGAAGAAAACCCAAAATTTTCAAGGAAAACGTGATTTCGACTGGCCTTACTCCTAATTTAGGAAAGCATGAAACAAAAAAATTAGCAGGTAAGGTAAACAGGATTTCAATCCAGAATTCTTTCAAACAAAGTTTTTAGCCCCGCCCTATTTGAGGAGAGGTCGATTTTTCAAAAATATTGAATTTAAACCAAAAAATTGATTTTTGCGTACATTTAAGCGTAACTTGGAAATATCTTTGAAAATTGATAGTTAGTAATGAGGGGCGGTTGGACCACGACCCTTTTCGAAGTTGTGGGATAGGATGGGGCATTCAACGGTCCGTTTTAAGGACTGTAACTTCTGCGAATACACTGTTGCACTTACTTACTGGTTTTACTTAAGTACACAACACGGTTAAATTGCAGTTTGGTATATTATACAAAAATCGTTGAAATGTTTTGTGGCACTTATTTCCATAATTTTTGTAGACAAAAACTTCAAAAACTAAACTAAGATCAAGTAAAAGTTCAATTTTTGTAGAAAGATAAAGTTTTTTTAAAATGTGGGGAAATCATGGGTTGCAAAAAGGATGCTGTTTTTAGAGCGTTTAAGGCCAACCATAACTATTGCTACACAAAGCAACTCAAGTTCAAAAAAGGGCTTAAGACATATTTTTGTTTGCATAAAGCTTAGGAAAATGGGGTTTAGGAAAAAAGTCACGCAATCCCCCTACCTTCGCTGGTGCTATTTGGAAACATCAAAATTTCAAGGAAAACAATATATAGCGGATTTAAAGATTTAAATACTTCTGAAATTGGATTCGAAAACATAAAAGGATTGTCGAAAAAAATATGCGTAGTATTTTAACGGTTCAGACGACCGTATATATAAGACTGGTGGTAGAAAATTAAAACATCGTCGTTTTCAACCTACAATATTCTAAGCCTATTTAAAATACCTAGCAAAAAAACAGCACCTTAGTTTTAGTGGTCATAGAACAGGGTCATAGGTCATAGCCACAGCTAAAACAGGTGCTTATATAGTATTGATAAAAACATCTTACGAGCTATTTAAAAAAAAATTGAAATAGCTCGTTCATATATTTGAAAAAATGTGAAAAAAAGTATAAAAAAAAACGTATGTTCCCCTCTCTATTTCCCAGCTCCCGATCTGTAATTTTCCAAAACGGGGGCAAAGACCTAATTTTGGCGCCCCCCTTTCTTAGCAATTTTCATTTCGGTTAATGTGTTAAATAAAATAAATTAAATAAACGTTTATATACAGTCTTTAAACACTCAACCAAGATAATACTCAGCCTTTCAATCCTTATAGTCTAAGAGCTGATTTTTTTTAACTGATTTCAACAACTTTTTAACCTTCATAAATTTGTTGTCCTAAATGAGAAGATCAGAAAAATAACATTCTGCCGCCTTGTTCCCGGGGCCTCTGGGTGATCCTATATTTTGCTTGTATAAAGTTTTTGGCCACGCCCATTTTTAGGGGTTGATTTTACACAAAATTTAATTTGCATCAAAAATTGCATTGTGTAAGAAAGAAAATAAAAATTAGGAAAATAAAATTTTTTACAAGAAAAAAAAAATAAAAATTAACAAAATCGGATCAGCATACTTTCTTACGTATTTTTAAATGGCCACCGTGGTTTCCCTGAAAAACAGTTAAGTCCCG
This sequence comes from Neoascia interrupta, assembly GCA_947623515.1. Lineage (NCBI taxonomy): Eukaryota > Metazoa > Arthropoda > Insecta > Diptera > Syrphidae > Neoascia > Neoascia interrupta. The sequence continues at coordinate 57,827,963 of OX392462.1, read as the reverse complement.
AATAACTCAAAAGCCGTTAGGTTTCGAAAAAAATTGTCACATAACATAATATATTTCTTTTGACCTCACCTATGACCCCTTAACGGGAATGAGACGTATTACAAGTCAAGTCGCCCTGTATAACAATAACACTTTTTTACCTTAACTAATAGTTCTCAATTTTGGGCCTTTTCTGGCTTCGTATTTCTTTACGAGTAGATATACCCACTCAGAAAGCATTATGTTATTTTAAATTTGGGGCTTTATTTCTTGGGGCCTTATTTCCCAGAGCCAACAAAATCAGGACCCAAGTACAGTAAGTTCACCGTCTCGACTCTGGTGTTTTAATCTCCTTCGATGATAATGTTTTTCTCGATTCTATAAAAATTATCCATAATTTCCGGTGACATTGAAAAGTCTATAATGTCTACATGAATCCATGAAGTAGCACCTGTTTGCTGAATGTATTAGATGTAGAATAAAATTGTCCTTGAACAGTTTGAAATTATACATTTTTATTTCCAAGTCACTTTCGCGCGTAAGTCATATGCACAGTTTCAGCCTTCGCATGGTGTATAGATATGCATCCAGCTAAATTAATTTCAATATCAAACTCACCTGTACAGCTTAGTCCGTTGTCGTATATTTTATTTTCCATCATCGCTCGTTTTCCAACTCTTACGTTCTCCTATACATTTCATCTCGTATAGTTTTTTTTTTTCCTACTCGACCATATGCCACAAGTGCATAAATATGACGAGACAAGAAAGTTTCCCTGGTATTGGGCTTGAAACAAAATTAAGTTTCACACCTGTGTGTGCTCAGTTTCCCGGAATGTCACAATATCTCCCTCAGCAAGCATGTTTCTCTTAATATGTGCAGGTACCTATAATTTTTTGCATCTACGAGTATCCTTGGGATGTGCCTCATATGGTAAAACAGAAATACATAAAACTATCGCCACTGCAATCCACAACATGCTCCCGGGGGCAAATGCTGGCTACAGGAAAAAGTAGGTATATACAACAAGCACTCAAGCAAATGCAGAGCCGTCACAAGAAGATATACATTTAATTTGTTGCAAGGATATTTCTAGTTTTGTTTTATGCGCAATGGCTTGCAGCTGTTTTGTAACAGGGATAACCATTGGGGATCTCACCGAGTGGAGGTCAGCAAAAGTAGGAATTCTCTAATTTGACTAAAGAGTAAAGACCGTGAAATGCTTTTTTGGTAGATGGTGATGTTATCTCAATACAGGAGAATTGCAGAATCCCGAATGGACTAAAGCAAAAATATAAAAAATTTCAGAAAAAAACAAATTTTTAAATCTTAGACGCAAAGCCCTCAATTCATATTGAATCTCGATGGCAACTCTTGAGGGACAACATCTCTTGAAAAATAAAAAAATATACCTATATAACCGCCGACCCCAAAGACTTTTTAAAGATATGATCGAGACAGACAGGTGAATTGAAATTCCTTACAATTTTACATATTTTCTGACGCGTGTAGTTTTTTTTCATATGATTTGTCCAAAAAAAAAGGGGCAAAAAGGAACACATACGTTTTTCAACAATTTTTGGGATGTTTTGCGTCAAAAATGCGTCAAAACGATAGTAGAATTTTGTTTTTAGAAACAAAAGCTTGACTTAAGCTCTTAGACTTCTTTGAGTTGCTTTGCTTTATGTGTGTTCATTATCGGCTTTGTGCACTTAGCGGTTTAAAAGTTATTTAAACCTCAAACACTTGGAAAAACGTTATACATTCTCTTTAATTCTCAAAAACTTTTCAATATTTTCACAAATTTGATTTTTTCATTAAAGTTCAGTATTGCTATCTGCGTAACTTCAGTATATTCAGTATGTTCAGAATATTATCTGCGTAACTTGTCAAGAAGAGAAACATTTAATCCATTCTTAAACTGTATAATTAGTCCTTTATTTGTTCTTAAAAAAGAACAAATAATACTTTTTAATAATCGCCCTAATAACCGTTCTCTGACATTTGCCGCAGTTTAAGAGCACACCGAATTTTGTGTGGATGAGCAACGTAGTGACACCATAAAAGGTCCTTTTTCCATTTTTGAACATGGTCGCTAATTAAGGGTCTGTTTCCACGAGCGACAGATCAGTCGCGGTCGACAGTTGGGATACGAATCATTCTTATGGAATCGACAGCTGCCACTCGTGGAAGACAGGGGATAATATCATGTCTCCACCGGGCACTAATCCGGGATTAATATAAATCTCTTTTAAAACAAATCACGCAATTTACCATACCCTATTCACAAACCTATTTTCTGCACCTTTGTAACAGTTTGAGAATCAAAAAAGGAAACTGAAACTGTTGCTGTACGACAGATCTCTCACAAGTATGTTTTCTATTGTGATTTTTACAGCGAAAATCGTTTTTCGCTCTTGGAAAATGACATCGCCACTCTCTTTTAAGAGCCAAAATGGCATAAACAGAGTGTTCGTGCCAATTTAATCCTATATTTGCCCGGTGGAGCCACTTTGCGATTTATTTTAAATCGTTTCCCGCTAATCCTCTTTTAATTTACGGTGGAGACTCTTTGTCTCATACTAGGCGGGGGGGGGGGGGGGGGGGGTTGAATTTTTGTGGGTACTGTCCCTCTGCAACCTCCTTGTTTTGGCAAGGAGGTTTGTAGGGCCTTTTTTTTATAATTCATCCGCGTTCAAGGGGTTATGGCTATCCTTACACTGAGTTAACATAACGCGAATGGAAAGGATCAGAGGAAAAAGAAGAGAGGAACTGATGCACTTTGGTTTTGAACCGTTGGAAAAACCTCCTTCGGAAGCCTGTTCCACATCCGTGTTGTTCGGCTAAAAAAGAACTCCAATACAACGCGGTTCATCCGAAATTGGGCTCAAGGCTGTACTGATGAGCATTCCTTCTTGCGCGAGTATTGCAGGTGAATTCTTTAATGCAACTGGCTATTTCACTGGAGCACTCTTTATGGAAGAAACGATAAAACAATGAAAGACAAGAGACATTACGACGATGTTGCAAGGAGTCGATTGACTTCGCAATGTTTGAGTCTCCTATCAATTTCAATGTTTTTTTTTTTTTGTATCCGTATTCTACTTTATGTTTGTCCAAGAATCTCAAGTTTTAAACTTTTTTTACATTTCCAGGTTCTTTTTTTATTCCTCATAGATATTTCGGGAGGGCTTTTAACCCCCCCCCCCCTCGCGGCGTTCGCTCCTGTTCCTTCACCCTAAAACTGTTTCGTCGCTCGTGGAAGACCAGTCTTACAGGCCATGATGAGTTCATTGATATTGTAAAATATTGCATCTAATGTGCAAACGCATTTCAAAACTGCTTTCCAATATGATACCGGAAGTCGAAAAATCAAAATTTATATACGAAGGAAGCGAAACAACAATTGTTTGTATTTGGAGTGGCAACGGCATTTTTATTAACTACGTTTGCCTTGGAATAAAGCCAACAAAGAATCGCCAGAATTTCCCATTCGTTTGTAGCCTATAAATATGAAGAGGAGCGGAATTTTATTTTTTTCGTGACTGATTTCATTTACGGAAGTTTCACGCTTGAACGATTTGCTTGCAACCGGATGCCAAGGCCAACCACTTTTAAAGTGGGTTCTGGGTTGGCTTCTTTAGATTCCACTGTACACAAATTAAGGGAAGTTTCCTGAATTGTAAAATGTGTACTTTTTAGGGAATATTTAATACCCTATGTATTTTGTATTGGGTGTTTATTTTAAGCAAGACAAATGATGCAGGAAGGAAGCTGAAGCAAGCTTCTTTATTTTGTTTGTTATTACACTTTAAATGAAAGCTGTTTCTCATCAGGGGCGGATTAAGGTAAAGTGCCGCCCTGGGCCTCACATTTTCGCTACCACCTGGGAACATGTAGCAAAAACTACACCTAAAATCGTGACTAAAATTGACGTGGGTGTAATAATTCTGTGATTTCTAAGACCACGCGCTTTTAGATTTTATTTTTTGTTTTCCGATGTAATATTTTTGGCTTTTTATGCTATTAAGTAAGTTTAAATTTTTTGCGACTGTTTTCCAACAATTTTTTCTGGCATTAAAATTCACCCCTATGAATGAAGGAAGCTTATCAGTGGGCGGATTTCTAAAACTTAGCGAAAAAAAAAATCCAGATATGTAGTTTCAGATTGTCTACATCTCAATTTAATGCGTTTATATCAGGCATAAAAACAGACGGGCGGGCGGATATGGTTTTTTCGACTCACAATTCCGTTTCGATCATTATGTCCAGTTCTGCTAAAGGGTGATTTTTTAGCTGGTTTGGTTTTGGCAACACTGGTTTTGACAGCTGACGTTTGCTTAGTACCTTGTGTCACTGTCAAACAGCTTCAGTTTGGTTTGCAATTTAACCATGGATCGTCTTACAAATGAACAACGCTTGCAAATTATTGAATTTTACTATCAAAATTCGTGCTCGGTTCGAAATGTTCATTGCGCGCTGCTTCCATTTTATGGTAGGCGAGTTTGGTGAACAGTTAATTTCACGTTTCGGGCCGGTCAATTGGCCGCCTAGATCGTGCGATTTGACACCATTAGATTATTTTTTGTGGGGGTATGTCAAGGCTAATGTCTATAGGGACAAGCCCGCTTCGATTGACGCACTGGAAGCCAGCATCCATGCATTCATTATTGAGATACCGGCCGATATGTGTGAAAGAGTATGCCGAAATTGGACTCAGCGGATGGGCTACCTGAGACGCAGCCGCGGTCAACATTTGCATGAAATTATCTTTAAACATTAAATTGCAAGGTTCAAACTATCGATTCAAATAAATATTTCATTTTTTTAATAAGTATTTTATTTTTTTTTTTTAAAAGTTCTCAAACTCCTAAAAAATCACCCGTTATTAATGCTATTGTCTTACAAACTTCTTATTGCATCTGTGAGATGGTATAAGGCCTTCTGAGAGTTAAAATAAAACTTATGTCTAACATGACAGAGGCGACGGTTATGGCCAAGACCCAAGATAATCCAGAAAAATTAAAAGGTCTTCTAGGAGTTAAAAAGATATTGTAAAATATTTGCGTTTGTTATGTAAAATGGTATTTTGATGTGTATATTAGCAATTGACTTTTTTGAAGTCAAAAAATTTTCCCAAAATTTGCCGCTCTGGGCCCGGGCTCCACTGGACCCTAGGACTAATATGTCGCTCTGCTTCTCATGGTTTTAACAGCAGATATAGGCTGTCAGCTTTAAAAAGTGGACTAAATACATGTTGAAGCAGCGGACTTGTACGTTTTCATATATGATTATCGTCAGCTTTAAAGTATGACCGAATGACTTTTCAAGAGAAATAAATCATGAGTAAGGCGCTGCTCAAATAGCTCTGCAAAATAAAATAAAGATCAATGGAAATGAGCTTTAAACTTTTCAATTTAGTTTCACCTTTCAGAGAAAGGCGATGACTTTGCAGATGCTACACTCATAAAGTAGTAGGTACCAGACTCGACATTCGAGTGGCTGCGAAGAGTCTCAGCTTAGGTCTTAACCTGATGACGTTATTTCTGCAGTAGAAAACCTACTTTAGAAAACATTCCAAACCCGGACTTGCTTTGTAAATCTTCAGTTATGCCATCAGTGTTCACAATGCAACCAAGAGGTCCTCGATTTTCTCTAAGTGTTGTCCACAGTTGTTACGTACTTCAATCGTGTCGACGGATTTGTTATCATAAGCTACCCAGGTTAGGTTAGGTTAGGTTGATGGATGCCCTTGTGACAATAGTCATGGCTCACTTAGACCAGCAGTTGGGTCCATTGTGTCTATTTGGAGAACCTTCTTAACACCTGGAATGAAAACAGAAATAAACCGCTCTTAGAAGCTCAGAGTGCCGCCCTCTTGAACCCATTCGGATTTGTAAACAAATCTTAGGAGGTCCCATAATTTCTGCATAATTTAGATCTCCGAGCTCGTTGCAAAAGTAAATGCCGAGGGTACTACGCCTGATGCTGTTAGGGCTGGGCATTTGCAAAGCAGTCGGCGAACAGATTCATTATACCCAACCGAGTATATTAATTTGAATGCATAGTTTGTAAGACCCACTTTAGGAGTGTGGCCTATACAAATAATATATGCATTTACGACAAAAAAAATTAAGATTTGGTATTACACGGTATATAGGGTCGGGTATATAGAAGTTTGTTACAGACGAACTCTTGCACTTACTCACTTGTTTTCTTTAACGTCCCTGCAGCTTCTGCAGTAATGGTTATGCAGCATGCCTAACGAGCACAGCGCAGTGCTCCGTGAGGATTCCCGTGAGCACTCGGATATTCTTGCGGGCTAATCCGATCATAAATAGTGATTTATTTTATATTCACCGCTGGTCATAGCTCCCTTGTGTGTCTGCACGTATCAAGTTCTGTCCAACGTAGGTTAGTTCTATTCAAGGATTATTTTTGTATTCTGCGTGCTATCAGCTTAACTGAATTCTTATAGGTTTGAGGGCTAGAAATGCATTTATCCCTGAACCATATCTCTCAAGCTTTTCCGCTTCTTCGTTTCCCGAGATATCGGTGTGACCTGGCACCCAACATAGAGTTACAGTGTTGCCAAATGATAACTCGTCCGAAATTTCCCTATGCATAGTTTCGCAGCCCTTGACTTCACTACATCTGATTCCATGGCTTTAATTGCCGCTTGGCTGTCAGAGTATATGGTGATGGTCTTGTTTACGGGCCTGTGTTTCTTCAGCTCAGTGGCAGCTTGGATTATGGCTGCCAGCTACGCCTGAAAAATGCTGCAGTCGTCATTGATCCGAAAAGACTTTATTGGTCCCAGAGCTTCACACAAGACGCCCACGCTGGTTCCGACGTACATATTGGAGCCGTCAGTATATACGGCGATCTCGTCATCTCCGGTTATGGTCTTTTCTTTCCATTCACATCTTTCAGGTATTCTGGTAGTGAATCTCCTCTTGAAAGCGATTGTCGTAAGAAGGTTATCCGTGGCTGGGGTATTTCTATTGAGGCAACTCATTGAGTTTCCACAGAGGCATGTCCATAAGATCTTGAGTACCACAAACCGGATTCCCTTAGGCGAACAGCTGTTTCAGCTGCCTTGTAAACTCGTAGTGCGTCAAGGACTGCCTAATGGCATTAAAGGAAATAAACCTCCACACAGTTCTACTCTTCTGGGTTCCTGGGTACATTGGCGTGGCCGGAAATGAAATGGCGGACGAACTGCCCAGGAAAGGTTCTGTTATGGACAAAACGATGGCTGACCGTCGGGTTTATCTCCCTATCAAAATAGCCGGTGAACGTTGGCAACAGTCTAAAGATTGTATCATAACTCACTGCTTATGGCCAGTACTCGACCTAAAAAGAACAACGACCCTTCTATCTCTCAGTAGAAATTTCATAAGAACACTCGTTGGTGTAGTAACGGGACACTGCACCATTGGTGTCACGGCTACACGAATGGGAATCTTTGCGAACGACTTCTGCAGAAGCTGTAGGGATGAAGAAGAAATAGAGTCTATAGAACACTTTCTCTGCCACTGTCAAGCTCTCCAAGAACGACGACTAACCTTTTTAGCAGTCAGGTTCTTTGATAGCCTGCGGACGAACTGGCAGGAATATCACTACTAGAGCTAAAAAGATTTATTAAAAGATTAGGCTGGTTCAGTTAGCAAGACATGTGTCCAACCATATATGTTTGTCTACCTTACAAGGGTAATCACAATGGGCCAATCTGGCCACCGAGTGAACTTGCACTAATGCAAACAACCCTTTTCAACTTAACCTCAGCTGCCTTGCTGCTGCACTAAATGTCCAAGGGGGTGAGGTTGAGTAGTACCTCCAGTTCTGGGGTGGGTGTGATCCTTAGAAACCCTGCTATACATACGCAGGCTGCCCTCTGGACCTTGGTGAGGCAAGAGAGATGGCACTTTCTTTCTGTAGCCTTCCACCATACCACTCCTGCACCGTTAGTTAGGATGGGTCTTATAACCGCTATTTACATCCAGTGTACTATGTTTGTTTGCAGTCCGCACATGCTTCCGAACGTTCTGCAGCAGGCGTATAATGCAACGTATGGCCGTTTGACACGATCTTATTATCCCTCCAGCTGTGTCAACCGATCTGTTTCTCATGTAGGCATGTTGTGATTTTGATAAATAGTTATCACCAATCAGCTCTCTCGCATACACGTCAAAAAATAAAAAAGTTTGGTGAAAGGATGCACTCATATTAGGCACCACTTAGGAATTCAAATTCCTCTGAGTTCTTTCATCTATTCAAATCGCGACACTTTGACCCATTGTTAGCAGCCTTAATTATAGGAAGTATTAAGGTTTTCTGGATTCTACTGTCGGCGGATAATGAACTTTCTCTGTCTCCTTGGATATAGATGGCTGACTTTATGCAGTTTGATTGCGTTTTAGCAATGACCAGGGCGGAAATTCTTATACAGTGTTCTGCTTATACAGTGGAGTGGCAGATATTATTGGTAATTTTTTTGGCAACATTAAGCTATTACTTAACATACCTAAACAGTTCATCGGAATATGTCCGTAAAGATGGACGAAACGTGCGTCTTGAAAATTAGCGAAACATATCAACCAATTTACTTCTCCTGTAGGTACTTTACCTTTTTATTCTTATTACAGTTAAGAAAAAGTAATCAAACTCATTGTTTTGATTACTTTGGTATGCTATTGAATATTCAAAAGTGTGTAAATTCCCATTAGAACGAACCAATATCAAAATTAAATCTTTAACCTCATCCATCCATTGGTCCTTCACCCAAAAAACTCGATAGCAACACGCCTGACTAGAAGCCATCGATTAATAATGTTCCAATCATCCACTGTCCTTGAAGTTCTACCCAAACAAATTTCCCAAGTCCATTAATTGTCAAGCAGTTTTCGTTGTACATCACCAGCTTAGCCCCAAACAATGGTATAGATATAGTCATCGATAATATTGTTGCGTCAATAGCAATATGGGGGATAACAATTTTCCTCTTCAATGCGGAGCACTTTACCCACCCCGAACCCGACGCAATATAAAGGTATTTGGGGGCCATCATGGCATATAGTCTAACTTCGAAACAAAAAGTGTAAGGATAAGCGAATAAAGGTTTCCCGGAAACTATAATACTTCACTATTTTCCTCTTGAAACCATTCTTGCCATTCGGTCGCAGTTTTGCAACGCTGTATACACTTTCATACACAAACAGGCTAAACTACCCATTTTCACTTCCTTGTTCCACTTATCTTTCCATTGGAGTCAACCAAAGTTGCGGTTACATAACATGCGGGTAATGTGGAAAGTTTTTGTGAAAACTTTTTCGTTGTCAAATTTTCACTAAATCACGTCACCGCATGTATTAGTTAGAGTGGTTATGTAGGAATAAGAATACATTTATGTATATTATTTCCTCATTTTTTTCGTGTTCTTATATTTGTTTAGAAGAATTTATCGTAACAAAAAAAATGTGATCTTCAAAATTAATCTTATTCATCTCCAAATCACATCTTAAGCTAATAGTGCTCTTCAAATGCTTTGACATTTAGTATTATTAACGTGAAAAAGGAGAAAAAGCTTACTAAAGTATAAGTGGAAATACTTTAATGACTTATAGAACTCACAATTATCAAAATCTGTAGCTCTCTCTCTCTCTAATAAATTGCGAGTTGGATTAAGTAGCAAGATGCATCAAATTCAAAACGATTGGCTGAATGTAAATATAGCTTATTAACCCGACTATACCTTTCTGTAAGCCAAAGTAAATTTGCCATTGCTGGCCCTGCAGGCTTACGGGAGGTAGGTAGGTATACTTGATGGTATAATCCCCTTCAAAAAGCAATTAACATCAAAATCATGGTGGTTAATTTCGAAGGACCTGTCTGTCGACAATTATTAAGTTGTTCATATCAATTGTCAGGTTCAAGGAGAGTTGAAGTAAATAGTAGTTTAAGTTTAAACATATGATATGCAGATATGTGCCTTCATGTATATGGTGATGGATTGGGATTGAAGTGAGTAGAGTTGATGTATTGTATGACTCTTGCCGCTTGTATTAAAAACAATGAAAAAGGCAGTACATTATCTGTTCGCAAACCTTCCAATGTGTACCAACTTACTGTATTGTACTCCTTTATGTATCGCATGCAGATTACATAATGTGCTTGTAAAAATTATAGAACATATAGGGCACTATAGGGCGTGCAAAATTCATGTATGGAAGCAAATTATTGCTCAACAAGTAATAATCGTGCGTTGCTTGCGCAAGCGCAAAAAGTTAAAAGTGCTAAGAATTATTCCCCTTTGTGGCTTTAAAATTCTATTAGATAGTTGTTGCTATTAGATATTTTAACAATTTAAAATTTAAAAAGGATAACCCGATGTGAATCGGGTTATAAGGACGACCAGCCACTGCAATTTAGTAAATTGCAAGATCAATTTTATTGACTACCTTTGTTTAACACTTACAATAAAATGGTCTAAATAGCAGCAATTTAATCCCAATGCCTATATGAAAAGTAGCTCAGATAATTAGGGGTTCGTCCAAAAATGGAAAAAGGACCTCTTATGGTATCGCTACGTTGTCCGTCCGTCCAATCGCTTTATAACTTCTGAACGGTAAGTCGTAGAAAGACAATATTTGGTGTGCGTATAAACTGCGGAAATAGTCAGAGAACCCAAAGAGGCCAATTTTTTTAAGCACAAATAACCGTTTAATTACAGTTTGAAATTTCATGTGAAAATGGACTTAATGTTTTTTAGTGTTTTTTTCAGGAAGTTAAGCAGGCAAGAACTAGAAAAACGAAAATTAGGTTAAAAAAATACTAAGCTTTAATTAAAAAATCAAACTTTTCGAAAACATCAAAACGCTTTTTAGAAATGAAGAGTCAAAAATGCATGACGTTTTTTAAAGTGTTGGAGGCCATAACTTTTGAACGGCTTATCGCTCAAAATATTGAACACACGTATAAAGCATCTCAAAGTTAACCGAGTGCTTAGGTCATATTTTTCAAAAACAGTTTGAGTACTGCAGTTTTGACGCATTTTCGAAAAAAAATAGCAAAAATGCATGAAAAAAACGTGTGTCCCCCCTTCCTTATCTCCGGTGCAGTTTGGTGGAATTCTATGCAAAAAATCACACGTATCAGAAATAGTTCAAAATTTTAAGGAAAACTATAGCGGATTTTGTAATTTCAAAATCTTCTGAGATTTAACTCAAAAACATAAAATAATTTTCAAAAACAATTTTGGTTGCGTTCTTTACACGGACGCTTCCTATAAAGTGGAGTAGCCGGATACTGCGTTTATAGGCTTGACAGTAAAAACAACAGAGTCTTAATTCAACAAATTACGACCCCCGATCAAAACTCGTATACTCGGGAAGCAATGGCTCTAGTAGAAGCATTTAAATATGCCATGAATCTAACAGTTAAAACAGCTATTTGCAGTGACTCTCTTAGCTCAATTCTGGCCGTTAAAAACAAAAAAGTAATACACCAATTATTTGAGCTATAAGATCTTATCTCTGCTCAGAATGTCCACGGATCCATTTTATATGGTCATGGAAATGAAAAGGCAAACGCTGGGGCTCGCTATGCAATTAGAATGCCTTTAGAGTACAAAATACCACCATTTGCAACATCTATATGGACTCACTCTTTAAGGCTTATTCAAGAGGAATTAGAAAATCGTTAGAATAAAGCAAAATCATTTCTGAGAACTCACAAAATTGATTTATCACCTATAACTTATCATAAGGACTTAAACCGAGCGCAAGCAGTTCAGATTTTAAGAATGAGACTGGGGCATACAATATTTAACAAATTGCATCTCTTTAAAAAAGAAGACCCACCTTCATGAAACTTTTTCGGAGAACTTCTTACTGTTCAACATATTTTACAAAGCTGTCAAACAACAAATGAACACTTCAGGGGAGATGTTCCCAGCCTCGCAGAGTTATTAGATCCTACAGTAGAACCCAATAAATCAAAATTATTTCCTTTAATAGCAAAACATAAAGTTATAGTTTAAAACTTTATATCATTATCTTGATCTTTAATAATAAATTCACTAAATTTAAATATTCCCAAACTTGTAAAAAAAAAATGTACCTATATAAAAAAATGTATTATTTGTATCCGCCATATGGGCACAGAACCCCGGCGACAAAATTTATTTATATTGTATCCCTTGAAAATAAAATAAAATAAAATAAAAATTTTTTTACGTCTTCTAGCAGCTTAACGGTATAGGCGATCCTTTTCAGATTCGGTTAAAGTACAAAGCTTACAAAAAGTAGGAAAGCTGCGTTAAATCTTTTTAAATTGCCGTTTTTAACCTAAGTTTTTAAAAGCCTATTTAAAAAACGAAAAAGAATGATCTTGTTTTACCGTTTACGCATAAACCGGTGGCAATAGAATTAAAAAAAACATCCAAGGCTAGTGCTGGTGGCTGTGCTATTGGAAAAAAGTCGAACGGGAACTGGAAAAAACTTCAAAATATTTGTTTTATGGATTTGAAATTTAAAAAATTATAAAAAAAGGTCAAAAGAACGCATGTTGTCCCCTCTATCTCCCAAACGGTATAAAGTATAATTTTTAAACTAACACCGGGCATATTCCATCTTCTTAAATTTTATACAAAACTATATAGCATACTTCGAACATTCAAAAACTTCGAGGATTTAACTGAAAAACGTGAAAACATTTTCGAAAACTTTTTTTTCAAAGATTTCTAGTTCCTTAACGGTTATGACCACCTTGTTAAAATATGGCTGAAGCATGTAATGTTTAAAAGGCAAGCGAACTGCATCAAAAACGTTTCAAAATTGCCGTTTTCGACCCTTAGCCCATTCGTAACATAAGCCCATTCAAACAAGCGAAATAAAAAACAGCATATTTTTACCGTTTTCTCAGAAATCCATGTCCACAGAATTTGAGAAAAGTGGTAAATGCTAGCACAGGTGGTTGTAAAATTGATCAAAAAGTCTAACGGCAATTAAAAATAATCGAAATTGCTGTTTTATGTCTTAAATTAAAAGAAAGAGTATGTCCTTCCCTCTATTTTCGTAACGGTAAAGCTTTTTGCCAGCCTTTTTTTAGAGTAACGAAACCCAATAAAAGAACAGTAGACACAACTACGAAAAAAGTATATTACAGACTTTAAAATATATCCAGAAATAATTTTAATAAATAAATAGAATGTTACACAAACTGCGCAATATGACTATAACCTTCAACAAAAGCCGACGAACCGCTCCGCGTATGTCTTCATACTTGACGGTCTTATTTTTTTATGACATGCGGTTACATGCAGATTCCATTTTGAGGTCTACGTATTATTGGGCCCTTCCTGTTTTACGTTGCTTGTGACAACGCGGCTTTAGTAGACTCAAAAAATGTATTTCTGTTTTTCTTTTTTGACTATGCCTGGTACGACAAAATTTAAAGTTTACATCGAAAAAGTGTCTTTTGGCCTTTATTAAATACACAATACACTATATTATTATACAAAAACTTTAACAATCTGGACCAATGGTTTGTTTATTTTTTTCGGCATAAAAGTGAAAAATCGCATTTCCTACCACCAAAGCCAGCCGCAGCAGGGTACGAAAGGTCCTTTACGGGCTGGTACAAATTTCTTCAATACTTTACCAATAACAAACCAATTTAGAGTTGGTTTGAGCGTTTACATAGTTTCTAAATAGCTCAGAACTAGGAGTATACTTTTTTCCAATTTTCTAGCTGTAAAATTTGGAGGCCTTTAAAAAAAGTATAAAGTCAACTTACCCCAAAAGGAGTAAGTCAACTAGCCCCGCCTGAACATTTGGCGATCAACAAGCTTTTTATCAAGGAAAAATGAAAAATAATAACCAACAAACACTCACTTCAACAAGTTCACTATAATGTGTCTATACCTAACTGAAAAAAAATAAGACAGACGGTGGAAAAATCAAGTGAGTTAGTGCAAGAGTTCGTCTGTGACAAACTTATTTGTATAGGCCACGCCCGCAAAAGTGAGCCTGGACTAAAAATTTAAATTAATTAATTGTAATATCGATATAATCATGAGAAAAGAAAAACCTTTTTTTCCTAAAAACGCCCCCTTAAAGTAGGTCAAAAGTTTTGACCCCCGCCTTAAGTTTGATCTTAGGCGGAGGTCAAAACTTTGTAAACTTTAATAATTCTACCAACACGCCGTGCACTGCAGACTAGTAACTTAGGAAGGCTAAGCAGGTTGATTTGATCAAATAAAAAAAAGAATTGCGCGTTTTTTAATTTTTATTTGATCAAATTCTCAAAAACATCGAATTCAGAAAAGGATATAAGTAGTTACTGGGAAAAGGTATTAAACTCTCAAAAACATCGAATTCAGTAAAGGATATAAGTTCTGGGAAAAGTTATTAAATCGATGTTTTTGAGATTTTGATCAAATAAAAAAGAAAAAAAATCCTTTTCTGAATTCGCGCGATTTTTCAATTTTGATTTGATTTAATTCTCAAAAACATCGACTTAATACCTTTTCCCAGAACATATATCCTTTTCTGAATTAGATGTTTTTGAGAATTTGATCAAATAAAAATAAAAAAGTCGCGCGTTTTCGAAAATATCGAAAATATTTTCAACTGTTTGTTTCAGTAGGTACTTAAGTCCCATTTTCAACGGCAAAAATTCGGGACTTATGTCCCCCTCAAGTGAGTTATAAGTCCCGGATCGATACGATTTGAGAGTTATAACCCACTTAAGTAGGACATAAGTCCCGAAAAATTAATTCGGGACTTTTTCCCTGCGCCGTAAAATATACTTCGTTCTACATTTTGTTTATAAGTTCGACAACTTTTAGGGCTCGACTTTACATATTATTGAATTTAGACCAAAAAAATTAAATTTTTGGCTATAGGAGCACGTCACGCCCCTTTTAAAAAAATGTAAATTAAAAAATCTTATAAGGAATTGAATATTTTTTTTAGTTGGTTAATGATTCATGAATGGTATAACGGGAAGATGAATGGGAACAAAAAAATAGGACTGGAAAAAAAATGGGAATGAAAAGAAGAATAGAAATCAAAAGGAGAATAGGAATGGAAAGGAAAATAAGAGTGAAAGGGAGAATAGGAATGGAAAAGAAAATAGGAATTGGAATAGGGTAAACTGCAGCCGAAGCTATTACATACGCACTGTTGAACTTACTAACTGGTTTGCTCCACTAACTGAAGAGAGCATTCTGCTGGCTAATTTTATCGGAAACCTTCTCTCATAGCGTCTCTGAGGGTTCCTTTAGGGCCTTATTTCCTAGCGCCTCTTATATCATATAGTTTGGAATTATGTCCGAAAGTATTGACATTGAATTTTTGGCCATGTGCATAGGAAAATTACATTTTTTTTTTATTTCATTGGAATGCGCAGGAACATAGGAAGGAATGTATGCCTATACATAGAAAGCTACCAAGTCTAAGTTTCTCGGTCTTTAAGAAATTCTAACGTATTTTTTTTAATTTCAGTGGTTTGGTTATCCGACGAAAATATACCTATACAAAACAGACTACAGAAAGCCAACAATACACACCTTTTTCAAAAAGGGTTTCAATGAATGTAACGGTATAGGTAATATATTAAATACTAAAAGCAAATAATTTTAAATTGTTTTTTTTTTTCAGAATACATTAGAGAAGTTCGTATATAACTACATTTTTGACTGCTATTATTAAACCAACAGTTTGACTATGTCAAACTCAAATTCTTAACTGATGCTACAGGTTCCTTTTCTATGGCATTATAGGAATGAAGATATGTATCTCTTCAACTCCGAAACTACATACAAACCTCAACCTACACCAACCGTTAACTTGAAGCCGACTGCTCAATTTATCTTATAACTATTACACTGCCTTCCCTCTAGTCTTAAGTTTTAATAAAAGTCAAGTAACACAATTTTCGCTTTTAAGTTAAAGTCTAAGAAGAAAAAAATATCTTCCAATAATTGAAACAAATAAAAATAATAAAATATATTCGCTTATTATTTAAGTACGGTATTTAAGAATAATAAAAATAAAATATATTTTTTCTTCCATGCAGAAAACTAAAAATAGGCAAAGGTAGTTATGCCAGCAGCTTCTGATTTTGCAATAACCTTACATACTCTAAAACACTGTTTTACCACAGAGAAACAGTCCTTAAAAAGTCTACCATTGCATAAAAAGGAAAACATACCTAGTTTTACTTAACAGTAAGAAGGTATACCTATACATTTTTTCCCCGCGAACTTTAATTTTTAAGTTGGGTCTCTTTCGTTCTAGGCGTTATAGGTTTCTAGGTTTATGGTAAGTAGTTATTCACGATAAATAGACACATGCACACATGCTCGCATACAAACTTCCTGTACTTTTACCGACTCATATTACTTGTGCTATACATATCTCATGAATATGAGTGTGTATTTCAATTTTCTTCCAGTTACACCTTAAACCTTAACAGTTGTTGGAGAACCCTTGTCAAAAAAAATTGTTCATGCACTTCATGATCTAAGAAAATAAAGGACTTTGACATTATGAAACGTTGCATATCGTTATTAGGAGTTAAAATTGTGCCACTTATAAATCCAAAATTCTCCAAATCACCAGAAGAACATAATCGGCAGTCAGTAGGCAGCTAGTTTATGCAACAGTTCTGTGATTTTCACATTTTGTGATAGATAGCTATTGCCAGCGTAAAGTGATCACGTATGTAGTTGCTTTATTTAGGCTTTTAATGTAAGAGCATTTTTTTGGCGAGTTTTTGTGATTTGTGACAACATTTTCACAGATCACCTTAGCCAGTTGTGACACCGCAGATTCGCGCTCAAAACCTACAGTCTACCGAAGAATTATAGGCATTAGGTACCTACTACCTACCATTAAAAAAATAATAGCCCTGTAACGAAAATTAAATTTATTCGTCATTCCCGTGTTGTTTGTGCATATCGTTTATCCATATCGTTGCATAAAACTAGGAGCAGTCTCTATTCCTCTACCAGCTTCAAACTACCAGGCGGCCATGCGCTGACAGTAGGTAGCTTGCTGTCATTTTCGTCTGGTACATCTTCCCACTTTATTTTCACATAAACATATTCTGACACAAACACCAATTAAACATTTGAACAGTTTCCCACACACCCACAGGGTTCCATTTGCCTAACCAAGAGAATGAAGCATTCCATCTCTTCCTTGCTTGCAATGAAGAAATCACACCATCCTCCTCCAAACATTTCCCCAAACGATCTTTATTCTGTTCACCTTGTTGTGGTGTTAGTACACCAGAATATCTCGCTTAGTAGTGGTACCAGTGGTGCCAGGCGCCACATGGGTAAAGTATTCTATCTCTTTCTTGCTTATATTGGCGAATGTGGAAACCATTTTGTTTTTCGTTTATTCCTTGCCTACAACTTCTGAGTTTCTCAGTATGGGTGCGAAAGTTATAGAAAACTTTTTGTAGAGGGCTCCCATTGGCTGGCTATGGTAAAGTAAAAATCACTTCAATTATGCCAAATGACTCCCTGCTAAAGTTTGATGCTCGCCTGGTATTTCACTGACAAATTGGAATTTCGTTGTCAGCGCCTCGGGGTTATGCAACAATAAAATTGTATAGGATCACTTCTTCAAAATCATTGATAAAATCGGTATTATCTCAAATTAAGTACATAACAGAAATTAAATTAAGAAAAGAAAAAAAAAATAAATAGGAAATAGTAAATCGCCGAATAGTGTGATGACAACAATTAATACAGGATTAAATTTAAATTGCACGACACCAGCGACCAGCCTCTTTTTGTAGAGCTTGGAGATCGATATGTGTTGATAATAAATTGACTGATGACTGTGAACAAATATGTATTTGAAGTAATTGCCTTCAGGCCTGGCTTACACGAGAGACGAAGCCGTTTTTGGGTAAGCATCTTCTCAGAGGCCTTCCACAACCGATATAGCAGTTGTCATCTCATCTGTCATAAGACCCAGGCACATCTCTCGACGGCGTTCGGTCGGGGGTGGAAATAGACCCTTACGCTCTATAAAAAGCGCACTCTTTATCAGAAAATCAAACCACACATTTATTTCCCATGGCTAAATTAAGCTGATAAAATGAAAAAAAAAAGTTTTTAAATGACGAAAAGCAGAATAAAAAATATTGCATACAATTAGGAGCAACAGAATTGTGTACTAGTCCACTGCGCCGGAATATTTTATCACCAGGGTACCATGCGCTGCCAGTAGGTATTCCGTGGCTATTTTTCACCTCTCATCTGGTCAAACTAAGATAAGTATACATCTTCTTAGTGGCTAGTCTACCTGCCAATCATGTCTTTCTCCTAGCAAATTAGACGAAAACATGTTGCATCTCTTTCTTACACGCAGTCTTGATGTATTACATCCTTTCCAGTTTGCAGATTTTTGTTTTCCTTTTATCAATTCTCCAAACTCTTAGACGTTCTCTCTGTGTCCTATCTCTTCTCATATGTGCAAAAGAGAAAAAAACTTAGCTGGTGGGGGTTTAAAGTATATTGGATTTGCATGTTTTGATGGAAGATTGGAGGCATTATCACTTGAATAATGACAACAGGCTCCCTGCTGAGATTTTCTGTTTGCCTGGTATTTGGCTTTGATTGCGAGACTCTCACACCAATGCGTATACGCCTCAACAGTATGCAACGATAGATGCATAAACTCGAGTTCGATGGAATTGAAATGAAAACAAATAAATAAAATCGATTGGATAAGAGTGGAACTCTCATATCGACGGGGCACTACAAATCGATGTGCATTTTAATCTCTAGAAAAGGAGGCTTTAGCTGGACGGACAGCGATTAGCCATCTAGACTTATTTCTTTCTTTTTCTACAAGGCGAAACTTACTGAACTTTTTCTCTTTTTCTTCGTGGCTCTCTACTTCAATGCTTGTGGTTATATGGTTCATTTTGACTGAGCAACAAGCGTTATTAAGCTCGCATGTTTAATATGTTGGAGGGTTCAACATACTCGGATTCGCATGTAATAGGAACTAGCGATGAAACAGGTTAGGCACCTACATATCGGACCGGAGTAAGGACTAAGGAATCGATGCATCGGTTGTGTTCGACTTCCACCGCCAGATTTCTATGATGGTCTGATGGCTCTGGGTATTAGAAATCTGCTACGTTTAGTAACCTTCTCTTTACTTATTGCTACATTTTTTGAATAGTCTTCCACTCGATAGAAGTCTGCTACAGGGTTACACTCTTTTGCAAAAACCGAAACCTTTTACAGCATGTTTCCTCAGTTTTTTCCATATATCCATAGATACTATTGCACTACCGAATACCTACGTTTTATATTAAATAATGTCAGTTTAATAAAAAATTAAAAAAGACTCTTTCTCTAATTTTAGAGTAATGAATCTTTTACTTTTTATTTGGCTTATCTCATACATAAAAATTATTAAGAGGTACGTAAAAATATTTATGATTTCAGGAAGTGAACCGCAATCCTGAAGAGTATGTCAAAGTTAATCGAAGGTTAACTATTCGTTGGTTTGTCTTTTAATATGCAATATGCAGGATGATCCTGTAAGACAGATAAAAACTGAAATCAGTTCCAATCTTCATAGTTAATGAATAGTTAATAACTACTTACATCGTGTTTCTATAAGTTTCAGTTTATATCCGCTTCCATTACGCAACTACAAGGTTTTCCTTTATTCCTCGAAATTGAATAAAGTCTTCTTTTCCGCTTAACAGGGTGATTCGGTGATACAAGCAGCATTGTGAATTATAAATAACGCCAAGGTTAACAGAGCATCCCTGTAGCATCTGAAAAAAAACGAAGCGTTAAAAAAATTGATTTTTAAAAGTTTGTTCGGATTTTAAACAGTTGGTAAAATGTATAGCTTCAAAGAATAGAAAATAATAGCAGGTGCAGGTCTTTTAGTAATATTTAACCTATACGTCATGCCATTCATTCACTGATGTCTTTGCGGATCCTAATTCAGTGTTCTGTTTTTAACGAAATTCCAATAAAATGTCCCGCTTCAACAAAAATATAATGAAAATAATAGGAATTCATAAACAAAAGCAATATTACCTACACAATACAATTCTAGTAATACCACATAATAAGTAGGTACCTACCCAACATGTAATTCTACAGAAGACGTCCAATGAAAATTAATTAAAACCACCACCTCGTGTTTGTATATATTTTTATAATTTTCGTATTCATATTTTGACTTTACAAACATGCTACCCAAGAGCTTTGAATTACAGGGAAGCAAGACCAGGACGACACAATCGCTTATGAAAACCTTTATTCGAAGCTGATTCATCTACCTAATGCAAACAATCCACTGCGCTAAAAATCAACTCATGAATCTGTAAACTTCATCAAGGGGTTTCGCAACTTCTACAACAATGCCATGTCGTCTTGTGGTGCTTGTGCCACCTTCTAGAGCAATATAATTATGCAAATTTCTCCCCAAACGTAAAACAGCAAAAGTACCTTTACCGTCTTCTTTAAGGAGACATCCCTAGAGTTGAGGCTTCATTTTATTAAAACCATATAGCTATCCTGCAAAAAGCACTTTAAGACTGCACGTAACAAACACACGCGCTGCAATAGAAATGTCTTACAAAGACACTTGATTCTTGGAAGAAATGTGTGTACGAAGATTTTGGCTTTTTTCGCCCTAGGTGTATGTACCTCCTCCTATCAAACAGAATCTCGAGGAGATAATCCATTTGTAATGCGAGTTTTAATTATGAGCACTTACTTTGTTTTGGGTCTTCCTTTTTAAACGAAAATATGTACCTACGTCCAGAAAGCTCATAGGAAAAAGGAAAGCTTTACAGAGGAACACCAAATAGATTTATTTTTATTTCAATAATTAAGCCAGACGTGTCGTTGATTAAAACAGAATTGGCCATTCATTCGTATTTTAAAGGAACTAAGGCTCCTGAAAATAATAAGAGAAAGGCACACAGTTGGAGATTGCTAATAAGATCATATACGGTTTTGGTTTTTGATTAAGAATAAGTAACGAGTTAAAGAACTTTCTAGAGCGACTTTTGAGACATATACAGGGTGTTTCCAAATTCGATGCAAATATTTTGACACAAGATTCTTGGGTATATTTGAAGAAAAAAATTGTTCTACAGTATGGGCCTATCTCAAATTTTGATGCCACTTATTGGGAATTTAAGAAAACACCTTCTTTGAGGTACCTTGACCCATACTAACACAAATATCTCCGCTAACACTTACAACAGGTACTTCATTTAGGACTTAAATTTTAGAAAAAATAGTACTCCTTTTAATTGCATTAAAATAAAATTGATGACTTTTTTAACTTTCGAGATATTTGCTTTTAAGTCGGATCCTTTTTCCCTGCCCATGACATTTTTTTGACTTTCAAGACACATTTCTGCGAAAAATGCGTAATAAACATATCGGTAATTTTTTTTTTCTAGTGCACCTAACAATACTTAATAAAAATTGCTAAGACAAATTACCCGAAAAACTCACAGATTTTATGATACTTGGGAAATTCCATAGCAGGTAAAATTATGAAAAACTCTTTTCACGAAGCCGCGACAGGTATAAGGTGGAAATATGATTTGTTACCTACTTTTATAACCGCGATTGACAACAAGAACGATTTTTTGACTATGTATTAATAATTTACGTAGGTTTTAGAGCATGCATTTTTATTAGACTACCTGATAAAAAGGTAATTTCCCTATCAATTTTCTGGGGATCCCAAAAAGGATTAAGTTTGAGGTTGGTCGCCTAGTTGGAAAATTTACCTAATGTGAATTGTATAAAAGGTTAGAAAACAAAATTAAATCCATCAAAGTCATTTTTGAAGCCGAGGTGACACAACAGTTGTTAAGAAACCCTACTTGAAATGGCATCTTTTACAAACGAAGAATACGCCGATATTACCTACGTTTATGGGATGTGCAACGGAAGTTCTATTAGAGCACAACAAAGATACCATCAGCTTTATCCTAACCGAAGAGTACCTAATCCCCGCGTATTTACAAATTCGTTTCGAAGACTTCGGGAAACGGGATCTGTTTCAACAAGACGACCTAACGCAGGAGCTTCAACAGGAAGAATTGCAGTTGATGAAAGAATACTGGAAGCGGTTGCAAATGATCCATCAATCAGCATCAGGCGCTTATCCTTGCGATTTAATGTTTCAACACATAAAATTGTTCGTCTCCTGCATACGGAAAACTTGTATCCATACCACCATACACCTGTGCAGGAACTGCTTCCGAGTGATTTGGAGCCGAGACTTGAGTTTTGCAACTGGTTGTTAGAGCGGAACTTGGATGACAACGGTTTTATAAGCAGAATCCTATGGACGGACGAATCTCAATTTACTAGAGATGGGATTACAAATTTTCACAATCTACACACATGGGGTGCGGAAAACCCACACACAAGGAGAGAGTCATCATTTCAATACAGAGTTAGCGTCAATTTGTGGGCAGGTGTTATTGGAAACAACTTAATCGGTCCCTTCAAACTGCCTCCCACACTGAATTCTGCAAACTATCTGGAATTTTTGCGCAATGATTTAACAGATCTACTGGAGGATGTTCCGGTAACTCAACGAGCTTCGTCATATTTTCAACATGATGGAGCCCCAGCCCACTTTGGTCGCGAGGTTAAGAATTGGCTGGATGAAAAGTACGCTGGTCGTTGGATAGGAAGAAATGGACCAGTTCACTGGCCTGCAAGATCTCCAGACCTTACAATTATGGATTTTTTTGTATGGGGGAGAATGAAAGAACTTGTTTATTCTACAGAAATATCAACTCTAAATGATTTAGAAGATCGCATTCTCCAAGCCTCGTCACAAGTGAGGCAGGAGTTATCCTCAATAAACGTTGACAGCGCAATCCAAAAACGGGCTCTAGCATGCATACAAAATGGAGGAGGACACTTTGAACACCTTATTTGATTGTAAAGTTAACTTAATGAAATAAAAAAAAACATAAACCAAACACAAGCATTTTTATTCAGAATAATAGGAATTGAACACTATGAATCAAGTTTTTCATAATTTTACCTGCTATGGAATTTCCCAAGTATCATAAAAGCTGTGGGTTTTTCGGGTGACTTGTTTTTGCAATTTTTATTAAGTATTGTTAGGTGCACTAAAAAAAAAAATTACCGATATGTTTATTAAGCATTTTTCGCAGAAATGTGTCTTGAAAGTCAAAAAAATGTCATGGGCAGGGAAAAAGGATCCGACTTAAAAGCAAATATCTCGAAAGTTAAAAAAGTCATCAATTTTATTTTAATGCAGTTGAAAGGAGTACTATTTCTTCTAAAATTTAAGTCCTAAATGAAGTACCTGTTGTAAGTACTAGCGGAGATATTTTCTTTAGTATGGGTCAAGGTACCTCAAAGTAGGTGTTTTCTTAAATTCCCAATAAGTGGTATCAAAATTTGAGATAGGCCCATACTGTAGAACAATTTTTTTCTTCAAATATACCCAAGAATCTTGTGTCAAAATATTTGCATCGAATTTGGAAACACCCTGTATAAAAAGTAGTATTACCTAAAAGTAATACAATATATAAAAAAACCAAAATATTTTTTTAGAGTAGGTAGAGACCCAATAGTAGGTATATGTATTCACCGAATTGTAAACGCAAAAACCTATTGCTCAATCTCTTTCAAAAAAAAAAAAAAAAAAATCAAATAAAAAGCCTGTGTCGAAAAACCTCGCAGCATCTATCTGTACTGTACTCACGCTCAATATCTTAGCAATTTTGTTTCATCTCCCCTTTCAAAGCTTCTCTCTCGTTTTCAGGCTTTATTTTAGACTTATCTTAACAGTTAAGAAAGACTACAGAGGCAGACAGACTACAGAGAACAGTCAGACTGATGGGAGATCTGTACTCTTCTAATACAAATTGAATTGACATAATTTAGAATGAGATAAAGGGAAAACGTCTTTTAGGTTGACCTAAAATCATGATAATATTGCAAGTAAGTAGCTCCGGCTGTTTCGATTTTGCGTGTGAAGAAGAAATTGCAAAAATACTTTCGGAGGCTGCCTGCTACGCTCGATCTATGGCTGGTTTTCTATAAAAAAAAAACTGTGTCGAAAAAGCTCGCACTTTCAGCATCTATAACTCCCCTCGATCTCTTAGCAAAATCGACACTCATTTTGATGCCTCTCTCTCTCTGTCTCTGAATGGGACGGGAGTCTGGCTCTGGCTGGACTCATGGGCATGGCCGTTTCACATTCAGTGAGAGAGCGTCAAACCAGAGCGGCGCGACAACACATACACAAGACGAGACCAGAGAAATCGTTTGTTAATACACAATGAGAGCGAGAAACCGCGACGACTGTTTTGTATGCACACTGACGAAACATAACATATTTCTAAAATTTGACGTTTTTATTGCACATTAATAGTTTATATTTCAAAACAAGTATTAATTTCGAGAAAAAAAAAATGTTTATTCACTAGCGTGTCATAACTCACAACAGCGAATGACAGAATAATCGTCGAACTCGGCGAGGGTTTTTCAATTTTTCGAAAAGCCCGGCGAGCGAGACAGCAATCACGTCGGTATTGTGATCTAACCCATCCACTGCCATTGATTAAAATTTCTTTGATAGCTTGCCTCGCTCGCTCTCTCGCTCTTTATGTGAAACAGCCATGAAACAGAAAATGGAATTTTTTTCATCTCATCTCTATTTTATGAAAAAATCAGTCTCGTTTCCAGTCTTTCTTTTAGACTTGTCTCAACAGAGTAAAGACTACAGAGGCAGACAGACTACAGAGAACAGAGTCAGCCTGATGAGAGATCTATTCCTATACTCTTATAATACAAATTGAATCGACATGATTGAGAATGAGACAAACTGAAAGGAAATTCTTCTTTTACACAGACCTAAAATCTTGATGATATTGCAAGTAAGTATACCTCTGGCAGTTCCGTTATAAGTGGGCGGAGTAGTTGAATGATTTTGCGTGTGAAGAGGAAATTGCGAAAATACTTCCGCACCGCGGCTAGGAGCTCATGTGCTTCTGGTACTTTAAAAACAAATCTTATTTGTAGCCCATAAAAATATGCAACATTTTCTTTATAAAACCTTATCACTTAACTCCTCCTGCCATCGTCACCTGAAATAAAAAGACTTGTTCTTTTTCACGGTCCCCACCTCCGCGAGGGTTTGACAAGCCCTCCGAGAGTATTAATTGTCTTGAAAAACTTCTCAAAGTGCCGTTCGGATTCGGCAAAAAATTGTAGGTCCCCTTGTATGTAAAGAAATTAACACACCAGCATACATTGTTGAGAAGTTGGCCCTGGTTCTCCTCGAGCTGTTGCGCCACTCTATTTATTTATTTTTATCACTTAACTTTGATGATTTATTTTTTTTAGGTACCTCCTAAGCATGTGAAAACTAAACTATTTCTAGCTCCGGAATACGCTCCTTTTTGGCATGTCTTATCATAAGGTCACCGGGAGACCGAAAATGAGCACTTTATTTTTGACATGTTTAACTAAAACATAAAAGCGAAAACATTTTCTCTAAAAAAACTGCCTCATCCTAAAAACGCCCCGTTAAAGCGGGTGCAGGTTAATCCGGTATATTTTACAGACTTTCACTCGAAAATCACTTCGACTGATCCTGTGGTGTTTCAGTAAACACTCGAAGGGCAACACTAGACGGAACAGGAACGTTCACTTTTTACCACTGTGTATAGGTACCCTAAAAACCTGTAAACCTCGCCCAACTCTTGGTACACACTGTCATTCGAATTGCTTTTAGGAAAGAAACCAGCACTGGTGTTTATACCCGACCCAGGGTAGGTATATTAAGTTTGATGTATACTTTTTAGGTACTGATGGGGTATATTAAGGGTATATTAAGTACTGATGTATACGACAGGAGAATCGATTAAGCTATGTCAGTCCGTCCGTCCTTCCATCCTTCCGTATGTTAACAGAGCTGAAATTTGGTGGTTTTTTTTCTCTAAAAAAAACTGCCTCATCCTAAAAACGCCCCCTTAAAGTGGGTGCAGGTTAATCCGGAATATTTTACAGACTTTTACTCGAAAATCATTTCGACTGATCCAGTGGTGTTTCAGTAAACACTCGAAGGGCAACACTAGGCGGAACAGGAACGTGCACTTTTTACCACTGTGTATAGGTACCCTAAGAACCTGTAAACCTGACCCAACTCTTGGTACACACTGTCATTCGAATTGCTTTTAGGAAAGATACCAGCACTTTTTTAGAAAAGATACCGACCCAGAGTAGGTATATTAAGTTTGATGTATACTTTTTAAGTACTGATGGGGTATATTAAGGGTATATTAAGTACTGATGTATATGACAGGAGAATCGATTAAGCTATGTCAGTCCGTCCGTCCGTCCTTCCGTCCTTCCGTATGTAAACAGAGCTGAAATTTGGTGGGTTGGCTGGAAATCCGTTGGACCAGATCAAGTTTGAAAACAATCTCAACCTGCCCACAGACACGCCTACTACAGGCCTGTATGTGTGACCATCTCTAATTTTAAAAAAATACTTTTTCCAAATTTTAGCTATGCTACAATAATGCTAGCGCATTCATTTTTGGTATGTAACATTGCTTTGTAGTTCTCTTTGAAGTATCCTAAAAAGTTTGGCCTTTTCATTGACAACGCCCACATTTTTAAGGGATATTAGCTTAAAATGACTGTTTTTCAATAAATATATGTACATGAAATTTGATTAAAAAATTATATGACAAAAGTTGTAGACATTAGCGTTTTCTAACTTTCACGTATGTGTGGGCGTGGTGTTAAAAAATGTGATTTTTATACCCCATCCCATAGGATAGAAGGTATATTAATTTGATTCATAGTTTGTAACATAGAGAAATAATCACCGTAGACCCCCAAGACCTTAAGGGCATAAGATCGAGACCGAATTGTAAGTCGAATAAGCCATGTCCGTCCGTCCGTCCATCCGTCTGTCGGTAGTTTTGAGGCCTTAAATTTTGAGCTAGGATTTTGAAACTTGATATCTGTTCTTTCTAGGTCCCGAAGCAGTATGAGTGTAAAAATTTTTGAAGTGAAGATTCTCAACTGACATTTAACAACCAAGATTTATGACACAATTCGGAGCTTGACGGTGGTCAATGGGGATGGGGTATCCAACGATTCGCCTAAGCGGATTGTAACCCTCCCACTAGTTTGAGTTAAAAAGGCGCAGTTTTAGGCCGATATGTATGCAACTACCTAGTATAAAGCATTCAACAGTTATATTTTTATATCCCGCCCACTCTTTGGAGGCGTGGCAGTTTTTTTTTGTCCAATCCGTCGTAGATGGACTGAAGCTTTTGCATACGCACTGTTGCACTTTCCCACTTGTTTTACATTCATTTTAGTTTTGATTTGGCCGCTGTCATTTTCCAGAATAGAATATACAATACGACACAACTTTTAATATCTATGTATTTACATATTCGCAATAACAAGGGTGTTTTTTGTTAAATAATTAATTATTTTTTATACTCCTTGCCTTTTCCTCTGTAATCCGAATATTTCGATTAATCGAACATCGCCTTGCATTGCATAAGTTATTTGATTGGGCAATACATACCTGCGGTCAAAAACATTCTTTCTTTACAGAATTTTACAGGAAAAAATGTGACTGTTTGGATAGGTGCAAAAAGAGCAGGCTAGCTATAACAACACCAAACACTTTCTCCATTAGTATTGACGCACGAACATTTTTCGACCAAACAATAGGGTCTTTAGCAAGCATGCCAATGAAAGCTTCTTTCAACTTTGATATCGAACTACAGATTCCAGTCACGCATTTTCTAATTCACTTACTTTATAAACCATTAAAATCCGATATTGAATGCATCACATATTATAACCATTGAGAAACTAATTGGATTTCGGGTTTAAGCAGAAAATCCCATTAGTGCTCCAAGCGGGGAGCAGGGCATGGTATGGTCAAATCTGTTGTTGAAATTGGGGGATAAAATATTTATATCCTTTTTGAAAGTTGAAGAAAGTCTTAAGAGTGTTTAGGAAATGGAAACAAAATACATAATACAGATCTATCGTACCTAAAATTGACGTGAAGGAAAGTGACCCAGCGTCCAGAGACATTTTTGGAATCATTCAACCCATGAAGTAAAAACTAATAAAGAGAAGGTCATTGCCGGTTATTTAAAACGCAATTTGCGTACTTTTGAACGCACTTTTGCATTTGTTTTCGTAAATTATATGTCGTAGCTAGAATTTTTTTTCCAATCCGTAAATGTTTCCATTTACTAGCTGTAAGTATCTACAATTTTCCCAAAAAAAGGCTAATTTACAAGACAATTATAGAGTAAATGTGCACTGCTAAATCAACTAAAGGCGCCTCACTTGGAACTAAATATAAAAGAATCAAAGCTCTAAGCAAATATCTTTTAAGTTTTTAAACCCAAATATGAAAAAAAAACAAAAATGTTGTACAACCGAAAACATATAGCAAAGCGATTACGATCTGGTTTAGTTTTAATCCTCTTCTGAAATTCCACTCAACCGAATGCAATTTTGGTCCAAAGCGGTGTATCAGTCAGCACAGCGATGGTTCGAAGGATAAATATAAATAGGTACAAAACAATAGATATTTTCCAGCGCAGAAAACTATTCTGAGATAAGTACACAAGGAGCTTCAAATAAATTTCGCAAGAGAGGCTGGATGTCGTTTGAAGCCCGTGAAGAAACAGCGTTTTCTTTTCAGGGAAAAATAAGTTTTCTATAGAAAAAAGGAGCTTATACCTATACAAGACAAGACACCACCGCCATACATCACAAGGTATACAGGTTAGTCGTAGGATAGGGAAGTTATGACACAATAGAGTTAGAGATTCTTTTTCCACAAATCTGTACCCAAATAGCTAAAATAGTTTGCTGTAGTAACGATAATTTCCAAAGATCAAGAACACTTAAGACCTCTGCCTTGAATTTGCTAGCAATTAATTGCCCATCAAAGCTGCACCCTTCAGAACTTTTGATAGAACTAACCTGAACGTAGAGAAAATTAAATTGGCTGCCAGCAGCGGTCTTAGTCCCACTAATTCAAGCAGAGCCATTAAACTTATAGATTTGGTTTTAAGTAGCTGCCAGCTCTATACGCCACCACAATTAAACAAATAATAGGACCGTTGTTGCTTTACCACCATCGATCACAGAAATCCTCCCTAACTCAAAGGGACCAGTTTAAGCTCCGATTGAAGCATTCAAGGTTACTTGGACTTAATTCAAAACAATTTGCGGTAGTCGATAGTAAAATTCAACCATTACCCGCAACACGTAAAAGTATAGCGGTGATCATACCGGCATACCCTGCCGGTGAGTCCAACAAGGTTTTTCTTTCGACATTTCTTACTTACTTACTTGAGGTGGCGCTACAGCCCGGGGTGGACCTGGGCCTCAGCCAACAAGCTTCGCCAGCCAGCTCTGTCTCCAGCTAGCCGTCTCCAGTTTCGCACGCGAAGTTAGCTGAGGTCCCCTTCCACTTGCGTGCGCCACCTGAGTCTCGGTGCTCCTCTACTGCGCCGTCCCTGCGGTGTGGATTCGAAGATTTTCCGGGCCAGGGCGTTGGTGTCCATCCGCTCTAGATGACCCAGCCATCGTAGACGTTGTGTTTTGACTCTTTTGGCTAGGTCGGTATCGCTGTACAGCCCGTACAGTTCGATGTTATATCCCCTCCTCCACTTTCCGTCTATGCAGACGGGACCGTAAATCGACCGTCCGATGAATTTTCCTCTCGAAGCAGCCTAAAGTGTTTTCATCCGCCTTTGACAGGGTCCATGCTTCTGCACCGTAAAGCAGGACTGGGATGATGAGGGTCCCAGTGTTTCAGAGGGGCTAGTATTTCAGCTCCAATCTGAGATTTTTGTAAACATCTGGAATAGTGTATAAGATGCATCTCATATTGAGAGGACATCCCAGAACTTAGATCTAAAGCCAAACAGGTTATTCAGCCCTTCACCAAAAATGCAAAAAAAAAAACTGGTGCTGAAAATCTTGTAGGACTGCAGAATAAGATCGCCTCTTTAAAATAAAAATACAGTCAGATCTTCAGCATGTCGGCTTTGACCTAAAGAAGAAAGAACTACAAATATTCTTTTTTTTTATATGTATTTCACTCTCGTTAAACGGGTTGGTTAAATACCCTTATAATGAGATCACACAACGCGAGCGTACATTACGTTCACATAACGCAAGCACATTCGTCGTGTTCTGATGCATTTGTCCGAAGCATAAATTACTGAATAACTAAATGTTCAACTTCGGGCATGTAAAAGCTTTGCCCACAAGCTGAAATTGATGAATTTACCCATACTCTAACGTTTGTAGTTATACAAATGGGAGTAAATTCATCAGCTCGTCATTTCCATACAATTTCGTTTTGGAGCTTTTACATGAGCTGATCGCGTAAGATAAATCGTTGTTGTATCTTCTTACACGTGTGGGGTGCCGTGGTGTGGTGGTTAGTATGTGCGCTTACTACGCCGGACGTCTGGGTTCGAATCCTGCCATCTTAAAAATAAATAAATAGAGTGGCGCAACAGCTCAAGGCGAACCAGGGCCAACTTCTCAACAATGTATGCTGGTGTGTTGATTTCTTTACATACAAGGCCATCCTGCCATCTTGCCCTGAAAAAAAAAGACTTGTCCTTTTTCATGGTCCTCACCACACCTCCGCGAGGGTCTGACAAACAAGCCCTCCGAGAGTATCATTTATCTTGAAAAACTTCTCAAAGTGCTGTTAGGATTCGGCAAAAAATATTGTAGGTCCCCTTGTATGTGAAGAAATTAACACACAAAGTATACATTGTTGAGAAGTTGGTCCTGTTGGCTCACCTCGAGCTGTTGCGCCATTTTTTTATATTTATTTTATTTTTTTACACGTATACACCGACACGGAAATTCAAAGCTTAATAAAATCTTTAAAGACTTTATAAAAAACAAATGGGTGTTGGAGGAGGGCAAGAGGGACGCGAGTTGAATATCTAGTTATTCAGTAATTTATGGTCCGAAGTAGAGCTCTAAGGCGAATTAATTACAATTCCCTACAGTGCGGGTTGCAGTTAAGTTTTTTGGGTGCTGGAATGTAGCTGGGTGCTGGGGTAGCGATAGAACAATGAAAGACCAAGAGACATTGCGTCGATGCTCTAAGGAGCCAAATGACTCCTGGAGCTACTGCCTCCCATAAGTTTCAACGGAGTTTCAAAGGAGACCATCGAGTAGGTGCAAGGGGGTTTGAGGTGCACCTGCCTATAACGTGAGAATTATACTCCAGTTTTGGGGTAGCTAATTCTTTGTACGCATTATAAATGTTGGCAAGATCAGTAGGTGTAAAATATTTCTTGCATCGCTTAATGAATCCTAAGTATTCACATCACAGCGTTCTTGACGACGTCAAATATGGAATCATTCCAACCGAGGTTGTCATTCACACTCATACCTGAACCTGAGTATGAAATCTTCTAGTTTACAGTGTTGCAAAGTGTCATTCATGCATCATTTTACTTGGATGATAGCACACAGCTTTCTATGCCGGTAGCAAGCATACACTTAAAGTAAAATAGATTTAATGACTACCATAAAGTAAATTTAAATTTATTAAATAATTTAACTTTCATTAAACTTAGCAAGACATACCTGATGAAAAAAAATCGACCACTCTATATAGACCTTAGTTTAAAACAAATGTACAAATGGTTATCAAAAAATGTCTTAATAAAACTTGTATTGAGTTGTTAGCAGACTTAGTTGATACCAGAATTCTACTCTAATTACTTTCCCTTACGTTATGATGCTGTCGAGGTCAGAATTTAATAAATTTAACATACGTAACCGTTCCATTTCAACATCTGAGGGGCTTGGACGTCGAACCCTCGGGCACACCATCCAGAACCTCTTGAATTGAACGGCTCGAAAGGGAATTGCTAATCCATAGAATCCTAAGTATGGATGTCCAGGCCTTAACGGTATTCGACAGAAAGTTTTCTTCAGCGAACAATTGAGTACCTAAGACACAAATATTTTCTGGTGGAAGGTCGATTACTTGTACTCCTTAGGTATATAGCCTAAACTAATCTGACGTTCACAATAAAAAGAACTAAGGTGGAGGTTCCATAATGCGCAATGCGCAAGTCAAAAAAAAAAAAAAACTAAGAAAGTTTCCACTTTTCAGCTAGACTTATAAGATTACCAGTGGAAATTTTCCTTAAAAAGTCCTGTTGTTTGTCGGTCATAAGGAAGATTCCATGGCCAACTCTAGAAGCTTTGAACTGGAGATATGACTAACAATCAGAATCAATGATTAACCTGGCCAACCAGAAAGGTGGGCATTCCGATTTGTCCCGCCAAATGATTATACATAGTGGTCACCCAAAAATGTGACTCCCATAACTCCCTTGGTAGAGAATGGATCTGCATGAAATTTGCATCAAATGAACGGTTTATTTATTGAAATATGCTAAATGGACTTTTGGTAAGTTTTTACAGAGTTTTTCTCACAAAAATGAACAATTTGAAGAATGTAATTTTTACAATGAAACATTTTACACCAAAAGTGATAAAAGCGAGCAATGACCCCATTGGGTCAAATGCCTGAATGTAGAAAGGACACGCTCGACGCACCCAGTGCCAGTAGAAAATTTTCCAAGCCTTTCCGGGGGTTGGTTGGGGAGATACAGTGTTTCGCTGCAAGTCCGAATTTATCCTAAAAGTGTGAGAGTTCTCTTTTACTGGGAGGTTCCGCTAAAAAAACATTATTATGTCGTATTAAAATATTTAGAAAAAATTCTATGTTACTTGGGATCGTCCTCGAAAATGCTCGGCCCCGGATAGGTACATTTGTAAACAAGGCCCATATACGTCGGAAAAAAGAAGAAAATAGCTCATGGGATGAAAAGCTGCATTTAAGATTTTAAGATTCGTCACTTTTTTGTAGGTAAAATTAGATTAAGTATAAGTATTGGAGACTTGTTTTAAAATACTTTTATCGTATATTCTGTGACAGGTAGAGGAATGGAAAGATACAATATAAAAAGAAAAAGAAAAACGAGGAGAAATAAAAACTAGCTTGTAACATAGAGAAATAATCACCGTAGACCCCCAAGACCTTAGGGGCATATGATCGAGACCGAATTGTTAGTCGAATGACTTAGGCCTTAAATTTTGAGCTAGGAGCTTGAAACTTAATATCTGTTCTTTCTAGGTCGTGAAGCAGCACAAGTGTAAACATTTTTAAAATCCGCCCACTGAAACGCCCACTTTACTTATTACCATAAAAATTCAAAGTTGTCGTAGGAAGCTGAAATTTGTTACGCGTTATCCTCGCTTAAGTGTATTTCGATTGAAATTTCAAAAAAAAAACCGCCCCCCTTTGGGCGTGGTCATATTTCATTTGCATTTTAATAAACGGTTTTTATTCAATATATTTTCTTTGAATCCGAAAAAACTTGCGCTATAAAATGTTCAGATAAGTGTGAAAGCTATTAACTGAAATGTATAAATTTTTGTACCGCCCACTTTTGGGGGCGTTCTTAAGTATACACCAAATTTTTATTGTGAAAATGCAATCAACACGTGTGTACCACTTCTGGTCAAAAATATAAACAAAAAAACGATGTTATTGAAAAGGGGTGAATGCCACACCATTTAACAACCAAGATTTATGACACAGTTCGGAGCTTGAAAGTGGTCAATTGGGATGGGGTATCCAACGATTCGCCTAAGCGGATTGTAACCCTCCCACTAGGTAAAATTTATTTAGAAGATTTCGAATTTTGACCACCGGGATATCCAAGTTAATTAATTGAGATGCAAGTAAACGCATATTTTAATTGTTTGATGTTTTGTGTGTAAAACTTTCTTAACATTTTTTTATGTGTATATAGTACTTCCTCCAGAATCGGGCTAATTTTGCTATAAATTGCGCAACCACACCGGATACATAGCTCTTCAAATAGAGTGAACTTTTGGAACTTCACCAAAAATCGAAGTTAGCTTAATGGTTCCCTGGGGATATATGGGCGGAGGCTTTTTGCTTAATGATAAATGAATTGTTCTTCCTGCTTATAATACATTTTAGATTTTTTTTTTCGTCTTACTCCTCCCTACTTTGTCATTTAAAACTTGTTATGAAATTTGATTATATTCACAGATTGCCCAGTTCCACCTTTACTGAGCCCAGGAATCCT
Organism: Neoascia interrupta; assembly: GCA_947623515.1. Taxonomy (NCBI): domain Eukaryota; kingdom Metazoa; phylum Arthropoda; class Insecta; order Diptera; family Syrphidae; genus Neoascia; species Neoascia interrupta. Next base: position 57,793,727 of record OX392462.1, on the reverse strand, counting down.
TTGGTAAGGAGTCAGTCATTTGGCTGTGCCAGTGACACCGACGTCATTTGCACGTTTTCCGGGACTCGTAGAGTCATGCCCCCGAGGCGGGGAGGAAAATTATGCAAATTAATTATATTTTCGGCAGGAGAATATACAACATTCCATCAGACAAACGGAGCCAACTTTCTGACCAAGAAGAGAAGAAAAGAACTTGTCGTGCCTACGGAGGAGGCAGCGGCCGGCAGGCGCCAGAGTTGGCGACCATGGTTGGACCTATAGAGAAAGCCTGTGAATTATAATTAATTGAAGCAGGTTCGATAGGTTCGCTCGTCGTCTACCCCGTGTAGGCGAAAATCTGCTTGAATTCACAATTCGAGTTGATAATTTATGAGGAATTTGTATATGAAAATTGGACCCGGAGGTTTGGCAATTTTGTGGGTTGATTGAGTCATGCGGCCTCCCTTATGTTTGTGGTGAGGGTGACAGTTTTTTTTTCATTTCTGCACTCTTGTTTTTGGTTTCTTTAATAATTCATTATGGCTTCGCAAATTACAAGGACGATTTTGTGTGCGGTAAGCTGGTGCTCGTTTAAATTGTAAAATATTTATGCGTATTCAGTGAAGTGGAAAAAAAAACGTTGTCACGGCTGAATAAGGTACATAGCGACATTAACGAATTTTATGGTTCATGAAGTTTGAATGAGCAAACACTTACCTGTATTGGGCATTGAAGTCGCACATTACTTTGTTGGGCACTTATAATAACATTCATTGGAGTATTGCACCTCCTAATAACAAAAGGGGTTGTGTGACCACTATGCATGCCGTAGCTAGACTTGGGGTTTTGACAAAGCAAATCCAAGTTTGTATTACTTTTGCTATGATCAAAGAGTACCTTGAACCATTCGAGGCCTAAGCACAAATTTAAGCCTCATAATTAACATGACTTTGCTATTAGTCATTCACTACAGGCAGTTACGTTGGGGCTTCTTTTTAAGAACAACACCTCTTGGTTGATATACGAGTAGTTTCAGTAAAGTACAGTATTAGGACAGTTTTTAATGTGGGACCATTTAATAGACAAATAAGCAATGTTTCCAAAATCTGTTAATCAGGATGAAAATGGGCTTGGTTGATCTTGAAACCATATTAGGGGTAAATCCGCATACCTACACATGTGTGTAGGGTGTGCCAATTGTACCTACCGATTTTCTTGCAATCAATGTAGTGACAAACGTCACACAGAAAATATTTTATGGCCCTTTATGTTTGTGGAAACCAAAAATAAACCAAAATCACAAGTCCGCCCATAGAAATTAAACTGAATATTCCATTAACATCACTTTTGAGACCCTCCCTCTCCTCCATTGCCCACAAAGACGACTCGTTTATTCTATTTAAAATGTCAAGAATCTTAGAAGCATATAGCTACCTAACATCATTATAAGAAGGAAAAAATAAGGAGCCAACTTGTTACGATTTTAAGCTATGAAGCACGGAATGATTCGGCATAGACTGTACTATTTATAAAAAAAAAGTAGGAATAAGTAGCAACAGTATCTACGCACATTTTCTTATTAAGATTTTCAATGTCCTCTTCTTGCCTGCACCATAATCTCTATTGCGTTGATAACTAAGTTAAGCCTACAATTTATATTTTCCTGGGTTGCTATAGGAGATGAAAGCCTCGGACCCCCTCCGAAAAGAATATTCAATTCAATTTATTCAATCTTTTACGAGATGAAAAAAGAAAATTGTTCTTCAGCAAGGCCACATCATAAGAATTGTTAAAAGAATTAGTGAGGATTTGAAGATCCTGTGGTTCCTGATGATGACCAGTATATATACGCCCAAAACATAGTCCTCCTACTTACTTATCGCACAATATGCGACCAACAACAAAAAATGTCACGTAATTGATGTTATTTGTTCTCGGGTTTTCAATTGCCTGCCATGTTTTTGGACTCTTCTCACTTTCATATTCCATTCAAAGGAATAATGTCCTTGACGAAATTAAATTAAATTTGGGAAAAAATTAAAGGGTCACTTCCCACCTTACTAAGGTATTCTTACTTATTGAAAGAAAAGGACATAGAGCTGTCTGCGGTAAGGTTGAATAAGGACAGAAGGTAGATGAGTCACAAGTCTGTATGCTTACTCATTAAATAAGGAATGGGTTGTACTATTTTTATTATTGAATTAATATGCCCCTCAAATTGGTATCAAGCTTTTACCATTTCATAACCTATAGAAGGGAAATAAGCTGATGTATCAACGACAGTCGGGAAAATATGACCTGTGTAAGGGATCGACAAAATCAGAGTAAAGTAAAACTGTAGTAAGAAAGTAGGTGCAAGAGTGCTTGGACCGGTGGTGAATACATACTTTTTTGCTTCTTTATGGCTGAATTTAGAGTTGGAAACTCGGTGTCATTGCCAAAAAAAAAACATTTGACTCACAAATTTATATCAATGAAGTCCTTATAAACCAAACTTATAATAATTTTCGCTATGCCTTTTGGGATGGGGCCTAAAAAGTGTAGCATATGCCTACAAATTCTGTGTGTTGAAGTAGTTTGATTTAATTGTTTCTAGGAAGGTGGTAGTGCACACTAAAATAATTGTTAAGCTTAAGCTAAAACAATGGACTTCGAAGACGTTCAAACAGAAATCAGGATTATGCACATGTCGAAAAAAAAGCAACTCGTTTAGACAATGACATGATGGAAAGTTACTGTAATACAAATGGCACCTACCCGCCAGGAGAGATCCTGAGACGAGCAGCAATTCTGCTTGCAAGTTGGAAGCATGACTAAATGCAGTTACGAACTTGAAGGAAGAGATGATGGTGAGAAGGCCCGCAGACAAGAGAATAAATAGTGATATACCGGAAATCGTGCCCGTTTCCTGGACATTAGGATAAAAGCTTCCAAGAACCGAACTAGATCTAGATCTCTACTAGAACCGAACCAGTATCTTACTTAAATATTTCAAAGCCAAGTGATGAGTTGATATATAATACAATTCTATTGTACATTTATAATACAATTTTAGGATGCTTTAGAAAATTTTCACTTTATCTGAAGCTCTGTGGAATATCGTTAATGCATTATTATGCTCACCAAGTTTGGTGCGAGCCAGAGGGAAAATATGCATCCTGGAAAGACTTTCATAATCTCATCAAGGCGATCGTCAAAAAGAAAAACTAAGGGTCTAATCATAGCTATCATCGGATTGCATCATTGAAAAATTTGTTTTCATGTTTTTAGATGTTTGAGCAAACAATGTTAGCTGTTATTGGTATTAAAATAAAGCTTATGAGTTGCAGAATTTTTTCTTTTATGTAAACTCTCTTTTACTATTTCACTGACTGAAATCGATTTCAAGGAACAGCTGATTTTGATTTGTGTTTTTTTGCGACAAAATCGTTCCACTGAAAAGCATTCCATTGTCATTTTATTCTCAACTTTCAGTTTTTTTTTTCTGTGATGAACTCCAACCTCAAATGCCTGGTAGCTGTTTGCTGGCACTGACAGAAATTTTCAATGATTGCTATGAATGACTTGTCAGAAAACCGAAGACATTGTTCCACTGATTTGTTCCATTGATGCTATCCGATAATAGCTATGATTAGACCCTTTAGATTAGAAAAGGTATCTGTGGGAGAATAAACTGATTGGAAGGCAAAGCAATTTTAATTAAGATCGAAAACTACCTCTATCACATCATTGACGAAAATGAAGATGTAGAGCGTGCAGAGGACAAGATATAGAGAATCTAGGGAATATAGAGAATCTAGTATAGGGTAGTAGAATAACTACCCTATACAGTGAACGTGCATATAGAGAAGACAAAATCGTTGCTGTAAAACAAAGCGTCACTACAATGGACAAAGAAACATGTTGATGGTCAGATGAGGTGAAACTAGTGATTAGTGAAAAAATAGCGGCATTCAAGACATGGAAGAAGTGCTCTTGGAAGAATAGAGCTCCTCAAAAGCTTCGCGTGGAATTGGAATATTGACACCACAGCATTCTGACTAAGAAGTTTGCGGCCAGGTACCGGACGGAGGGCCTGTACCGGACATCAGAGCAAGTTTCCTCTTCGACTGCTGATATCCAGATGATAACATGGGACCTTCGACAGAGGACCTTGATTAAAGGGGGCCAGAATCTTCAAGATTGTCACTCAGAGGAAGAGAAATGCGCATAAGAAAGAAAGAATAAAGAAAGAATTACAGTCGAACTGTGACGACCATGTCAATCACCCAGGGGCGGATTAAGGTAAAGTGCCGCCCTGGGCCTCACAATTTTACCGCCCCGTGGGAACATGTATCAAGAAATACACCTAAGCAACGTGACTAAAATTTTGAGGGAGGAGCCATGAATTAATGCTTTGATTTTTGAAGGTCACGTCCAAGTTTTGGTTTTATTTTTCGGTTTTCGATGTAATACTTTTGACATAGTTTCAACTTTTTGCGACTATTTTTCAACAATTTTTCTGTCGACTTAATTTTACTCTTATGAATAAAGTAAGCATGTCAGTGGGCTGATCTCTAAAACTTTACGCTTGTACTACTTCGGGAACTAGAAAATCCAGATATATAGTTTCAGACTATCTACTTTGCATTGTAACGCCTTTCAAAATATGAAACACAAAAACAGGCGGACGAACAGATATGAATTTTTCGATACATAATTCCGTCTCGATCATTTGTCCGGTCTTGGGGTTCTGCTGTCAATGCTATAGTTATTGGACTCATGAGATGGTATAAGGCATTTCGAAAATTAAAACAAAACTCTTGTTTAACATGATAGAGGCGACGGTTATGCCCAAAACCGAGCGAAAACTTTCATCTGTTCGAAAATCCAAACAAATCAAAAAATATTAAAAATGTTTGGCGTTTACTTAGTAAAATGATATTTTTGTATAGAAATAAGAAATTGATTTTTTGCTTTTAATCTCTGTCTTCCTAATTTGCCGCCCCTTAAGACATTGCCGCCATGGGCCTGGGTCACACTGGACCGTTAAGCTAATATGTCCGTGCAATCACCGCATAAGCGTATTAGGAAGTAAAACTTCTCTATTTTCAAATAAGCGACCAAAAATGTGCCCTAAGCTTAAAGTAATAGGCCGCAGTTATACGTCCAGAGCTCAAACATGGCTCACAGTGTTGCATCCGTATAAGAATTATGAATGTAAGTGGGCAGCTGAGATGAAGATGCATCGCAGACAGACAGCAGGAGTAACAAACCGAAAGAGAAGAAGTAGTACGAAGATCCGAGGAAATCTGCACGTAAAAGAACCTTTATCCCCAAGAAAATGGAGCACGACCGGCTCAGTTGGTTTTGCCATGTTCAAAGGAGATATCCTACGAAGCTCATCAAAAAAGCAATGTCAATCAACATTCCAACACAAGCCGAAAGAGGAGAAGGCCCTAAAATTCGTGGATCGAACATACCCCTAGCGGCGCGATGCAGAATGCAGTACGAGTGAGACTAGGGGGGTTATGATCCCTCAATTCAGACCATATAGCCCCGTGTCTAAATGATAAAAATAAAACAAGCAGTAGAACAAGAGCAATGGATTTTAAGCTCAACTGCAGTTTAGCTAAAAATTTTAAGGCCAAAAGCTTAATAAACAGGCGGACTGATATTTTGCTTTCAATTCTACTTTTCCAGCATAAAGGCTTTACCATAATAGACCTAGGTGAGCTTAAGTCAGCCTTCATAAATGTTTAATTACACGCAATTCGTATGCCACTACCACTAATAGTGGCACTCAACCGAGAGGTTCAGCGCGGGAATTCGACAGCTGGGTGGATACATACAAATACGACTTCATACGATTTCCGACTCTAAGTCTAATATAGGCACCTTAAGTATTTATTTGGCCGAACTGGAGTGGGATTTTCGATGTATTTTGATATAAGGTTAATCCCACCAAAGTCTTTTGTGGTTGCGGCTTAAGTTGGTTTATAGCAACGCAATATAGTATATAGATAACTTTGATGTCTGCCTCCGAGCCGAAGAAACACGGCCTCGCAAACAAGACCATCACCATATACTCTGATAGCCAAGCGGCAATTAAAGCCTTGGAATCAGACGTGGTGAAGTCAAGGGCTGAGAAACTATGCAGGGAAATTCTGGACGAGTTATCACTTGGCAACACTGTAACTGTGTGTTGGGTGCCAGGTCACACCGATATATCGGGAAACGAATAAGCGGACAAGCTTGCGAGATTTGGGTCTGAAATGAATGCATCTCTGGCCCTCAAATCTATAAGAGTTCCGCTGAGTTCGATAGCACGTAGAATAGAAACTGAATCCTTGAGTAGAACCAACCTACGTTGGACAGAACTTGATACGTGCAGACACACAAGGGAGCTATGGCCAGCGGTAAGCAAAAAGAGATCACTATTTTTGATCGGACTAGCCCGCAGGAACATCCGAGTACTCACGGGAATCCTCAGAAAATTGAAGAAATTGAGTCTGTTCGTCACCTGCTCTGCGAATGCCCAGCCCTAAACAGCATCAGGCGTAGTATCCTCGGCAGCTACTTCTTCAACGAGCTCGAAGATCTAAATAATGCAGATCTAAAGGACCTCCTAAGATTTGTATACAAATCCAGATGGGTCCAAGAGGGCGGAACTCTGAGCTTGTAATAGCGGTCTATTTCTGTTTTCGTTCCAGGTATTAAGGAGGTTCCCAATGGACACAGTGGACTCAACTGCTGGTCTAAGTGAAGCCGTGACTATTGTCAATAGGGCATCCATCAACCTAACCTAACCTAACTTTGATGTCTTAAAAAAAGGTCTTAAGTTTTTCAGAGAAAGGCTGCTAAAGCTGGAAAATTTCACCTACCTTCAAATAATTTCTGCAAAAATTTCTCAAGAATTGAATTAAAAGAATTTTCTTAGGTATAAGATGTTAACTCTCTCGAGGCGGTATTTTCCAGTCTGAATATGATATTCGTACAACGAGAAGTTTTATTTTTGATAATGGAATTATTAGACATGCAAGAATTTAATGCGCTGCAACATGTAAAGTCCCACTTTGTTTAAACTCTTGAGACAAATTTCTCAACTCTGGATGTGCAGTAAAGTTAAATTAAAAAAATATATTTTTAATGGCAAAATATTGAGTTCATATGGTCTCCTGCATGGACAGGATTTTGAATTATTTGTCCAATCTTAAACGAGCTTTTATTCACATTGTGTGCTTTATATTTTCGATTGTGCGATAAATCATTCTTGGTTGGGGCCATACATACGTGACATTAAATTTTCTTTTTTCACTCAGACTTTAATGAAAGAAAGATAAATACTTAGCGATAATAAATAAAAAATATTTCAATCAGTGGTCGAATAAGCGAACCGATGAATAACCAACAGTAATGGAAATAAATGAAAGTATTCAATCACGGATGAATTATTTGTCGCGGCATTTATCTTGTTCAGGGTGGGTAGGGTACACATTAAGTGACGGGAAGTAAATAAGGCAATATTTGTGTTCTTCTCGTTTAATGCTTTTTTAATACGAATTAAAGTTAAAAAAAAAAATGAAAATTTAAAAAATATATTGCAGGTTTTCCTACGGCTTATATGTGGGATATGGCAACTTTTTATCTGCTAGCTTATGCGATGCAAGTTTGGTAGGCGGTATTTTAATTGTTGTCAAATTTTTTATTTTATGTTAATGTTTAATATTTACTTTTTTAAATAATGCAGAGTTAAATAGTTGACAATATCGCTTATAACAACTATGTGCTTTGCTGCTTTAGGCTTGCTTTAATTTCATGTTCCATACTTTCTCTTTTATGTGAAATCTAGTATTTTATTTAATTTTAGCACCATTATATAATATAAAAGAAATTGAGGAGCATCTGGCAACGTTCGAAATGATTATCCAGTCATTACTTTAAAGTTTGGTAAATATGCAAACTGTTTTGGTTTATAAGCTTCCATAGTAAAACATACATAAGATATTAAAAATTATGTATAAAACGTCAAATACACGTTGGAAAAGGTGGCCCATGAGATTTATATGTTGAACAACACTTCAGTACATATAAGAAAAGCCTAGGAGAAGACCGCCTGTTAAGGCTGTAACAGACGGTCCACAGCTGATACACGCATATCCCTTGTTCTGTGTTCTCTTTCGCTATTTTAGTGCAGAAGATGAGTCTATGTTCAGACAGTCTTATGGTTATAAAATAATTTTTAAAATACAACCAATACTCTTTAGAAAAATATGAAGAGCAAATTTTTCTGAAATAGTGAAAAAACGATGTCATTCCAGCCATGTAGAAATAAATCAGAAATTCGGTGGTCAGCCCTTAGCAAACGCAATGTAAGCAAACTGAACATAGTGCGAAGAGTCAACCTGTGTTCCACCGTAAAGGTCAAATCTGGTCAGACGCTCAAACAGTACTGCTGCAGGCAACAAATAGGTACGCTCGTTTATCTGTCGAGGCACTTTACTTCTCCTTTCTCAGTTTCGGAGCCAGTGTCCATTCTGCTTAGCGCAAAAAAGGTCAAAATTTGAAGTGTGCATACACACTTATTCATACTTAACATGCATTCTCCCTTAAGAGATTTTCTCCCGCCTAATTTCTCTATTTACAGCTTCGCTATCTTTCCTTCCAATAATCAACTCTAACTCCAAATGCCTGTAGTTTGTCATGATGACAGAAAATATTTACGAGGATAACAAACACTTTTGTCTAATCGAAAGATGTTTATTATTATAATTTAAATATTAAGTCACAGGTGCTATACCATCTTTACCACAAGGGTGCCTAATAAGCCTATTCTTTCTGCAAAAATAATGCATATAAAATCAACTTCGTCTTATTCAAAAGTAGGTACCAAATAGAAAATTGTGCAGATCCTTTTTGTCTTACGAAAATTTAAGGAAACTGCTTTCAAGGAAGTTCTTAACAATTTACAGTAGCCACATTGGAAAGTTAAGTTTTATCAATTTATTAACCAACCTTTTGTGCCAAACAGTGTCAAATGCCTTTTCGATGTCTGTAGGAAGATTCAATGAAATTGTACATAGCCCTTAGCAGGTTTCTGAGTAATTTGGTTGCAAAGAAGAAGTGTGGTTTGTTCTGTGGAGTTTACTTTTCTGCGAACACGAATTAGGTTTGGGGGATAATGTTTTTATCATCGCAAAATTTGTTCACTGCGGTTCAGCTAATATTTTTTCGAAGAGTTTTCCCAGGCTGTAAAGCAAAGATATATGTAGATCGAAATTTGAGTTTTGTGGGGTTATTGCCTTTTTTCAACGCGGGCCCACATAGTGATCCATCGGTGGGAGTCGGTGAGAATATGGTCACCGATTGACCATGGTGAGAATATGGAACAAGGTCATATTTGGTTGAAGTCCCCACTTGTTTCTTAAGGCTTTGCTATACAAGAATAGAAGACATCACCTGCCCTCCTTAGTTTTGGATCCAGCATAATATACATGATACATCGGATACTTTGCGCTGATAAGGACCACCTAGATGAGGGAGGCTAGGATCGGGTATTTTGATTCTATGAGTAAGCAGCATCCAGTTCAATTTTGCTCGGGTTGTTGCCGGCGTCACACCTTGCAGCCCAGATGCTTCCTTGTCTTAAGCAATGTTCAAAATTTCACTAATTACAGAAGGAACTTTTTTGAGACTTGAACTTGAACTTGAACCGGTCCCTGCCCAGCTTAACGAAAAATTTTTCGTAACCTATAGTTAAACATAGTACGGGAGACATGACACCACCATGCGCAGCTTTCCTCTTTGGGCAAATTTGGTTAAGGGACTGTTGCCTGTATTACCTGTAGTATTGCATGGATAATTCTTGTTCCGAGCATAGAGCCGAACAGAGTAGATTTTTTTTATATCCACCGCGATCAAAACATTCAAGAATAGCTTATTAGGCACGTTTTTGGAAGCTCGCTCAATGTTAACAAAGGGGACAAAAGCTTGTTTTCTATGTAGTGTATGGATATGGACATGTTAATTGTCCGCATATTACCTGGTGGAGAGCCGTTTCCGTGGATCTGCCCTTCTGTATTCATGTTTTGTTTTCGATATCGATTATTATTCTTTTAGAAAACTTTGCATGTAGATGTCTAAGAGATGTAGATGTCTAGGATACGCTAAGGTTTTAAGAACAAAAGAGGTCAGTCCTTCCTGAATTCCTTTGCGGACTCATGATTGCGTTTGCTTAGCTTTGGTATAAACAACACTCGAGCTGTCTAGCGCATCTTCAAAGCCAGGGAACGTAATTTGACAGATTCGAAACATTAACATCAACGTTTTTATACCCGACCGAGGCGAGGGTAGGTATATTAATTTTAATGCATAGTTTGTAACACAGTGAAATAATCATCGTTGACCCTAAGACCTTTTAGAGATATGCTCGAGACCGACAGGTGAATCGATTAAGCCATGTCCGTTCGTCCGGTCCGTCCATCTCTCTGTATGTGTGAAGGTTTTAGGCCTTCAAAAAGCTATAGTAACTGAAACTTGGTATACGGCTTGGTTCTTCTGTTGCACAGACAAAGTGTGAAAACTGGATAAATCCGTCAACGGCCACGTTCACTACTGGCTTCAATGTGAGACAACCTCTATTTCAAATTTTCCTTCAAAATACCTTTTGGTCAAGTTAGACAGGGCATTGGAACTTAAATTTTGGCCTTAGAACTTTAACAAGGCAAAAATTGGACCGCCCACAATATCGACCATTCGCACTTTTAACATGTAAGATCTCTATAAAAACCCGATTTCTCGGAAAGTTCATCACTCCAAATCGAAAAAAAATTCTATGACAAATATTATTGATATTACTATTTGCTAAGTTTGCTCCATACAAAGTTTTGTGCTCCGCCCACTTGTAAGGGGCGTTTTAAGGAAACAACTGCTTTTTTTTTTTGAAAAAAATTTCGCCTTTATCGTATTTTCTCATGATGAGAACGAAATTGCAATTAATTGATTTTAATTTTTAATTTGATTTTAATATAGGCGTGTCTTATACAAATAATATATTAGTTCGGGCCAAGGAACTTTAAGATTCGGTGTTACACGGTATATAGGGTCGCGTATATGGAAATTTGTCACAGACTCTTACACTTACCCACTTGTTAAGTCTAGGGTTCTTAAAAGCACGCGATGTAGTATTCCTTCAGCTCCCGGGGACTTGAACGGTGAGAAGCTATTTAAAGCCCAGGAAATCTATTCAATGGAAATAATTGACATACTATTGTCCTGTGGTGCAGGATACACATACTTAACAGCTCAGACTTCTCAGGCTAAGTGTCCATATAAATATCACAGCAACCGGAAAAGTAAGTGTTTATAGGAGTTCTCAGAATCTCTGCGTGCGATTTGGCCCATTCTCTATCTAAGCTTCTTAAAAACGGTTGTCGTCTTTCTTGGACAGAATTTTTCTGAGATTATCGGAGCGCATCTCGGAGATGAGGGGCAGATCCTCCGAGATTATCGGAGCCTTTATCTATTGAATAGCTGTAACCCATGCAAACCTCTTTTTGCATGTCTTTATGGCTTTTTTGTACAGACTAAGACAGTCACTATTATCCGTCCAAAAGCTTAGTTTATGGCAGATATTCAAAATCGTTCTATAGACATCTGGCTGAGATTGGAAAGATTTTCTCTCCCATTAGCTCCCATTACTTTTACGAAATTTTTTACCTTTCCCACCTGTTAGACAATCCGAAAAAACCTCTGAGAAAATAATTGTCTTTTCTTCCACAATGGATTCTTCCACAATGGATCGCGAACAAAATCTAAAGGGCAACCAAGAACCAACGAGGAACCGATAAGAAAAAAAACGAATGGTTCAAACAACAAGTGGTGCGAACAATTTATTTGGAGATGTTACCCTCTGTGTGTCTTCAATCCAAGTGGCCGAGAAAAATTTAATCTTGGCACACGATGGTTAACAGAAACAGTACATTTGATTTTTACATTGCTGAATACATTGCAGTTACAAGAGAGCCAAATAGAGAGTGAGCGGTACATTAGGTAGATAATTTACAGAAACAAAAAAAATAACTTTGACGAGTTAAGCAAAACATAGGGTAAATTATGCAAGATTTGGCATATTTAAACAATATTCAATAAAACAATATAGTAAATATAATATAATAATAACAAAAAATATTTAACCAAAAGTTAATTAATTTCAATCTTGAACATTCCGCCGCCCCTGGAACATAGTTTCAGAACAGGGAAGTCTGGCCAGTTTGTGAATCGGCCCTACTAGGTTGCCGCTGAGCGTTTTAAGCGTGACAACTCGCACATGCCCATCTTTTCCTGGATGAATTTCGATTACTCGGCCCATTGCCCACTTTCCCGGCGGTAGATTGTTCTCCTTTATAACCACCAGGTCATTCATCTTAATTTCAGGTTGAATTTGTTGCCAACGGGGTCGATGTTGCAATGATGTCAGATATTCCATCTGCCAGCGCTTCCAGTATCCTTGTATTTTAGACTGCAATTGTTGCCAGCATGAAAGACGATTCATAGGTACATCGATTATTGGCTCTGGGACGGCTGCATACGATTCGCCTAAAAAGAAATGAGATGGGGTTAATGGGTTAAGTTCTGTGTCCGATATTTGACACAATGGGCGGGAGTTTAGGATCGCTTCGATTTGGGTCAGTAGAGTGTAGAGCTGCTCGTATGTTAAGACTTCGTTACCCATCACACGTCGAAGGTGCTGCTTGACCGATTTGACTCCCGCCTCCCATAACCCGCCGAAGTGAGGTGCCGATGGTGGTATGAAATGCCATGTTATTCCATCGCGAGCCAAACTCTCTGCTACGAGCGAGTTATGAGATTGGGATAGAAGAAGTTTATGCATGTCTGATAACGAACGAGCTGATCCACGAAAATTAGTTCCGTTGTCGGTATAAAGATGCGCCGGTTTTCCCCTACGTGCTACAAACCGTCGGAGAGCGGCTAGAAAAGTATCAGTTGTCAGGTCGCTTACCAGTTCCAAGTGAATGGCTTTTGTCACTAGACAAACGAAGAGCGAAATGTATCCTTTCGACAGCACTGGCTTTCTTCTACCTGCGTTCACCTTAAGCATAATGGGACCAGCGTAGTCGCAACCGCACTTTGCAAATGGTCTGCATGGATGTGTCCGACTCTCAGGTAGGCTTCCCATCAGTTGAGTTGTTGTTGCTTTCCGTTGACGAAAACAGTGTATGCAATTATGCGTGATTTTGCGCAACAAGTTCCGGCAGCCAATGATCCAGTACTCTTGTCTAATGAGCGCAAATAGGTTGGATATACCAGGATGTAAGTAGCGGATGTGAGCATCTAGAACGATAAGTTTAGCGATAACGTGTCCTTTAGGTATTATTATTGGGTGTTTAGTATTGAATGAGACGCTGGCTTGTGTGAGTCTTCCACCTACTCGCAGTATGCCCTGGTCATCTAAGAAAGGAGATAAATCAGTAATTTTTGAATTTTTTGGAAAAAACCCATGCTGGCGAAATGACTTAATATAATCACCAAAATACCTATCCTGTAACCATCTTATGATCCACCTTTTAGCACTGTAGATTTCTTGAGGTGCAAGATGAAGTGAAGTAGGTAGGGTAATTTTGTGACCTTTTTGGATGATGCGCGTTACTCGTGCCACGGCTCGAATCAGAAGATTCCACGTTGAAACTCGTCCGGCAAGCGACTCGAACGGATGATCATCCGTGACGACGAGACATGAAACGTTGGTTGATTTTCTCTCTTCTTGGATGCAGATAGGGTCATCTTCAAAATCACAGGTTATAGGCCACCTTTCAGGGGATTCCTTTAGCCATTGTGGACCGTTCCACCAGATGGGATGCTCGAGGAGTTGCGAAGGTGAAATTCCGCGCGACGCGCAGTCAGCCGGGTTGGACTCAGATCTGACGTGGAACCACCTGTTTCTTGGGATCGTATTTAGGATCTCCGATGTACGATTGCCTACAAAGATGTTCCAGCGACGAGGGGGCGATGAGAGCCATGACAAGACAACTTTTGAGTCGGACCAGGCGTAGACGTTGTTGAAAGTAACACCGAGCGATTTTTGCACGGCAACAAGTAGTCTTGCAAGCAACAGAGCACCGCAGAGTTCTAGACGCGGAATACTCAGTTGTTTTAACGGAGAAACGCGAGATTTTGCAGCGAGAATATTGGTTTCGATGACTCCGTTTGGTAACTCGTATCGTGAGTAGATAACAGCGGCGTATGCAGATGCCGATGCATCTGAGAATGCGTGCAACTGAAACACTGTGTTTCCAAGACCAATAGCTCGAGGTATTTTATCTTTTGTGAGGGCTGGAAGCTCCTCACGGTGCTTTTTCCACAGGCAGGCTATTGGGTATGGAAGTTCAGCATTCCAGCCTACATTTCGGTGCCAGAGCTCCTGTAGGAGAATTTTCAATTGTACTACCGAAGGGGCAAGGAAACCGAGGGGGTCGAATATGCGTGCTATTTCGCGAAGGATCTGGCTTTTCGTAATTGGCTCATCTAGATCGTATTTTAAATGGAAGCTAAAAACATCACTTTTCGAGTTCCAGAACACACCGAGCACTTTTGTCCACGAGTCCGCTTCTGTGTCCAGAGAAATATCTTGAGAAGAAACACTTTCGGTATCTTGACGAAGCTCTGGGCAGTTACTTTGCCATTTACTTAATTGCATCCCGCACTTTTCGAGGAGTTTGATTAAGGAGTCACGTTTTGCAATGGCTTCAGAAAGAGTGTCTCCACCCGAAACTACATCGTCTACGTAGAAGTCATTTAACACAATGTCTGACGCGCTAGGAAACTCTTCACGATAGTCTATTGCTAATTGTTGCAAGGTGCGAACCGAAAGGAATGGGGCACTTGAGGTCCCGTATGTAACCGTGCGTAAACGAAAGTGTTGAAGAGGGTCCGATGGGGATTTTCGCCAAACTATGCGTTGAAAGTCTGTATCTTTTTCAGACACCCATATTTGGCGAAACATCTTAACGATGTCTGCTGTGAAGACGAACTGATGTCGACGGAATCGTAAGCAGACCGAAAACAAATTTCGTTGGATGGGAGGACCGATCATAAGGGCATCGTTGAGACATTTACCGTCGGTGTCTTTAAAGGACCCGTCGAACACAACGCGAAGCTTTGTTGAACTACTGTCTGGTCGTAGGACAGCGTGATGCGGAAGGTAGAACACATTTTGTTTAAATATTTCAGAGCTTGGAACTTCCGACATATGGCCGAGTGCCAAATATTCGTCCAGAAATTTGGTGTAACTTTGAAACAAGTCGGGATTTTTAGAAAATCTCTTCTCCATCCACCGAAGGCGTGCAACTGCACCGCTCAAAGTGTCACTAAACCTTGGCGGTGATTTAAACGGCAGCTCGACGATATATTTCCCGCGCGAGTCACGACGATGCGTTTGAAGAAAATGTTCTTCAATTTGTTTGTCTTCATTTGACAAAACTGATTTTGGATCCACTTCTTCTATGGTCCAAAAAGATTGCAAAATTGAGTCGATATCCAAATGAACGTGATGCGAGGTAATGGGAGTTTCGTTGGCGAATGGTAATGGCCCAGCCAAAACCCAACCGAAAATTGTTTTTTGTGCAATTGGATACCCCAGAGAATTATTAATGCACTTCCCCTGTAAGATTTCCCAGGCTTTTTCTGCACCTAGCAGTATGTCGACGTGACCAGATTTGTTGAACGTAGGGTCAGCTAAATCCAGACCATGCAAGTACTTCCAATCATCGATCGTAAATGAAGTCGTTGGCAAATTAGTTGTCACTCTGGATAAAATATACGTATCAAGTGAGATACTATATGTATCGCAACGTGAGGAAATAACTAAAGATAGGAGACCTCGGGATGTACCAGCGCAGGTAGACCCAATGCCGCTTATTGGTATACGACCGTTTCTTCGTCTTAGTCCAAGTCTTTTAGCGCACGACTCAGAAACGAAAGATACCTGGGAGCCCGAATCAATCAGAATGCGCACCTGCTGGTATTTGCCATTGACATCTAGGACTTTTCCTACCGCCGTGGGAAGTAATGTTTGGATTACAGGGTACGAAACGTTAATGGAATGGTTGTTGAGTACTGCTTGGGTTGACGTTGAGGCAGAGTCTGACGAACAACATGAAGTTTGAAGAACTTTGGTAGGTTGGGCAGGAACAATTACATTGGGGCTGGCTTTTGCGTTGAACGAATTGTAAGTGGAGATGTTTCGAGGAACGAACTCAGGAGTTTGAGCAGGACAAGGCAAAGTACTACTTGTTTGGGGATTAACCGAAAGATTTGTGGCTGCATTTACCGAATCGTCATGGACTAAACTATGGTGACGCGTGTTACATGATTTGCATCGAAATTTGGATTGGCAGCGCGCTGATGTGTGACCACTTCGCAGACAGTTAAAACAGAGTTTGTTGGTTTTGACGAAGTCACGACGAGATTGTAAATCCATGCCTATGAAGGTTTGACAGTGCGAGAGAGTGTGGTTTTCCTGACACTTGGCACACATGGCTTGAGTTGCAACGTGCATGCTTCTTGGGCCTGGCTTTTTTGGTCGGGATGGTTCACGAACTGTAGTTCTACAGCTTTCTAAGGCTTCACAGCGACGATCTAAAAATTCTAGCAACTGGTCTATTGTAGGGCAGTCTTCTGAAACGTTTTCTTCCGCCCATGCCTGACGAGTGTCTGGGTCCACCTTATTTATAAGAATATAAATAAGCCATGGATCCCTGGTAAGAGAATCAATGGATGTTAAGCCTCGGACAATTTGATCCGCTCCGTCTGAAATTTGACGCAAGACAGAGACGTTTGAGGTGTGAACCGATGGTAGCTCCATAAAAGTTTTAACAAAATTGTTGACGATATGACGTGGCCTATCGTAACGCTTTTCAAGTTTTTCCCACGCTTGATCGTACGTATAATCGCAAACTGGCAGATGACTAAGGAGGCTCAGTGCCTCGCCACGCAGACACGAAACTAAGAATTGGAATTTCCGAATGGGTGACAGTTTTGGCTTAGCTTTAACGACGCTTTGAAATATGTCCCTAAGTGTCGGCCATTCCCGATAACTGCCTGAAAATGGCTCAATCCTAACCGATGGAAGGCTGTCTTCACCTTTTCCCGAAGAATGTGCTTGAGATAGAGTCTCGATTAAAGTTTGTTGCTGAGCAGCCAACTGACCAACTAAATCTTTGCTTTTTTCGATTTTTTCACGCGCCGATATTGCTGCTAAAAGACCCGATTTCGCGACCAAAACCTTTGCCTCAAACTCTTCGAACTCAGGGCCTGGATCGGTATAGTTTTCATTTTCAGAAAATGAGTAAAATGTTTTTTGCGAAGCCGTGAACTCCTTCCATAAATCATCTACTTTATAGTATCGAATTTTCAGATCTGTTAACGGAGTTGTATCGGAAATACTTTCCGTATAGGTTATTAATTTTGTTAAGGAACCTTTCAAATGACCACGTGTAGCGCGAAGAACAGTCAATGAAATTGGGTCGGTCATTGCAAATTTTCACACAATTGTCTTTTCCGAGCAATGCAAAATTAGATTATTAAATGCCGTAAAGAGTTAAGCATGCAACCCGAACAACGAAACAAACGCAAAAAGTCTTTCAACAAACGAAAACAAAAAATCCGGTTCGAATTTGGACCAAAAAATGTTAGACAATCCGAAAAAACCTCTGAGAAAATAATTGTCTTTTCTTCCACAATGGATTCTTCCACAATGGATCGCGAACAAAATCTAAAGGGCAACCAAGAACCAACGAGGAACCGATAAGAAAAAAAACGAATGGTTCAAACAACAAGTGGTGCGAACAATTTATTTGGAGATGTTACCCTCTGTGTGTCTTCAATCCAAGTGGCCGAGAAAAATTTAATCTTGGCACACGATGGTTAACAGAAACAGTACATTTGATTTTTACATTGCTGAATACATTGCAGTTACAAGAGAGCC
The DNA here is from genome assembly GCA_947623515.1 of Neoascia interrupta. Lineage (NCBI taxonomy): Eukaryota > Metazoa > Arthropoda > Insecta > Diptera > Syrphidae > Neoascia > Neoascia interrupta. Next base: position 57,775,765 of record OX392462.1, on the reverse strand, counting down.
AAATAGAGAGTGAGCGGTACATTAGGTAGATAATTTACAGAAACAAAAAAAATAACTTTGACGAGTTAAGCAAAACATAGGGTAAATTATGCAAGATTTGGCATATTTAAACAATATTCAATAAAACAATATAGTAAATATAATATAAAAATAACAAAAAATATTTAACCAAAAGTTAATTAATTTCAATCTTGAACACCACCAATTCTTCTTTTGCTACGGTTTTTGCTTTTTGCGTGCTTCTGGGCAAATTTGATCCGAAAATATGGGAACTGTGAAAAAGAACGAGTCTTTTTTTTCAGGTGACGATGGTAGGATTCGAACTTAGACCTCCGGCGTAGTAAGCACACACACTAACCACTACGCCACTGGTTACTACGAGATCTAAATTGAAAAGGATTCACTTATGGTCTCTGCGAATGAATTAATATTAGATGCCTTTAAACTTTCCATCTGTAGTGACATCTAGGCGCTGCCCAGTGCCCAGATAACAAATAAACTCATATTTCCTGTATAAGTAAGGCAGTTAAGACTGGGGGTTTCAGATGGATGGTATGTTGCACTTACTCACTGGTCATAGAAGATTCTAGACAGCACATTATCAACTCAATAAATTAAGCAACAATTTCTTCTACAGCAATTTTCATAATGGAAAACCGCTACAACCCACAAGAGGCATGCACGAGTCCATGCCATTCAAAACTGCATCAATTATTTAAAGGGTAACTCATGCGGCACTCAATAAGAAACTATCACAAATAGCATTGATTTTCCAAGAACAGCAGGAAAGTTGATCAAGTATAATTGTGAAGCCATTTCTAGAGCTTCCTTAAACTGCAGCCAATTTTCATGTTCCCACGCCCATCCATATGCACTTAAAAAAGGAACACAAGCAAAGTCAAATACTTTTATGTTAGTTAACCACTTTTATAGTGTGCAAAAAGTCCTTGTCCTCACTGTTGTCATCAATTCATACAATTTTCAAGGAGGTACTTGAACAATGTGATGCAAACTCTGCCTTCGTTATTTGTTGAAAATTTCAGAAGCTAAATTCCATGACAAGGAACGCGATGATGTAGATTTATGATGCTGTATGCCTCTTTTGGTTTGACCATAATTGCCTTGACAAGTTTTGTGAGCAGATCACACATTCGTTATGCATTATTTCTGGTCCTTGTTCGCCCATCGATTGGTTTGCATAACTGGCTGAACTTAGAGAGTTTGGTTGTGATTTGCTTGAGGACTCTTGAAAAGACTCAATTAGTTTGACTATGGCAGAGGAACCGACCAATAAAACAAAATGGCCATCTGAACAAAGTTCTTTTTATTTGTTCTAAACGACTACTGGGGAAGCCTCTATTATTTCGAGAGCTTGGCAAACAGATGGGTTTTTGTTCAAAAATTTGCTTAGTTATTGGTTTCGAGAGGACTTGTCGACTATATTGTGGTTTAATGGCCTTCTAGTAGGTAAGGCAATTTACATGCATAACTAGTAGGTACGTCCACTCTTGGGGCTAGTGGCAATTTTTCTATTTTAGTTTGAAGCTCGGGATGCTTTTGGCTTACGGCTTTTATGCATGCATGTAGGTTTTCCTATTATCTGTTGAATATGCATTTTAATCTCATGTATGATGTTTTGGTAGTGGTATTGATTTCGGTATGAAAAATACAGATTTCAATTAAATTCTTTACTCAGTGGCAGAAGAGGAGACTATGCATAAAAACAAAAATAAAAAATATAAGAAAACTCTTTTTTACTTCAACAACTTCAATAATTTTCAAAGGCAAGAAAGTCTCTCCACGAGTTTGGCAAAATCCTGATCTATTAATAAATATGTATTTTCAGCAACCAAACTTGACCCTTTAAGTATTTTTATCAACTTATAGGAAAGCAATAAATTTAGTTTTCCAATTATCGAAAGGAGAGAAATAAATTTACCCAGAGACCCTTTGCGTTCAAGGACGTAAAGTTATACGCATGTGTTGAAGCAAAACTGTTAAGTTTTTTTTTAAACACCATTGCGTCCCTGTACGCAATTTATCCATTTAAACATCACCTGCTCTCCTAGATTGATGACCTCTTAAATTCTTATTGCCGAAGATATAAATGGAGAAAATAAAAGCGTTTATCCTCAAAGAAGTTCCACTGGGAGCGGAACAAATATCAAATCAATCTTCATTCTATTGACTGTGTACACCAGTTCGGCGACATTTTCACTTTTGAACACAATAGGAGCTTTGGTAAGAACCGAAACGTCCTTGCTAAGCCCAAGGACAATCATCGCAGATTGAGTATTGTTTTTATGGTTCGTCTTTGATTGTTCACATGATACGAAAACACATATAGAATGTACAAATGTTTTTCTCTTGAAACATAGAGACTTGTAGAAAATATACTGCACCATGAAGAGAACAGTATGTACCTATATATTCTTTATGACTGTCTGTTATAGTGAAAGTTATTTTTATATTGGTCCTTGAAAAAATGTGCGCCTTGCATTTTGAAAAAGAAGGAAATGGCGATTTCTATTGTCAGTACTACTATAAAATATATTATCTTGTAGAATGTCTTCGATAAATCAATTCGCGATATACTTGCCATGAATTTAAGGCTCATATGAAGACAAAAAAATATTAATTTGATAAAGCCCGAAAAAAAAAACTCGCGATAGGAGAAGTCTAGCCAGAATGATGGCCCATGTCACTGGTAATTTAACTCAACTCTAAAACAAATATTAGATTTATATAGCGGGCTTATTTCAATCTCCATCAATATAAAAATCGAATGAAAAACTTTATTCCTCATTCAATAGTTTTCCAAAATATATGCAAACAGCAATGTGATCTAATTTATGGGCTTAGCGCTAAAACTAAAAAAAAAAATCATTTTATTCATTAAAAATACAATCAGTGACACATTTATTTATTTTATATTCAGATGCTTTCGCAAATTCCAAAACAAAGCAAACAACGGCTTTTTAATTAAATTTGAATTGATTTCAGTGTGTGTATAGATACACCTATATCATGCGCATATTATATTTAGCCTTTTTGGCTTTGAAATAAAATTTTTCATTTTGTTGCCCCTGATAGGATACTCCCATAGCAGTATCTGCATTTTTTTATGTATATGGAATTATGTATGTAGTTATTGTGTAAGCTGTAAGGGAACACAAAAACAAACAGTCATTAAAATAAGTGACACTTACAACACTCCTGCCATGAATCTGCATTGCCTTTGTAAAATCGATATTGTTTTTGTCTTAAATAATTATTCAAATGTCGAATTAACTAAAAAAAAAATTGTAGTTAATTATTAACAGTTGATATAGTTGATTGACTATTATGTAAATTTTAGTACCGAAAACAATGCCATAAGTTAATAATATTTTTACTTTCAATGCCATATTTCACGAATGACAAATGCTCTTAGAACAATGGTGATAAACGAATTATGTATACGAAAATAAACCGATCCAGGTTTGATTAACATTAGCTCATATTTATACGCAAGAAATCATGAGATTTTATATTTCAAGGCTTGATACTTTGTGTAGTTAGTAAGTGCAAGAGTTCGTCTGAAACGAACTTCTAACTACTGGACCCACTTTACCCGGTAACACCAAAGTTTAAAAGGTTTTTGGCCTGTTTACATATTATACTTATGTCAATTATTTATATTGGCCACGCCCCTAAGAAATGGGTGTGGGCTTTAAAGCAAAATCAATCGATTTTTATTTTAAAAAGTGAAAAATTACAACAATTTACAACTCTTTTATCAATATAATAATGGCTGGCATTATAATGCTTGTAGAATTGTAAATTGTTGTAATTTTTTCACTTTTCAATATTAAATTTAATTTTGTATGGCTTTACCATATGGGCCGCTCCCCAATATAAGCCAACGATACGTTCGGTAAGCTTTTTGGTCAATTCTCATTTTGTTAGAATTATGAGAAAATGCAATAAAAGCAAATATTAATGTTTGAAAACAACAGTTCTATCCCAAAAACGCCCTCTTAAAATGGACGGAGCTTAATGCAACAAGCTATAATATCTTTAATATTTGTCATAAGTTTTTTTTATCCTTTTAGAATAAATTACCCAAAAAATCAGGTTTTTAAGATGGTCGATGATGTGTGCGATTTTTGCAAAAGTAAGGGCCACTATCGCTCTGCACCAAAGTTCCTATGTTTTGTCTTACTTGACCAAAAGGCATTTAGCAATAAAATTTAAAGTAGAGGTTGTCTGAAATTCAAGTCAATTGTGGATGTAGCTCTGGGCGGATCTTATCAATTTTCATACTTTGCCTGTACAAATGAGAACACTCGCAAAGATTCAGTTTTCTAGCGAAATTTTAAAGACATAAAAGCTCCATACAAAATGAAATAAAGCCGAGCCGATATGATATTTCGTTTTAAATTAATAAATATTGCCAAGATTTCCAATTTGTTTCCAGATTTGCACCCAAGGGAATATTACCACGTGAATGTGGTATTATAATAACATACAATTATTTATAGTTTATTTAATTATTATTTATTTATTAATAATATTATTATTTAACAATATTATTTATTATTGTATTATTAATACTATGTGGTAATATAATAATGCACCCAGCACGGGAATATTACTTTACTTACTTGTTGGTGGTCAAAGGATAGACATGTGCACTCAAGAGGATACAAACATGCACAGGTTGTCTAAACCCACCTCTGTCTATCAACTCCTATTCTCACCTCCCCGTGATTCTGCCTCCAAATATGGGCGTAGCCCAAAGTCTTGTATGAACAAAATGTAGAACTAAGCGTTTTCTACATAAAATATTAAGCAAATTTTTTTTAGTTTTGAGCAAAAATATTGAGTAAATTGCATTTGAAAATTTACTATTAAAATAGATGCCACGCCCACTGGACGAGGTTTACCGATTAAATTTTTCTTTTTTGTGTCTTACATTTATTAGGAGATGCTAAATGTTAAATTGCAGCCTTTTAGAACGTCTTACAGTTTTGAAAATTCTGGAGGTAGTTGCGCATTTAGACCGATTGTGGGCGTGTCTTTGGGCGGATTTAAAAAAATTTTTACACTTGCACTGCTTCGCATGACGTGGACCTTACGTATGAAGTTTCAGCACCCTAGCTCAAAATTTAAGGCCTAAAAACATGTGACATACAGACGGACGGACGGACATGGCTCATTCGACTTACAATTCGGTCTCGATCATATGCCTTTAAGGTCTTGGGGGTCTACGGTGATTATTTCTCTATGTTAAAAACTATGAATCAAACTAAATATACCTCCTATCCTTAAGGTCTGACAAAAAGCTAGGACGAATAGGTTGGGTCGAGTACCTATATACCTTTTACTCTACTTTCTTTTTCTTTTACTATACTTTCTTGTGGGGTGCCGTGGCATAGTGGTTAGTGTGTGTGCTTACTACGCCGGAGGTCTGGGTTCGAATCCTGCCATCGTCACCTGCAAAAAAAAAGACTTGTTCTTTTTCACGGCCCCCACCTCCGCGAGGATCTGACAAGCCCTCCGAGAGTATCATTTGTCTTGAAAAACTTCTCAAAGTGCCGTTCGGATTCGGCAAAAAATTGTAGGTCCCTTTGTATGTAAAGAAATTAACACACCAGCATACATTGTTGAGAAGTTGGCCCTGGTTCACCTCGAGCTGTTGCGCCACTCTATTTATTTTTATACTTTCTTGTTAAGCCAGAAATCTCTTCTTTTATTTTGCCTTTAAATAGAGCTGTTTTAGTGTACTGTTTTTGAAAAATTAATTTATAAACTCAAAATTTTGCAAAAAAAAAAAAATTGTTATTAAGTTCAATTTTTAAGTTTCTCATTTTTATGTTATTAAGTTCAATTTTTTTTTTTGAAAATTTAATGCCATTATAAATAAGTTATTAAAATCAGGACACCATAAAAATGAGCAAACTTTTGCTTTTGGAGAAAAAAAAAAATAACGGAAACAACTTTTTTAAGAAATACCTTTTCTTAGTTGCGTGACTTGCCCTTGCAGTGATATTAATCTTTCAAGGATAAACGTTTATTTTATTATTTTCTTACTGCTATTCGGAATCTTTTCTTGAAAGTGACGCTGGCAGGATGTGAACCCAGTACCCAGACCTCCGGCATAGTAAGCACGCATACTAACCACTACGCCACCGCAACTTGCAACAACGATATATCAATAAATACATGTAACTAATATAACATTAAGTAAATATGTACAAGGCTACCCTAATCTGGATCATACAACTTGATCGACATCAGATATTTAGTTTATTAGGGTATTATAAGGTATTGCAGAAAATTTTTGGAAAACCCATCCCCCCCCCCCCCAAATTTATTTCTGCGTTCGCCCCTGGTGTAGACGCCTTGTAGAATGGTGCTATTGTTTTGCAAGACTTGTAGTTTTTGAATATCACTCGCTACACATATAACTTTATAAGCATTAATCTCATTTTCCGTGCTAAGCGTAAGCGTGGACATTATGTTAACAAAAAGATGGAGTATGTGAGTGGCAACGTCAATTTTGCGTTTTGTTCTTGAGATGTGTTCGCTAAACGTTAAATTTTTGTCAAGAAAAACTCTTAGTTATTTTTAATTATCTTCCCAGTCTACTCCATTATGTGAAGTTGTAGGTAACAAGCTTTCATTTTTCGTGTAAGAAGGAAACATGCAGTTGAATCTTCTGCATTTAATTCAACTATTCACGTATTGTAATAATTGGACAGTATAAAGTTTCGATATCAAAACTAAGCTCATGCGAAGTAAATATAGCCGTTTCATCAGCAAAGAGTGCTGAAAATCAGATATATCTTCATATGCATGTAGATATATTACAAACAAACAGACATAATCCGTAATATTTCAACTTTTCAAAGAGAATTTTTAGAAGGCCGCTATATGGAAGCTATTCAACAAACGAACATCCATGACAAAATCAGTGAAGAAACTCGCATAAGCAAATTAATTAATTAATTAATTAATGAAAGACATTTTTCCTATGCTTGGAAATTTGAACATTGCATAAGAACCTGTAATGGGTGTGTTTATTTGCCTCTCACAAATTTCATAGTATCCTTTGAATTTTACCAACTTGTTGCTAAAATAATTTTCAACCATAAATTTACTTGCATGATGCATATCAAAATCACCATGAAAATCAGTCACATGCAATATCCTTGTTGAACATTTGAAACGCAAGTTTGTGTGTGAAAGAAATTAAAATGCTTTTTTCCTTCAGTAAAACTCCATTTTTCGAGATTATTTTCCAAAGCATTCGTGTAATGATCACATAAATTGAGTTGAGTCGTTTTTTATCAGCAATCTTTTAAGCTTCTTACGCCTTTAAGGATGAAAAAATCAAACGAAAATCAAACGTGACGTACGAATAACACATATTTAGGAAAGTCTACTATAAAAGTTTATTCAAAAATTAATTTTCGCGAAGCTCAAGTATGTATCAGGAGGTGAATAAAAAAATAATCATTAAGTCAATTTCTATTCAAGGTATTGCAAGGTAAACATGCGATTTTGATGATCAATTTCTTTTCTAAAATTTCAGGCTGACGCATCTTTATAATTGGAATGAAAAGTTATATTGTACGTTGAAAATATTATTAAAATGTTTTCCTGTTAGACCGCGCGCTGTGGAATGATTTAAAGTAGTGGTAGCACCCAGGATGGGGATGGGCGATTAGTCCCAGTCATTGCATTCGGGGGCAAAAATATAATTCTTCTCGTCAGTTTTCATATTTATTTCCAAAAACGCTGACTGTGCATACCAAGGCAGAAAAAACCTTGTTTAGTCGAAAAGAGGAGACCTAAGCCTATTGAAATCAAGAGCAAACCTTATCATTCCGAATTTTATTTCGACTAAGATCGATGTTGGGATCAATGTTTACATATTATTTTTCCCCAAGAAAACCATTTATAAATTTTTAAGACGCACTCCATACTAAAAGCCTGAAATACTTCTTGAACCTTTGTTTAAAAAGTATTTTTATGTGCTCTACTAGTGTGATTAACGTCCCACACAAAAGATAATTCCTTTATACAATATATGCCATCATTTAAATCGCATAGCTCCCCACCCGCTTACGAAAGCTAAATTAAATAAAAGCAAAATCACATTGAGGATTGCGTCCGGTTATATGGCTAGTTCTAAGAGAAAAATAAATCTAGATTTAGGTTGCATGGCTCATGGATTCTCTGAGTGTTCAACCTTGCATCTCAAACTGTTATGAAACACAACAACGAAAAAACGAGAAAAAAAAACAAAGGATTATTGTAATGACAAAAATGCTCGGCAAGGATAAATGAAAGTCGAGAAGAGTTCCAAGACGGAGATGAGAGCGGATTACGAAAGCAAACATCTAAACAATGACTCGTCTAAACTAAAACTTCGTCATCACCATCAAAACCATTGTCATCGTCATCATGGTGATGCTAATCCTCCAGCGAGCAACGATGCCTTGGAAACACAATTATTTCTTCCCTATATAGTGTAGTGATGAGTACTAGGTGTCCTTTTGCAGTGGGTTTCGTTGATGTTCATGCCTTAACTTTTTTGTCATGTTAACTTTTGAATTCGCACGGTTTTACATGGATGCGCTGATCCCAAAGAATGACATATACATTCCCTCGTCGAACAAGTGAAAAAACTCCCGCTGCGCTGCTGATTTTGCATCACTATCAATCTTGCTACACTTCCCCCCCCCCTCCAGGAGGGGATTTGTGTTACATGGCAAGTTCATTTTTTTAAGTTTGGCCTGGTTCCTGTGTTAATCCTTTTCATGGTTTAATTTTCACCGCCCGGACGAAGGAGGAAATTACGTATGCCAGGCAGGACTCCATTCCGCTGCATTAATTATGCTAATGCATTTAAATAGAATGCAGAATACGAAAGCACTTGACGTTTGTAGATGTAACGGGCTGACGACGTGTCGTGTCGTCAGCAAGGGCTTGATGCCTTTAACTACTACCACTCATTGTGTTGTCATTCGGATGCAGAAAGTAGGATATACGTACAAACGGCGTGTAGCTGTATTTACGAGTAAATTACAATCAAGTCAATTAAAGCGCTGCAAAGGTGAGAGCCCATGTTGTACAGTTGTTTTACGTGTAAGTGTTCACGGATGATAGATCAAAGGGACGAGCCGGATAAATAATAGCAAATCAAATGCGAATGCTTGACTGGTGAACAATTTTACACTTATGAAGAAAGACGCGTGCATGAAATTTTGTCTGTGTCTGAACTATGTGCGTATTGTATTGGTCGTCATAGACTAAAGTTAAATTACATTCAGTCTCTTTATATTTACCTTTAAAGCATTTAAGATCGAAAAAAATGGCATATACCTGAGTACTTAAAAGGACGAGGATAGGGATAGAAGAATTTCAGCGTGAAGGTACACGGGTTCACTTGCATGATTTGCGACAAAAAGCGGGTATATTATGTCTAGACAGAAAAAAGGAGTGGAATCATCTCCACTCTGACCGCGAAAAAAATAGTTAAATATCAACGGATTCCATTCTTTCCAAATCTTTCACTAAGATAGTTTAAAGTGAATAATTTTCGGACTCTTTCGAAAGGAGCTCTTATGGTATCTCTACATTGTCCGTCCAGTCACGTTATAACTTCTGAACAGTAAGTCCTGGAAAGACAAAATTCGGTGTATTTTCAAACTGCGGAAATAGTCAGAGAGCTCAATAAGGGGATTTTTTGTACACCACAAATAGTTAACGAACCAATGCAGAGTTTCATGTTGCGTTTTTAATATGGAAGATTAGTAGGGAAGAACTAAAAGAACAAAATTGAGGTTAAGTACAAATATTGAACTTTAACGGAAAAAATTAAATTTTTTGAAAATATTGAGAGGTTTTTGAGAAATTAAGAGTTGAAAATGGATAACGTTTTTCAAAATCTTTGAGGCCATAACTTTTGAACCGAACAAAGTCAATATTGTACACACGTATGACGCAACTGAAACACTTTAACTAAATTTTTCAGAAAAAGTTTTAATGCTGCCGTTTTGACACATTTTCGATAAAAAACCGCAAAAATGCATGAAAAAATGTGTGGTGTCCCTTCTTATCACCGGTGTTATTAAGACAAATCATATGAAAAAAAATCCAAAATTTTAAGTTAGACTATACTATCGAATTTCAAACTTTAAAAAACCTTCTGAGATTTAACTCAAAAGAATAAAAGCATTTTCAAAAACAATTTTATTAATACTTCTACTTAACGGTAAAAGCGATCTTGTTTAGATTTGGTTAAAGTACAAAGCGTAGGTACAAATAAAGGGCTAGCTGAGTTGAAAAAATTTTAAATTGCCCGTTTCTAACCCAAGTTTATCGAAGCCTATTTAAAGAACAAAATAAAAGGAGCTTGTTTTACCGTTTACGCTAAAACCGATGAACATAGAATTGAAAAAAAAAAACATACAATGCTAGGGCAGATGGTTGTGCTATTGAATTCGAAAGAATGTGGGTCTCCCCATTTATCTCCCAAACGGTATAAAGTATAGTTTTTAAATAAATAACGAGCATAGTTCATCTTCTGAAATTTTATACAAAACTATAGAAAATTGTTAATATTCAATAACTTCGAAGATTTGACTCGAAAACATTTTCAAAAACGATTTTTTAAAAGTTGCTAGTACCCTAGGGCACATTTCACACAAACCCGGCTGCCGGCTAACCGGCACCGGCTACACGGTCATTGGGAATACATTCATATGGGCGCGTTCATACCTGCAAACCCGGTTGCCCATACAAACGACCGGGTAGCCGGCTGCCGGGTATGTGTGAAATGGGCGTTATGACGTACTCGATGAAAATTGGCTGAAGTAAAGAATGTTTACGAGGCAAGCTGACTGCATTGAAAACGTTTCAAAATTGCCATTTTCGAGCTCATGTTTTCCAGCCCATTTAAAACAAACGAAATAAAAACAAGAAGGAAAGTACAACAGTGTATGTAACAATTTCAGTCTATCCGCGGGAGATTCCAAAATGCCCTGGCGTACACCTACATATCGGACTAAAATTTTACCTTTTTCATTCACACACGATATATGAAAAAAGTTATATAACGCTAATATCTACAACTTTTCTATTTAATTTTTGAAAAACAGTCATTTCAAGTCAAAATTCATAAATCTGAAGGACTGGACCTCCAACCCACTCACCAACTTTCAGATCTCTAGTTTAAAATTTAAGGCCTAAGTGTTGTTAACATATAGACGGACGGATTATTTGCATAAAGTATATGAATTCAGGCAAACAAATTTCAAATTTGGTGTTACAGGGTAAAAGAGTCGGGTATTTAGAAGTTCGTTACAGACGAACTCTTGCACTTTCTTACTTGTTAGCGGTCCGTCTAAAAATGGAAAAAGGATCTCTTATGGTACCGCTACGTTGTCCGTCCGTCCGTCCAATTGCTTTATAACTTCTGAACGATAAGTCGTAGAAAGACAAAATGTGGTGTGCGTATAAACTGCGGAAATTATCAGACAATCTAAAAAGGGCAATTTTTTATAACCACAAATAACGGTTTAGTTACAGTTTGAAATTTCATGTGAAAATGGATTTCAAGAATTTAAGTAGGCAAGAGCTAAAAAACACAATGTAGGTTTAAGAAATACTAACCTTTAATTAAAAAATGAAACTTTTTGAAAATATCAAAACGTTTTTCAGAAGTGAAAAGTCGAAAATACATGACGTTTTTCAAAGTGTTGGAGGCCATAACTTTTGAGCGGCTTTTCGCTCAAAATCAATATTGAACACACATATTAAGCAACTAAAAGTAAACTAAGTGCTTAGCTCATATTTTTCAATAACAGTTTCAGTACTGCTGAAAGGAAAGCTGCTTTAAATTTTTTTAAATTGCCGTTTTTAACCTAAGTTTTTATAGGTTAATAAAAGGAGCTTGTTTTTTTAAATAAAAAAGGAGCTTGTTTTGCCGTTTACGCATAACCCGATGGCCGTAGAATAAAAAAAACATCCAAGGCTAGTGCTGGTGGTTGTGCTATTGGAAAAAAGTCTAACGGGAACTGGAAAAAACTTCAAAATATTTGTTTTATCGATTTGAAATTTAAAAAATTAAAAAAAAGGTTTAAAGAACGCATTTCCCCTTTATCCGCCAAACGGTATAAAGTATAATTTTTAAATTAACACCGCGCATAGTCCATCTTCATTTTAACTTAAAACGTTAACTGAAAAACGTGAAAACATTTTCGAAAACTATTTTTTAAAGATTTCTAGTTCCATAACGGTTATGACGTCCTAGTTTAAATTTGGCAGAAGTATGAAATGCTTAAAAGGCAAGCAAACTGCATCAAAAACGTTTCAAAATTTCCGTTTTCGACCCAAAGTTCTTAAGCCCATTCAAACAAGCGAAATAAAAACAGCATATTTTTACCGTTTTCTCAGAAATACATGACCGCAGAATTTGAGAAAAGTGGTTTATGCTAGCACAGGTGGTTGTAAAACTGATCAAAAAGTCTAACAATAATTAAAATAATCGAAATTGCTGTTTTATGGGTTTTAAATTATAAAAATCCTAAAAAAGGCCAAGAAAGAGTATATCCTTCCCTCTATTTTTGTAACGGTAAAGCTTTTTGCCAGCCTTTTTTTGGAGTTACGAAACCCAATATAAGAAACGCTAGACAGCACTATGAAAAAAGTATATTACAGACTGTAAAATATATCCAGAAATAATTTTAATAAATAAATAGAATGTTACACAAATTGCGCAGTATAGATGACCATAATCTTCAACAAAAGCCGACGGACCGCTCCGCGTATGTCTTCATATTTGACGGTCTTTTTTTATAATAACGGTCTGATTGGTCCAATTTTTGTCCCGTTAAAGGTTTCTATACCCACTTTAATATACGCCTTGCTTATTTTAATCAAAAAGCATTTATGGAAAAACAATATAAAGGCCAATACAATAAAAGGTGGTTGTGGATCTCGTCAATTTTAAATTTTCATACTCTGTCTTGAGGTACACGCATATGAGCGCATGTACCTTGCAATTAATGTTGAGCCCTCTAGCTCAATTTAAAAGACCTAAAAACTTCCCACCCACTGACAAAGCGACAAACGGCAATGACCCAATCTATTGAATGGCGGTTTCTAAATATCTCTTAAAGGTCTCCGGTGATTAATTATGTCTTGCAAACTATAAATTAAAATAATAAATAAATATAAGTACCCTGGGTAGGGTATACAGGCAAACGTACAGCGTTCGAGGCCACAGGATGAGCGAACATAGAAAAAGAAACACACAACACTGCACGGAACTGAATTTTTGGGAACTGTATTATGCGTCTTTGAGAACCAAACCCCAATCCTTAAAACTATGATGACTTTGCAATCAAAGAAGCCAGAGAACTTGATGTATTCTATCATAACATGCTGCCTTAAGCCAAGAATCTCGACCTAGTGAGGATCCCTTTAAAAAAAATAATAAAAAGTTTAACAGAATCATATTGTAGTTGGGAAAACAGGCAAATTGGATTTTATTTTTACATCCTTTCATTGAGTTTGCGAGTCACCATATCAAATCCCAATGGTCATGGTATAGAAAAATTTTATTTAATGAAACCCACTCGGTGCTGCTGACAATTCAGAGCCAAATCTATATCCTGCCTGCCAACGAAGTGACATAGATGTTTTATCCCAAAACCAACATTTACAGCTCGTTGAATATATCCGAGTTTTCTATTTTGTTCTTTCAGAAATAGAATTAGCCAAACACGGCAGGTACTTCAATGCCACCAAAACAAAATAAAATTTCGCCATTTGCATTGAGTTTTACAATTTTCCAATTGGACTACCAAAAAGGTATTTCCGCTGCTCTCCTGTGTGTGATTGCTATGCTGATAATAGAATGGTTCGATGGAGGCACACGGGAATAGAGAAAAAGTAAATCGAAAAATGCAAATCAAGAGGAATCATCACCGGAAGTGTGCCATTTGGCTGGCTAACTTTTATTTTGTTGTTGTTTGTCATTGATTTTTGTGGCATACCTGAAGGCGGTGGTTCTGTCACACCTCAGTGGTCACGTATTTTTCAATCAGTGAACATAGAATGGGCATTGGGCATTGGCATCAGCTGTTGCTAAATTCACGAATGGTTGAAAGATTTTTTTTTTCGGTTGAGAGAACTTTGGAAGGGGGTCTTTGTAGTTTAGAGACATTTTCGCGTAGTTATACAGAAAGTCCTATTTTTCCTTAAACAGAAACAGATTTTTTTTAAATGTATACCCTGTTCTCAGTCTAAGGCACTTAAAAAAAAACGTTATTGAAAGATTTGCTGCCTTCATCAAATGGCGGCGGCTACAAATCCTACAAGAATCAAAAAACGTTAGAGAAAGTATTTCCTATTTGGAGTGAAGTTTGAAGAACAGTGTAGATCCTTTTTGTTTACTGATTTTGATGGTTATATCTTGTTTTCTGTAGTGAGTGGCACTTTCCCTATTTTTTACACAGAAGAATTAGTTTCGATGCAGGTTGCTCACAGCTTAAGCTACTTAAACGCAAAGCCAGCGCATTAAATAGCCTCAGTTTAATTAAATCTCATCTTTATTCCAAAGAAGAGAGCAACTCTAGCATTTGCCACGCATTCGGGTTAAGGTTCAACTTCGGTTACATCAAATCCTGTCGATTTCAGATTTCACAAAATGTCTAACTTTCGGCGTCAATTTAGGTTTGGGTATAATTGATTTCTAATCAAGGCAGAGTGGCGGGATGAACATTTATAATTGATTTCTTTGTTTTGCTGATTTGGATATCTTTTATTTAATTAGATAGACAGAATGATGGATGACATCCGGTTTGTAGAAAACCAAAATGTTTTTCAATAACGAATAGAAAGATTTGTGTTCTAATTGAACCTCAAAACCCAAGTTGACAGGTCAGGACATTGCTGAAGCAAATGAACTTTAAGGAGTTTGGGTACTTGATGGGGGTTTGAAGGAAATTTGATGGAAAGCGGATGATTAAATTGAAAATTTCCTCAGGCACGTTTTCTAATGGTGAGAAAAAATCAAAATCAAATTGAAATATAAATAAAAAAATATACATAATATATTCATTGCACACTGAACTTAAGCACAGAACTTTAGTTTTTATTAAATTAAAATTGGGGGTACGTATAAAAAACTTAGTCATGGATGTCTCCCAAAATAGGAAGCTACCCACGACAAATTTTCAATCCTGCTCCCGGAAATTACGCCGGATGAAAGTACACCAGATTTTTTTTGCAAAAAGGACCTGAAAATTTTTGTAGTTTCGAAAAAATAGCAGATTTTTTTTTGGAACATGTTTCAGAAATTCCGAAATTATGCTAGACAAATGTCAAAAAAGCGCCAGAAACTGAAATGGAAATTAGACCAAAAGATAAACAAGTTCTGACGCAATTTCCAAACTAATTTAGGAAAATATGCTAGAAATTGTTATTTATTTCAGAATAAAAACGAGTGAGTAAGTGCAAGAGTGCGTCTGTGACAAACCCGATATACCCGATCCTATATGCCGTAAAACACCAGAGCTTAAAATTGTTTGTCCCAAATTCATATATTATTTGACAAAATGCTTTAAAACCGAAAATTATTTCGGAAAAATATTATTTTTCCTAAAAACGCCCCTTAAAAGTGGGCGGAACTCAAAATTTTGTATGGAGCAGACTTAGCAAATAGTAGTATCTAAAATTTTTGTCATAGGATTTTTTTTCTATTTGGAGTGAACTTTCGAGAAAACGGGTTCTTAAAGATCTAACTTGTTAAAACTGGGCATGGTTGATGTTGTGGGCAATGTCCAATTTTTTGGGCCATTTTTGCTCTAT
Organism: Neoascia interrupta; assembly: GCA_947623515.1. Classification (NCBI taxonomy): domain Eukaryota; kingdom Metazoa; phylum Arthropoda; class Insecta; order Diptera; family Syrphidae; genus Neoascia; species Neoascia interrupta. Next base: position 57,759,895 of record OX392462.1, on the reverse strand, counting down.
TTCTGTAATTCTTCAAGGAAAACACGACGGATTTTGCATGCAAAAAATTTCCGGCTTTTTTCCATAAAAATTTCAGGCGTAATTTCATCCAACGTAATTTCCGGGAGCCGTTAAAGTCCTTTCAATTAACAAGAAGCAAGTCATCACAGCGCCCTTAACTTCGAGGGGTACAAAAAAAAAACAAGATTCTGTTACAAAACAAAAACCCTCAACAAACAAAAATTATTATATTTTTCGCCTGCTCAATTACTCCTTCTTTACAAATTAAAAATCAGACCAACGCTAGATTAGTGATTAGACATTTGAATCTCGGCACCTAAACATTCACTTCGTCTGTTTGAATTAACACTGAATTTTCAATCTTTAATTCACCGTCGAGTTTTTCCGATTTATACCTTTTAAATGCAAATTATCACAGAAGATCTTCAAATTTTGATTGTAGAAAATTCTACTTCTGCATATTTTGAAAAACAAAAACAATAAACGCTCATCTTCTCCATGTCAAATTTGATCCTTGAAGCACCACGCTTGAGTCCGCTGCCCCATGGCGTGACTCGACTTAACCCATCAACGGGGTTAATGGACCCATTAGAGATGCTTTTGTAAAAGTAAGAAAAAACTGTCTTTAAAGACTCTTTTGTTATTTAAACGACCACTTTTATGAAGGCCAAAAGACACTTTTTCGATGCAAGCTTTAACTTTTGTCGTACCTATCATAGTTAAGAAATAAAAATAGAAATACATTTTTTGAGTCTACCAACCCAGCTCTCCCCTACGCTGTAATATAAATACTGGTGAGTAGGAAAGACCAGAACATCTCCTACCTGATTCTAACTTGTCGCAATGTAGGTGCTTAGTAGAAGCGCCCTTAAAATAAAATACGTTCGACTTTCCCTGTAATTTTTTTCTTGCCTTTAACAAACACGTATACATGAATTCCATTCGAATCCAACTTCGTTAAAGGCATAACACTCTGCAAACCTGCACTAATGTTCACGACTGGAAGATCGCTAAGTTGGAAAGAAAAGAGTTTTCTTCACATCTACCGTTTTTCTACGTAGATCTCTATTAACTTTAAGGTGGCCCAAGACTACAGACGGTCTCTATGGAAGATGTCGGAGCAGTTCCACGTTCATCTGTTCTAGGTTCCAAAGCATAGCTACATTCCGGGAAACTGTTAGTCTGACGAACACGCAAAACTTGAAACTACTTTCGTAATTTGTAGTTTCTACAAACAAAGTCCTACAAAAACTGGATGCAATAGAAAATACACCATTCCTAGTGTAAACGAGTGCACATAAATTTACTGCACAATTTAAAAAACATGTTTTCTGCTACACTGTATACTCAAAATTGTACTCAAAGGTGTTTGCTATGAATCCACATAGCTACACATACACATCTGAAAGGAGTTTTATTAACGAAATCTACAACAAGCTAATATCATGCTCGTCTCTAAAGTCTATCTCTTGCAAAATGAATAAAAAAAAAATACATTTTTAGCACATATTTTTTAAGTCTTCAGTGAGAGGTAAGTGTATGGAATTTCACACTCAAGAAAATTTTTTCTATAGAATTTATATTCAAGCCAATCAGTCGTATTCAATTAAGATCATTCTCAAAATCCATTGACATCAAACGGAATTAAGATGTAGCAGCCACTAATTTACTAGCATCAAACGCATTTCCAGCAATTTTTACTCACTCTAGTGTGTGGTATGGATATTTTTGGGAATTATAGTACTTTTTATATTTTTTTTATATTTTATTTTAGGTCAATAACAACATCATACCTCTGGAAACATATTTAGTTTCGCGGCGAGATTCCGCATGTTAAGACGTTGGTGTTGAAGTATTAAAGGAAGTGTCAAATTACGTGATTGGTCGCAATTTAATAAAAAAATCCACTTAGACTACTAGATTTTTTCAAGATACATATATTCAGATTGAAAAGTAAATACCAAACAAAGTGTCATTTCTAGTAGACAGGAAAGAATAATAAAGGTGTATATAGTACAACATAAAAGATGCGTGTAAATAATTTTAAAACAGGGGCTGAGTTTAACCCATTTGATTGTGCATTCTCAAAGAATTCACAAAGTCTTTTAATTGATAAAATAAATCCGAAACTGCTATAGCTATTCGTTCAGTCAAAAACAGTTTGATTGCTAAGATAATGTAATTATTCGGAATTTAAAATTAAGATAAGCAGGGTCGTCAACTTACCATGACTCCAATAAGTCTTTGCTTCAAGGGTCTTGGTGATAATTCGAATAACACGTCTCTCCTGCAAATTGACAAAAAAGCATGGAGTTAGAGCCTTATTTAAGTCAATACGTCAAATCAATAAGAACTGTAGGTAGGAATCCACATGCTCATACGATTTTTTAAAGGTTGGTTTGTTATTAAGGAATGATTTCAACTTTTGACACCTCCCGATCAAAAGCAATGAAAACAGGTTAGTGTAAACGTTCGAGGATCATATAAAAATGTGTGAAAAGATTCGTTAAGCTTAAGATTCGTTAAGCTTAAGATTCTGTGTAGGTTAATGCTGATTCTCCATTCGACGTCTCCTTGAGCAGGAAGGGTAATGGAACAAAATCATGGATCAAAACCAGCAACAAAAACAAAATTTCAAAAAATCTCTCTCATAAAGAGCGGCTTTCTTGTCCGCGTTTGGAGAGAGTACCCTATCTAGAGTACTCTACTACAAACGATTTTTAAACCTAGCAAGTTCGCGCAAAAGCAGCTTTGCTCTCTTATAGCGGTCCATCCAAAAATGTAAAAAGGACTTCTTATGTGGGTATCACTCCGTTGTCCGTTCATCCGCACCTGTAACTTTTGAACGGTGAGTCATAGAAAGATTAAATTTGGTACACTTATAAAGTCCGCAAAAAACTGAGACCGCGTTTAAGGGAAATTTATTATACACACATAACGGCTTAATTGCAGTTTTTTATTTAAATGGTAATAAAGACAAAATGTGTTTTGGCTTGAATTTGAACTTGAAAAATTCAGTCAGAAAAAAAACAACATTAAAACATACACTTACCAAATATTCGATTTTCATTAAAAAATCAAATTTTTACAAAACACTTTAAAGTTTTTGAGAAATAAGGAATGGAATATATGATCCCGTTTGCAACGTGTTTCTTGTCAAAACTTTTTAATAACTCTATTCAAAAGCCGATATGGCTTAAGCAAGGGCTAAAATCAAATTTTGGTTAAACAGTTTGAAAACTTAAAAACATTTAAAAACATCTAAACCGTAATTCCGATTGTAAAAAAAATCGGTTTGTAAATAAAACGTGTAAAGAGAATTCTAAAACTTTTAAGATCTTTCACAAATTTCGTTTCTAATTGCAAAATTCTCTAATAGATATCTAAAAAACCCGTGTACAGAGTACTGGGAAGAAATATCTATAGCGCAAGGTACATGAAAATAAAAAAAAAATATAATGGTATTCCAAAAACGATTCTAAATATTCATTTTGTGGGTTCTAAACAAAAAAATGCCAAAAAAGCTAAAACAAACTGCATGTCCCCTTACTACCTCGCTAACTTTAGCATATACCGTTTTAAAAAAAAATTTCAGATAGAAACATTTTTTTTGGGTTCGAAAGAGAAATATAACTGGGCTGAAATATTGTATGGTTTTTGCAATAAGCCTTAAATCATTTAAGATAATTTACTTAAATGGTAGTGCTAAAAAATGCCTATAATTTCTCAGTTGCTTCCATATTATATTAACTAAATTTTACGGAAGTGCAAAACATTTGAACAGCAAGCCAAAATATTGAAAAATTTTGAAAACAAAATACACTTTATTTTTCAAAATAAAAAAATATAATGTCGCAACGTAAAGTAGCAACATTTTATGTTTAAACTAAGCAAAAATCATACGCTAAACTTAAAAAAAAGAACGGACCGCTACGTGTATGACTTCATACTTGAGGGTATTTTTCTTTCTTTCTTAAATGCATACCGTCTGTCCGTTTGTCCGTATGTGTGAAGTTTTTAGTCCTTTAAAACTGAGCTAGTTGTTCTCATTTCTTGCAGACAAAGTATAAAAATTGAAAAAATCAGTTGGCAGCCACGCCCACAATTGACTTGACAATGTTAGACGGCCACTAATTCACGTTTTATTTCAAAATACCTTTTGGCCGGGTTAGACAAGGCGTAGGAATTTAAATTTTGGTGCAAAATTTTGAGCAAAAATAGCCAGAATGCTTTAATTAGACAAAAATTGACCGTCCACACATTCTACCATGCTCACTTTTAAAATGTTAGATCTATAAAAACCTGATTTTGCGAAAAAATTTATTCCAAATGGAAAAAAAAAATTTATGACAAATATTAAAGATATTGCAAGATTTGCTACACATAAAGGTTTGAGCTCCGCCGTTTTTTTGGGTAAACTGTTTTTTGGGTAAACTGTTTTTTAAGCAATAACTTTCGATTAGAATAAACTGTTTTTTAAGCAATAACTTTCGATTAGAATAAATTGATTTAAATTTTTAGCCTAAAACCCATTTTTGGCAGCGTGGCCAATACAAATAATTGACAACCATCATTTGCAATCAGGGCAAAAAACTTTTAAATTTTTTGTTAACGGGTAAAGAGGGTCGGGTATTTGAAAGTTCGTTGCAAAAACGCTTGCTCTTTTTTTAATTCATTTGTTTAGAGTAGACAGACCAATTATTTCCCCAACAAGTTTGAAATAACTGATCTGACCACAAGTTTGTCCCAATGTTTATTCTCACTGGAAATTATTTTCCAGTGGAAATCGTGATTCACTTGTAATTACGGAATCCATATGCCCATGCGCTTAATTATCTCCGATGTGTTATCTCCCATGTAATGTGTTTTCCTATTATAGTTTAACTAAGCTAAGTAAATGCCGAACGAATTTGCAACAAACAAGATAAATCTACTATAAAAGGTGAGCACAACTTTGCACATTTTATCATACCAACGAGTAAAAACAACCACCTGAGTCTTAAAGGTAGAAACGAGAAACTCAGACGAATTCAAACAAATTAGTTCAGCTTGAAAAATGACGTCTCAAATTGTTTTACTAGCTCTCCTTGTTTTAGGTATAACAACTTTGTTAAATGTGAGTTGTGGCTATCAATAAAATAAAAATATGTGCTGACCCTTTTTCTTAAAGGGACATGCAGCTACTGAAAAAGCTCCTTCTGGTCCGTCATCATATTGTAAGGCTGAATTAAACACCCTTCAATCCCAGACAAGTATGATAAATACTCCTGATCTCGATGTAGACCTCAAGCTTAGGATTGCTGATATGCTAGCATCGGCTGCTGCAGCATGTTCCAACTGTGACGGTCTGGTAATTTGGCTCAACAAATTTTGCACTGCGGTCAATCTACGCACTGGATTGAGTCAATTGTCAAAGATCAAATCTGAGGCCGATGCTAGGGTTGCTGTTACTCCTGCAACTGCTGCAACTGCCGCTACTGCCGCGACTGCTGCAACAGCTGCGACTGCTGCCACTGCTGCAACTGCTGCAACTGCCGCGACTGCTGCAACAGCTGCGACTGCCGCTACTGCCGCGACTGCTGCAACAGCTGCGACTGCTGCCACTGCTGCAACTGCTGCAACTGCTGCAACTGCTGCAACTGCCGCAACTGCTGCAACAGCTGCGACTGCTGCTACTGCCGCTACTGCTGCTACTGCTGCGACTGCTGCTACTGCTGTCACGGGCCAGTAGTTTTTTTTATTTTAAATGTTGCCAACATAAGTTTTTATCACATACAAAAAATAAATTACTTTACAAACCTAAATTATTCTGTAAAACAATATTCTTAAATGGGTATTGGCTGGCAAACTATTTGCATTCAAATTAAGACTAAATTTAGTTTATATTAACATTTGTCGAAAAATGTTTTTATGAATTTGAAAAAAATTACTTGGATAAAAGGGACAATTTTAGCGCAAAAGGGTCGTATTTACTTCTCCTGGCTTGGGTTATTTTAAACTGAACTGACGTTGTCGAGAAGGAACTAAATACAGAAGACAGTCCTACCCCTGGGCTACTACGATAAGGAAAACTGTCCGTAGCTGTTGTTTCGTCCATCACTTTGTAAGTCTAGATGGAAAATAGACTTCAAATGGGCAGATCTATTGTCTGATTTACACGGTATGATTAACAATGCAATAGATTCAGGATACCTCAAAGTAAGCAACCACTTTTCTAAACACATCGAATGCAGACAAATTAACTCCCTACTTATCAGGAACACAGCCTAATTATTACTTTATTTCCAAAACCGAATTAAAAGGCATCAGCATCTTGATATTTTCAAAGGAAAACCAAGTATTGTTAATTTTGACACAAAACAACAGTTCCAACAATACCAGGTAAACAAAATATCAATTTTAATTTCTTAAAAGGCTTTTTTAATACTTTTAATGCAAAAAAAAACCGCCATTAAATTTTAATACGGAGCCTCTGAGATTTCAGATGTGCAAAAATACCAAAGAGTAAGTGCAACAGTGCAAACGTCACCTGAAAAAAGAAAAGACTTGTTCTTTTTTACGGTCCCCACCTCCACGAGTATCTGACAAGCCCTCCGAGAGTATAATTGTCTTGAAAAGCTTCTCAAAGTGCCGTTCGGATTCGGCAGAAAATTGTAGGTCCCCTTGTATGTGAAGAACAAGGGGACACACTCAGCATACATTGTTGAGAAGTTTGCCCTGGTTCGCCTCGAGCTGTTGCGCCACTCTTTTTATTAATTTATAAGTGCAACGGTGCCTATGTAATAGCTTCGGTTGCGTTTAAATGCGTTTAAAAACACAAAAAAGAAACTAAAATTAACAATAATTTGACATTTGCACAAACTGATTTGAAGTAAGTTACACTTCAAAAGTATTCGCTACTATGTTGAACATAAATATTTTGGTGCAACACACATTTCGGTCTCACATTAAAGTTAGGAACAACTTTACCGTAGATCCAAGTGGAATTTAGTTGTTATTTTTATGCTTATATAATGTATTTGCATTTCAGTGTCCTGATTACGAATATGTTATTGAAAATTGTCGGTCGCATTCAGTTTAAAAGTTATAGCTATTCAAAGTTTCAATTTTTTCATACAAAGTACCCCAAATTATAGAGTTTTAATTTCTGCCTAAGAGCATGCTATATAAATTTGACAAGATTTGCTGTAAAATGCATTTAATTTTGGAGACAACAGGATTTCAACTCCCTTTTTAGCAGGGTTTAGCCGCTCACGCGACTTCGTATGTTACAGTTGCACTCTTTTTGAGCTTCTTTACTTCTAAACTAATAACTTCTAAACTAATCGAGGCCGACAATTTTAATAGCATATTCGGAATCAGGACACCCAAGTCCATATATTAAGATCCAATACATTTCACTTGATCCTACGGGAAACTTATACCCACATTAACACTGATAGTGGGCGTGTCTGTGGGCGGATTTCAATAATTTTAACACTTAATAATTTTAACACCCAGTTTCCCCTAATCCTTCAAATGAAATTTATTCAATATTTCTTTTCCAAATCGAGAAATTTTTACTCAATATATTATGTATCTAGAAAATACTTGGTTCTACATTTCGTTCATTTTCGGCCACGCCCGCATTTAGAGGCAAAATTAAAGAAAGACGTATAATTTCCAAAAGAAAAAACATGGATTTCGACTGGTTTAGCCTAACGTTTAAAAACAAGGTATACACCGGACACCATTCTGTTAATAACTGAAAACATTTGGTCGACGTACCTGCTGTTCAATAATCTAAAGCCGGCCTGCAAATTAATTTGAAAAAAACTTTTTGGCTACCCACTATGATAATCTGTTACAGAGAAGTGATCCAAACAGATTGTAGAGTGTATTCGAGACCAAAATTCCTCTATAGTCACTTGCATTCTCGTGTCATCACCTCGAGCTTTTGTGGATTCAGCTTTTCAAGCTCAATCATGAGGTGGGGAGTTTCCGCAGTTTTCGTAGTTTATGACGCATAGCCTTACTAATGTTTTAACTTAAAGAAATAATATGACTGTCAATTTTTACTATCTAGTGAATGTAGTCCTTGACATTCTCAGCTCTAACACTAGTTGTCTTATTATCAAACACAAATGCAGTCACTAAATCGGTTGCACTTTTTTGCTTTGAATTTACCTCATCAAGTACTTAAGTTATGAAATACTGCTTATACCAAAATGTAAATCTGTATGAAAAAAGGCATTATAAAGTCGTTTACGTAGCATAAATAATGGTACCTTCCTACGAGTATAACATGATTCACTGAAAACTGTCTTGAAATTGTCTACTCAAGTCTATCTTTATGGATTACAAAAGCTTCGCGTGTTTTTTTTCCATAAGAATTATGGCCCTCGATCTTTTTTTAATTCATTTGTTAAGAGTAGACAGACTAATTATTTCCCCAACAAGTTTGAAATAATTGGTCTGACAACAAGTTTATCCCATTGTTTTTTCTCTCTGGAAATTGTTTTCCAGTGGAAATCGTGATGCACTTGTAATTACGGAATCCATATGCCCATGCGCTCAATTATCTCCGATGTGTTATCTCCCATGTAATGTGTTTTCCTATTATAGTTTAACTAAGCTAAGTATATGCCGAACGAATTTGCAACAAACAAGATAAATCTACTATAAAAGGTGAGCACAACTTTGCACATTTTATCATACCAACAAGTAAAAACAACCACCTGAGTCTGAAAGGTACTCAGACGAATTCAAACAAATTAGTTCAGCTTGAAAAATGAAGTCTCAAATTGTTCTGCTAGCTTTCCTTGTTATAGGTATAACAGTTTTGTCTATTGTGAGTTTTAACAGTCAATAAAAATATGTGCTAACCCTTTTCTTAAATCAAATCTAAGGCCAATGCTAGGACTGCTGTAACTCCTGCAACCGCCGCGACTGCCGCTACTGCTGCAACTGCTGCAACAGCCGCCACTGCCGCCACTGCTGCCACCGCCGCAACTGCCGCCACTGCCGCTACTGCTGCCACCGCCGCTACTGCTGCCACCGCCGCAACTGCCGCCACTGCCGCTACTGCTGCCACTGCAGCATAACTGTCAAGGGCCAGTAGTTGGTTTTGGTTTAAATGTTGCCAAAATAAGTTTTTTTCTACTTACAAAAAGTAACATTATATTGCAAACCTGAAATATTCTGTAAAATAATGTTCAAGGTATTTGCTTGCAGATGGTTTACATTTAAATTAACCCAAGACCAAAGTAAATTTATATTAACATTTGTCATTTTTTTCATGGACTTGAAATAAATTACTTACTTCCTTAGGATATGGCTCGGTTTGGTTAAAAGAGACAATTTTAGCCCAAAAGGGTCGTATTTACTACCCCTGGGTAATTTCAAACTGAACTGATATTCGAGAAAGAACTATATACAGAAGACAGCCCTACCCTTGGGATTACTATACGTTAAGGATAACCGAATCATTGTCCGTAGCTGCTGCTTTGTCCATCACTGTCTTAGCCTTAGTACATGGAAAATGCGCTTCAATTGGGCAGACCTCCGAGACAGATAAGCAACCGCTTCTCTTAACACATGGAATGCAGAGAAATTAACTCCGTACTTATCAAGAAGAGTAGCACAGCTTGATTATTACTTTATTTCCAAAACCGACTTCAAGGGTATCAGCATCTTCGTATTTTCAAAGGAAAACCATGTATTGTTAATTTTGGCACAAAACAACAGTTTTAACAATACCAGGTAAACAGATCATCCGTCTTAATTTCTCAGAACGCTATATTTTTGATGAAAAAAATGTCGGCCATTAAATTTTTATACGGAACCTCTGAGGTTCCAGATGCAACGTGCATGTATCATAATTATGTTATGCCATATGACACAGATATATCTATTCACTTGTTCAGAGGCTCACTGTCTAAAACAAATTATGAGTTACTTCGGGCCAATTCGGGCAAACTCCGCTTATGTTGTTCATAGAATATTATGAACAACAAGTTCATAGAACAACAAGTATCGTTTGCTTTAATAATGGTAATGATGATGTGCCTCGACTTTGAGGCCTGTATAGTAATATATGTAACTCTGCTGATTTCGTCCCGTTTCTAAGCGAGTGGGATTGATTTGATATTTCATTATTACCTAAGGAAACTACAGGTAACGCATTATCACGGGTGAAAGACTAAATGTCAATAAATTTGCTTTGTTTTCCTGTGCCAATTATCGTGGATTCTCGGGAAGCTGATTTTTGGAACAGAGCCTGATACTCAGAGGAAAACATTTATTGGGAGTCAAAGGTCACAACAAACAGTTTCTCGTTACTATCTCGGTAAATATAACTTTGCAAAAAAAAATCTCAAAATATATTTTAATTTTTATAGCAACCTTTATTGATATTTTTTCACCTAATGAAATGAAAGGCAAACCAATATGAGCCTTGGTTCGATATCGTTATGTTTTGATTGTTGGACGCCCGAGCTTTTGTTGCTGTTTGGACACCCGAGACGAAAGTGGAAGTGTGGTGCAGATGGTAGTACTTATGACCGACAATTGGAGGGTCCTGGGCTACGGTGAAAACAATTGATTGCTTGTCCAAATTCGACTACCTCACTAGTTTTCTTTTTACCTTAGCTTTCGATGCTTTGTAGCTGATTAGGAATGGCGCATAGAAGATTTGTGCGGTGGTTTTTGGCGTCAGGTTTTTAGTGTGTGTGATTAGTGTGTGTGCTTACTACGCCAGAGGTCTGGGTTCGAATCCTGCCATCGTCACCTGAAAAAAAAGACTTGTTCTTTTTCACGGTCCCCACCTCCGCGAGGGTTTGGCAAGCCCTCCGAGAGTATTAATTGTCTTGAAAAACTTCTCAAATTGCCTTTCGGATTCGGCTAAAAATTGTAAGTCCCCTTGTATGTAAAGAAATCAACACACCAGCATATATTGTTGAGAAGTTGGCCCTGGTTCACCTCGAGCTGTTGCGCCACTCTATTTATTTATATTTATACGATTTGTAGAGTAGGCAGAAAGGCTCTTTGTACATTTGACCGACTTTTAAGTAAACAAGCATTTATTAGTAGCAATAGCACGATACTTCACAATAGGTATAAACTGGTATAGATTCTAAATGATTTAGGATAAATCCTTTGTATCCTAAGTTACGACATAATCACGTATTATATACTAAAGGGAAAAGCTAAAAAAAACCCTTATGTAAATCCAAAAAAAAACCTAATATTGCTCCTATTCTAGAAGACAATTTTAAGAACTAGATTTAGGTAACTTTGAACTGAAGTTAAAGAGTTGGAGAAAAAATTGTAAAGTAAGTTTGAGTTGTTAACTACATAATTAGACATAAGTTTACTGTTTTGGAATTTGTTTAATTTTTTTTATTCTTATGTATGGATTTGGGTGTCCTGATTTCGATTAATCTATCAATAAAGGTCGGTCTCGATTAGTTTGGAAGTTATAGGAAAAAAGAGTTCAAAAAGAGTGCAACTTTTACATAAAAGTAGACAGGCGCCTGCCAGACAACTGGCACCTACCCCTAGCGGGGCGATAAAGTCGCATGAGCGGTTAAACTCTGCGAAAAAGAGAGTTGAAATCCTTCGAACCCGCGAAGAGGGTTACCCAAGAACTGTTGTCTCCAAAAGCAAATTTTCTTTACAAAGAAACTCTTCAAATTTCTGTTGCCTATTCTTAGGCAGATATTAAAGTCTAAGATGAGGTATTTTGTATGGAAAAATTGCAACTTTGAATAGCTACAACTTTTAAAATAAATGAAACCGAAAATTTCTAATAACATAATTCGTAATCAGGACACTCAAATACATATGAAAGCATAAAAATAACAAATAAGTTCCACAGGGACCTACGGTAAATACGGCAAACTTGTTGCCATAGTTGATATAATTGATGTTGGCCATATCATGAAGATTGTGATATAAAGGGTGATTTTTTAGCTGGTTTGGTTTTTGCAACACTGGTTTTGACAGCTGACGTGTGTTTAGTACCTTGTGTCACTGTCAAACAGTTTCAGTTTGGTTTGCAATTTAACCATGGATCGTCTTACAAATGAACAACGCTTGCAAATTATTGAATTTTACTATCAAAATTCGTGCTCGGTTCGAAATGTTCATCGCGCTGCTTTCATTTTATGGTCGGCATTCTCGGTGAACAGTTAATTTCACGTTTCGGGCCGGTCAATTGGCCGCCTAGATCGTGCGATTTGACACCATTAGATTATTTTTTGTGGGGGTATGTCAAGGCTAATGTCTATAGGGACAAGCCCGCTTCGATTGATGCACTGGAAGCCAACATCCATGCATTCATTCGTGAGATACCGGCCGATATGTGTGAAAGAGTATGCCAAAATTGGACTCAGCGAATGGGCTACCTGAGACGCAACCGCGGTCAACATTTGCATGAAATTATCTTTAAACATTAAATTGCAAGGTTCAAACTATCGATTCAAATAAATATTTCATTAATTTTTTCGAATTTTTTGTGTTTTTTTTTAAAAAAAGTTCTCAACCTTGATATATATGATATATATATGCCGTTGCACATATCACCTGATTGTGAAAAAATGCAATGGCAGTCAGAGCATCATCTACAGAGTCTTGTTTTAATATAGTACATACTAACAATTTTTGAATGCGTGTTTTGGCCTGATCAAAACATCCGAGAGCACTAGGTATGGATTGCTTGGAAAATAGTTTTTAATGTTATCAATTTATTTTGCTTGCAAAGGCAGGATGTCCGACGAATGAAGGGGTAAAGAATCCTAGCAGTTATGCTAATTTTGTTGATTGTGCTGCTTATATGCCTTTAGAAAGCTAGTCTCTTGTCTAGAATAACTCCAAGATATTCACATTCATTGGACTATTCCATGTCAGTGGAGCCGAAACTCAGCTTAGCATTTGCAAGAGTGGTTTACGTTTTGCAGCGCATGGATACGGATCAAGTGCATAGACAGGTATTTCTAGACAAATCTGGCAGCAGAGGTATTGGCTTCAATTACAATAGGGAGTTGGTAAAACCCTAGATTAGGTAAAGCGATTGGATTTGAAAAAATATTTTCATCGGTTAGAAAAGGTATCTAAAAGAGTTGCTTGGTATATACGAAGGATCAGGAGAGTGCAAGAGAGCAAGAATCTGTTTGATGTTACGATATCGTCAAGAATATTGTCCCAACATTTTGCCCTTTAATTCACCCCCAAGCCAGGTGCTTAGAGTTGAAGTTGCCTCCCAGCAGACATCTTTTTTGCCTTGTAAGTTTTAGTAAAGTCCCTTTTGAAATTTGTTAATCGTTTCGGTTTTTATTACCACCAGGGAAAAAGCAAGAAACAATTTCTAATTTTAAATGGTCGGCAAGTGTCACTTCAATACCTTTTGCTTCAATAACTTTAAGCCGAAATTATGGCAGCACTCTATGAGCTATGCTTTTGCTATAATAACAATTGCTATAACAACAATAGCAACCCCGCCCCCTCTAGTATGCAGTCTATCTAACCCGTACCATTAAAGATTTTGATGAGAAAACAGTTTTGTTATTTTTAAACCAAGTCTAAGGGCAACATCAATGTTACCTCTAATTCATTCTCGACAGAAAATTATAAAAAAAGTGCTTTCTAAAGAAAATTATGGCAAAAACGTAAAAATTGTTGTTTTTTATTTTTTCGCCCTTAAATGAACACTAAAAGTATAGCGCAAAAAATGATCGTTAATTCATTTTCCAAAGGATACGACAATGCAAGGCACATTAAAAACAGAAAATTTGACCAACCATGATTTGAAAGGAAATGGCGGCTAAAATATTTTAAATGAAATTTCAAATGTGAAAACGCGCAAAAAGGCAAAAAAGGCCCAAAGGCAAAAAAAGGCAAAAAACTAGATCCCATCCTTATTTTTAATCAACGATATATTCAACGAATGTGATATATTGAGCACAGTTCTAGAGCTTCTTTTGAAAATATTAAATTTATTAATAAATCAGTTTAGAAGTTAATTAGTTAAGTTAATATTAAATTTATTAATAAATTATTGACTCCCAACTTTTTATAGCTTTATATTTAATATTTTTTTTTCAGACTTCTTAAATTGTAGCCCAAGGTCCATGATACAAATGTAATTGTGCCACAAAAAGCTCAACAAATGGGAGAGCTGCTTGTTTCCATGAATCAGAATCGATTATAACACCGAGATAATTAAATTACGTGGGCACCCAATATAATCTTTAGAAATAAATAGCATAGCATTTGTATTCATAGCTTGAAGCCATGGCCTTTGTAATAGGAAAATCAATTTTTTCACCTTTTAAATGGGCGTTGATGTGAGAAAGTTATTATGGTTTCTAGATAAATTCACTTGGGTGAGGACCCAATTTTGGCCAATCGCCGCTAGACATCTGCCTTAAATATGAAAAATCATACCCACCCATTAATAAAACGTTTATAAAATAAATAAATAGAGTGGCGCAACAGCTCAAGGTGAACCAGGGCCAACTTCTCAACAATGTTTGCTGTGTGAGTTAATTTCTGTACATACAAGCCGCAAGTAACACAGAAGCTCTTGCTATGGCCACCGTTACATTTTCAGCACCGCATCAAAAAACCTTAGGTTCTTGAAGTTGGTTTTATTCAAGTAACGGGGCCCCTTACAAAACCCCTATAAGGACGATTTGACACTTTATAGAACTTAATTTTGGGGGCAAAAAGGGTTCTACTTCGGGCTCTTATAGAACTTATTTGACAGTCAATACTTTTATTAAAGAATATGAAGGTGCACATACTTTTATGGTGTTTACCTTTTACCGTCATGGTGTGGTTTTTCTTTAAGTTGGGTATACATACATTCCTATCTTATCAATTGAAAGTGTTGATGTTTTTGCACAAATAAATTCGTTCATAATAAATGGCGATGAAATGAAGGAGTAAAACAAGTGCATTTAATTAGCAGAAATCAAGGTGCGCTTCTAATTTCGTCGAATGATTTACTCAAATAGGACGAAAAGAAACAATGCTCTCATATTAAATATATATAGGGGATAGCATATATATTATTAAACATAGCATAAAATAAAGAGTGCAAGATTTTATGTAGAGCACATAGCACCATGTAGCACTTTTGATGTTCTGCGTTGCCTTTTAGAAACTGTGGGTTCTATGTGGCACTGTCTAGCTTCATATAGATCTATTATAAGGTTTTGTGTTTTCTGTCCAACATGGCGCTAGTTCATTAAGGGTTACCACCACTCTCTTTCCATTTATGATATACGTTGGTTTCTGTTCCCTATATTAAGTGGATTGAATGCACTCTTTATACCTTAAGAGTTTTAAACTCCAAGCAGAATACCTTTTAAATTTCTACCTTAAAAGGGGGCATGTTAGTGACCTGATAAAATACATGAACTGGTGGACCAAGAACTAGCTAGAACATAGAATAAACAGAAAAGTGAAAAATTACATCAATTTACAATTCTACGAGCATTATAATCATGGATGGCCCCAATATAAGCAACGATACGCTCTGTTAGATTTTTGATTAATGTTCATAGAAAAAGTAGCAAAAAAGCATGAATATTCTCTAGAAATCAAATTTTCATTCTATTAAAATATAAATTTCTTACATATATCTAAATGTTTGCTTAAAATGTTCTCACAACAATTTCTGTCAATTATATTGTTTTCTATCATATAACATCTGGTGACCCCCAAGTGTTATATAATAGTGCAAAGTAGTACTTTGGATGTGTCAAACCTATAGTGTCAGAAAACAGGAGTTCCAGAGTGTGCTACTTGGGAGAAGACCTACAATTTTTTGCCGAATCCGAACGGCACCTTGACAAGTTTTTCAAGACATATGATACTCTTGGATGCTTGTCAGACCCTCGCGGAGGTGGGGACCGTGAAAAAGAACAAGTCTTTTTGCTTTTTTAAAAACGCTTGCTTTTTTTAAATTATACAAAAACCTTAGGTTTGTATTGATGTTTGTACATCTGAACTATATTATCACCGTAGCCATTGGTATGCTTTGGGGGAAGACAGTAGAGCGACCAACAAGCGATTCGACATTATGATCATATTCTTTTAAGTATGTATAGTTATTGTATGAAATATCATGATTTGAGCCCCGATACCCTCTCTTCTACGCTTTAAGATTGGCACGACGCAATGGTTGCAGAGCAATATTTGCACCATTTAGAGACGTTTGAACGCGCTTATTATTATATATGACAAAATGTGCAAAAATCCAGAACTTTCGATAAATGACTGCAAGTACAGCCGTCTCAATTACGTACCCCCCGACGAACTTATGCCACTCACAATTCATTCTAACCGACTCGAGATACTAACGACACGGTGGCGTATGCGTAATATTTTTCTTTGGGTTTCGGTGGCGTATACAAAACATTTGTGTTTCCATGCATGAATGCCTATGCTTATTGAGTCTTTCCCATTCCTGTTAAAAGTTGAAATATTCGAAATTATAGCAAAGATTGGTGCATACTTGCCTCGAAAGACAGCGCTGCGCTGTTCCACAGTCTGCTAGAACTATGCAAATTTATCTTAACTGACAATATTTTAGCTCCCAATGACCCAATATCATATATTAAAAAATATTAAATTAAATTTTATAGCCTTTTCTTGTTGTCTTTTTCAAAATGCATCACAAAATTTTTAAAGTGATAGGTTTTTGGTGCCGCTCATGAAGAAGCTTTTCACAATTTGGTCAGCTAAATAATTTAAATTAATCTCGTCGCGAGGTGGTCCCAAACACCACCTAGTGTCATATAAATTGCAAAACTCTACTGAAAATCCATTATAATAGCCACTAATGAGACCATAAGAGTAATTGATGACGGGTCTCTTTCTAACTCCGGAGGCATGTACGGTGAAGCAACTTAAACTAATTAGATTTTGCCGTTAGGGCTACGGCATAATATTGTTTTCGTTTTACAAAATTGTCGTTATGCTTTAAATAGTCGGTTAAGAGGTTGTCATAGAGATTAAAGCTTTCGTTTACCAACAAACGGTAATAAAAGTAAAATTAAACAAAATTTATGTGGTTAGTTTAATTTTATAAGCTCGAGACTGGTAATCAGTGTATTTGATTATGACGCTGACCAGTTACTCCTTTGGAGGAAATATTAAACCGACTGTAAGGGCATAAGTGGTTTACGGTTTCGAGTAAAGTAAATTGATTTTGTTATATTAAAGTTCCAGATTCTAAGTGTGTTTTTAGAGTAGAGTTGAAAACGGGTGCAAAGCATCTTCGTCTCTACGTATCTCTTCGTATCTACGCTGCCCAGCATTGTGAACCATGTGTAAGCGAATGAGGCACAACTGCGGTGTAGAGCTTTCCTTTCAGCTTAGGGAGCATTTTTCGGTCACAGAAGATGGCGGAGTTTTCTCGCTATTAGAACTCGCTCTTAGAAAAAAGCCTAACGAAAACTGTAAAAGATTGAAAATAGTTGTTTTACGGATCTGAAATTTCAAAAATTATATTTAAGGTCCAAAGGACCTTAAGGTAATAATTTTAAATAAATAACGGGCGTCGTCTATCTTCTAAAATCTTATACACAGCTATTGACGATTGTGGGGTTACCCCTGGCGGTCAATTTTGGAATATGTAAAGACCTATACACGTCACCGCCCGACTGTTGTTGACATCCCATTTGTCAAACAAGTATGAAAATTATTTGTTTAGGAACGATATTTTTCTCCTAATTTACTTTTTGTGAAAGGACAAGCTATTTTATTCTCAAATCAGATTGATAATTCTTACGGAAAACCCCGAATTCTTGAATCCAAGGCAGGTCAACTTCTTAACCTCGAGATCTGTTTTGACAGCTATAAATATGTCTTATTTATATGTCTCGAAATCTGTGTTGACAGCTATAAATGTCTCCACATATTTCAAATTTAATAATCAGATTTTGCATTCTGACTTTTCCAATCGTCAATAGCAAATTGCGAATATTCAAAAACTTTGAATATGTGACTCAAAAACGTTAAAACATTTTCGATAACTATTTTTTAAGGTTAATTTATTTTTTAAGTTAATTCCATCAAAAACATTTCAAAATTGCCGTTTAAAACTTCAAGTTTTTAAGTCTATTTACACAAACGAAATAAAAAACAGGATGCTTCGGATAAGTTTGAATAAATTCCAACTGACATCTTGAATCTAAAGGAGGAATGGAAGCTATCGGCAGTCATTCATTGCCTCTGCAAGAAATGAAGCGGCTTGGTGTGGCGGCTGATGGTGAGAAAAGAACTGCTTGATTTAAGACTCCCGGAGTTCAAGAAACCATCAGATAGAAGAAGAGAGCCTAAATTGCGTAGATCCAATGTAGAAACTCAACTTCTCGAGCCCGGTACACAGAAGCGCAAAGAACTTGCAATCTGGCAGTTAGAACAGCCCAGGAAGATGCATGGTAAAAGTTCGGCGAGAGGTTGGAGCATGATTGCAGATCTGCAAACAAGACATTTTAGCAGACTATTCGCCTGCCAACTAGAAGGAAGTTGAATATTGTTCAAGGGGTAAAATCCAAGGACGGTACACTTCTTTGAAATAAGTGCGGTGTCTTGCGCAGATGGAGGGAGTACTTTTCAGAGTTGCTCAACCCCAAAACAGGGCACTGATAATGGTATTCCCACTGCTGACGAGATGAGGGCGGAGAATAGTTTTACACTAGATTAAGTCACTACCGTGACTAGATTAAGTCACTACCGTGACTAGATTAAGTCACTACCGTGACTAAATCGCTTAAGGTGGGTAAGTCTGCTGGAGTTGATGAGATCCGGCCAAAAGTGCGCAAGGTAATAGGTGAAGAACGCTTTAAATGGCTAACACGTGTCATTAAGGTGGCCTCGGAAAGCGGGAAAGCACCTAGCGATTGGCAAACAGGAGTTATGGTGCCCATTTTCAAAAAAAGGGAACAGGAGAGAGTGCTCCATCTATAGGGGCATATCCCTTTTAAGTCTTTCGGGAAAGAATTCGCGAGGGTGCTGGAAACGCGTTCCACAGCTGTAATCGAGCCTTTGTTTAGGGGAAGAACAGTGCGGCTACCGGCCTGGCAGAGGCACAACCGTCCTATTTTTACTCTTAAGGTTATCCTTGAGTAGGCCTGTCTTACTATGTGTGTTTTGTTGATCTGGGAAAGACTTATGACCGAGTCCCTCGGGATACACTATGGTGAGTTTTGTATGACTATGCGCTGAGTGAACCTCTTCTAAGAGCCATCCAGTCTTTGTATGGAAACTGCAAAAGCTCTGTGCGGATAAATGGCGTCGAATCCCGTCCTTTTGCGTTGGACTTCACCAGGGCTGTGTTCTGTCGCCGCTCCTTTTCATAGTATATATGGACGGGATGGTGAAACGCTGTCTTGGTGAGCAATGTTTCGAATTGGCTGGCATCAGGATGAGCCATCTGCTTTTCGCAAATGATTTGGCCATCCTTGCATCATCCAAGGAGGAACTTTGGGGAGCACTGGATAAATTCACAGCCGTTTGTGGTGATGCTGGTATCAAAGTAAACGCGAACAAATCGGATGTGACGGTTGTTTCCCGAACTCCTGTGCAGTGTACCCTGCACATAAATGGAGTTCCATTCAAACAGTTGGAGAAGTTTAAGTATCTTGGGGTCTTTTTCACGAAATATGGGAGGCGAGTGATATTTAGTTGTCCTGTAGGATTGGCCAAACGGGAGCAATAGTAAAGCAACTGCGCCAGCCGGTCATCAGAAAGGCTGAGCTTAGAGTGAAAGCAAAGATCTCAGTTTTTAATTCAGTACTCGTTCCAACCCTCATCTATGGTCATGAAATTTGGGTAAAGAATTATATCGCGGGTACCCACAAGCAGCCGAAATAAGATTTCTGAGGTGCGTTGCTGGTGTTACTCTTAGGGATAGAGGCGAGCGCGTTGCCCGCCTGGTAGGCCATTAAACAGGTGGTGGGATCAGGTAGAGAACATCTCCGAGACCCGTCTGGGGAACGCGCCTGAGTCTCTTGAGTTGGTGGCGGAGGATCGAGATTGATATGGAAGGACCATTAAGCCGCTCTAGCTCCGCGACACTTGTGGAGGATAAGCGGCATAATAGCAAATGATGATTGCTGAATTTCCATCCTCTACAGGTGTAAAGCAAGGCTGTGTTCTTAGCACACTGTTATGCATTTTGTTTATTAACGAATTAGTTGAGACTATGCAAAAATTTAGAGGTCTTGGAATCGGACATATAAGTATCCACATCCTTCTCTACGCAGACGACGAGTCATACACACTTAAAAACCAAGCTTCAGAAAGGTTTAACCAGCATGTGGCATAGTTTTCTTACAAAAAACAGCATCCCGCACGAAGAAAAATTTAAAGTGTTTAGAGCAACTTCTTTGGCAGTCATGTTCTGCGCAGCGCAAGTTTGGGGGTACGAGAGCTATGAAGACGTTGAAAAGCTCCTCAAGTACTACCTGAAGCGTTATTTCAAGCTTCCGTTATCAACTCCAAGCTACATGTTGTACATAGGTTTTTTACCTCTACACTGGCTTTTCACCTCTCTATGTGGAAACCTTTAAAATACATATCAACTACATTGTAAAAACTCTCAATATGCATCCAGAGAGGCTCCCCAACAGATTTTCGCGTTATCTGTTAAACAATGGCTACTCTTGGGCAGCTAAATGGAAGGAGCTTTACCAGAGGTTACAGCCAGATAATGACTTTCCGAACATATAAACAGAAGAACTTAAGAGCGTCATTAACTTTCTAATTTTGTAATTATTCTCTTTTAAAAGTTCTTAATTTGAATCTTGAGCACCATAATGTCAACCTGGCGGACGGTTATTAAACCATGTCACAATTTAGACTAAGCTACAAATTAATGTCAAATTGAAGTTAAATAAATAGTCTAAATTTAAAACCTAGAAAATGATGATGATGATGACAGGCTGTTAAATATATCCAGAAATAATTTTAATAAAAACATAGAATATTTAAAGCCTTCGATATTCAAAAATTCGCATTCGCAAATCAACCGTCCGCCCCACATCTTGATGGTGAATAGTCCTCAAGTATTTTTCCCTCATCTTTTCTCTTTAAAGAAAAGTGGCTTTTCTGAATCTTATTGATTAATTTTCGCTGTTCGTAATTTTATTGATTGCCTTGCTCCGCTTTTAAATACAACAATAAAAAAGAAAGAAATCGTATCGTTTTGGTTTGAGATCGATTAAAAGAGTGATGTTGTTTCGACTCCTCCTTAGAGAATTAGTAAAAAAAAACTTTTAAGACATGCCTAAATCTAAATCAGAATTGCAGTCCCAAGAGTGTTTCAAACCGCAATACATTAGAGTTCATGCTGCTTAACTAAGTAATCTCCGCAAAATCCCACTTTTAACTTCTCGGGAATTTTCGCCAACCAAGTCGCAACTGATAAATCGAAAAGTTTACGCGAAGAAAACTTTGGATAAACACTTAAACGAACAAGATACTGTTGTGTGAATGTTACAACTTTTTACTCACGATAAGGTGATACGTTTATCTTATTCGCAAGCTACTGGCCTGTGGATGTTGGAAACTTTTCATCCTTCCTACAATTTTTTTGTTTTGGTATGTTCTTCAAGAATGGAATTCCCGAAGGGGTGCAAAAACGTATAAAAATGTGTTGTATCCTTAAATAATTAAAATTTTTTTCAATAAACTTCCCCGAATGCTAGTAAATTCATTATTCGACAATTTGACACCTATCTGCGGTATTTGCATAATTAAGTTCTTAAGCAGTCTAGACGTAAGGATTACAGCCATCAAGAGGATCTCATTTCGCACTTTGAATGGACCAACAAGGGTTCAAAATATTAACAGACAAAACGAATAGTGAAGTTTTAAAACAAAATTTCCCATTCAGGGACAAAGAATCTTCTTGGAAATTCGAAAGTTATTTCTATGCAAATTAAACTAAACGGTTTCTCATGAGCTAGAAAGCGCCACTGCTCATCGTTTCGGATGAATCGAATCCTTATACAATGCTCTTAAAAAAGACATTTAGGATTTTATTTGTAATGGATCAAACTCTTAGAAAAAAAAAATTAAATAAATTCTCATCAAGATGGGCAATCTGCAAAGATATCTCCCATGCACTCTTATTATGGGCTGATTTATAAAAAGCCAGAGCACCTCCCGATAAGTTGTAGAACTGTCCTTTTCTTTTTTGAATGAACTGCAACAATATTCAACAAGTTTGCGTTCTCGTCCCCCACCCCAATAATCATCCTCAAATATTAAAGGAAAAGGAAGAATGCATTTAGGAGTCCCAATAATGTACTTTTATAGCTGTTTGTCATTATATGAATTTTCATCTTTACAAAAAAAAATGTCTCCTCAGTTTTAAGTTTTTCTTTGAGAAAAATATGTTGGACCATCGAAACGGTGCTCCTGTTTTAGTACTGTTAATCACTCACCCAACTAGAGTTATTGTAGAATAAAGACTTTAAATATTATGAAGCAAATAAACCTGAAAAAGGGTCATCGCAGGTCAATAGAACAAAAAAGAACTCTGAAAACGCACCATTTACCCACCACTTTGTTTGCGTCCTTTTTCACACTTGATGTCATTGACAAGAATAGTCAAGTCTGATAAAAAAAGGTTCAGCAAAAAAAAAAAAATGCAAATGACGTACTTTGGTCGAGAGAGAGAAAGAGCAAACTCTATAAATAGTATCAATGCATCCATACCTTTTTTCGTATTTTCGGTCTTCAAAATAAATTAATTAATATTTCGCATATCCATGAATGCCCTTTAAATATTTATTTCTAATTTATATGTACACTCTGATAGCAAATAGAATTTCTTTGTATAGAAATTTACATAGCAGAATTTACGCACAGATTATATAGTATAGAAAAGCATATGTTTTATTTCAGCATCATTATCCTATGACCTTTATCTTTTTATCATCTGTTATCGCCTTTAAATTTGTAGCGCATGAATTTTTAGTCCTACATGGATTGAATAAAAACTTGACGAGGGATGAGCGTGTTATCTTAACATTTTCTGATTTGTAAAGTTTGTCGGTACAAAATCTAGCTCCTAAACTAACCAAGTTCAGCCTTTAACAATGCAAGACGATAGACAGTTTTCTTTCCTGAAGTCTACAGTAAAATGTTTCTATATAAAAACGTAAAGAAAATTTAATGGCTTAATAAAAGTGCGTTAGTAGTTCTTTTTTAATTTAGTATTAAAAAATTGTTCGCCCTAAATTAATGGTAACCTAATCGACTATGGCCCCACATGGCTAGGTATCAGGGACCAGAGACTTTAAAATATTTGTTTTTCTTATACTATACCTTAAGTACCTAACAGAGATCTGCAATGGTACACCGCGATAATTCGCACACTGCATGTACACTCAATTTTTTTCTACGACTATAGCACATAGATCTCTTGCAAAACATCGTAGATGACGTCTTTAATGTAGATGACGTCTTCTATAGTATAGATGACGCCTATAGTATAGATAGACTTCTAAATTCGCAACCTTATTTACCATGTAACACCAAGTTTAAAAGTTTTTTGGCCTAAATTCATGTACTGTATACCAATTTTTGTATTAGCCACGCCCCCAAAAATAGGTTTGGGCTAAAAATGAAAATCAATTTATTCTAGTTTCGTTAAAATCATGAGAGGATTCTTAAAAGACGAAAATTATTGCTCCAAAAAAAGTTTTTTTTCCCTAAATGCCCCCTTAAAGTGCGAGGGGCTCAATACTTCAATACTCAATATGTGACAAATATAGCAATTAGTTAAATCTCTAATATTTGTGATATAGTTTTTTTCGATTTAGAATGAACTTTCCGAGAGATCAGCTTTTTAAAATTTTAACATCTTAAAAGTGCGTATGGTCGATGGTATGGGCGGTCCAATTTTAGTCTGATAAAAGGCTTCTGGTCATTGTTCTGGACCAAAATTTGAGTTCCTACGCCTAGACTAACCCGACCAAAAGGCAGTTTAAAACAAAATTTGAAATAGAGGTTGTCTTACATTGAAGTCAATTGTAGGCGTGGGTGTTGGCCGATTTTACCAATTTTCATACTTGGTCTGTACAAAATGAGAACTAAAGTACTCCCCAAGTTTTAGTTTTCTAGCTTTATTCTAAAGACCTAAAAGCTTAAAAGATACGGACAGACGGACGGACTGACATGACTTTATCAATTCACCTGTCGGGCTCGATCATGTCTCTAAAAGGTCTTAAGGGTTTTATTTTTAGTGTTACTATTTTTTTGTGTTACAACTATGAATTAAAATTAATATTATCCTTGGTCGGGCAAAAAACACAAGATAAGAAGTACGACTCATTATTCACAGAAACGTGCAAAGCCACTGCCATTTGAAACAGAAAAATCATTCAAAGAAGTTCATTCCATTCATCAGAGTTGATACGGGGTCAACTCACTAAATTTGGCGAGTTGGCCGAGATTAATCCCGGATGTGATTTAACTCAAAAGCTCATTTCTGGAGTTATTCTCAATGTCGGATGATCTAACGGATGATCATTTGCAGTGTTTGCGGTGATTCAAATGCAGTAGAGGTGTGTTGAACAAGCGGTTGTACAGAAAACAATGACTCAAACTCATAACACTCGCGTTTAAAAGTCTTTATTATGCTGAGTATGGTAAGCACACTGATCCCTCAGTTGCGATGAGCGTAACACTTCCACTGCTTTTTTTGTGAGTAGATTTTAAGTCGCAAAATTGTGATCGCATGCCAGTCTCTGGTACCTAAGAAGGTTCAAATTGAAGTGGAAAACAGACATAGTGCAAGCGGCACCTTTTCTTTCCTTTTCAACTCAATTTTTTAATTTTATAAAAAAAAAAATAAATAAATAGAGTGGCGCAACAGCTCGAGGTGAATCAGGGCCAACTTCTCAACAATGTATGCTGTGTGCGTCGCTTTCTTCACATACAAGGGGACCTACAATTTTTCGCCGAATCCGAACGGCACTTTGAGAAGTTTTTCAAGACAATTGAGACTCTCGGAGGGCTTGTCAGACCCTCGCGGAGGTGGGGACCGTGAAAAAGAACGAGTCTTTTTGTTTCAGGTGACGATGGTAGGATTCGAACCCAGACCTCCGGCGTAGTAAGCACACACACTAACCACTACGCCACGGCGTCCCACCAATTTATAATTTTGTCGGTATCGAACTCTTAAAATGCTTTCCCAATAGGGATTAATGTCATGTAGTGAGGTTTTAATTTCATTCCATAATTGAAATGCATTTATACAAAAGGACGCCTAAGGAGGCTTAAAAATTAATCAGCAAACGTACGGTTTAAAGTTTACACCACGCACTTACACCATGGGACTTGAACATTGATGAGCCAGCGAATTGATGAACGTTCATGAACGAAAACCGACCCCCTGGAACTAGGTAGGTGAACAGTTTCCCACGGGCAAGTGTATAACGCAAGAACACTCGCAATGGGCTTTTGGCAAAGTCAGCAGATGTACATACGTTTAGCACACGAAAAAGTTATTACAATTTTGAATCGAAAGGTTGTCTTAGAATTATTGTAAGTCGAACGGTTGGGTCGGGCCTCTGGGCCCGTTTTTTTGTGATCCTCCGCAAAGGACTCTTCAACTTTAACAGGGGGATAAACATTTTTGTTTCATATTGAAAGAAACATCATCTTCAAAGCCCGCCGAATGAAATTTAAATTTAAAACGCATCAAATTTTAACTTGACTACATTGCGAAGCTGGATTAATAATCAAGCTTTGGCTTTGCCTCAACCTTAAGGTTAGGGAGTCAAGGCTAATTTGCCAGCTTTTAAAGTTCCGAGAATGAATCATTAGGATACGAAACATACAATGAATCGGCTTTGTCCCTAGAGCTGAGTTTAAGGGCGTAAAAGCAGCCGAGCATGACTCGTGATGTCATATATAAGGAATTGATAAAATACTTTCATTGCGTGTCTCTCAATAGATAATGGACGCAACATACTTTTTTTGCAGGTGGTCGGAGTTCAAAGGCCCGAGAGCTGCTTCTGAAACAATTTTTAATCTTGCACCTTTACACGAACACATGTCAATCTATACACAAGCTCAAACTTGGAGTAGCAAATGCAAAAAAAACGTCTTATGCCCTTAGAAATAAATAAACCATCAAAAAAGCAAGATTTTTTCATTCTATATTGATGATTTAAAAGTTATCCATGATGATGAACGATAATAAAAGTTCATAGAACATAATTCATAAAGAGTTTTCCAAATTTATAAAATTATGTGCTGATAAAAGAAACCATAAGACGAGATGGAAATGATATTTACTTTCAAAACATCCATATCTATATAAAAACAACATCTATTGCTCTGCTTTACCATTTGTTGGCATCTCACGGAAAGCAAACAGAATTAAGTACAAAAACTGATTGAAACGAAATTCAGATCATAACTTAACAATGCTGAAATCAGCTCTTCCAGCTGCTTGACGAACAAGACGTGTGCAGAATACTAAAGTACAAGGTGTTTGAGGAACAACACATTGTGCTCCGCCTCAAGTGGACATGTGGTATGACTTTAATTCTTTGGACAGTAGGGAAAATATATATCTTTTCATGTTATATTATGTTTGGTGTCTAGCTTCCTTGATGCTGCGAACAAAGAAAATGTCAACGGGGAAGTGTTTTTGCTCTTTTTGCTAGCGCTTGCATGTTCCATTTGTTGCACAAATGTTCACTCAAAAAATGATTAGCATTTGAAAGTTTTGAAACAACTTTCCTTTCATGCTTCATTTTTTCGCTAACCTATTAGTCGACAACCACAAATTAAAGAAACAATGTGCCCCGAATTTTGAAGGATACATACAACAATTGCAACAATTTACAATTCTTCAAATATTATAATAATGGCTAGTCCTAAGATCATTTCAAACGCTGCCAGGGGAACATCGTCAGGAACCTTTATACTATAATGATGGTTCAAATACTTGTTCTCTTGGGAAAACTACGGTTTCCCAAGAGAACAAGTATTTGAAAAATAAATAAAAGCAACAAACAGTATCAAAACACACAAGTGTGGCTACCAATACTGCTACCGACTGCAAACTTAAGAAACAAGGAAAACGATGAAGAAAGCATTTTATAAAAAATTATAATACCACTGCAGCTTTTCGGTCTTTGATTCATTTCTCTCTCTTCGAAACTCAAGTCGGAGTATTTGTCCAATCAGTGAGAAGAAGGAGAATACAAAAGGAGGTGAAATAGCCTATACGATGGTATTTCAAGTACATTAATTAAAAAGTCAACCGAACGTATCATTGCTTATATTGGGGAGCGGCCACTATGGCTATAGATCAAAGACTAAAAATGAATATGTAGATATTTTTCAAATTATACATGAAGTTATTAGAATTTCTATAAGAAAATTTGCCGTGCATTTCGAATAAGAAACAAAAAATAATTTTTTACTAAATGACCAAATTTTTATTTTACCAAAATTTATTATTGATAATAAAAAAAATTTATAAACCAATTTACTGGCCCATTTGACTACAACCTTTAGGCTCTGACAATGTTCTTGGGAAGAAGCCCCAGCTTGATTGAGGTCATTAGATGAAAACAGGTTAAAGAACGAAATAAGCTCAACTCGAATTGGTTTAAGTCAAGATTTCTTTGGCCACTAATGCCTTGTTCGGCTACTTTTGAATATAATTCACGGTATTTTTTTCGCCAGTGTCTAAGTATGATTACGACAGATGAAGTGTAGGTAACAGATGACACTGATTTGAAAGTAAAATCACTAAGGGTCTGATGATGAAGTTCTTAATATAACTTTAATAATAATTTTAATAGAACTAAAAAAAAAATTTTTATTTTAAATTGACCCCTTAAAGAGGGCGTGGCCAAAAATACTGTACAAAATCTAGAACTGAGTCTAGTTTACTAAATATGCTTCTTTTGATTTATTGTTCTTTTTCATTTAAGATTATATATATATAGAGTGGCGCAACAGCTCGAGGTGAACCAGGGCCAACTTCTCAACAATGTATGCTGTGTGTGTTGATTTCTTCACATACAAGGGGACCTACAATTTTTGCCGAGTCCGAACGGCACTTTGAGAAGTTTTTTCAAGACAGTTGATACTTTCGGAGGGCTTGTCAAACCCTTGCGGAGGTGGGGGCCGTGAAAAAGAACAAGTCTCTTTTTTTCAGGTGACGATGGCAGGAATCGAACGCAGACCTCCGGCGTAGTAAGCAGACACACTAACCACTACGCTACGGCACCCCACATTTAAGATTGTATATAAGATTAAAATAACTTTTATTTAGTATAATATATTAGAGTGTTTCTCTACAATATCTATGATTAGGTTAGGTTAGGTTAGGTTGATGGATGCCCTTTTGACAATAGTCACGGCTTCACTTAGACCAGCAGTTGGGTCCATTGTGTCCATTGGGAACCTTCTTAATACCTGGAACGAAAACAGAAATAGACCGCTGTTAGAAGCTCAGAGTTCCGCCCTCTTGGACCCATCCGGATTTGTATACAAATCTTAGGAGGTCCTTTAGATCTACATTATTTAGATCTTCGAGCTCGTTGAAGAAGTAGCTGCCGAGGATACTACGCCTGATGCTGTTTAGGGCTGGGCATTCGCAGAGCAGATGACGAACAGATTCAATTTCTTCAACGTCCCTGCAGCTTCTGCAGTAATCGTTATGCGGTATGCCTAGCCGCTCAGCGTGTAGACCCACAGCGCAGTGCCCCGTGAGGATTCCCGTGAGTACTCGGA
The DNA here is from genome assembly GCA_947623515.1 of Neoascia interrupta. Classification (NCBI taxonomy): domain Eukaryota; kingdom Metazoa; phylum Arthropoda; class Insecta; order Diptera; family Syrphidae; genus Neoascia; species Neoascia interrupta. The sequence goes on along the minus strand of OX392462.1, from coordinate 57,731,128 downwards.
TGTTCCTGCGGGCTAGTCCGATCAAAAATAGTGATCTCTTTTTGTTTACCGCTGGCCATAGCTCCCTTGTGTGTCTGCACGTATCAAGTTCTGTCCAACGTAGATTGGTTCTACTCAAGGATTCAGTTTCTAACCTACGTGCTATCGAACTCAGCGGGACTCTTATGGATTTGAGGGCTAGAGATGCATTCATTCCAGACCCAAATCTCGCAAGCTTGTCCGCTTCTTCGTTTCCCATATTTATGATTACAAGTCTCTTAAAATTTTGGCCTCAGGCGGTCTACAAGATTGAAAAAAAAGAATTTTAAAGCTAGTATAAATTCATGGAAGTAAGTAAGTTTTAAAACAAAATGTTAAATTACAGGACATAGTAAAAAGTGACAAAAAATCTACATGTTTTTTTTGTACAACATGTCCCATCCATATGCACCGTTAAGAATACTTATCGCTAGATCTTTCTCCAATGCACAAGCGCCAAAAAATCTTACACGAAATTCTCTTAGTACAGGACATACTGCGATGAAATGTAATAAACGTCTTCTCTCACTATAAGCTTGCAGATAACTGAGAGAATTGGAAGGTCGGGACGGTGAGGCATATAGTATAGGTTAATCAATTCTCCCCTTAATTTAAATATGGTCCTAATCATCTCGGTTGGGATCGAATTCAAAACATAAGTTGCATCCTGCAGATTATAATTTAGACCCATATAGTAAGTCCTGTAGATTGACTGCTGTGTGTCTTTTGGTATGATATCTTTGCAATTTCTTTAAGCAGAGTGTTAAATTTCGTCCTAACGGATAGGTCTCAAACTCTTATTTAAGCCACATCTTGACGATAGTCTTTCCCACTCACGCGCAAAGCTTACTTTAGCTGAAAGAACCCTTTGATCTGTGACAAGTCAAAGGTATCCTTTCTCTATCCATTGACAAAATCTTTACGACATAATCGAAGTGAAATTTCAACGTGCCCAGAAAAAGAGGGGGTATCCCATACTCCAGGTGCAGCATATAATTTGGAGTGTTATAGTCGGCAGCTGAAAAATTATTTTTATAAAAAAAGCGTAGACATTTTTCGACTTCTTCAAAAGCTTGATAGCTCCAAACTTGAGCTCCTTATAAGGGAATTGATTTTGCAGTTGCACTGAAAACTTTTTGTTTCGAGCTATGACTTACGGTCTTGCTTTTCATACAGCGATCCCAGACAGAGCAAATCGCATGTTTAGCTTCCGATAGTTTTAGCGTTAAATGTTTTTTCACGTCCGAATTAGCAGCAATAAGAACTTCTAATATTTGTATTCACGTACGATTTCGATGGCGTCTCCCTCGTACTTCCACTTTTCGTTCCTACAATACCTTCCATTTCTGAAAATCAGCATTTTCGATTTTTGAAGATTTACAAAGAGATTCCAGGTTTTGCAGTAAGCGCCGAGTCGGTTTATCATTATCGGCATAACTTCCACAGAGTCTGCCAGAAAATCTATGTCATTTGCGTACTTAAGTCCAGGAATTCTTTTTGTTCCTTTATTGTATTGTCTTAGTACCACCTCTTACACTGTCCATTATGTCATTTATAAAGATAACCAGTGAGTGGGCGTGTTTTTGGGTGGATTTCAAAAATGTTTACACTTGTACTGCCTCGCATGACGTGGCCTTAAATAAAAAGTAACGCACTGAGAATACATCCCTGTTTTGCCCCCATCGTTGTGTTGAATTCTTCTTATATGCACTCGCCATCCGAAACAGAGGCTACGTTTTCTGAGTACATAGCTCTTAAGACGTTTAGTAACTTTTCCTAAATCCAGCAAGGATTTTTTCTTCTGAGTATATTAAGCGTAATTTGGACGTAATTTGGATGGCCTTGTGCAAAGCACCAAACAGCTGATGCACTCAAAACGAGATTCATCTGGGGGAATATTATGGATTTCTTAAAACTTTTGGGCACATCGGCTATTTCAAAAATGCGGTTGAACTCAGCAATAAGGGCATTTAAGAATTCTTTTCTTTCTTCTCTTTTTCAATTAAGGCCAGTCGATTAGGCCCGAGGCCAGTCAAAATCCACATTTTTCTGGAAAATTCAAGGTTTTTCTTTAGTTCTGTCATAAAAAGTGGACGTGGCCAAAACCCTTTGTGAACAAAATCTAGAGTCGGGTATTTGCTACAAAATATATTGAGTATATTTTCTTTTTCTATTTGCAACAAAAAAGTTGAATAAAATGCATTTGAAAAATTATACTTTTAATCAATGAAACGCCTACTAGGGAAGGTGTCACGATTTTTGAGCAGTTCGGCCATAAATGGAAAAAGGACTTCTTATGGAATTGCAGGGTGGAATTGGAACTATTTGGCAAAAAATATAAAAATGGTAGACATTTTCATGGTTTTTAAGGTGAAGCCATGTGCCATGTGTCATGGGGAGCAGCAAAATTGAAAATCAAATTCAGCAATCCGAAAAACAAATAAAACGAGCGAAAAAGGACTCCTGTATTTTTTTCCTCAAACTGCCACACTCGGAAACGATTCGACTGGATTTTTGGCGTATATTTCAATTTTTTGAGAATGAAAATTAAAAAAATAATTTCATAGCTTTTCATGTTTTGTTTACCCACTGTCGGTTGCTTGTGCGGAATTTGTAAGCAACGACAAAGGCCAGTGGTGGAAAAAGGGAGCAATTTTATTACCTAAGAATTAAATGTTTATGGTTCTAATTTTAACTTTAAGACGAAATTTGATTTGGGTGGCCGGAATTTTTTGTTTTTTAATAAAAAAAATTTATTTAGCAACAGGCATTCAGATAAGCCCAAATTGGTGCTCTCGAGTACACCAAGTTGCAAGTCCAGGGCAAAGTCGCTTACAGAAAGATGTTTTGCAAAATAAATTAAGAAAATTAATTAATTAAAAAGCTAACTGAACGTATCGTTGTTTTTATTGGGGAGCGGCCCCTATGGCAAAGCCATACAAAATTAAATTTTATATTGAAAAGGTAGAAATTACAACGATTTGCAATTCTACAACATTCGTTAAATAAGTATTTAAATAAATTATTTAATAAATGTAAGTAATCATGTGGGCTTGAAAACCTAAGTAATTTTTAAATCAAATTTTATGCAGTAGGACTAAACTTATAAATGCATCCATCTGATTCTAATCCCTTCGACATTAAAATGTTCGAAAAGTCAAAGGTCACTATAAATTGAATTGGAATTTTGCAGACATCGTTTTCGTCCAACCCTTACACCTACCTTATACTAAAACACTCTAAAAGTTTCAAGTAAATCATTATAGCCTTGGAGTTTCCTAAGTTTCTTGAAGGCTGTCGCGTGCATTATTCCGCACTAACTCATGATACTTTGTTTTACAGAACTTTGGTGACACCACAAATTGGATCAAGTGCGCTTTCTTCTCCTGGTACCAGCCAGCAGCCTTCCTGTACACTCTCCATTCGAATAATAAATGAATGTTTCTATATGAAATCACGACACCACCATTATTTGCTAACTTCTACTTGGTTAAACACAATCACAACATTTGACTGGAGCAACTGCAATAATGGAGAAATAATTCATGACAAAGTCTTTCCGGTCCACACAAAAGATATAATTTTACGCCGCTACCCCATGACATAGTGTTTGTGAGTTATGTATTTTCAATGCTTTAGGACAACGCAAGTCCCCGAAAACGTTGCACACACAGCCATGCACTGTGGGGATTATTGTAACCAAAAGAGCGGAACAAAATTTTGGCTCCACAAATGCGGAAAACTGTTGGTAATTTATCCAACCATTGCACATCCGTTGCTGTGAATGTCGGCCGCCTGGCTCTATGTGCGGAACCTGCTTACGGATGTAGCTTCTGGTGTTGGGTTGTTAGGAATATAGCAGACACAACTACTGCGTCTGAATGTATCCATAGTCTAATGCGTATATGCATATGCATATTAGCCTGGGTGTAAGTCGAAAAATGAACTAGTACTAGTAGGATACGGTGTTGATGACTTATTAACCAAATTGGTGCTTATTAAAGCAGTTTTAATGGATAGAGGGAAAAGTCTGTCTTTTGAAAGGATGTCTATTAGGATTTGGGTTACCGGAAGCTATCTTAATGATGGATAATTGTGGATAGCGGAGTTAGTCGATATGGTGTTTGTCTGAACACGTTATGGGAGCCGTACCAGTCAATGCTATAAGGAGGTTACAATAGCGAAACTTGCATTTTAAGAAACTTCGAACATCGTCAACATTTTAAATCATATCGATTTCGTATTGGCACAATGTCGAACTCTGAATAAAAGCTTGCAATCCTGTGGCATATAATTCTGTATGTTAACATAAAAGTCCAAGAGTTTAAATACTATTGTCAGTTTAGTCCTATGACTAAAAATGAATCAGCGTAGTTAAAGAGAAAAAGGGAACCACAGAAACTTTATGCAAAAGAAATAAATGTCATAAACAGAAACGTGGCTAAAATTCCTCATTTACGCAAGGAGATCAATTGTATAGGTACTGAAACTAATTAGACGGCTTCCTACACCTGCCACTCGTTATCATATCTGTCTACACCCTAAAACTTTGAATATTAGTGCCGAACATCTACGAGTAGCTATACTATAACAGCCATGGCAAAGCTGTATAGAGTTATTCGAAATATGTTTCCGAAAACTCATTCATCCATCTTCTGGTTAAGCTCAAGTGTTAAACTCCTTATGCTTTTGCTAAGGGAAATCTGACACTGAGCAGCATGCGGCATTTAATCATCCAACACAAAGCTCCATCCAACAGACGGCGGCGAAGCGTTTGTATTCTTCTTGAAATTATGTCAATTTGTTTCTCGAATGATGTGAACATGTGTTGCTCATAGATCATAATTTTCTTGTTGCTCTTCCTGTTGCGTTAAGGGGTTTGTGATTGACAATCTGCCAGGGAATACAGGAAACTACATTTCACAAATACATACACTTGAGGAGCACATGAGTGGATAATGAATTGTTTTGCTGGGGCGAATTATATTGAAGAAGTGAGCGTATTAGTTTTGTTTTTTTTGTAAACACATGAATGACTTAGCCGACTTAGTCCTTTGGTCGACAAACTCAAACACAAAATTAAATGGAGTTTCATTAGATTATTGTTTTTGTGCCTCCGCCTTTTCCGACGACCACTTAATTTGGACCTAAGTTACAAAACAATAAAACTGGCAAAAAAAAACTTTTCTCGGCCGCTTTCTCTAACTGAGAAAAGTTTTCGTTGAGGGAAATGGCGGTCCAAGACAATGTGCAGGACACCATCCAAGACTTTCAGGGTCAGCTTGCGATGAGCGCTTTGTAAAGGAAGATTACAGCAACAAAAAAATTAACAATAAAACCATAAAAATGAGGGAGCAATTATCTAAAGTGGCTCTTGGCACTTATCGTATAAGAATTCACCTAGCATAAGTGCTTGTGTGAGCTCTTAGCAAGTATACCGGTCTTCATTTGAAACAATACACAATGCGTAGGAGACGCTCAGATATTACTTTGTTGCCATATTTTTTTGGGGAGCTGTGAAGATAATTGAGTTCTCGATTTTGTTATCGCTATGTAACAGGTGAAAATCCGAAACTATAAATACCTATGCGGTGTTTATGCCTAGGTTCCACAAAACTGTGGCTAGTTCATCAAACGATTGCACTCTCGTAAGGACCTTTTCGCAAGAACAGCAAAAAATTTCTCCATCAACGGTTGATGAGCCTGAATCATTGGGTCTTATGATTGTACAGAATTGGGACTTAGATGTAGACGCAACGTACCTAGATGCTACAAAAAAAACTGCTTTGTCACTCGTCTAATACGGGCTAAGGAAACAAAATCTGAAAGACAATGCGTGGTTGGTTGTGGAGAAAAAAGGAAACATGCAAAATAAGCTTTGAGCTTTGAACCGGGGTGCCGCGGCGTAGTGGACAATGTGTGTTCCTACAACGCCGGAGGTCCGACGCATTAATTTGTCAGTCAACATTTTTGAAAGACTCCCATCTTCCTTTAAAGTCTATCTTTTCAATAATTTTTTTTAAATTTATTAACAGAAAAAACCTTTGACAATAAATTTTTTATAAGCCACATAAACTCTTTAATGTCCAAATTCCAAAGAGCATTGGAAATTTCGAAAGTCAAACGAAAGCTTCATTTTGTATTCACCAATCAAACGAATTGTATCTACCCAACCACTAACAGCGATACAATGTGAACAAACAACAAACCCGCCAGGAACCTTGTGAACTTTTAAAGTGGAAGCAAATAATCCAGTTCACAGTTTATTGAAAGAAAAATATAAAACATTCTACTTTCAGGATGGCATTTGAACCTCTTTTGCTAGACCAGGTGGTAGTTTGTATCCTTCTTTCCAAGTCTACCGAGGTAGAAAACTTCAATTCAATGCCTACTGCTGATAGCAAAACATGAACATACATATTGGAACGTCGGTATTGCAAAACTTGTAGGAAAAAAGGAGTCGGTTAGCTTGAGAATACCGTTTCGTATATTAGCATTATGTACTAAGTGTTAAAGCCGTTAAAATCGGGTTAAAATCGAACATAATAACTATTTGGTTTCGATAACAGGAATTAAGAGAAATTAAGAGAAAATAAACAGGATAAAAGGAAAAAAAGTGTAGACGTTATGTATATGTTTGAACATAAAGAAGTGATTTTGCACAAGCAAGTGTTGGAACCATTTTGGACGTAATGGCACTAAAAACCCGAAATAAACCCCTTCCACCCATCCCTCTCAATCCATTCTTTCTACCCTACTCGTCGAAAATCATAAATGAACGGAAATTCTAAAATGTGTACTTCAGGTGGTTCTGGCAATTGCCAAAGTCCAACTGCAGTCTTTTTGGCTACGACTAGGACATGGATTCTGGAGGACCCAATTTTCAGCCCATTGTTCATTATGTAAAAAACCAGCATAATTTGTGGTTCGACTTGCTCCGAATGGGCTCCTTGGGCGGAAGACTCTATTTGACAGGCTCTTTGTTGCGCCTATACTATATAACAGACTCTAATAGACGCATCGGAAGAGAGCAATGCAGCAAATGATCGATTGGCGGCCGGCGCGCGCAGTGTGGTCCCATAGAGCAAAATTCGTTGCCAAAATTCAATGTTTTTTTTTTTATTGCTTTGTTTTTTTAATTTTAATAGAAATATAAACGGAGCTTTAAAAATAGAAAACAAAATAAATTTTCTGGTAACAAATTTGACTTATACAGATTTTCAAAGCTGGCCATCCTTACAAAAAAAAATTATTTTCCCTACTTTCTTTTTTGCACTTTTTTGACATGCTTAACAAAAATTTTGAGTTATTTTGAAGGTACAGGCAATAAAAAAAACACGGTTGTAGGCCTTAAATTTTAAGATAGGAAGGTGAAATTTGGTGCATAAGTTCATTGTTATCCGAAGGAGTACAATTGTAAAAATTCGCCAACAGACACGCCCACAACCGGTGCAATAGTGCAACTACCTCCAGAGCTTTCAAAGCTGTAAGACGCCTTAAAAGCCTGAATTTTGGTATTTTTTATCGCCTATTAGGCGTGGCATCGATTTAAAGGGTAATTTTTCAAATGCATTTTATTAAATATTTTTGTACCAAATCGAAAAAAAATTTATTTTATAAATTATGTAGGTACAAAGCATTCAGTTCTACATTTTGTTCATACAAAATTTTAGGCCACGCCCACATTTGGAGGCAGAATTGAAGAAAAATTTGGATTAAAAAAAAACGTTATTTCGACTGGACTGTAGCCTAATTTGGGAAAGAAGAAAAAAAAATAAAGGTAAACAAGACCTTCTAAATTAATTTTAGCCACGCCCTCTTTTAAGGATCGACTACGACTTAACGACTCTCTTGAATCGCCTATCTGTGTTAGAAACTTTTCTTAATCTTTCTTCTAACTAAGAAACTTAGAGGAACGATTAAGAAATCGTTTTGCTGAAGATATAACAAAATTTTTAGATCTGTTTAAAAGCAAACCCTGGTTTGATAAGGCATTGGTTTCAAATCGAAAATTGGTTTCAAAAATCATAAAATCTCAATTGGGTTGGGACTTAATCTAGAAAGACAAAATCTATCACACATTTTCTTCGAGATTTTGAAATTTAGTAAATTTGACTTGAAAGTGGTTTTGCAAGCCCAAGCAAGGAATTGCAGGGGACATGTTCCTCACCAAGGGATCACCGCGTTTACGAGAAAGACGAAAATTTAGATTAGGCAAAATGTTGAAAATCGGTTTCAAAAGTCTCGAGTGCACAAAATTTTGAAATGGACACGAAAATCTCGATCAACATATAAAAAGGCAGATCAACATATTATGGCATAAGGCAAGTCTACTGGATTTGTTCTTCTAGACATTGAAAAGTCATTATGCTCAGTTTAGCATTGAGGCCTTTTATAGAAAATGATATCTGCGGAGTTCCCTCTTGTACGTTACTTAACTTCTTTTTTCATACGCGTAAGGCTGCTAACTTCGCAGACAACTCAAAAAAAAACTTTCATTAACTAAGAAAATTTCAAATGTTTTTGGATCGATAAATCAAAACAGTCGGTCATTAACGACCATTAACGACCATCTAAATTACACTTTTGTCCACTGAAGAGTCTGCGTCATAGAGCCAGACGAAACATTTTTTTTTCTTTGGAGTTGAGACTATTAAGGTTCTTATCAGTTCGAATATGGCAACAAAAATTAAATACGACACTTTTTGGTGTCTCGATCTTTGGTTACAAGATCTAAAGATAAAAAATCATATTTTTATGGAAATCCTGCTTCGACCCAGAATAGGTTGTTTCACTTTTTGTTCTACAAATAAGTTAAGCATAATTTTATCCATTCTTGTAAATAAAACAAATTATTTGAAGATCTTTCTTATCTTAGACTCAAAAGCTTATATATGTGTTTTGTCTATTAAGTGCTTCTGTGTTAAACAAAATGTTCCCAATTTTTTTTTTTCAATTACCAAACAGCCTTTCTATGCCTGAGTGGCTCATTAGTAGATGCCTTCGATTTATTTAGAATCCTTACTCTCATTTGAATATTTCCTCTTGATTTCCATCTTATCATAAGATTATTCGAAGTTTCAAAATCAACAAGCAGTGCACCCACACATTGCACTCAATTTATATGCTACTTTACAGAATTGAGAGAAGATTAGATTTCCCACATTTTGGCATCTCTACACGAACTTGCAGGACCCTTAATGCTGAGTGGAATATATAAGATGAGCACCATGCAAGGCATGACAAGGCATCATGCAAAGCACTCTTGAAACAAGCAAGCATTCTTTGATTTTCATAATAAGAGCAGGTCTATAGACAGAGTATATCGCAAAATAAACAGTTTATTCTGTATGCACTTCAAAAATGCAATTAACTCCCTGGAATGTAAATTTTTCGTTCTTTTTTAAGGTTTATGCCTCCTCCGTAAACAAAAACTGATATGTTACCGCTTGCAGTGAATGTAATGTGCAGTAAAAATAGACAAGGAAATTCTCGGCTCAATAAACCAGCTCGGAGTAAATCAAGCACTTTTATCCTGTTTTCCATTTAAATCCCACACCCCATATGAGGCTGCATATGTGCTTAAGAAGGATGCTTTAACTGTTAGCAATATACATATTTTCGTCGAATTTTAGATAACGCTTAGATGAAATTTTGTCTGCAAATATTGGTTTACAAAATGAATCCAGTGAACTAATAAGTTCTCTGGGTGTGGTCGATTTTTACTCTTCTCAAAATAGAAATCATTATAATATGCTGTGCAAAACGTTGAGTTCTTCTGTAGAGTTATCAGTTTAATAAGAGAATTTTTTATAAGCTGCTATATTAGTGTTGAGTCACAGCAAATAGCAGAAGGTTCTATGGCAATTTTCAGGAGGAGATAAGGACCAACTGAATAAAAAAATTGTTGAATGCATTAAGCAACTGCTCCCTAGTTTATGTTAAAATGGTTATGGATTTCTCATAAGAATCTTTTTATTTTTTGCTTGGTTTGCACACATATTTAACACCCTTTAAGGCCATCAACTTACATTTTTTTTTTAAATTTTACACAGCATTGAATTTGCAAAAACGGTAGGCATTTAGAAACAAAATCATGCACAGCAATACAATGCTGTTGAAATTTACATATGTTTTGTTAAATTTCACTATACAAAATAGAGCATTTCATACATTCATAAATTTTTATACTCAATTTTGTTGAATTTTACGGATTAAAAGTTTTAATTTACACATTTTAAGATGTAATTTATATCATTAAAATTACATCTTAAAATGTGTAAATTTAAATTTTTACATACAGAATACAGATGTCATGTTTACAGTGTGAATACAGTTTCATACAGAATTTTGTTAAAATTTACGCGTTTGAAGTTTAAAGTTGCACGGTTCTGTTGAACCCACAAATTAAGTAGATTTACATATTTTTTACATTTAACTTTTACACAGAAAGATGATGAATAGCACATGAAATGCTTAAAAATATTTCCGTATGTAAGAGCACTGCAATTTAAGTAGGTAACAAGTTTCCTCGCTTAATGATATTAAAATTACACAATTCTTTTTAAAGTTTGATTCCTCTTACAGGTCAAGTAGGAAAAGTACTCAAGAAAAATAGGATAAGATCTATATGTCTTCCACAAAAGGGGTTAGGAAGCTACCCAACATCACCGGATTATTTTCCGCGTTTGTGCAATCCTCTGCAGCTGTTGATCTTTCTTACGTAGGGCAAACCCGAAGAAATATTGCAACACTTTTAAAGTACCACATCAGTGCGTTAACTAAAAACCAACGTGAAAATTTGCAATATTCAAGCATATACCTTGGAAAATTACAACACTGATGGATACATTTCGATCAAGCCAAGATATTTGCTCGTAAAACGCATAGTACCTCGATTGGTCCGCCAAGCGATTGAACTAAAACGACACCGAAATTTCAATCGTGATATAGTTTTGAACTTTCACGCATATGAGACTCCCAGACTCCCAGATAGGTTGGAAACGGTAGTTTTGAAATTGTAAGTTACATAAAAATGGAGATAATTTTCAAAATCTGTCTTACCTTGTCCCCAACAGATGGAAGCAAATTAAGGTAGATTTTATCTCCAAGGCGGGAACAAGTTCTCACGTCTATTCTTATGATCTGAGACCTATCAGCTAACCATCCCTTCTACTAAAAACATTAGAAAGGCTCATTGATCTACATCTAAGATCAACTATGGACCCGACTAAATTTTCACTTTCTCAACATGTGTACAACAAAGAAAGAACTGTTGAAACGGCTCTGCACACACCAGTACGATTCATTGAGAAATCATTGAACCACAAAGAATATGCGATGGTTGCTTTTCTATACATAGCAATGACACAAGCACTGGAAGAGTTAAACGTACGGACGGGACTAGTATCATAGATAGAACAACTACTTACGAGTAAAGTAAATAATGCCACTTTGGGTCTCGCTTCCTTGAAAATCTCGACCAGAAGTTATACACCTTAGGGAGGAGTACTTTCCACTCTTCTCTGGAACGTAGCGGTGAGTAAACCTTTACTTATACTAGAAGGGGCTGGTTGCAAAACGATTGCTTATACGCGGATGATGGCGCTATTGCTTTCTCGGAGAAGTATCCCCAAGTACTGAGAGACCTAATGCAACATGCTCTCGCTTTTATCTACAACGGAACGATAGAAAATTGTCTGAGTTTTTTTTTTTTTTTTTTTTTCGTGGGTAGGAAAAACCTTCATAGGCACTACGAGGACCGGCCGCGCATGCTCATAGTAGTGTGAGATTCTTACTCACTAAAAAACCTCCCATTTTCCGTCAGACTACGACTAAGTTTCCTTAATAAGTAGTTCATGCTTCTGTAGTAATCGCGTGTGGCAGGCTGCCTTCCAACGAAGGCATCTACAATACCGTCAATTTATGCGGTTTCATCTTATGCTGCTAGATCTAACGGTCTCATTCGTTGTAGTCGGCGCGTAAGATTTGTCTGATCCAAAGTTCGGATAATTTCATTGTTGCAGTGTCCGCGAAGACGAGTACTAAGTTTGCGAGCAAAGTTTGTTACCTCGTCAGACACGGTTGCGATTCCTAGATCTCGGTGTAGATCGCTATTTCTTATATACCATGGAGCATTAACGATTGCTCTGAGTGTCTTATTTTGAAAAGTTTCTAAAATAGATATATTGCTTGGTTTAGTACAACCCCAGAGTTGTATACCGTACGTCCAAGATGGTTTTAGCACTTGCTTATACAAAAGCAGTTTGTTATATATGCTTAGTTTCGAAAATCTTCCGATAAGCCAATTCATTTCTCTTAACTTGATTTCGAGCTCGTCGCGTTTCTTTTTAACGTGCGGCTTCCATTTAAGTTTTGCGTCTAGAGTCATTCCTAGATATTTCGCTTCATTTGAGTACGGGATTTGTACCGAGTTAATGAATAAAGGTTTGTTGTTTATCTTTTTATAAGTAAAGTTAACATGCGTTGACTTAGTCTCGTTAAGGACGACTCGCCAGCTCTTCGTCCAGTCGCATATTTTGTCTAAAGCGCGCTGGAGTTTCCCTGTTGATAATTCAACTGTCGTATCAATAGCGAGAATAGCAGTTTCGTCTGCGAACGTAGCTAAAATTGTTCCCTCATCGTGGGGTATGTCTGTTGTATAGAGCAAAAATAATATTGGGCCGAGAACGCTTCCTTGCGGGACACCGGCATTTATCTCTTTGAATTCCGAGGACTCATTTTCGTACCTTACGCGAAAGATTCTGTCTTTAAGGTAAGACTCTAAGATTCTATAGAGTTTTTCTGGTAAGCAAAGCCTTAATTTGTACTTCAGGCCTTCGTGTCATACCTTGTCGAAGGCTTGCGATACGTCGAGAAAAGCGCTAGTACATATCTTTTTCGCTTCCAGAGCTTTTTCGATTTCGTTTGTTATACGATAGACCTGGTCGATTGTTGAATGTTTTTTTCTAAATCCGAATTGGTGATCCGGAATCAATCGTCTTTCTTCAATGATTGGTTGCAACCTTTTAAGCAACAGTTTCTCGAACATCTTAGCTATTATCGGCAGTAGCGAAATAGGGCTGTATGACTTTTTGTCGTTCGGACATTTTCCTGGTTTCGGAACCATTATGACCTCGGCCACTTTCCATTGCCTTGGAACGTATAAAACTCTCATGGAAGCGTTAATGATATAGAGTAGCTTGACCAAAGCTTTTTTCGGTAGCTCCTTTAGAATTTCGCAAGTAATTAAGTCGTAGCCAGGGGCTTTGTTGTTTTTCAGATTATTAATCGTTTGACGAAGTTCAGCCAATGATACGGTTTTTATTCTATAATCATCTTGTACCGCATAAGGATTGAGCTCCTCGACCAACGGTTCCCCGTCAAACGGTTTGAATGTTTCTTCTAGGTAATCTGCAAATAAATCCGCTTTTTCATTGTCTTCTCTTGCCCATTCGCCGTTGGCTTTTCTTAATGTCGCAGTGTGTGCTATAGGCTTCTTAACGGACTTGACTGCTTTCCAAAGAGAGTAGTTCGAACCTTTATCGGCAGTCAAACTTTCGAGGTAAGCAGTAGTCTCGCGACTTTTAAAATCTTGAAGTTCGTGCTTCAGTTTGTTAGAAAGGTGGTTCAAGATTGTCTTATCCGGGGGTGCTCGCGAACGTTGCCATCTCTTGCGCGCTCTCCTCTTTTCGCATATTAGCTCTTCTATTTCTCGCGGATATATTGTTCCGCTGTTCAATACTTCGGACCTCCGAAAAGAAGGTTTATTCCACGCAGCGTTCTGAACAACTCTCACGAGTTTTTCTAATTCTTCTTCTATTTCAAGCGGCGTTTTGAGCGGTTTAGATTAGTGACGACTAGTGATGAGTCTTGAGATGACTTGAAATGATTGAATGCATTCAAAAGACGTCGAAGGTAAAAAGCGACAAAATAAATTCAGTTAGTGACTTTTAATGAAATCGATTAATTTAATTCAGTGAATTTTACTGAATTTAGCGTTCTGTCTTGAGCTTCAGTAACTTTAGTGAACGCAAAGCAATCAAAAAGATTACATGCCCTGAATTGGACACATTGATTGCTAAAAATTAGTGTTTTAATAAGGACAAATTGATTGCTGACTTTTTTTTGTTGAAGGTATAGAATTTCATATGTTTTTTTTGGAGCTAAAACCAACCCGGATATAAAACAACCAGGTATTATCGATTTTTTTTGGAGCTATGGCTCAGATGCGCTTTTTTTTATAGCACTATCATTTTAATCAAAACGAACAAATTTAATTTTTCTTTTAAATATTCCCAACTTAATTGATAGCTGATTCATATTGAAATGAAAAAAAAAAAAATGGGTAAGTTACCCAAAATTAAAATTCATATTAATTTATTATGTGTTGAGGATAAATAATTGCTTAATTGTAATTTACTATATTTTTTGCAAATAACAAAACAATGAATATAATTATGTTGATACAATCAATCAAAATACTTACGCTTGAGAACGGAAAGTGTTTAAGGCAATTTTCAATTATAAATTAAAATAGGAAAAAATATCAATGCATCAACATCGATAGTGTTTTTAAATTTCTGCATAAAAAAACCATTTTTCTAGCGAAACAAAAGTCAATTAAAAATTATTCATGGGCAGAGATGATAATAGTGATACGGCAGGCTTCAAAAATTATACGAATTGGCTGATTTATTTACGGTTAGTGCTTTCTGCAATCGCGGAAAAAGTAGCTATTGGATTATGACTTTTGCTTTTTAGTAACCCGGAGGGAATATGCTTTGAAATACATTTTTGAAGCATTCAAGAACATACAACATGGTAAGCATTGGATGGGTTGTTGTCATTTATTAGCAAAATGATGTGGCAAATGTGGCAATTCTTTCACTTTCAGAATGTGGAAATATCGTGACCTATTTGGAAGAAGTTTAAAAAAATATGTTAAGTTTATTGCTTTGTTTAGTGTAAGAGACCAAATAGGTATAAAATATTATTAGCATGGTTTGCAACATTTGTGTGCTCTGACGTTCTTGGCTTTTATTTGAGGCTCAAATAGAAATAAGAAGGAACGATTATCACGAATATCATTATGTAAAGAATAAACTAGGCTTCAGAGGATGGCATATTTTGTAACTTACTTACTTACTTAAGGTGGCGCTACAGTCCGGGGTGGACCTGGGCCTCAGCCAACAAGCTTCGCCAGCCAGCTCTGTCTCTAGCTAGCCGTCTCCAGTTTCGCACGCGAAGTTGGCTGAGGTCCCCTTCCACTTGCGTGCGCCACCTGAGTCTCGGTGCTCCTCTACCGCGTCGTCCCTGCGGTGTGGATTCGAAGATTTTCCGGGCCGGGGCGTTGGTGTCCATCCGCTCTAGATGACCCAGCCATCGTAGACGTTGTGTTTTGACTCTTTTGGCTAGGTCGGTATCGCTGTACAGCCCGTACAGTTCGATGTTATATCTCCTCCTCCACTCTCCGTCTATGCAGACGGGACCGTAAATCGTCCGAAGAATTTTCCTCTCGAAGCTGCCTAAAGTGTTTTCATCCGCCTTTGACAGGGTCCATGCTTCTGCACCGTAAAGCAGGATTGGGATGATGAGGGTCTTATACATGGACACTTTAGTTGCTCGAGAGAGGGCTTTGCTACTCAATTGCCTTCTTAGCCCAAAGAAACAGCGATTGGCAAGAGTTATCCTTCGTTTGATTTCAGCGCTGGTGTCATTGTCTGAATTGATAGCGGAACCCAGGTAGACAAAGTCCCTAACTACCTCAAAGTTATAGCTGTCGATGGTGATGTTTTGTCCAAGACGTCGGTGTTGGGTGTCTTTTTTTGATGACAGCATATACTTGGTTTTGCCCTCATTGACTGCTAAACCCATATTCGCCGCTTCCGTCCCAATACTCACGAAGGCTTCACTGACATCACGCTTTGTTCTACCGATTATGTCAATGTCGTCTGCGTATGCAAGTAGTTGAACGGACTTTTGAAAGATTGTACCTCTGGTGTTGGCGCGAGAGTTCTGCACAATTCTCTCAAGTATGATGTTAAAGAAGTCGCATGACAGCGCGTCGCCTTGTCTAAATCCTTTTTTGACATCAAAGGGGTCGGTGAGGTCTTTGCCGACCTTGACGGAACAGCGTGAGTTTTCCATCGTCATCCTGCACAGACTGACGAGTTTGGCAGGGATGCCAAAACTAGACATTGCGCTATATAGCTCGTCTCTATAGATGCTGTCATGTGTGTATCGATTTGGAATTCCTGGGTTTTCTCCAAGATCTGCCGCAGTGTGAATATTTGATCGATGGTGGACTTTCCTGGCCTAAAGCCACACTGATATGTGCCTATCAGATTGTTGACAAACGGCTTCAGGCGTTCACACAGTACAGCAGAAAAGATCTTGTATGCGATGTTAAGAAGACTTATGCCTCTGTAGTTGGCACAACTCAGAGGGTCTCCTTTCTTCAGGATCGGGCAAATAATGCTGAGGTTCCATTCGTCGGGCATGCTTTCTTCCGACCATATCTTGCAGATGAGCTGGTGCATGCTCCTAACCAGCTCATCGCCAGCGGATTTAAATAGTTCGGCAGCTAGGCCGTCTGCTCCGGCTGCTTTGTTGCACTTGAGCTTAGACACAGCTACTTTCACCTCCTCCAGGTCGGGTGGGCGGTATCGTTCGTATGCTTCGTCGGTAACGTCTTCGCCCGGGTTGAATGGTTCGTTTTGCCTGACAGCGGTATTTGGTTCTTCCTCGCCGTTATACAGTCTGCAAGTGGTCTTTCCAAATCCTCAGCACCGACTGCGATTCTACAACGATGTTCCCTTGATGGTCCTTACAGGCTTCAGTTCGAAGTTTATACCCTTGGCAGGACCTTTTGATCCTTTGGTAAAACTTTCTAACCTCATTCCTGTTGTAACATCTCTCTATCTCTTCAACCGCGCGCTTCTCGTGCTCTCTCTTTTTCCTTCGGAGAAGCCGGTGCTCCTCTCTCCTCCTCTGCTCGTAGAGCTCGCGAGCAGCTCTAGTCCTTCTGTGCAGCGCCGCTTTGTATGCTTCCTGTTTAGCTGCATGTGCTTGCCGGCATTCATCGTCAAACCAGGGGTTTCGTTGTGGTCGCCGTGTGAAACCCAGCACTTCAGAGGCGGCGTCTCTGATGGCATTTTGGCAGTGTTGCCACTGGCTATCAATACTTGATGCTGGTTGCATAGGACTTCGTAGAAGGTTTTGAGAGACTCGGTTGGAGAAGGACCTGGCGATCTCTTGCGATTGTAGTCGGCCGACGTCAAACTTCCTCACAGTATTTCCATTACTTGGCGCTGGTCGGGATATTCGCAGCCGTATCTTGGCTACAACAAGGTAGTGATCCGAGTCAATGTTGGCCCCTCGGAAAGTTCGGACATCCATGATACTGGAGGAGTGCCTTGCGTCGATCGCAATATGGTCAATCTGGTTGACGGTTGATTGATCGGGAGATCTCCATGTCCCTTTGTGGATATTGAGATGCGGGAACTGTGTACTAGCTACCACAACGTGTCGCCCCGCAGCAAAGTCGATCAGCCTGAATCCGTTATCGGAGGTCGTGTCGTGCAGGCTATACTTTCCGACAGTACGACCAAAGATGCCCTCCCTTCCTAGCTTGGCATTAAAATCGCCTAGGACAATTTTAATGTCGTAGCTAGGGCACTGCTCATAAGTTTTGTCCAGGAGCTCGTAGAACATATCTTTGGTCTCGTCATCTTTCTCCTCCGTGGGGGCATGTGCGCATATCAGGCTAATGTTGGCGAATTTAGCCTTGATGCGGACCGTCGCAAGGCGCTCGCTTACAGGGCTGAAGCTCAAGACTTTTTGCCTAAGTCTGCCTCCAACAACGAAACCACATCCAAATAGGCGCTGTCTTTGATGCCGGTAGCAGTCGCCGTAGTAGATGTCGCAGTTTTTCATCCTTCTTCTTTTTGCCCGGCCCGTCCCACCGCATTTCTTGGATGGCAGTAATGTCTGCCTTGCAGTCGTTAAGGGCCTCCGCTAGTTGCTCGGCTGCACGTGGTCTGTTAAGGGACCTAACATTCCACGTGCAGATCCGGAGCTCGTTGTCCTTTTCTTGTTTGCATTGGTCGTCAACAGTAAATCCGTCCGAATCCGAGGCTTGTTTCCGCTTCGTGACTGGTGTTTCTTTACGTGGCCGGGAAGTCACCCCGACGGCACGACCCCCAACCTGGAGGACCAGATCCTTTGCTTAGCTCTAAGGACGGAGAGCCGGATAGCCCGCTCCTTATAGGCCTGAGCTCCGAATACGTCGTAGTAGCCCATATAAGGTGTTCACTAAGTAGTTCGGCCTGACTGAAACTATGGACGCCACCGTTGATTCCATCTGGGGAATTCCTCCGCTGCCGTCCGGGTGCAAGGAGAAGTGCCTTAGTGGGAACACTCCTCCCCCCCTCTCTCGTCTGCTACCCCCAACAACCTTCCAAAGGGGTTGGAACCCAATCTCCAGTTGAGGTACTAGGCACCCGGTGTTCACCATGGGGAGGTGAGAGTAGGAGTTGATAGACAGAGGTGGGTTTAGAAAACCTGTGGATGCTTGTATCCTCTTGAGTGCACATGTCTATCCTTTGACCACCCATATTTTGTAACATTGAGGTAATAAATGTAGATACACATAGTCCAAAAAGTCTCCGTACAGCAGCTTAATTTTTATATTATTGTAAAATATTTTTACCGTTCAATGTTAAAAGAAATAGGAAATGTATGTTTGTTTGTCTTTTTACCGAATTGCAGGAATTTGTGTGCACTATGAGCACCGTTATATTCACAATCACTTGCTTAGATCGTAAAAAAGAGTCAAAAAAGTCTCCGTACAGATGTCATTCTTTTATTAAAATTGGAAATGTAAGTGCAGGGACGTGGAATTTTGTAGGTTTTTGGTAATCTTAGTTATTTACAATTTCATTCGGGCAAAAAAAAAATTCACAAGGAATAAGGAACAGAAAGCCAGAATAAGCTTATTTTCCTGACCACTAGTTAGACTATTATGAAAGAGCCAACTTGCAACCTCCTGCTGCTAGGACTCTCAAACAAATTAGATAACGGGGCGTCTCTCTGACTTCTGTGCATTAACACGTGTAAAGTGAGCGATGACAGTGTTTTGGTTTACAAGGGAATGCTCTCTAAAGAATGATATGAAATATGAAATAAAAAGATTCGCCGAAAAATCATAAGGTAGGTGGTCCCGTTTTTGCTGGTTAAGTGGAAACCGCAGATGGAGTAGTTATCTGTTTTAAGGAGTTAAGAAGTGCGTTCAAAAGAAGTGGGTATAATGGCTGAGTGAGCCGCAACAAGCCATTTGCACGAAAAGCTATTATACAAGCCATGCAAAAGAATGTCTTGGAATATTTGGGGAAGCAGCACTTGATGCCGGAAGCCATATTTATCCCGGGATAAATTTTAATAAATTGACGATGGTAAATCTAACATCTTTGGTTTAGATGACGTCTGCGCATTAAGTGGAGCAAACTAAACACAGCTTTGAATCCGAAAAATTTAACATCTGTTGTTAGGCATGGTGCGGTAATATTAAAGTATGGGGAAGTATGGTCTCTTTTGGTGTTGGAGTAACTTGTGTTCATAGATCGGATATGGGAAACTATAGGTTCTTGAATATATTCAAGGAAAAACTGACTTAAAAGAGCCAAATAATGTCCTCCAGCAGATATCGTTTGTGGTGGACGAAAGGTTGCTTTGCCATTTCAAAAAGCAAACTAAACATCATTCTTATTCCCCAGATATAATCCTTATTTATTCATTTTAGATTTAATTACACAAAAAAATCACTTTGTTGGACAATGTCCAAAAATAAAAAAAAAATTATGTGGAATTAGGGGAAGAGTAGGTTCTTTCTCAAGTTAAGAAAGCACATTTTTGTTGTTCTTTTCCTATATATGCGGAAAAGTTCCCCTTGAGCATAATTATTTCTCTTCTTTAAACTGGAATTGTTATCATTATTGAGGTTGAGTTCAAGAGACACAATTATTTAATCTAGAATGATCAAAAACAAGATAATTAATACCTAACATCTACATGTAGAATCGTGTGTTATTTTTTAGCGGTCCGTCCAAAAATGGAAAAAGGAACTTTTATGGTAGGTATCGCTACGTTGTTCGTCCGTCCGTCCAATTGTGTTAAAGCTTCTGAACGGTATGTCGTAGAAAGACAAAATTTGGTGTACTTTTAAACTGCATAAATAATCAGAGGATCCAACGAGGGCAATTTTCTTTAAAGCAGAAATAACAGTTTAGTTACAGTTTGAAATTTCATAGAACAAGAAAAGCGAAACTTAAGTTAAGTAGATGCTAACTTTAACGCAAAAACTTAATTTTTTGAAAATACAAAAAAGTTTTTCAGAAATGAAGAGTTGAAAATGTGTGACGTTTTTCAAAGTGTTTGAGGGCAAAGCTTTTGAACCGCTTCGTGGACAAAGCTATTATTGAACACGCGTACAAAGCAACACAAGGTTAACCAAATACATAAGTCATAATTTTCAGAAAAAGTTTTAATACTGATATTTTAACGCATTTTCCAAAAAAAAACCGCAAAAATTTATGAAAAACGTGTGTGTGTGTCCCCTCTGGTCTTGTTTGTACAAATCGTATGAAAAAAACCACACGTATCAGAAATTATTCAAAATGTTGGGGGAAATTATAGCGAATTTTAAAGGTTCACAACCTTCTGAGACTTAACTCAAAAACAGAAAAGCATTTTAAAAAAAAAAAATTCAAATCTACTTATATCTTATAAGTGAAAACGATTTTGTTCAGATTTTTTTCAAGCACAACTCATACGAAAGGAAAACAAGCTAATTTTTAAATTGCCGTTCTTAACATAAGTTTTTCGAAGCCCATTTAAAAAAAACGAAATAAAAAAGGAGCTTGTTTTACCGTTTTCGCAAAAAACGTTGGCGCAGGTAGTTGCGCTATTGGAAAAAAGTCTAACCGGAATGGAAAAACAAGTCAAAATATTTAGTTGTTTTATAAGAAAATGGGGTGGGGTGCCGTGGCATAGTGGTTAGTGTGTGTGCTTACTACGCCAGAGGTCTGGGTTCGAATCCTACCATCGTCACCTGAAAAAAAAAAGACTTGTTCTTTTTCACGGTCCCCACCTCCGCGAGGGTTTGACAAGCCCTCCGAGAGTATTAATTGTCTTGAAAAACTTCTCAAAGTGCCGTTCGGATTCGGCAAAAAATTGTAGGTCCCCTTGTATGTAAAGAAATCAACACACTAGCATACATTGTTGAGAAGTTGGCCCTGGTTCACCTCGAGCTGTTGCGCCACTCTATTTATTTATTTTTATAATAAAATGAAATAAAAAATAATGTAAAAAAGGTCAAAAGGGGGTATATCTCCGCTTCTAGCTGCCAAACAGTAAAAAGTACAGCTTTAAAATAAATAACGGGCATAGTCCATCTTTTGAGATTTCATGTAAAGCCAAAACAAACTTTGAATACCTATTCAAAAACTTCGAAGAATTCACTGAAAAACTTAAAAATATTTTCGAAAACGATTTTTTAAAGGTTAACGGTAAGTCTGTTAACGGTATCGACGATTTAATTTAAATTTGGCTGAATAATAAAGCGTTTACAACGCAAGTTTACTGCGTTTAAAAAGTTTCAATACTGCCGTTTCCAACCTCAAACAACCGAAATCTATTAAAACAAACGAAAAGGAACATACATACAGAAAACAACATAATTTACAGTTTTCTCAGAAATCCATGTCGGTAATGGAAAAAAATCTAAATTGCTGTTTAATAGATTTCACATTTTGAAAATGGTAAAAAAGGCCAAGAAAATACTATTCTACGTCCGAAACAGTGGTAAGAGGCAAAAATTTGAATAAATAACGAGCTGCCTACGTTGACTGAAGCAGTTTTGAAATAGTTAATGGTTTTCCAGATGTTCTTGGAAACGCTTCAATTCACTGACTTAAGTGATGCTGCTTGCAGATATGTATATCTAAACATATCTGTATTTTTAGAAAAAAAAAAAAACTAAAAAAGCATTCAACGTAAGTTTTAAATAAAGTGTAAAATATTCTTAGAAATAATAATAGGTATATAAAAACGGAGTTTAACACAAACTGCGCAATAAATATTAGCTTAACCTACAACAAAAGTCAACGGACCGCACGGCGTATGTCTTCATACTTGAGGGTCTTTTTTTCCGTGGGTAGGTAAAAACCTTCAAGGATCAAAGTAGTGTGAAATTTTTACTCACTAAAAAAACTCCCAATTTTTTTAAGACTATGACTAAGTTTCCTTAATAAAGGTTATTCTTCGCTGACGATACAGGGACATCATAAGCGAAGATCGTACATCCCTGCAGACAGCACTTTTTGTATGGGTGGGCGTTTTGGAGGGGAATGGGTATCGTATTAGCCAAAAGAAGACAGAGCATGAGAGCAAATAATAAATATGAGAGCAAATTAATGGCAGCTGAGATGAAGATGCTTCGCATGATAGCAGGAGTAACAAACCGGAACAGAATTAGAAGTAGGTACGAAGATCCGAGAAAGCCTCCATGTAATGGAACTTATCTCCAAGAAAATGGAAACCAACTGGCTCAGTTGGTATTGCCATATTCGAAGGAGAAATTCTTCGAACCTTGTGAAAAAGGCAATGTCAACCAACATTCCAAAGGAAAGGAAGGTCCTAATATTCATGGATCAAACAAATGCAACGAAAATAGAATTTATTTGGCCTCAGTGACAAAGAGAACCAAATCCGGGTGGCCTACCGTTATATTCTGAGGCCAAATCGGCGTAACCCACAAATGGACCATTGGATGCAGTAGAGTGGGAGAGTTATGATATGGTACATTATTTCAAACCATAACCTCGAACCTAAAAGAAAAAAAAAGAAGGACGATTCGCCAGGTCTTTGTCCATTCGCATATTTTTTTTCAAAGCGCGCCCGGGACCATAACTCTTATATGAAATTCTCGTGCCAGGAATCGAACCTAGTCTTCCCTTTAACTCTGCAACAACGAAGGCAAACTTACTGAAGCGCACAAAGGTGATGCTACAAAAAGTTCTATGTCAAGGAGTTACTTAAAGCAAGTAGGGGACAATAAATTTTTCACATTGACAATGTTTTTGTTGAACTCAATCCAATTTTTGTTGTTTTGATAAATATTTCAAAACAAGCATTTTATGTTTAAACTAAAAATTACAAAGTCGTATTTTCGTTTTGCCTGCATAAAATCAATTGAAAATGTTTTGATTCAATACAAAGATTCTGTCATATTGAAAAATAAACGACTCGGTGAACTGATAAACTAACTTTTTTAGTTACAAAATTTTCTGTCAATTTTAAATCTATTGCAATTTACTTGAAATAAAATTTTTTGCTTATTCATCAATTTTATTTTTGTTAAAATCAACAAAAAAGTTTTTCCTACTAAAAAATTATTTTCAGTGTACATATCCCGTATACCTTTTGCATATTCACCTGTGAGTTTTTGATATATTGAGCCTTACAAGTTCGATTCAAACTTCAGCTACAGAAATATTATATGGATGACATAAAAAAGAAGCTGATTGCAACCATGCACCTTTGCTTTCTTTTTTCACAAGACATAAAAGCGATAAGCTATATCCGGAGTCGAAATAATATAACAAGCATCCTTTCACAAGCCCTGATTGGTTAAATAGCCAAGTACCTACATATATCATGCAGCAGCCTTCATATTTAAAATGCTTTTAAAGGATCCATCAGAATGACTTGTTAATTACCACCGCAAGCATTTTTCGAATGTAGCAACCAAAAACCGCGAGTTTCTCGTAGGGACGTGATGGTAGATATTCTGTATACGCAATATCTTTGCACCATCATCAGAGCATTCAGCCATGTTAACAAATACAAAGGAAAAACGATGGCAGGAACAACTTCTTCATATTTTCGAGTAAATACAGCATCCCGTTTCCACAGACCCACATTAAACTGCAATTCGCGCGCAAAAGTATTAATTGAAACTTCCTGTTGTGACAATTTGAACCTCAGAAAACAGTGAAGGGTGAACACTGACCATACAAAAGTCGAGGTATACGAGTAAAAAGAGCCATCAACTGCCCAACGATTGTTAGCGTATATAGAGCACACTTCAGCGCAGGAGAATACTTCACTTTAACATGCGGTGTGGTGCGGTTGGAGGGTGAGGCTTATTGTTCTATAAACAGGTATGTTGCTCCTGCAAGACAACTAAGAAAGCTACAATAATAATGTCGGCATCAGCTCAGCCGTCGTTAGTGCGGTTGGCAGGTTATTGCGGTCGACAGACTTAACATACATTTATGTCTGCGGCTTCATACTTCCCTACATACTTGTAAAGGGCGCGCGGGTAGTGCAGCAACTTTCAAGCTGTCATTAACACTGCATCACGTTTGCTCTTGAAAAGTGGTAAGCAACGTCAGGGCTATCATTTTGTGGTGAGCAGAAAAATAAAGAGTAGAAATCGTTGGCAGCAGGTGATTTTTCAATGTTCCACACTGTTTAAATATATACATATAAACAGTACTTATAAGTACCTGCTTTGTAAAAGAAGTTTTACAAAATATTCGTTCTCTTCGATTTTTCTCAATTCATATTCCTGGAAAAAGCTCAGCCCCCACAGCCGCGCAAGCACTTGCTGTTCTGTATTTAATACACCGTCAAGTGATGGATTCATTCTTAAGCTGGAAATCACAGAATGAGGCAAGTAGTCTGTAGTCAGCCATTAAAGTTTGTTGTCTTTACAGTCCTTAAAAACTTAGCTGCTTTATTACCTTCCTTGATTTTCGCCCTTCTAGTCATCCCTCATCGTGTTATAATTACCTACTATTTTATTTAGAGCATTTAATTTAAGTAATTTCGCATTATTTTGTATTGACAATCTCACATATATATCAAAATCCGCAAAGTAACTCCTAAACTTGAATTTAAATGACTTCTCCCCGATTTTCCCTAGCAGAAAAATACATATCCAGGTGCTACCTGCAACAAGCTGAAGAACTTTTTCTAGGAATACGAATGCCATCAATTCAGTTAAAAAAATAACTTTTACATTACAGATTTTCGAAGTTCAACAAATGTTTTAAAGATATACAGATAAAATTCATAATTTATCGTATGGTCAAACAAAGCAATTAACACAAACTTCTAAACAGACACGATGAATTAAGCCTTGAATTGATAATATTTTGATTGCCACATTGTTAAAATCGCTTAACTATACCACAAGAATTTCACTGTCTAGGAATTTTCCTCGCAATTGTTCCCCCAATAAAGCGGAGACTTTTAACTACACTTCAGACGTCACTAACCCCACAGCCTTGATAATACTTCAACTTGTTATAACTTGACAAGCAATCAACATAAGATTACTTAAATTGAGCCCATTTACCCTTTTTTTTGCTGTTATGAGGACCTTTCTTCGGCAGTTAACTTTCTTCCTCGCTGGTTCTCATTGTCAGTTGCAAAATCTCCCTTTCAGTTAATTTAGTTAATGGATGTTTCGCTGTCCTCTTGCACCATTCTCTAGATCTATATAATACACAGTAAACTCGCACAGTACCAGCCAAAGACCCATAGAGAAAATATAATGAAAATTAATTCTCAAAATATTCTTCTTTAATAAAATTCCCTCAAGTAGATGATAGGGCTTGGACCAAGTATATAGCGGTAACAAAACTAATGCCGTGATTGCCAGGAGCTGTCATCAAGTAAACAAAAAGGATTCTGTTTATTTCCGGCACACAGTACTTTTCGGACATTGATGATGATGGGGATTATACTGCGAGTAGGTACTTTGTAATATTGACGTATTTTCTCTATTGTACTCGTAATATTTCAATTAATTTATTTAAGTTTTGACATCTGCTTTTTGGGTTGTGATAGAATATTATCTCGGACAATAAAAACCTAAATGTAAAGCTATTTTGCTGGTTTTAATAACTTAAAAGGGCATTGGGCATATGTGTGGGTAGAAGATACTATGGGTTATATAGGTTCGGTATAGGAGGGATTGTACCTAGGAAAAAGAGAACTTAAGCCGTATTTATTCACATTAAAAGCAATTTTCTTATCGTTTTTTAACTTTTTTTTTTACTAAAATTCCAATTAGAAATTTTGATGACTGATTGCGGTACAAAAATGGTTTTGTGCATTAAAGTGATAATTACGCATCTCAGGGCGAAAATAATTTTAAAGGACAATTGAAGGCAAACCTCTAATATAAACATTATTTTTTTTTAATTGTTATTTGTTGAGTTGTGAAACTAAAAAAAATCTTCTCCCTCACACGCCACGCATGCTTAAGGACAATGTGTTACGCCTCGAGGAGACACCAAATCAGAACCAGCATAAATCCGCACAGGAGGAGGACCATCAGCGTACAGGTATAGAAATAGAAAGCGACAAGTTGAGCTTAAAATTTCTTAGAAAATCGCAGTCAACCTAAGCAGCCAATGGCTGAATACTGGTGAGAAGTTTTTGAGCTCTGCAATTCAACACCTCTCTGCATAGATCAAATCATGTTTGATTACACGCCAGAGAGCTGCAATGGTACTCCGCAATAATTCGTCCACTGCACGTACCTATACTCTGTTTTTTCTACGACTATAAATCACAGATCTCCATCGCATTGACTGCAAGAAAAATCGTAATGACTTACATTCATGCGGTCATATAAGTTCAAGCACTCTGCGGTGTTTGGGTGTTTACCCACCGCCGCCGCTTTTTAATCAGAAAATACCACAAACACCGCAATCACACAATAATGACCCAACAACAATATCGTTCCATATGACAACAAGACGAAACTCCACTCGGTCCTCCCAGCTATGCACAGATTTGTGGAGCGTGAACGCCATTAATTTTCGGTGTTTCTCATAACTCAAATGCGGTGGCGGTGTTAATTCACATCCGTTTTATCGAAAAAACTTTTTTTTTTCTAAATATTGAAAAGTTTATGAGAAATGAAGAGAAAGAAATGGATGACACTTTTCAAAGTGTTTGAGGCCATAACTTTCGAACCCCTTCGTGCACAAAGCCAACATTGACCACACGTATAAGGCAACACAAAGTAAACAAAGCTCTAAGCTCATATTTCTCAAAAAAAAAGTTTGAATACTGCCATTTTGACGAATCTACTAAAAAACAAATCGCTAAAATGCATGAAAAAACGTGTGTATGTGTCCCTTATCTCCGATGTTATAAAGGGAAATTATATGAAAAAAATCTCACTTATCACAAATTGTCCAAAATTTTAACAAAAATTATAGCGAATTTTGAAATATGAAAAACCTTTTGAGATTTAACTCAAAAACATAAAAGCATATTCAAAAACATTTTTTTCAAATTTTTTTTAGTATCTTAACGGCAAAAGCAATCTTGTTCAGATTTGGTTAAATTTCAAAAGGTACAAAATAAAGCAAGCTGTTCCAAATATTTTTTAATTGCCGTATCTAACCTAAGTTTTTCGAAAAATGAAAAAAAAAAATAAAAAAATAAAAAAACATTGTTTTACCGTTCACGCGAAAACCGGTGCCCATAGAATTTAACAAAAAACAGCCAATACTAGCGCAGGTGGTTGTGCTAATAGAAAAAAGTCTAACGGGAATTGAAAAAAAATTAAAATATTTGTTTCATGGATTAAAAATCTAAAAAATTATAAAAGTTGTCAAATAAACTCCTCTATCTCCCAAACGGTATAAGGTATAATTTGTAAGCAAATAAAAGGCATTAGTCCATCTTCTAAAATTCTACACAAAACTATATATAGTAAAACTGCGAACATTCAAAAACTTCGAAAATTTAAATCAAAAACGAAAAAAAAAATCGAAAACAAATTTTTAAAGGTTTCCGCCCCCTTAACAGTTTTGAAGATCTTGATTAAATTTGTCTTAAGAATTTCACCTTAACAACGCAAGCTAAATGTGTTGTAGCGCAACAATACCGACTCTTTTCCTGGCTTTCTTGTCGCATCCCCTTTTCTTTCTCTTGCCGCTTCAACATACTGGGAGTGTGGAGGGCAGTCATGGTGCCCACCAGCCAATGGTCTAGTCCCCTGTGTGTGTGGAATACGCAAACGACAGGATCGTTGACGCAATGAGGCTTATACAGACGGGCGGTCTGTTACTGACGGACGGTCCAAACTAATGGAGCGGGAGCTCTCCATCTTTCGTATTTCGAGCCAGGCGGACGCCCTGGAGACTCGAATACAGGAACCTTTGGTGATGATCTTATTTCCCGTAGCTCGAAGCCAGACGGACGGTCTGGAGACTCGGCTGTCTGACCACCCGTAGCTCGAAGCCAGACGGACGGTCTGGAGACTTGACTACACGGAGCCTTGGACGATGCCTGACAGCCGTAGTTCGCAGCCAGACGGACGGTCTGGAGACTCGACTACTCATTACCTGAGATGTCCCACTGTCACCTGAGAAGTCCGAAGATGAAGATGTCCAGTCCGAGACGGTTTCCTAACAAAGATGTGAGGAGCAGCCCATATTAATTGAGAGCAGACGAAAGGCGAGCGGAGAGCCCGAGAAGTTGATCATCCGATCTCCAGCGGCGGCACAAGTTGCGGGAGGGTTCAGGCCAGACAAGAGCCCCGATAGACCACAAAATATAATTACGCTTCGAGGATATAACGCCACACACAAACTCGTGTTGATGGAAATCCATCAACACCATCAAGATTTCCACCATCGTGGTCGTTCCTGGTACCATATGTCACATCAAAGAGGTCCTCAGCAATGGCTTAAAGCCCAACGACATCAATGGCCGAGTGCCCAACGTAAATTCTATTAAATGTAAAAAATGGTGCGCTGAGAGGTAGATTCCTTTACCTCAAAATCTGCGCGTAAGCCCACGGGGAATTAAACTCGCGATATTAGTTTAAGACGCTTCCTGGTGCAATTCTCTTTCGGACCTCTTATTCTCAGAAGGAGAACAATTGCCGAGCTAATTTATTCTTTTTGGGGTGAACGGCTGAATTTGACCATTCGTGCGCAGTGGTGCGAATTCGGAGTGTTCGTGGGAAAGAGAGCGAATACGGCTTGGGTTCAAAAACGGTAAGCACGCAAAAGGCCGCCGCAGCCAAATCCTTCGATGCTTTGAAAAAGAAAATGGTGGGTGAAACCCAAGCCAAGCTGGAGAAGAGAATTCACTTCTTGGTTGACCAGCATCGACCAGGCGTCAATTAAAAGTTCAAATTAGCAGAGACTTTTGGCAAGTTTACTTGAAATAGAGATAAACCGAATCGTATAGCAGAAGGGAGTCAAGATTTCAGATCGGCACTCAGAAGAGAAATGAAGCAGGAAGAGAAAACAGGAGTTGAAGTATTCAAGGAGAAAACAGATAAGTAGAGTGAGATTAGTGTCTTTGTTTCGTGGTAGTGTTTTGTAATTTAAAAGGTTCCGGTTGGCTTCCGTTCCGTTTTATAATCCTGGTTAAATATACAGGACGCGCGGGATAAAAACCCTAGCGGGCCATTTTTCGGCGACAAACTGTTGTGACGAATTATTCGATTACCTAGACGACATTGTAGTTTTCTTTTCTTTGTCGTTAGATCATTGTTCGCTATAAGTACAATCAATATTGTCGTAACGTAATATTACCTTTCAACGCTTTTTTTTCAAGTCATCGTGACATATTTATAAATGTTTATATAATAAATCGGCTTGTTCCAATAAGGAGCTTTATAACGTACAAATTGAGTGTCTTTGGCCGGCAAAAGATCTTCATACCTCATTATTTCAGTTTGGTATTTTCCCTCAAAAATACCTGGCGTCCAAAAATACATAAAACAATAAAAGCATAATCAAATAATATTTAACATAATAATCACTACACCCAATAAACAAACTAATTTACACCCTATATTATCCCTATATTATCCATCACGGTGATGACGACCTCGCGGACCCTACTTTGTTTTTTCGGTGACAAATCCAAACCCCTAAAGCAATTCCATCCTTTCCACGCATCCTTCTCATCTCTTTCTTCCTTCCCTTTCCATCCAACCGTTAGTGTACTCTAACCTATAGGAGAAGTGGTAAAAACTCACAAATTATGATGAATGTACAACCAACCTAAAGGATGTTTGTACTCCAGGTGGTTTTGGCGATAGCCAAAATCCACCCGCAGTCTTTTCGACTACGGTCAAAACTTTCGACTCTTGCAGCTCGGTATCCGACTCGCTCGGAAATCTGAGCATGAGTGAGGCTGCTGCCCAGTGCACTGCTACTGACGCGACGACTAAGAATACCCTTGTGGTTGAACGAGCTCCAGAAGAGGCGGGCTATGAGGTGCGCCTAACTAAGGGTCAGCAGAAGAGGAAAATGAAGCGGCAGATCGACAAGTCGCGCAAAAGAAGCTTCACGTTGAACCTAGTCGGAAGGCTAAATGCACCGAATCTTGTTTGGCTCCCAGGTCAAACTGGTATCCAGGGGAATGAGATCTCTCATGAGCTTGCTAAATTAGGCTCAGAAGAAGTTTTTTCAAGACCCGAACCTGCGTTAGGCCTGCCTGTATCTGTTGTCACATCTGCCATTGATACTTGGGTTTCTCGTGAGCACAGGAACGTTGGCGTGACTAAGATGGGTGCAGACAGACTAAACGATCACGCCCGGACATCTGCGAGCGTTCAGCGTCTTTTCTTCTATTTCTCAGGAGAATCGATTGCAGACTTAGTTTAGCCTTTTACAAAAACCGACGAACCGCTCCGCGTATGTCGTCATACTGGACGTCTTTTTTTTAAGTAGATTTCTTGTCGCGAAATTGTGATCGCACGCCAGTCTGTGTCTCTGGTTGGTATCGACCTATAATTTAATATATCATTTCAGCTATAAGGGTGTCAATCTTGGGTTTATTGGGTGTACCTATATCAGGTTTAAAAATAAGATTCTCCTCATTAGAATAATAAGTTTTCACTATGGATTTACCTTATTGTGTGCTTATTTCAATTAGAATTCTTAGTAAACTAGCTCAACAAGGCAATCTTCCTAATTTTTTATAAGACTTTTCGCTCTGTGTGTCTACACTAAAAAGACCCTTATATTTTTACCCCTACAAAATTAGCTTTTGATAGCAGTTAGTCAGATTTAAACCGAGGTAAGGTCCAAGCCAATGAATAATGGAAGAAGTAAAGAGTTAAGTCATTTCATTTCGTCACAATTGTTCCTTCTGAAAAGATATCAGGCTCAGATCTCATATGCAAGGATTGCTGGCGAAATAGTTATGGACTCTATGTTTAACAATGGTAAGTCTTCTGGGTACCTTAGAGAGGTGGCAATGTTATTTTATCGCAGGTCGAGAGGTTTAAAGATAACATTCTAAATGAACGGCGTTAAATATTTCCTCACTTTTATAATAAAACTTATAATCAAGAAAAGCTTGAAGCCAGAACAGCGGACAGAGTAATGTCTCTGAAATTAAGCGATAAGGAAACAATACTGTTTATAGCTACACAAGCATCCAAATCGGAGGATTAAACTGAAACTTCTAGGAAATTCCCATAATAATTATAATAAATTGAAACCGTAAGCAAAGTGCAAGGTACCTTAAGTGTAAAGTACCTACTGCAGAGAAAAAAAAAATCAAGAATTCATATATGGTTCGATAAAATTTTGGACTCTTTAGTTATATCATAAGGATATTTGATTTTAACTTAACCCCTACAAGCTCTCAATTACCATTCTACATACGTAAGGTAGGTTTTAGTCAAAGAATTTTTTTCACAGAGTAAAGGGAAGTATGATAAAAATTTAATGCAAACGACAACGATCCGTCAACTCGTTTCCGCTGTAAACTGAATGCATATCCTTGTGGCATCCAAATGTTCACAAGGAAAGAAGAATATTTCTGATATTGTTGCTCAAAATTGAATTAATTTTAGAAATGTTTCCGCTTTCATCAAGGCCAACATGCATTCTATTACATTGCTCTATGAATGATGGTAGATAGTTATGGCGGGCACAGATTCACATTTGAAGTTCAGCATAACTGAGACATTTTCCATTTCTCTTTCATGAAGAATACCTACCTACTTCTTCCAGCTTGTGTAGTTGTGTGGCACTCACCTTGATATGCCAGGACGCAGAACTTTTAAACACAAGCCGGTATGCAAATTAAGTAAAGTGGCGTAATGCAACTGAATGGTTAAAAATATACTCAGATGATATGCATACTTATAGGAACTGAGGTAGGTGCATAAAACTTTAAAAAGGCATGCCGTAGAGACGCGACCTAAATCAATAAATTAAGCTGAAACTTTAAAGCAGCAGGTAGGATGAAATGATAGAAGCTTCGTTATTTTCCGCAGCTCTGCTTAATATTTATTTTTCATTATTTATTTATGGGCTTTAATGTTAACTGCATGTGCGTACGTATCCAGTTATTGCTGTTTTACTTATCTCAAAGATCAGAAATTTCTTTACAATGCAGTTAGGATTTGACAGACTTTTTTTCCATTCCGCAAAGCAAACACAGTGAAAAATAGCGTGATCTGCATCTTCCTCCTGAGGTGGGCAATCCTGGAAGAAGGGGGAGTTATCGTGTACGAAACACATATTTTCGAAAGCCACCGTAGCCGCTAGGAACTGCGTAAAGTGGTTGTTGCAGTCCCCACGATTTCGCTGGATCCCAGCAGCGATTATCGATATAAGTTTATATTTCGTTGTGTTGGTGGTCTACCGGGCTTGCCACAAAGTTTTGGACGGTATGCTCTTTCCTCTGTTTTAGTTTGTTTATTTATTGTGGCGTCGGTTGAGCTACGCGCTCTTCTATCCTGAGCATTTCGTCAACACGGTTTTTTATAGGAACCATCCCGGCTATACAGAAGGTTGCCTTATGGTTTGAGAACCGCTGATTTCCAGTAACCCACAAAGTGTAAATGTTGACGATTACCACCTTTTCCTTCGTCCGTATTGCTTTTACCGGACTTTTTTAGCAATAACCCTGGATAGTAAAACCCTCATAGGGTATATAGGCTCACTGATGTTAGGTATTATGCGGGACAGAGCTACCTGCCTATGTTATGCTTTCTAAGTCACATACTTCACGTGGGCTCTTAATTGTAGCCTATTATATAGTATTATCCAGTACTCTGAGATATCTTATTATCTCCTTAGACCTTATAATTTAATTTCCGATTTTTTCATTTTTACTTGTTTTTCTTTTTACTGGACATAGTCGGTTTTTTCTGTTGATTGAATTTCGTTTGACCTCTTGTAATGAATATATGTTGTTGCCTTTTGCTGTATTGAATAACCTTGAATGAAATCCTGGAATTGAATCTTTGCTAATGCGTAAACTAGAAAGTCTTATCTTTCTAGATCCGGAAGTGTATACGATTTTAAAGTTGTCTATAGGTAATTTTAAACTTATTAATATTGAATAGTGATGGAATCGAAATCGGAATTGCAATATGAAAATGTCCCATAGCGATTTACTGATTTTGATTTCCAATGAAATTCCATGGAATACCTCAGTACAGCTCGAATTTCAGATCGTTTTTCTTTCATCAGAAGCCTACAGATATTGCAAAATTACCAATTCATTAAAAATTCAGATATGACCACTCTATATCTGATAAGACAATTCTAGTATTTTACACAGTAGCAGAGATACAACGCTTCATATGCATTATGTGTGTATACATGCACATCCCCAATTTCATTGATATTTAGCTTTGCATCCCTGCCATTGATATCGCACTTGGTGTCCTCTAAATAACATTGTTTGCGTAACGCACTCTCCCAATGAAAGCCCGGCAATTGAGTAGACCTCAAAACAAACCCCTGAATCAAAAACAACATCAGCTAGATACTGTTATAATGCCTTGCTAAGGTAGCCCCCCCCCCCCGCCCCTCAAAACGTCATCATAAGAACACCCGGTTGGCAGGAGCTCATTTAATTGCGATCCGAAACTGTTTGAATTTACGTTTCACAGAGGTATGCATAGGAATTCGCCACAAAACACCAAACACTACAGCAATACAACTAGAACAATAGACATTTGAATGTCCTGGCAAACAAGAGATGGAGTCACTTAACCAGTCGGAATGGTGTAATTTAGAATGCAATTAGTTTTTGGGGTGGGGAGAATTGAAATTTCCGCATATACCCAGCGCCAGAGTCCATGCAAATACCTACATAGGTATAGTGTGTCAGGTATACCTTGCCTGTAGACCTTGTGAATTACAGGCACTGTGGTCTTGTGTTGTTTTTTATTTTCGGTAGTAGGTACCGCGAATTTACATACAAAGGGAATAGGTTCCAAATGCTGCACGAGCGTCAGGATTGTGAACTTGGGTAGCAGCTCATAATTATTGCTCGTTTTCTTTTTTCGGAAGCCACTTGGCGCAAATTGCTGTGCCTGCAGTGGTTTTTCCGCCTTGGTTGAGAAATTTAGTGAGCTTTTCGGCAAGTGCATGTACCAATAGTGATTCAACTGATTTGGGCTTATTTTCAAGGGGTTTGAAAAGGAACGTTAATAGGTTTTTAGAACCGTTCAAATTGGGAGCCATTCGCCGCACCCGAAAACAAGGTTTAATGAGAGCACGCGTGGGCATTTTGATGTGTTTACATGTTGAACATGTCAGTCCGAGCTGTGATGTGTAAAACATTTTGGCGTACTTTCTGCAGAAGCAAAAGTCTTCTTTTATTGTACAGAAGATTTCTTGTACCTTAAGGGTGTATACAGTTTCAAAGGTTTTCGTCAACACACTTCTTTAAGCCTGATTTTAAATCCCAAAATAGTGTTAATTATTAATTAAAAGCCTTCCCTTACATCACGGTAAATTCTGAATACGGAACACTTCATTCATTCTTGAACAAAGTCTTCGAAAGTCTTTTTCTTGAGGGTTTTATTCTTAAATTGCTAAGCCAAATTTCTTGGGAAGTGAACACCTGTTTGTTTTAAACCGGATATCAATGAAATTTCTTATTTAAAAGAATAAGTTAGCCTTCACCTAGCTATTAATTTAAGCTGTGTAATTATGTAATGCATAGGCCACCTGCAATTAATATTGTTGTTGATTTTGTGGGGCGATATTACCGAAGAAGACAATTAAATTCAAGTCTAAATTCAAGAAACGTCGAAACGTTGGTTATTAGAGGAAACTTGAATTTAAAATCAGTTCATGGGGTATTTTAAAGGGTTTATTATTTTTGTATTGTACAAATTTCTTGGTAAGAAGAAAGCTTACAAACAAAGGACTCTTTATTTACAGTCCCAGATGCGGCGCCTTATTTTGTGCATGTGGTATCTGTTTTTTTTTATTTCCGAGAGTATATTAATTTTAATGCTTAGTTTGTAACACAGTGAAATAATCATCGAAGCCCCTTCGACGCTTAAAAGATATGATCGAGACCGACAAATGAATCGTTTTATTTATGTCCGTCCGTCCGCCTGTATTGGTCAAGGTTCTCAATCAAATCAAGCTTAGAGAGCTGAAACTTGGTACACGGCCCGGTTCTTTTGTTGCACAGACAAAATGTGAAAATTGGCTTTATCCGTCAACGGCCACGCCCACTACTGGCTTCATATGAGACAACCTCTATTTCACATTTTCTCTCAATATGCCTTTTGGTCAAGTTAGACAACGCACAGGAACTTACATTTTGGTACTGAGCAATATCGGCTCAATACCTTCAACAAGGCAAATATTGGACTGCCCACAATATCGACCATGCCCACTTTAGCCATGTTAGATCCTTAAAAACCCGATTTCTCGGAAACTCCACTCCAAAATCGAATAAAAATTACAACAAATATTAAAGATATTACTATTTGCTAAGTTTTTTCCATACAAAGTTTTGATCTCCGCCCACTTTTAAGGGGCGTTTTTAGGAAAAAAACTGTTTTTTTTTTCTGAAATAATTTTCGTTTTTACCGTAATTTCTCACGATTCTAACGAAATTACAGTTCATTGATTTTAATTTTTAGCCCATGACCACTTCTGTGTTTCAAATGATGTAATAATTAGAGTAAAGTATATTGCACCAGTGTTGCCAAGCAAGCTCCTTCCGCAAGTATTTTTAATAATTTTTTTTGTAAGTTAGTTTTGGTTTTTTAGCGAAATCAATTAAATTAAATTAAAGGAAATTACCTATAGAGATCTTAAAAAATATACACAGTTGCAGGTCTCAACCCACCGCAACATAAGATTGCTTTGCATTAATAGGCATAGGCTTTTTTGACAATTTGCACCCATCGGGTTTTTAGCGGTCCGTCCAAAAATGGAAAAAGGACCTTAAATGGTATCGCTACGTTGTCCGTCCGTCCGTCCGTCCAATCATGTTATAACTTCTGAATGGTAAATCGTAGAAAGACAAAGTTTGGTGTGCTTCTAAACTCCAGAAATAGTCAGAGAATCCAATGAGGGCAATTTTTTAAGCAGTTATAACGGTTTAATTACAGTTTGAAATTTCATGGGAAAATGGATTTAATGTTTTTCAATACTTTTTTTTAAGAAGATAAGCAGGGAAGAAGAAGAAAAGCGAAACTTAAGTTAAGTAGATTCTAAACTTTAGTACAGAAGTTCAATTTTTTCAAAATATTGAAAAGTTTTTGAGAAATGAGGAGTTGAAAATGGGTGACGTTTTTCAAAGTAATTGAGGCATTTACTCTTAAACCGCTTAGTGATAAAGACAGTATTGAACACACGTACAAACCAACTCAAAATAACTTAGTGCTTAAACCTAATTTTTCCGAAAGAGTTTTAATAATGCCCTTTTGAAGAATTTTCGAAAAAAAAAAATCGCAAAAATGCATGAAAAAACGTATGTCCGCCTCCCTTATCTCCGGCCTTGTTTGGACAAATCATATGAAAATAATCACACCAAAGTTATAGCGAACTTTTAAGTTTCAAAACCTTTTAAGGCTTAACTCGAAAACAAAAAAGCATTTTCAAAAACACTTTTTTTTTAATTTTTTAGTATCTTAACGGTAAAAGCGATCTTATTCAGATTTTTTTGAAGCACAAGCTGTGATAAAAAAGTACGCGTACGAGATAAAAAAGTAAAGAAAAGCAAGCTGTGATAAAAAAAAATTTAAATTGCCGTTTTAAGCCTACGCTTTTCGAAGCCTATTGAAAAAATAAAATAAAACAGGATATTGTTTTCCCGTTTTCGCAAAAACCGTTGGCCATAGAATTAAAAAAAAAAACTAGTGGGAGGGTTACAACCCGCTTAGGCGAATCGTTGGATACCCCCTCCCAATTGACCACTGTCAAGCTCCGAATTGTGTCATAAATTTTGGTTGTTAAATTTCAGTTTGTGGGGTGCCGTGGCGTAGTGTGTGTGCTTACTACGCCGGAGGTCTGGGTTCGAATCCTGCCATCGTCACCTGAAAAAAAAAGACTTGTTCTTTTTCATGGTCCCCACCTCCGCGAGGGTTTGACAAGCCCTCCGAGAGTATCAATTGTCTTAAAAAACTTCTCAAAAGTGCCGTTCGGATTCGGCAAAAAATTGTAGGTCCCCTTGTATGTGAAGAAATCAACACACACAGCATACATTGTTGAGAAGTTGGCCCTGGTTCACCTCGAGCTGTTGCACCACTCTATTTATTTATTTATTTTATTTAAATTTCAGTTTAGAATCTTCTCTCTAAGAAAGGGGCGTGGCATCCACCCATTCTCAACAACATCGTATATTTGTTTATATTTTCTATCAGAAGTGGTATACACGTGTTGACTGCATTTTCATTTTAAAAATTTGGTTTATACTTAAAAACGCCCTCAAAAGTAAGCGTGGCGAAAATTTATTCACTTGAGTTGATAGCTTACGCACATATCTGAACATTTTATTGTGCAAGTTATTTGGGTTTGAAGCTTATATATCAAATAAAAACCGTTTATTAGAATGCATATTAAGTATGACCACGCCTACAAGGGGGCGGTATTCGCTTTTTTTTAAATGCCAGCGAGGATATCGCATACAAAATTTCAGCTTCCTGCGACAACCTTTATTTTTCATGCTATTGAGTAAAGTGGGCGGATTTAAAAAAAAATTTGCACTTGTACTGCTTCGGGACCTAGAAAGAACAGATATCAAGTTTCAAGTTCCTAGCTCCAAATTTAAGGCCTAAAAACTACCGACAGATGGACGGACGGACCGACATGGCTCATTCGACTTACAATTCGGTCTCGATCATATGCCCTTAAGGTCTTGGGGGTCTACGGTGATTATTTCTCTATGTTGCAAACTATGAAACAAACTTAATATACCTCCTATCCTATGGGATGGGGTATAAACATCCAGTGTAGCGCTGTTGGAAAAAGGTCTAACGGGAACTGCAAAAAACTCTAAATAGTTTTTTTTATGGATTTGAAATTTAAAAAATTATAAAAAAGGTCAAAAGAAGGTTTGTCTCCCCCTCTATCTCCCAATTGGTATAAGGTATAGCTTTGAAAAAAATAACGGGCATAGTCCATTTTTTGAGATTTCATTACGTAGCCAAAGCCAAAAAGCAAACTTCGAATATTCAAAAACTTCGAAGATTTGACTCAAAAACGTAAAAATATTTTCGAAAACGATTTTTTTTTTTAAAGGTTGCTAGTCTGTTAACGGTAGTGGGGTGCCGTGGCGTAGTGGTTAGTGTGTGTGCTTACTACGCCGGAGGTCTGGGTTCGAATCCTACCATCGTCACCTGAAAAAAAAAGACTCGTTCTTTTTCACGGTCCCCACCTCCGCGAGGGTCTGACAAGCCCTCCGAGAGTATCACTTGTCTTGAAAAAACTTCTCAAAGTGCCGTTCGGATTCGGCAAAAAACTGTAGGTCCCCTTGTATGTGAAGAAATCAACGGACACAGCATACATTGTTGAGAAGTTGGCTCTGGTTCCCCTCGAGCTGTTGCGCCACTCTATTTTTAGTCTGTTAACGGTAACGACGATTTAATTTAAATTTGGCTGAAGTACAACGCAAGTTTACTGCATTTAAAAAAATTTAATATTGCCGTTTCCAACTTTAAACAAACGAAACGTATTTAAACAAACTAAATATAAAACAGCATGTTTTACCGTTTTCTCAGAAATCCATCCATGTCCGTAGAATTTAAGAAAAGGGGACATTGCAATGCATCTGATTTTAAAATTGAAAAAAAAGCCTAGCGATAATTGAAAAAAAACTAAATTGTTGTTTTATGGATTATAAATTTTAAAAATGGTAAAAAAGGCCAGAAAAATATCCTTCTATTTTCGAAACGGTAAGAGACAAAAATTTGAAATAAATAATGAACTACCTACCTAGACTGAAGCAGTTTTGAAATAGTTGATGGTTTTCTAGATGTGCTTGAAAACGCTTTAATTTACTGACTTCAATGAGTAATGCTGCTAGCAGATATGCGTATCTATCGTAACTTCTGGGTCCTTTTATTTTACATCATCCAAATTTTACGCAGGCACAACCACACAAACGTAAGCCAACAGAGCTTTATAAGAAAATTAAGCTTCTTATAGTTCATTTTTAGGAAAAAATATACATATAAAAAAGTTAAAGGAAAAGTTTTATGCCACCCTTTTTTCTAGTGACGAAAATCACCCAATACAAGTTTAAAACAAAATGTAAAATATTCCCAGAAATAATAATAATCAAATAGAGAATATTAACTCAACCTACAACAAAAGCCGACGGACAGCTCCGCGTATGTCTTCATACTTGACGGTCTTTTTTATTTTGTCGACTATCTGACACTATAAGGTTTAAGTATTAATTCTGTCTTTTTTCTTGCGTTTTATAAGTATCTATTTTTTGTAAGTAATACAAAAAAATAGACAAACCAAGGAGTAGTGGCTGAAAGGGAAAAGGATGAAATGTTGTAGCATCGAAGACTTAGAAGAGAAAGAATCCTTTTTGGGGTCAGAGTAAAAAACAAATAATTGAAAGTATGTCGGTAATTTGTGTAAACAAACGTTACTACTCAACTAATAATGGCAACTAGCTAGCTGCTGTACCATGTGCGACATCTTGCGGTACTTTGTTTGTGGTTTCTGAGAAAATCAATTAAAAAAATGCGTTTAGATCCACTTTTGTAGGATTTAATCGACAACCTTGGTTAAATGTATAAGAAATCGATTAAAACGTTCGCCAGCACCCCTGAGTTGGGATCGACTGTGTTAAAAGGCAAAATGTTCTTCAGCACAAAACCATTATTCAAATTTTGATGGGTTCATTAGTTTTGTTTATTAACGAATCGTAATAACAAGAATGTTCATTACCTAATGCCCAAAAGTGCATAATATTAAATGATACATTCATAAATGTTTTGATTATATTAATGTCATGAGCATCATGCAATATGGACATATTCGTTGTCCATTCTTCTCCATTTTTTCATGTTGTCCAATTGTGTTTGAATTTTGTTTGCCCTCAACATAGCTGGAAATAAAAAAGAAATCTTTACAATCCTGATTAAAAGAACAGGTTGACCACTTGAATAATATCATCATTTTTCGTAACACCACAATCATGACGATATGAACAACAATAAACTAATCAACAAAGTTATGAATCCATTTAGAACCAATTACAAGGATCCAATTATATATCATTTCAATACGCAATAAGATCCCCAACAATGACGACATTACTAAAGGAAGGCACACACAAACACCCAATTACAAAACAAATCAGTGGTCAGAATCTACTTTGAAGAGTATACGGCTTGCGGGAAAAAGTTACTTGTACAAATATAATATAACATTGGGGGCTCTCCGACGATGTACTCTCTTGCATGGCGACGTGATTTATTGTGAATTGAATAATGAAAAAGTTTTTGCGAAACTTTCTACATTACTCGCACGTTCATGAAGCTAACTCTGGGCACAACTTATTGTGCAGACAACCCGACATGTAATGCCGAAATAAGCTGAAATACATTGCGGGTAAGTGTCCCTAAAGTGAAGCGTCCAGGATGGACACCAGAGTAACGCCCCAGAAAAATTGTTATTTTATAGTTAACCGACAACAAAAATAGTATTCATCCCATTGGGGTCAATTAAAGCCTAGTGTTAGCATTACTTTGCTTCCTTTGCTTGTTGATTGAATTTGTAACTGATTGAGAGTTTACGGGGTTGTTTTGAAACATACGCTGGGTTTTTTATGATCTCCACAATTCTTGATACAAAACTCAACTTTGAAAAATTCTGGAAATGTGTCTTTTACAAAGCGACCAAAAAACGCTTGCTGAATTTAATATTGAATACCTTAAAATTGTGCTTCATCCAAAAACAAATCTTCAAAGCGTTCACTTACCTGAAAAGGCAAAATTAACTGAGTTGAATTCTATTACATAAGAAATTGATATTTTATGAATTTGAGAGTTATGACTTTGACTAAATTACTTCTTAGTCAAATTACTAAATTGCTTAAACATGATAAATTAAAATTGAAGGAAAAGCTTCATAAGCCCTTTAGTAAAAAAAAGTAGTACACACATGCATATGCCTTGTGATTGTGAGTTGTGATGTATGTTTTGGGAGGAGAGGGGCGGTTCCTTATGAAAAAGTTGACTGCAAATCTATTACAAAATATGTACAGTTACTCTCAAAATTGAGCATTTTTTTATCTTTTGACAAAAGAGAAACACTTTTTTTAATAAAAATGTTTTTTTTTTTTTTTCTTAGTACTTTATACTTTTTACTAAAAGTATTTAAGATAAAATTAACAAAGATATACATACGGTAATTCGATTTTGAACAAAGAAAAAACAAAAAAATATGCTTGATTTCATGACACAAAATTGAGCTCACACTCCCAATAAATCAGTTCAAAAATGTTAAAATGCTTAGAACTTTATTTCTTAGTGCTTTGTTAGACTACCAAAAGCATCTTTTACTGTTTCC
This sequence comes from Neoascia interrupta, assembly GCA_947623515.1. NCBI lineage: Eukaryota > Metazoa > Arthropoda > Insecta > Diptera > Syrphidae > Neoascia > Neoascia interrupta. Next base: position 57,689,243 of record OX392462.1, on the reverse strand, counting down.
AAATGACAAGACATCGATTCCATTAAGCGTTTGTTAATTATGGAGGAATACTTTCTCAAGCTTCCTTGTTCTTGTTTTTAAGCTCAGATTTGTTATTACAGTTACTATTTTTCAGACGCTTTTAATCTAAATAAATAAATAAATAGAGTGGCGCAACAGCTCGAGGTGAACCAGGGCCAACTTCTCAACAATGTATGCTGGCGTGTTAATTTCTTCACATAAAAAGGGACCAACATTTTTTTGCCGAATCCGAACGGCACTTTAAGAAGTTTTTCAAGACAATTAATACTCTAGGAGGGCTTGTCAAACCCTCGCGGAGGTGGGGACCGTGAAAAAGAACAAGTCTTTTTTTCAGGTGGCAGAGGCAGGATTCGAACCCAGACCTCTGGCGTAGAAAGCACACACACTAACCACTACGCCACGGCACCCCACGCTTTTAATCTCTTTCAACAAATTCTGAAGTCGATTAAGTTCCGGTGATTGTGGTGGAGTTTTTAGCTGGTTTCTAAGGTTGTAGAGTAGCCGTCCACGTACGATATGTGAATTCTACTTCGGGTCGTTGTCTTGTTAAAAGTAAAACTTTGACAACTAATTTAATTTTTCCGCCGATTTATGCAATTTATTTGTTTGAATAGCGGGGTATGTATTTGCGTCCTTTATGTTTTCGATGAATTAAAAATTTCCGGTGCCACTTTCGACATTCCGGCAGCAAAGTGACGTTAAGAAATTAAATAAAAAATTACACTTAATATAAATAAATAAATAAACAATTTATAAATATCTAGACAAATATTAAATTAACTTTTTAAGTTATTTACTATAGGCTCTCCTGGACAAAAAAAAATAAAAAAAAAAACCTTAATACGTTTTCCAAAGATCTGTTAGACTTTTAGAGCCGTTAACTGATGTGCAAAAAAAAAAAAATTTTTATACTTTGTTCCCAACTTTTCGTCGTTCTTTACGATATCCTCAGGGGTTTAATCTTTGGCCAAGGGCTGGCCCAACGGTTCGCAGCACAATTAACCACGAAACGATTTTCTTAATCAATTTTTTTATTGTTCAATTCAAGTGAATACAATTTATAAGATATTGGTCAAAAGCAAAACGGATGTAGTACAACAGTCAAGTACTCTAGTCTGTTTGCGTCGTAAGACTGCCCGCTGCCAGCATCCCAGGTCTCAGGGCCTGAAAAGTGCTGACAATTATTCCCACGTCGCAATGTTGCAAAATACTTTTGAAATGCATTTGCAACGCAATTCCGGTGTCGGGTGTCTAGGCTGGGAACATCTTATGGTTCACGTCGATATGGGGTTACCTTGAGCTGCGGTAAACTGTAACTGTTCAAGGTGCGTGCAGCCGCACGGTGTTAACTTGTAGTTACAATTGATAAATTAAAATAAATTAAACGAGCAAAAATAAGAACAAAGGCTACTATGAAACATTTCAATTATTACTTTACTTGCACTTGGCTGGCTAATGGCTAATGGCTAATAGCTCCCCATTCAGACATTATAAACATTAATTTACAAAACAAAGTGCAATAATAGTAATAGATATATTCAACAATAGTAATCCAAAGTCATAGTACTAGTACCTTCCGTTAAGATGGCAGAGACAGAAATGTAGGTACATATACAAGTTTCTTAGCGTTTGGAAATACTGAAGTATTTATAAACAACTTTCACTCGTAGAGAGTGTCATTATCCTGAATTAGATCGCTACTGTTCAACACTATCTATAGTCATTTATGAGTAAGTTTAAAGCTTCTTAAGAACCTTTCACTGTAAAGCGTATCATAATCATGAAGTCAAATTTAATTTTCACTAAAAATAAGTTTTTAACTCGAAATTTCAGGACGCACAAAATTTAAGACCGTCACGGGCAACCGAAATGGCATAAACACGAAGTCGTAAGGAAATATTTGCAAACTCCAAATAAATTAAGTATGATAAAAGCTGGATGGGTGCCGTGGCGCAGTGGTTAGTGTGTGTGCCTCTGACGCCGGAGGTCTGGGTTCGAATCCTGCCTCTACCACCTGAAAAAAAAGACTTGTTCTTTTTCAGGGCTCCCACCTCCGCGAGGGTCTGACAAACCTTCCGAGAGTAACATTTGTCTTGAAAAACTTCTCAAAGTGCCGTTCGGATTCGGCAAAAAATTGTAGGTCCCCTTGTATGTGAAAAAATATAGCACACACAGCATACATGGTTGAGAAGTTGGCCCTGGTTCACCTCGAGCTGTTGCGCCACTCTATTTATTTTATTTATATAAAAGCTGGATGAAAGAAACAAAACAGGAGAGACTAGTTATCTACAGCAATTTTTTTGGAAAGGAAAGTCTGAAATATAAAATAGTCTATAATGAAGTTAAGAAAAATCTTTTGTACTCGGAAGGCTACTTAAACTTAATTTCAAGGACTTTCAACAACTCCTTAGGACAATGTTAGGTAAGTAAACAATAGAAAATGATACATATATATTATATACATGACTTTATAACCCTTGATGTATTATGATAAAGTAAAGAAAAAAAAAATCAATAAATCAAAGCATTGTGGTCAGGTTGTTAAGGGATACTGCCCCTTCTTAGGTATGTGCAAGAAAACGATGACATCAAAGTCAACCATATCTAATATAATTCAAAGGGGTCATGTTCACATATGCGGAAGGAATATTCAACTTCATTAAATGATTAATTCTGTGCTGTGAACCATGATCCCGAGGATTCATTTTTTTTTCTTGTTTTTAATTCAATTGAGATTTATAAGACGAGGTTTGAGAAATAACCATGGGAAATATTATAAATTTTGTGATGCTAAGTAATAAGACTATGTATAGAAAAAAAATTAAAGGAATAACTTTATCCTCCAAAAGGATAAGAAATAAGTTGGATAAAATATAAGGACAAACGACGATATGTTGTCCAGTTACCTATGACCTAAATTCCGTGATTAATTTCTCACTACAATTAATTATTTGTATCAAAGTCCGCAGTTTTCCATTAAATGTAAGCGCTTTGAAGCGTTTTATTTGAAGTTCCTGTTGGGTCTTTTGGGCCAGAATCCCGGCTGGTTTTAAGGAGTACGCCACACCGCTTTATTTTTATTTTTTCAAGTTTGTTCTTTTTTCAGTTTTTTTTTTTTGTTATTTGCCTCATCGTTAAGACTCGCATACTCAATTTCAACTCAATTTGTCCAGCACAAAATATCATAATTTCAAAAAATTTGTTGAAAAAAACTACACCCACTAATAAAAGCAGAGCTATCACAACTTCGGTGCATTTCTATCATTTGGCTTGAACAGGTTGGAAGTTAAGAACTTTATTGCGGTTTAGTATTTGCACTTAGATCCTATATTGGCGCCCGATTCTCATGTATAAAATCACCAACAACCAATCGCCAATTTATTGCAAAAGAAATACTGACAACAGCTTTGGCTAACGTTGCGTTGGTTCGTTTTTATTACCGTTATTAGTAGACGAAATCTTTGTCCTCTTAACCAACTATTTAAAGCATAATGACAATTTTGTGAAACGGCAAAAATTTTGTCCCATATCTCAAACACGCGCCGAGTTTTAATTAGTTTAAATTGCTACACCATATACACACCCGGAATTAGAAAGATAGCCATTACTCTTATGGACTCATTAGTGGGTAGTCTAATGGATTTTCAGTGGCGTTTCTACAATTTATGTATTTGTTCTTGAAACCATGACGCGACGAGTTTAATTAAAACTATTCAGCTGACTTCATTTCAAAAAATCTTTTAAATCAGCGTAACTTCAACCTCACTTATGAAAACACTAAGGTGGGTTAAACAAAAAAAAAGGAACAAGAAATTCAGGTTCGCAAAAACTTAACAAGTCGTCAAGTCGCCATACTTCCTTTTAGCCTTAAATTTAACCTTTGAAACCAATATGGAAGGTGTGTGATATGTCCAAAATCCAAAAGATTTACAAGTCTTATAACGTAAGGTAATAAAATGACCATGAGTGTACTTCAAATCGTTTGGCAAAGTTCTTAAACGGAAACTTTAAGAAGTCTAGATTGATATAGATTTAAACCGACTAATTGGGAAGGCTCTTAGCAAAATACTGCAGCGCACAGTGACTCGTTTTGGATTTTTGGTTGCAAAAATCATAGATCCTAAACGAGAAAAGATATAGCCACAATTTTTTTGTGTTGAAGAAAATTTACTTGGCTATAAAATATGAAGTTTTGAGAAAAAACAGTCACAGTATGTTTTAAAATGCGAGGTCAAATTATAATGTTTAAATTAATAATACAAACATGCTTAAGACTTTACTTTACAAACGTAAAATATAATTTACTGAAGTAAACTGAGAGAAGCTTATGTGAAACTGTAGGCCAAAAAGCAAACAGACCAGTTTGAGGGAAACAGTGGGGGAATAGTATAAATTCCTAAAGTTGAAAAATTATCTGAATTCGGCCACAGAAACGCCCACTACAGGCCTGTATGTACGACAATCCCTAATTTAAAAAAATACTTTTTCCAAATTTTAGCTATGTTACAATGGCGCTAGCGCATTCATTTTTGGTATGTTGCATTGCCTTGTAATTGCCAAAAAATTTTAGTCTCTTCATTAACCACGTCCACTTTTGAAGGGAGTTTAGCTTAAGATGGCTGTTTTTCAATAAATATATATGAAATTTGACAAAAAAAATTATGACTAAAGTTATATATATATATATATATATATATATATATATATATATATATATTAGCATGTTCTAACTTTTATGTAAATATTGTATGTGCCTCCGCCCACTTTTGTGGGCGTGGCGTTAAAAAAAGTGATTTTTTTAGTTAAAAAGATGGATTTTTAGGTCGAAATGTATGCAACTACCTATAGTATAAAGCATTCAACAGTATATTTTTATATCCCGCCCACTTTTTGGAGGCGTGGCAGTTTTCTTTTTGGTATGGTCGAGTATTTTGCAATCCGTCGTAGATGGACTGAAGCTCTTGCATACGCACTGTTGCACTTTCCCACTTGTTTTTTTTTTTATTTTATTTATTTTTTTTTTAAACGCAGAAGTAGGTACCTAATTTTAATATTCGAAAAAGTGGAAGAAAGAAGGCTATACTTTACAGTGCCGTATAAACATTAGTTCTCATGGAAACTATCATCTTGGCCCGTGGTTAAGTGCCTTTAGGTATTTTAAGGTAATAACCTGCCCTTGAGAAGAAATAAGTGGATCGAATAAGACTGCTTGCATGTTAAATAATTCTGTATTCAGCCGGTTCCCTTAGTTTATACACGCATTTTGATATCTACGTCTCTTGTTGTCCTTATTTTTGAGGTCCAGGACTTATTTCCATAATACTTTCAGTAAAAGTGATTGACACTACAAATGGTGTCTTGGCAATGAGCCGAAATTTTATGAAGAATTTTATAAATTAACAATTGTCTAGCCCGATTTGGAATTTGTTGGGGACCTCTTCAGTTATTATTGGAGAAGTTATTGCAAATGAAAATTTTAAATAAAATAAATCAAAAGGCTTGAGAAAGAGCATATTCATGCTCGAAACTTCGCACCAGTAACATCGGTTCTATTTATTGACATGGAGCCCACTTCAAGGCCAAAAACTATTTTATTTTAATTACAATTTAAGATTTTAACAAAGAAAATTTCATTTCATCAATCATTGCTGGTGTTCCACAGGGTTTTATCTCCAAAACTCTTTTTGATCTTTATAAATGATCTCTTATCTACCACATCTAATCCAATTCATTCTTTTGCTGATGATAGTAATCTTAGTTTTTCATATTCGTTTCCTTGCAAACGCACCAGTCCTTCGGACGTCGAAAGGGAACGGTTAAGTATGTTGAACTCATTAAATTCTGACTTAAACAGCATATCAACATGGGGGCTTTTAAATAGAGTGGAAGCATTGAATGCATGCAAAACGCAATGCTGTTTACTGTCATCCAAGCTGAATAGAAATCTTCCATGAACGGCACTGGCCTCACTGAAACCGAAAAGCTTTCCATCCTCGGTATGTGTGTTAATGACAACTTACGTTGGAATGACCACATATTCGACGTCGCCAAGTACGCAGCGAAATGCTTGGGATTCCTTAGTCGATGCAAGAAATACTTTACACATTCTGATCTGGCAGTAATCTATAAATCGTTCATACGACCAAAACTGGAGTATAACTTTCATGTCTGGGCAGGAGCTTCCAAGACAAATTTACACCTACTCGATCAGATACAAAAAAGAGCATTGAAATTGATAGGAGACTCAAACATTGCGAAGTCAAACGACTCCTTGCAACACTGTCGCAATGTCTCTTGTCTTTCATTGTCTTATCGTTTCTTCCATAAAGAGTGCTCCAGTAAAATAGCTAGTTTCATTCCACCACTTAAAGAATTCAACTGCAATACTTGCGCAAGAAGGAATGTTCATCAGTACACCCTTGAGCCCAATTTCGGACGAACCGCGTTGTATTGGAGTTCTTTTTTTAGCCGAACGACACGGATGCGGAACAGGCTTCCGAAGGAGGTTTTTCCTCGTCACTACAGTCCACCACAATTCAAAACCAAAGTGCATCAGTTCCTCTCTTCTTTTTCCTCTGATCCTTTCCATTCGCGTTATCTTAACTCAGTATAAGGCTAGCGATAACCCCTTGCACGCGGATGAATTATGAAAAAAAAATTAAATTTTTTGATTGTGAAACTTGCCACATTCTTATGCGTGGAAACTGCCTTCAAAACAAAACCAAATTGTGGCGATATTGCGACCCGTTGCCACTGCAGAGTTATAAGTTTCTACCCTTCAAAACCAAAGAAAAAGACAGCGGGGTTTAGTAATTTTCTTTAAATTTTGATACACCCTGTAATTTTATCCTCCAAAACAAAAAATAAGTTGTCGATATCGTAGAAGTTTAATAGTTATAAAATCCCAAGCTCTTATTCCTACCTTTAAAAAGCAAAAAAAAAAAAATGCTAAAAAACTAGTGAGTAAGTGCAACTTCTATATACCCGACCCTATATACCATGTAACACCAAGTCTTAAAGTTCCTTGACCCGAATCCATGTATAATTTGTATAGGCCACGCCCCAAAAAGTGGGCATGGGCTTAAAATTAAAATCAATTAATTGTAATTTCGTTAGAATAGTGAGAAAATACGGTAAAAGCGAAAATTATTTCAGAAAAAAACAATTTTTCCCTAAAAATGCCCATTAACAGTAGGCGGAGCTCAAAATTTTGTATGGAGCAAACTTAGCAAATTGTAATGTCTTTAATAATACCTTTAAGAAAAACTTCTCAAAGTGCCGTTCGGATTCGGAAAAAAATTGTAGGTGAAAAAAATATAGCACACACAGCATGGTTGAGAAGTTGGCCCTGGATCACCTGTAGCTGTTGCGCCACTCTATTTATTTATTTATCTATTTTAATATCTTTAATATTTGTCACATTTTTTTTTCGATTTGTAGTCAACTTTCCGAGAAATCGGGTTTTAAGGATCTAACATGTTAAAAGTGGGCATGGTCGATATTGTGGGCGGTCCAAATTTTGCCTTTTTAAAGGTCTTGTGCCAATATTTCTCAGTGCCAACATTTTAGTAACTGTGCCTTGTCTAACATGTCCAAAAGGCATAAAAAAAAATAGAGGTTAAGCCAATTTTCACAATTTATCTGTTATCTTTATCAACAAAAGAACCAACCCGGTGTACCAAGTTTCAGCTCTCTAGCTCGATTCGCAAGATCTTAAACCTTCACACATACAGACGGGCAGACGGACGGACGGACACGGCTTAATTGATTCACATGTCGGTCTCTATCATATCTCTAAAAGGTCTTAGGGGTCTACGACGATTATTCTACTGTATTACAAACTATGCATTAAAATTAATATACCCTGGGTTGGGTATAAACAGCTTGTTTTACCGTTTTCTGAAAAATCCATGTTCGCAGAATTTGAGAAAAGTGGTAAATGCTTGCATTGTAAAATTGAAAAAAAGTCTAACGGTAATTGAAAATAAAAATCGAAATTGTTCCTTTATGCATTTTCAATTTAAAAAAAAAAACGTAAAGAAAACCTTATGTCCTTTGCTCTATTTTCAAAACGGTAAAAGGCAAATAAGGATGCAGTCCTGTTTTTAAATAAAAAAAAGCTATATTAGTTTTGAAGTAGTAAATGGCCGATAAAATTTAAAAACGCGTTTTATTCGAAAATTATTTAATATATTATCAAAAAACCGCGAAAGCCTTAAAAGTAACACTTAAGTTTACTGACCAAAATTATGCTGCTAGAAATATGTATTTATCGTAATTTTTGAAGCAAATTTGACGGCATAGATTAGAAAAAAAGAAACTTATAAGAGTTTTTCTTAAGAAAAAATATAAAAAAAATTAACTCAAAAGTTTTTCATAAGCTTTTATTTTAGACTAAAGAAACTAAAGAACCTTCCAATATTAGGTCAGTAGACGGCATTTCGAAAAACTGGGTATACAAGAGACTGTAACATATAACCAAAAAAAAAAAATCAATAATTACATAGAATTTTACACAAACTGCGCAATGTAGATGAACTTAGCCTTAAACAAAAATCGATGGGTTGCTAGGCGTATGTCTTCACATTTGACGGCCCTTTTTTTACTATTACTGTCGTTCTATAAATAAATAGAGCTTACATAAATAAATAACTTACATTGTACCTATATGTAAGTAAAAAGCCGTAAGACTGTAACCTACCATAACCACTGTTCAAAATTTATACTTCATAAAGGCGCACCGAAGATGACGGCAACCCCCATTCAAAAGAAGGCAAGACAATCATTGAAAAATATTAATACCAGAACAGCCAAATAACAACAAATCATAAAGAAGCGTTACCGCCGATCTGATTTTGAAAGTCATCCTAAAAGTTAAAACGATATTCAGGCTATTCATTCATATAGATTAAAAATTCAAAATGTATTTTGGATCTACTTGTATGTCCATAAATGTTATGTTTTGTGTTCCACATGTTAGTGATTTTAATTTTGTTGACTTGTCCTTTTACCTCATCGGCAGTCTTCTACGAGCATGCATCTCTCTACGGACACTCACATCACGCAGACTGAATTTCTAAATTTTTATTTGTAATTTTAATTTAATTGTATAAAATTGGTTTTTAATAATTAAACACAAATAACCAATATTTATTTAAGACAAAAAATGTTTAATGTTTAAAGTTTAATTTGAAAACTTTTTACGAAAAAAATTTGGTTAGCAGCCAAATGCTGAATAAAAATGTATAGTAACAAGGAGCCAATAGACGAAGTATATTTATTTTGTGGGCGTTCAATATCTGTCTTTGAAACTGTAAATGAAACTATTTTACTACAATAAATGGATGGGGGAAGGTCTGCGGTCGCAATGTCGACTCATCGTCAATTTACATAGCGAAAAAGCAAAGTTTATACAGACATCGTTTTTATACTGGGGGTTCAAGTTTAACGGACTTTTTAATTAAGTGTTTTGGTTGAACTTGGGGTTAGCCACAATATTTATTTAATTGTATATGAAGTTGTGTTAAACGAAGTTAGATATGTACTTGCTCATCAATACCAAAACACAGACTTATTAAATAAATTCCCAAAACCGCTTGTCTTTTTTCTTTAAAATCGTAAATTATCATTTTTTCAAATTTAATTTGAACAAGAGGGCACCTTTTTTACATCGCCCTGCCGAATAACGTCCCATGGGATTTTTTTAAGGTAAGCAAAAACTATCAGTGTCTTCCTTTGGCGAAAGTTACATCGAAACACAATTTAAAAAAGTTTCAAAAATATCTTTCAACTCAATAACCCAATTACGTATAAATACTTGGTGCATAATTTTATTTTTCGAAAACATTTTTACTGCACTGATGAAGAACTCAATTAAAAACTTTAGCTTCAATACATCTACCCGAAATTTAATCCATTCAAGTTACAAAATTAGTTTTGTCTAAGCTCAACAAACACAAATTCATTTTCACAACATGTTCATTAAGGATGAAATTTATGGTTTCTAACACTAGTTTCCCATGTACACATTCCATGTAGGTATAGGTTTTCCGAAGTATGCGAGCATCTGACAACAAAATCCAATTTTAATTACATGCTCAAAATAATTGAAGCTCATAAATGCATGAGTATGTTTCACTGTTAAGAGCCTCGAAAAAAAGAAATTACAAATGGATAATGTGGACTAAACAGGTTCCAGTGGTTTTGACTTAATTTGTGAGGTCCAATTTGAAGCATAGCAGATTAACCTCGAAAGTTTTAATATTGTACAAGTGTTTGTGTTGGTCATCTCATAACACAATATTGGCCATGCATTACGATTGGAAATATATTTGCAGAATAAATTCACCCAGATATGGGCTTTCAAATTCATATTGCACAGCCAGGTATACAGTTCAAAATTTCCATGCCTTATCTAAACAGATTGATTTGACAGGATATGGAAACTATCATCAACGCAAAGTTACAGATTTAACATAATCTCGGGGGGCAACTTAAAAAAAAATACATCATTAAAGTGCTAATTCTTGTATATAAACCCAAAATAGACACATTTTTGAACTTTTTATTCTTATAAATAAAAATAAAAAATTTAAAAAGCGAACATGCTTGAAATTCGAACAAGAATTACAAATATTAAAGTAGATTAAGAAATGCTTTAATTTATAAATAAAGATAGTTTAAAAACAAAAAAGGTACAAAAAAATTGTATATAAATATCAACTATCTTATTTATATTTTTGGAAGATGTTCTGGAAATGAAATTTTTTACTGTTGTATGTACCTATATTTCTGACAGTAGTTGGTAAAAAACAACATTTTTGAATATACTTGAAACCTTAAACGTTATATTCAAAAAATAAGTTTTTGAAAATTATCGGAAGCCTTCGAATCGCAGATGCATTTTCATATATTTTTATGATTTATTATCGAAGATAATTCAAAAATGTTGTTTAAAATCCGTTTTTTGGTTTTACTTTGAGTTTCTTATTTGTGTGTTCAATATCGGTCCTGCATAGAATGTTTAAAAACTATTGTCTGTCTTAAACACTTTGGAAAAGAGCATTCATTTTCAGTGCTGTATTTATTTAAAACATTTTAAAATTTTAAAAATAAGTGGTTATGTTTCTAAGCCTTAGTTTAATTTTTGAAATTCCATCCATTAGCTGGTGGCTTCTTTATTTATTTTACCGCACGTTTCAAAGAGAAAAATAAAAACAACTGAGACACTTCGTTATTCATGTTGAATTAAATAACCTAACCGAATACATTGCAGTAGATACATGTGGCAATGGCACAATCTATAGTAAGCGTCGATTTCAAAAAATGAATAAGACATTCTGAGTTGCACTGTGAAACCATGGCTTAGCCACAAGTGTATTGAACTCAGCTGTAACTTTAAAAAGTAAACTTAATTAAAATAAGTATAATTGCTTTAAAAATTATTAAGTTCAAACAACCAAATGCCTTGAAAGATAGTTAAATTAAATATAACTTAAAAGTACTTTAGCATTTTAGAATTTTCCAAGCTCTAAAAAAAAAGGCCGTCAAGTATAAAGACATACGCGGAACGGTCCGTGCGTCGGCTTTTGATGAAGGTTATAGTCATCTATATTGCGAAGTTTGTGTAAAATTATATTTATTTATTAAAATTGTTTGTGGATATTATTATTATTAAAATTTATTAAAGAGTATTAAAATTACAAATTAATCTTAAAAAATAACTTAAGCACTAGCTACCAGGGCCTTCGGCTACACTTCTGGATATATTTTACAGTCTGAAATATACTTTTTTCGTAGTTTTCCTGTTGGGTTCTGTACTGTTTCCTACTGTTCTTATATTGGGTGATTTTATATTGGGTTTCGATACTCTAAAAAAAGGCTGGCAAAATGCTTGCTCTAAAAAGGAAAATAGAGGGAAGGACATACCCTTTCTGGGCCTCTTTTAGGATTTTTATAATTTAAAACCCATAAAACAGCAATTCCGATTATTTTTAGTTACCGTTAGACTTTTTGATCAATTTTTCAACCACCTATGCTAGCATTTGCCACTTTTCTCAAATTCGGTAAAAATATGCTCTTTTTTATTTCGCTTGTTTGAATGGGCTTAAAAACTTAGGGTCGAAACGGAAATTTTGAAACATTACATACTTCAGCCAAATTTAAACAAGGTGGTCATAACCGTTAAGGAACTAGAAATCTTTAAAAAAAAATGTTCGAAAATGTTTTCACGTTTTTCAGTTAAATTATTGAAGTTTTTGAATATTCGAAGTCTGCTATAGTTTTGCATAAAATTTAAGAAATGGACCCAGTATTAATTTAAAAATTAAACTTGATACCGTTTAGGAGATAGAGGGGGCGACATGCGTTCTTTTGACCTTTTTTTTTAATTTTTTAAATTTCAAATCCATAAAACAAATATTTTGAAGTTTTTTCCAGTTCCCGTTAGACTTTTTTCCAATAGCCCAACCAGCAGGCCTTGGATGTTTTTTTTTCAATTCTATGGCCACCGGTTTATGCGCAAACGGTAAAACAAGCTCCTTTTTTATTTCGTTTTTTTAAATAGGCTTCTAAAAGCTTAGTTTAAAAAAGGCAATTTAAAAAAATTTTAACGCAGCCTTTCTTCTTTTTTAAGCTTTGTACTTTAACCGAATCTGAAAATGATCGCTTATACCGTTAAGCTTCTAGAAGACTTAAGAAAATTGTTTTTGAAAATGCTTTAATGTTTTTCAGTTAAATCTCAGAAGATTTTGAAATTTCGAAATCCGCTATAGTTTTCCTTAAAATTTTGAATTATTTCTGATACGAGTGATTTTTTTCATAGAATTCCACCAAACAGGACCGGAGATCAGAGGGGGGGGCATCGCATTGTTGCGATTTTTTTTCGCAAATGCGTCAAAACTGCAGTACTCAAACTGTTTTTGAAAAATATGACCTAAGCACTTGGTTTACTTTGAGTTGCTTTATACGTGTGTTCAATATTGATTTTTAGCGATAAGCCGTCCAAAAGTTATGGCCTCAAACACTTTGAAAAACGTCAAGCATTTTTGACTCTTCATTTTTCAAAAACGTTTTGATATTTTCGAAAAGTTTTATTTTTTGATTAAAGCTTAGTATTTCTTTAACCTTAGTTTCGTTTTTCTGGTTCTTGTCTACTAAACTTCTTGAAAAAAAAAATATAAAAAACAGTATGTCCATTTTCACATGAAATTTCAAACTGTAACTAAACCGTTATTTGTGCTTAAAAAAAATAGCCCTTTTTGGAGTCTCTGACTATTACCGCAGCTTATACGCACTTCAAATTTTGTCTTTCTACGACTTATGCTTCAGAAGTTATAAAGCGATTGGACGGACGGACGGACGGACAACGTAGCGATACCATAAGAGGTCCTTTTTCCATTTTTGAATGGACCGCTAAAAAGCTTTGATAAGTGAATTTCCTATAAATTAAAGTTTAGGTATGCCTAGTCAGCATTAGGAAACAATTAAATTGGCTTCGGTTTTTTTTTGTGGCATACCTTTATAATAATATTCTTTTAACAATTCATAACCAAATTCCCCATCTATACAGTCTTATTAATATTTATACTGACAAAATTAAAAAAAATAGAAACTAAATATTTTAAATTGACTTTCATGTGTAATGGATTCATTACAGTTTTAGCAAACAACACCGGTTAAAGGGTGAATAATGAAAGGAAAACAGTTAACTTTCACGTAGCTGTTTGTTTAGACATAATTATATATGCATGCCAAATCTAATGAATATAGACCTAATAAATTTGAATTCAGTGGTATAGTTAATAAAATTAAAATTTTTTTTTCTATTCTACAGATTTTTTTTCTGCACAAATAAATCAATAATTAAATTTTGTTAAATTTATTTTTGCCGTATTGGCTTAAAATTTGTGAAAAGTTATAGTAAAACAAACTCATGTTGTCAAAAAGTGAATTAGTAAAACATAGTAGGCTAAGGCTACCTGCAGTTGAATACTTAATTGATATACACCTACAGAAGAAGTAATACGGGCGGGTTACAATCCGCTTTAGGCGAATCGTTGCGTATACTCCATCCGAATTGACTCCTGTCAAGCTTCAATTCGCCAAATGTCAAAAATTACAATTTCCATCGATGAAAATGGGACGTGGCATCAACCCCATTTTAATAACATTGTTCAAGTTTTTGTTCAAATAAATTGTCCAGATAAGGTTTGCATGTGTAAGGTCCATTTTTATATCGAAAATTAAGGTATTTTTTAAGTACGCCCCCAAAAGTGGGCCTGGGGAAGATTTTTCATGTAAATTGACTGTATACAGATCTATTTTAACATTAAATGCAAGGATGTCTTTCTGACAAGCAAACATAATGCATACCTAAAAACACCTTTGTAAAACCGCAAATGAACTGCTACAACGACCTAAATGCCAATCACAGAACACTTACGACAGTTTTGATTTTTCATGCTAATAAGTACCTACCTTAAGTGTGCGTGTCAGGAAGTCGGGACCTAAAATGCGTAGATATGAGGTTTCAAGTTCTAAGCTTAAAATGTAGGGTCTCAAAACTACCGACAGATAGACCGACGTGTCTCATCAGACTCACAAATCGGTATGATCAACATACCAAGCCTTTAAGGTCTTGGCGGTCTACGATGATTATTTCTCTATTACCCTGTTTATTCTACGTTCACGTTAAATCGCTTCGAACGATATCGAATGACGCAAATCGATAGCACCATACCTTTTAAAACCGACACATGAATTCGAATCGCTTTACCAACTCCAAAATGCGCATAGACGGTTGAATCCCTTTGAATCGATTGACTTTTGAATTCTTGGCACAAATTGTGTTTGTGAGTTTGACATAAAAGTCGAACTAATTTTCAAACCGGTTCATCTGAAACTACATATGTACTTGATAAGTTTGCGCATAAACCTGACAGTGGAATCGATTCGAGTCAAAACGGTTACAAATCAATTCGAATTACTTTGTTGGATAAACAAGGCACCTGTTCCAAACGATGAATCAAGCTTAATGACCTCCTCCTATGGGAAGGGGAATAAAAAGAATGTGTATGAATAGATTGACCTAATCGAGCTCCCATGGATGGGGAACTTTCTAAATGGTAATGCATTGGCAAATTTTTAGGCAAAAACACGTGAGTTGGTCAGATTTCGACATAGAATAAATCGTGTTCACTATAGCTTAATTGGTAGAGTATTACGCTCCAAAGGTAAGGAGTGCGTGGTTAATCGGCAGGTCATGATCCTACACTCCTTACCTGTGGCGCGTAATACTCTACCAATTAAGCTACAGTGAACACGATTTATTCTATGTCCAAATCTGACCAACTCACGTGCTTTTGCCTAAAATTTTTTTTTATTTTTTTATTATATTTTGTTTTTTCTCTCGGCATTTCGTCGGCTAGTATTTTAACCCACTCTACGACTAAACGTCAGAATAGAGGTAGCCGCACGGCTTAATTGTCATTATAATTGTTATATAATTTTCTTAGATATGTTGGCAGGAAATAAAAAAATAATTGGTTGGTTCTCTGGAAATCGAACCCAGGACGTTTCGATTTGTCAGCCATAGGTGCTAGTGCTAGCATCAGATGCTACCATAGCCCAACTTCCACCACGGGTGCCTAAAAAGCTTTAACACTCTCCCTATATAAATAATGCATAACACCAAAAACATGAAACTGTTGACTTTGCTTGTAACTGATAAGGAAATGACCCAT
This sequence comes from Neoascia interrupta, assembly GCA_947623515.1. Taxonomy (NCBI): domain Eukaryota; kingdom Metazoa; phylum Arthropoda; class Insecta; order Diptera; family Syrphidae; genus Neoascia; species Neoascia interrupta. The sequence goes on along the minus strand of OX392462.1, from coordinate 57,673,479 downwards.
AGATACCAAATAAATTTTCGACTGTTTAAAATACTTACCAGTTCAAATTATGGTTAAGATTGCAAGTATGTACATACATACAGACTTTTACGTCTTTTGTCTGAATATAGGTGGAATTATAGCATAGCGCTGTTTCAAAGTCTACCAGAACTTAATCATCGGACCCATTGGGACCAGTTCCTCAGTGCGAGATCATGCAATTTTCGGTTAATTAATCTAGATTTTACTTGCAAAATTTTGGAGAACAATTTGAACTTCAAGTGACTGCGTTTTTAAGTGAAAATTTACACTTTGCAGAATCTGGGGAACAGCTTGAGCTTTCTTGTATTTTTTTCTATGAGAAGTGACAGAACCGTGAAACGATCACTTTGAGGGTACAGATTAGAAGATCTCGATAGCTTGAAGGAGCTAACACTGCACTGAAAAACTGCTAGCTTGGTTTACTATAGATTCGTTTTGTAAATTAACAGATCCTGGTTAAACAACACTGGAAAACTAGGCCTTTATGATTAAGTTCTAGGTTAATGTCAATATGTTACCTACATACACAGACGTCCTGAAAGTTTTCGAAAGAGCGCTGCTAAAAGACTATAATTTTAATATTAACATTTTGTATTAATAAGTTTGATCGGCCCTCCCTCAATCAAGGACACTAGCTTAAATTTCTCCGATGAAGCTAAATATCTGGGTCTCATCTATGGTTGCCAGACGACCGGGACTCGCCCGGATTGTCCAGATAATTTAGCGATGTCCAGAGTCCCGCTAAAAAATAATTTGTCTAGTCAAAGGCTCAAACTCTCGACAAAACCTATTTTTCAAAATTGATCAATTCAATGAAAAATGTATACGTATCAAATTGAGTTGACTAAAGTACTAGCTTTAAGATTATTGATTTTGTAATTTAATTACAGATTAATAAAGTTATAATAATAATAATAATAATAATAATAATAATCAAATTGAGTTTTTCGCCTTCCATTTTCAAGAATATTTTAGGGGAGTGGCAACTGGTAATTCTTCTTATTTGAAGCCTTTCTTAAAACTAAAGGCTTAACCTTAAAAGACTTAGATGGGCTTAAGTCGGCTTTCCGAAATGTCCCATAATAGCCGTTTGCTCCGTTTCGTTAGGTCTTCGTTAACTTTAGCACGGAAATTTGACAGCTGGTTAGGTACAGACAAATTTCATACGATTTGCGGAACGTTTGCTGAAGTCTATCATGGGATTACGGTAATCATTTGGCAGAACTTGAGTGGGATTTTCGATGTGTTTTGACATTAGGTTAATCCCATTTCTAAGTCTATTATGGTTGGGGTTTAAAACACGAGGTAAATGCTTTACTTCGCCAGACTTGTTAACCAACCTACACGCACTTCACTCTAGTTCCGCTTGGACATAAAACCCGAGGCTACATCTACACTTTCAAACAGACTAATAGCTTAGGACTACTGTACACTCCGACATATGAGTCTTTTGACGATTTTATAAGGTTAAAAACAGTTTGAGTTTAAATTGAACATCTTCTTTGTGAAATGATTTCCCACTGCAAGTGAGATTTGTATTAGAAAAATTATATAAAATCAAATACATATATATTTTTCAAAAATAAGGTTTATGTCCAAGCAGTATAGGAAATATGTGGACGGCATGTTATACCCTAAAATCTCTCTGTCGGGATTTTCTAAAACTTCCATTTTATGGCGCTACAGCGAGCGAAGCATTCCATTTACATTTTATCTTTTAAAATACAGCAGAATGTTAATGGACCTTATGTGGACTATGCTGTGGGCCTTAGTTTTAGTGAAGCCTGAAAAGCCAATCAGAAGAATTGAAGCCAAGTCACCATGCATTCATTTTTTCCACTGTTAACTAAGAGCATGGGAACGTTATTTTGTGAAATCATTTATCAGAGAAGAGTGAAGCTTTTTTGGAAAGCATGTTGGAGTGAAGCATCAATGGAAAATAATTTCATTTCACAAAAGTGAGTGGGCGTGGCTTCAAGAATTATTCCTGAAATATTGTGTAGGGTTCAGTGTTATGCAATTCGTCGCAGGCGGACTGAAATCGTTCTACATATACGCACTCTTGCACTTTGAAATGTCCAGTCGGGTCCCGGAATTTCGGCTGAATGTCCAGATCTGATCTCATTCCGAACTGGCAACCCTAGTCTCATCCTCGATAGAAAGCTCAGCTGGAAATCTTATACACAGGAAAGGGTCCGGAAAGCTACGATAGCACTCTTTTCCTGTAAAAAAGATATCGGCAATAAGTTGGGACTTCAACCCCGAATCACCCACTGGCTATACATTTCGGTCATCAGACCGATACTGACATATGGAACGGCTGTCTGGTGGACCGCTCTGAATAAAGCGGTAAACCGCGACATGCTAAGCAAGGTCCAAAGGTCAGCCTGCTTATGTATAAGCGGAGCGCTTCGCACCACTGCTTCAGCAGCATTAGACACCCTGTTCCATCTAATTCCCCTCGATATTCTCAGCAGGCAAATAGCTGCTATCACGGCTACTCTCCTCAGAGCAACCTCTGAGTGAACCTATAGTGAGAAACGTCACTCCGCTATTCTGAACACATACAGATCCCCTTATAAAAACACAGACTTCACCCACGGTCTTCTTGAGATAAATGTCTGCCTCTGGAATACGAATCGATTCACTTCTACTCGGATGGATCAAAGACAAATTAAATGGTAGGTGGGGGTGTATTCTCAGAAAAACTTAATCTTTGTCTCTCTTTCCGTCTTCCGGATCATTTTAGTGTTTTCCAAGCTGAAATCATGGCGATTAAGGAAGCCTGGTCCTAGTTTAAGAATAACGTTATATTCGCTAAGGATATACGTATTTTTTCTGACAGCCAGGCGGCCATCAAGTGCATTGAATCGGTTTCTATAAACTCTAAAGTAGCCTTAGACTGCCGTTCGTCTCTAAAGGAGATGTACGAGCAGTTCAACATTCTCCTGTGCTGGGTGCCAGGGCATAGTGACATTCCAGGCAACTGTCAGGCTGACGAACTCGCCAAACTTGGAACTACTCTCTCAATTTGGCCTGATAAAGGCTCCTTAGGCATTCCAATTTCGACATGCAAACTCATGATAAAACTGGACGCAATAAAAAGAACAAATCTCAGGTGGACAAGCGGTAATGCCTGTCTGGTAACAAAACATATTTGGCCTAAGCTAGATCTAAAACGCTCTAGGAGTTTGAAAGCTCTTAATAGATCGCAAATGGGTGCTACAATCGGTGTTAATACAGGACACTGTCTGATAAGCAAGCACGCGACAAGGCTTGATATCTTTTCTAACGATTGCAGCAGGAGCTGTGGAGGAAGAAGGGACCACTCTCCACCCTCTCTGCACATATGCCCCGCTCTCTCTAAGAACCGAAATCTTCCCCTTGGAGCTTTCTTCTATAGTGATCTTCGAGATCTTAGCCGACTGACCAAAAACGTCTCTTACGCTTCATTAGTAGCTCAAAATGGTTCAACGAGAAGGCAATTTTTCCAGATCCACGTGGTATCACAATGTACCTACATAGGTCTAAGTGAGTTGGGTTCTCCGAACCCGACAGTGACTTCAATTTAACCTAACCTATGAATAGGTCTGGAATAAATTGAGAAATTTCGCAAAATAAAATATCAAAGATGATGCTTAATCGTCCGCTGACCTTTACACTCAACTGCTGACCTTCACAGCAGAACAAATGTGGAGTTATTTTGTTTTTCTTTGCTTACTACAAAGTTTTTACGCTTTCTGAAAACCCAATAAATCGTTTCCCAATAAATGTGCAGCTATGTTTCTTAACTTTTGCTACTGGATTTTTATTGGACTTTGTACATTTTTATTAATTTAATTGTTATTTTTATTATTTAATTTGTTATTTATAATTTATTATTGTCATTTATTTAATTCTTTGTTACTTATAATTTATTTATTTATTCAATTATTTATTAATTTATACATGTTTATTATTCTTTATTTTTGATATCTGCACTGGTGGACAAAATTAGAGCAACGGAAACAAAAAGTGAAATATTTTAATATTTTTTTCATTCAAATTTATTTTTTTGGTTGAGTATTTTTTTATTTTTTATTTATACATCGTTTCAAAGAAAAAAAGTTGTTTACCCTTTTTCATATGAAAAAAAGCACAAAAACTTGAAAAAGGCATATTTTTCGTGTCTATAGAAAATTGATTCGCTATCCTGTTGAACCATAAGAATCTAATTTTAATTTTTTTTGCTTTTGTATTGAAGGTTGTTTAACGTATTGTTCCTTCAAAGTTGATCATTGTTTAAAAATTCTTAGTACTTATTAAAATTATTATTCAGTAGAAAGATAAGTAATTATTTATGTCAAATCTCTGAATGTAAATTGCGCGGTAGCAAACCAAGTGTCTGAAATTACAAACCTGAACTTGAAAAATGCTGTCTTTTACAGAACAATACACTTCCCGAAAACATACACGGTTAAAAATTTTGGCTTTTTATTTAATACACCTTTTGTATTTCAGCTCTATGCAACACAGAGAAAATTAGTATTTAAAATTTAAAATATATTCATTTTTTTTTTTTTCAATAATATTGCGTTACTTTTTAGTATATTTTTACTAAAATCGCAATATGTAATGCAAAACAGGTTAATTTGTTATCTACTAGATTGAAATGTAATCTTTAAGTATTAAAATGTAATCCTTTCTTTACTAATTTAAATGTTGTTGGTGTCTGTGATTGAAAAGTAATGCTAGAATCATTAGAATTTAGCTCTTTCCATATTATATCTTAATATTCAATTGCTATTTTTAAAGCTTATGGAATTAAAATGTAGTTTTTGGTAAGACTTAAATTAAAAATATGTAGCTTATCATAAAATTGGATTGAAAGTCAACACATAATTGTATTTAAAATTAAATGCGCCGTTGCAACGCTTTGATTTTTAATACGCAAAGGTGTTAAATTTGTTGGACAACATTTTTTTTTCTTTTTTTTTTTTTTTTGTGGGTAGGAAAAACCTTCATAGGCACTACGAGGACCGGCCGCGCGTGCTCATAGTAGTGTGAGATTCTTACTCACTAAAAAACCTCCCATTTTCCGTCAGACTACGACTAAGTTTCCTTGACAAGTAGTTCAAGCTTCTGTAGTAATCGCGTGTGGCAGGCTCCTCCAACGAAGGCACCTACAATACCGTCAATTTATGCGGTTTCATCTTATGCTGCTAGATCTAACGGTCTCATTCGTTGAAGTCGGCGCGTAAGATTTGTCTGATCCAAAGTTCGGATAATTTCATTGTTGCAGTGTCCGCGAAGACGAGTACTAAGTTTGCGAGCAAAGTTCGTTACCTCGTCAGACACGGTTGCGATTCCTAGATCTCGGTGTAGATCGCTATTTCTTATATACCATGGAGCATTAACGATTGCTCTGAGTGTCTTATTTTGAAAAGTTTCTAAAATAGATATATTGCTTGGTTTAGTACAACCCCAGAGTTGTATACCGTACGTCCAAGAAGGTTTTAGCACTTGCTTATACAAAAGCAGTTTGTTATATATGCTTAGTTTCGAAAATCATCCGATAAGCCAATTCATTTCTCTTAACTTGATTTCGAGCTCGTCCCGTTTCTTTTTCACGTGCGGTTTCCATTTAAGTTTTGCGTCTAGAGTCATTCCTAGATATTTCGCTTCATTTGAGTACGGGATTTGTACCGAGTTAATGAATAAAGGTTTGTTGTTTATTTTTTTGTAAGTAAAGTTAACATGCGCTGACTTAGTCTCGTTAAGGACGACTCGCCAGCTCTTCGTCCAGTCGCATATTTTGTCTAAAGCGCGCTGGAGTTTCCCTGTTGATGATTCAACTGTCGTATCAATAGCGAGAATAGCAGTGTCGTCTGCGAACGTAGCTAAAATTGTTCCCTCATCGTGGGGTATGTCTCTTGTATAGAGCAAAAATAATATTGGGCCGAGAACGCTTCCTTGCGGGACACCGGCATTTATCTCTTTGAATTCCGAGTACTCATTTTCGTACCTTACGCGAAAGATTCTGTCTTTAAGGTAAGACTCTAAGATTCCATAGAGTTTTTCTGGTAAGCAAAGCCTTAATTTGTACTTCAGGCCTTCGTGCCACACCTTGTCGAAGGCTTGCGATACGTCGAGAAAAGCGCTAGTACATATGTTTTTCGCTTCCGAGCTTTTTCGATTTCGTGTGTTATACGATAGACCTGGTCGATTGTTGAATGTTTTTTTCTAAATCCGAATTGGTGATCCGGAATCAATCGTCTTTCTTCAATGATTGGTTGCAACCTTTTAAGCAACAGTTTCTCGAACACCTTAGCTATTATCGGCAGTAGCGAAATAGGTCTGTATGACTTTTTGTCGTTCGGACATTTTCCTGGTTTCGGAACCATTATGACCTCGGCCACTTTCCATTGCCTTGGAACGTATAAAACTCTCATGGAAGCGTTAATGATATAAAGTAGCTTGACCAAAGCTTTTTTCGGTAGCTCCTTTAGAATTTCGCTAGTAATTAAGTCGTAGCCAGGGGCTTTGTTGTTTTTCAGATTATTTATCGTTTGACGAAGTTCAGCCAATGACACGGTTTTTATTCTATAATTATCTTGTACCGCATAAGGATTGAGCTCCTCGACCAACGGTTCCCCGTCAAACGGTTTGAATGTTTCTTCTAGGTTATCTGCAAATAAATCCGCTTTTTCTTTGTCTTCTCTTGCCCATTCGCCGTTGGCTTTTCTTAATGGCGCAGAGTGTGCTATAGGCTTCTTAACGGACTTAACTGCTTTCCAAAGAGAGTAGTTCGAACCTTTATCGGCAGTCAAACTTTCGAGGTAAGCAGTAGTCTCACGACTTTTAAAATCTTGAAGTTCGTGCTTCAGTTTGTTAGAAAGGTGGTTTAAGATTGTCTTATCCCGGGGTGCTCGCGAACGTTGCCATCTCTTGCGCGCTCTCCTCTTTTCGAATATTAGCTCTTCTATTTCTCGCGGATATATTGTTCCGCTGTTCGATAATTCGGACCTCCGAAAAGAAGTGTTATTCCACGCAGCGCTCTGAATAACTCTCACGAGTTTTTCTATTTCGTCTTCTATTTCAAGTGGCGTTTTGAGCGGTACATTTAAAGCTATGTTTTCTTTGCAGTATTTTCTAAAGCCGTCCCATTCGGTGTTGTTGTTAGTTAATCTAGGCGCTCTATTCTTTTTCGCTAGGCTTCCGCCGATTTTCAAAAGAACTGCCGAGTGATCTGAACAGAGATCAAGGCGTTCTTCTACGTTCGTAAGGTAACGAGGTACCCCCTTGGCGATAAAGAAGTCGACGAGATCAGGTATTTTATTTCTGTCGGTTGGCCAATATGTTGGCTTTCCCGTCGATAAGAAGATCACGCCGCGTTTTGTACTTGCTTTAAAGAGGGCTCTGCCTCTTGTTGAATTGCACCGTGAGCCCCAAAAAGTATTTTTCGCGTTAAAGTCCCCCCGTTTGATCTACAATATTGCGGCGTCTAGAAAGCCATGAATGAGGCATTATACGTCAGTCTTGTGTGTATCTTCATCGAGGTAAGTCGGATTTAGTGCATAAATTAGTGCATAGTTTCTGATATCTGGAAAGTCACTCCCAGGAGGCAGGAAGCACACATATTACTTCAAAGGTAAGTACAAGTTGTTAATCAAACATTGAAAAGAATTTTTAGATTTATCTTGCGTGTCTTTTATGTATTTTTAGAAGACTCGACTGGAGATTGCTCCGACTATATATATTGTTCAAGTCAAGATTTTGTACTACGATCGTGAATTAAAAGGTTTGTTGAAAGTTTAATCTAACTAAAACCATTGCTTTTATATTTTTCTTTGCCTGACAGATTTTACTCACCCGTATGGGTGCTCTAAGTGCTCTACAACGTAGAATGGCGGATATAGGCGAATTCATTTTATTTCGGGTTTTATGCGTACTGTACTTTTTATTTTAAATAATACGCATGTTACAATGTAATGCATATGTTTATTATATTTTAATACATCTTTATTGAAAATAAATAAAATTTCTATTAAAATATAAGTGAGCTTGTATTACTTCAACGTGTTTTTTGTATTGCCTTTTAATTCTAGACTGATTTTAAGTAATACTACTTTTAAGTAATTTGGTATTCGTTTACAATACACATCTAATTATTAATTAATACTATTGTATTAAAATTTAATATTTTGAATTCGTTTTTGAAACACATCTAATTATTTATGAATACTGTTGTATTAAAATTTAATAATTTAAACAATTTCTCTTTTGTTAAAATTAAATATTTTTTGTATTAAAATTCAATACTTCTTGTATTAAAAGTAGAATTCTAATATTCTCGATGTATTAGATTTTAATAAATTTCTGGTGTTGTCCTATATACAACTCAAAAAATATTAAAAATTGCCCCAATATTTTTAACCGTGTATAAACATAATTTCTGGAAAAGGCTTATAGACTTTAAATTTTTCATAACAGACTTTCAAAATTTCAATTAAAATCTCGGGGCTCAGCTTCAGTGTGACAGGTTAGTTTTTCCAGAGAGGAGGGTTAAAAAAACTCTTATGGCTCTTAAATAAAATGCGACACTTTAAAAATTAAAAACCTTCCGTCGAGCAAATATTTTTTTGTTTAACCAAATGTTTCACGACACACCTAAAGTTCAATTATTGCTTTATGGCAAAAAAATTAATCTAAATATAATTACAGTCAATAGTCTTTGGGAAGGTTACAATTACAGCTTAATATTCCAGTTCATTCACAGCTTCGTTATAAAATCACTTTCTTTGTAAATGTATAAGAGGCAAACAGCCTCATGAATGTTGTCTTGCTAAGCCAGTCATAACATAAAAGTATTTTTATGTTTCAATTTGCATAGGATGGGTATATAGATATGCATAACCAGAATGTGAAAAAGTATCCATTTATTTTCAATCAGCCGCAAGGCAATTACGATAGCCTGCTTTTTCTGCTTATAGACGTAACATATCACTTACCTTTAAAGTCAACATATATATTTTTCGTTTGAGGGGATATAACAATAACTCAAAGATGAGAATGTACTCTCATTGATGGGCTCTTTGGTACCTTCATAAAGTGTCATTTGTAGAATTTGATATCGTGTCCTACATACGTTCTATAAGCGTTGCGTTGTAATATTTTTTTGTTATTTTTAAAGATGACATAGACTTGAAAAGTCTGTTGTGTTTTTACTCTGGTGGGCCCTGGGGAAATGCTTTCGTGGAACTAGTTATTTATATTTGGATCATGTGTCCTTGTTGATATTTCCGGGTATTTGGCATTTTCGCATTATATTGATTTTAATGTTGAGCTACTTCGTCGATAACTTTAGTGAGATAATATAAACTAAGCAACCAAGTTTCCGGTTAAAAGAAATAACGATGCAACAGTGTACCCAGGTTGAGCGTCTCTTTTGCATTGTTATTTTTTAAAGCCCTTGTGAGTGAATTTAACCCAAATGAATGAGTGAATTTAAACAAAAACATCATACAATCAAGAAGTGTGGACATGGCAACTTGCTGGCGTTCAAGGATTGGACCTGACAAACCAATATTTTTCCTAGAATACGAAAAGTCGGGCTACAATGAATACAAAATTGTGACATGACAAGTCGCACATATCCAACAGTCACTTCTAAATCGTTTAAAACTTGCTTACAGCACCTGCCGCACAATTAATTTAATACATTTGATTAAGTTTTGATATTTTTTGTAAAAAAGGAAATTTATTTTGGTGAGCATATAGGTGCGACCTCGGGCTGTCTAATTTTTCCTACTGCATGGGTTGGCCACACTCCTTGATTGTGGTTGAAATTGTTTCTTAAACACAAGTACAGGAGAGTCTCTTGTTGCAGACATTATAATCGCTTAAATCAGTTTTTCAGTTCATTTTTAAACAATTATCATTTTTAAACAGTTCAGTTATAACTAACTAACACATGCAAAGAGAAATCGTAAGATAGGTTCGGACATTTCCGCATAATCCGTTCTTTGGGAGTTCTCTGATTCAAAACCCATATACCCTTCTGCCAGAGCAATTACTATAGCTAAACCCTATTCCAACGCCTGATTCAAATCAGAACAATCACATTTATCCACCTTTCGTCCATAGTAATCTTGCCACTAATACCGTTTGCAAAGTTCACTCAATCGAATACCATCCTACTTTGATCAAGTGTAGAACAGTTTTCAACCTGCATTCCCATTGTCCGTGGAAATTCTATTGGACTATTCGGGAAGCCGTATAGTAGTCCTTATTACCTCGCCTCAATTAAACGAATTGACCACACATCGATTCATCGGTAATCTTGCTGCTAATGAAACATTTCCTGGGATACGCTACCAGTCACCCATCGGTCTTGTTCAACCAAAACATCACACCAACAAACCGAGTCGATGTTAATTCCTTTCATCGACAACACGTTTTTCATACACGAAAGGACATCGGAAAACGTTCATTACGTCCTGATGCAGTGGCTCCAATTTTGAAAGTGCGTGAAATTGAAACAATGACTGCACCAAAGCGGATTTAATGGATCAGTTAGGCTAAGTTTGATTGTGATGGTCCTGATGCTGATGCTGTGCTACAATTTGGAAACTTTTTACTTCAAAACACTTAAGGCAATTATTCGCAAGTTTTGTTATCTGCAGTTATATATCTTTTAATGTGTGTATATGGTATCACTATCAACAATTTATGTATTAGACGTAGAATGGAGTTGAAGTGCGACCCAACAGTCAACAAAAATACCGAAAATTACTCGAAAACCATAGAATGTTCAGGTGAAGGATAGAGATGTCTAAAGGTAGAGATATCTGAATTGTCGACGTATCTTTCCAAAGACTTTTCAGTATAGCAGGCAAGAAAACGCAACGCGTCTGCCATCAAAAACCCTCAAATTACCAAAAAGTTGTATTTTAGCAAGGCTTTCAACATCAAATGGAGGCCAATAACAGCAAAGACAAAAGTTTCTCCACTTGGTGAAGAATTAACATCCAGAGATGTTTTTTAACTCAAATCTAAGCGAATTCAGAAAAAGAATAAAATTAGGGTCATTTCCTGCGCCGAAGACAACTTAAACAGTAAAGTGTGCGACAAGAGATGCGGTCTTAAAACTATGTTACATGTGAGAAGATATTATAGAGGTGGTAAAAGGAACGTTTACTGATCGTGTGAAATATCTAAGTATAATCGTGGTGCTGAAGCACCATCTCTTGCTTCCCTAGCACGCCGGGCTCTGCTCTAGATGCTTTGATGAACCTCCCCCTCCTTGATATATTTATCATGGGATAGAGAAGCATATGCGTTTGCAGTGACAGCCAAGCCGCTCTAAATGCGTTGCTCAACCCTCTTACCTCGTCCAAGATAGTGCTGGAACTCAAGAATTCGTTAAACTTAGTCGGAAGGCTTAATGCAGTGAATCTTGTTTGGGTTCCAGGTCACACTGATATCCAGGGAAATGGGATCTCTGATGAGCTTGCCAGATTCGGCTCAGAAGAGGTTTTCTTAGGACCCGAACCTGCTTTAGGCCTGCCTGTATCTGTTGTCACGTCTGCCATTGATACTTGGGTTTCTCGTGAGCACAGGGCTCGTTGGCGTGACTGCGATGGGTGCAGATAGACTAAACGACTACGCCCGGACATCTGCGAGGGGTCAGCGTCTTTTCTTTTATATCTTAGGAGAATCGATTGCAGACTTCTTGTAGGCGTCCTCACCGGCCACCAAGCTTTTGCTAGACACTTGAATGTGTTAGGCTTAAGCGAAACCACAACCTGTCTTGCCTGTGGAGAGGACGACGATACAGCGGAACACTTTCTCTGTAGTTGTCCTGCCTTTGCTCGCATCAGGTGGCGGATCTTTAGGGCTGACGTGGTGAGTGCCGAACACCTAAGCTCTTCATCACTGAAGCTCCTTCTCATCTTTCTTCGAAAGACGGGTAAGTTAAATACATTAATGTAAGGTGTCTGCATGGTAGTACAATGGACCAGTAGTTGTGTCTGAGTGCTCCATCGGATAGTAGCAACCTCCAACAAAAACGTACCATCTCTTGCTTGGGTAAATCCACTGGCCTTGTACTGCTTGATGTTAAAAAAGCAGTTGATACTGTTTGGCATCTAAGTCTTATTCATTGCCATTGTAGCTAACTAAAATTGTTTTGAGTTTTCTGTTTGATTGCCTTTTTATAGTGCGTGTTGATCCCGATTTTTCTGTTCGTCAAAGGATTTCTGCTTGGGTACCTCAGGGACGAGTATTAGGCCCTCTTTTGTAAAATGTTTATAGATGCACCTGATATTCCTCGGCTACCTAGTTGCGAAATTGCTGTTTTTGCTGCTGATACGGCATTGTTTTGTTCGGATGAGGTTAGGCTCAATATTGGGACAGCATGCGATTGAAAAAATTTGCGTTTCACTGTTCCTGGAAGATTAAAATAAATGCTTGAAAGGAGCATGCTTTTTTTTACTAGGAAAAGAAAGCTTTGCTTCCTACCAAGCAGCAATCTCTCACCATCAACGATGTAAGCATGACCTGGAAATCTTCTGCATCGGGGTTCATCTTGACCAGAAACTTACGTTCAAAGTACGTAAGCTTCTGCTTCAAAGTAAAAGCTTCTGCTTTTTTTTCTACAATGAAAACACTACAAAAAATTAATTAAGCCAAACATGTGCTATATCCTTTCATAAATCGAAAATTCTTCTTTAGCTGTGAAAGAAAAGTCATTATTATGAAAGATTTTTTTTTTATTTTTTTTTTTAACATCAGAAAATAAATAAATAACTATGCAAAATGGTGCATAAATAAATAAATGCTAAAAAAAAAACAAATCAAATATATTAACTAAATTAAAATTGGACCAAACAAATAAATAAAAAAACAATAAATAATTAAATGAATAAAAAATAAATAAACAATATAGAATATAACTAAATTAAACAGAAACAAATGAGAAAAAGCAACAGTTGAGTATGTAAAAGTGGGCGGGATAAAAACTATTACCTTTAAAAGCTTTATGCAATGCGGTTACATAAATTTTGGACCGAAAACCCTGCGCTCTGACTAAAAAATTCAGTTTTTTTTTAACCACGATTACAGAAGTGGGCGGACACAGGTTGCATGTAAAACTTGCAGGAAATTCGTATACCTAAATTTTTTGTTAGGTAAACGGTGTTATTCCAAATGTCATACATATTATAAAAAGAAAATTTAATTTGTATTTAAAAATTAATATAGCAAAAACGTTATTTAAGTGTTTTTAGCGGTCTGTCCACAAATGGAACAAGTGAGTAAGTCTGAGAGTTCGTCTGTGACAAACTTCTATGTACCCAACGCTATATACCGTGTAACACCAAATCTTAAAGTTTTTTGGCCCGAATTCATATACATTTTGTATAGGGCACGCCCTCAAAAGTGGGCATAATAATAATAATTTTGTTTTAATCATTACGGTCAAAGTGAAAACTATTTCAGGAAAATAATTTTTCTAAAAAGTTTCTAATAGTTTTCCTAAAAACGCCCCTTAAAAGTGGGCGGAAATCAAAGCTTTGTAATGGGCAAACATTGGAAATAGTAATATTTTTAATATTTGTAATATATTTTTTTGAGAGTGAACTTTCGGGTATCGGGTTTTCAAAGATCTTACATGTTAAAAGTGGGACATGGTAGATATTGTGGGCGGTCCAATTTTCGCCTTGTTAAAGGTCATGGGCCAATATTGCTCGGTACCAAAAATTGAGTTCCTACGCCTTGTCTTACTTAACCAAAAGGCATTTTGAAAGAAAATTTTAAATAGAGGTAGTAGTGGGCGTGGCCGTTGGCGGGTTAAATCAATTTTCACGCTTTGTCCATTTTAAGTTTCAGCGTCCAAGTTCAATTTTAAAGACCCAAAAACTTCACGCATATGGACAGATAGACAGACGGACGGACGGACGGACATGGCTGAATCGATTCACCTGTCGACTATGAAGGTATAGAAGATATACCCGACATATAGAGGTTTGTAACAGAAGAGCTCTTGCACTTACTCACATGTTTTTCTTTAGTTGCTTGTGGTCTTTTCTTTGCTATAAGCACTGTATTAGCGGTCCGTCCAAAACTGGAAAAAGACCTCTTATGATAATTGCTACATTGTCCGTCCGTCCATCCGTCCGGTCCGTCCGCACTTGTAACTTTTGAACGGTAAGTCGTAGAAAGATGAAATTTGGTACCCTAATAAAATCCGTGAAAAAAATGAGAACGCATTCCAGGGCAATTTTTTAAATACACGCATAACGGCTTAATTAAATTTTGAGTATTGACGGGAAACAAAGTTTTGGCCTTATGTTTAAAAGTTTTACAGCAAAAAAAAAGAAAATTAACACATGCACTAAGAAAATATTTGGGTTTCATAGTAAAATGTTTTTTACTATGAAAAACGAGTTTTTTAAAAAATTTTTTAAGTTTTTGAGAAATAGGGAATGTAAAAAAGATCAAAAAAAATCATGAAAAAAATTTTGTCCTCACTACTATCTCCGATATAGCATCGGCCAAATGATTCGAAAAAAATCACACATATCAAGAATTATTTGTAATTTTCGGGAAAACTATACAAATTTTCGAATATTTAGCAGATTCTGAGATTTAACTCGAAAACTTCAAAAACATTTCAAAAATTATTTTTCAAAATATCCTGGAATCCTAAGGGTGGTACCGATTATAATGAAATTTGGTTTGTAGATAAAACGTACAAAGTGAATTAAAAAGTGCCGTTTCTAACTTAAAATTTTCTAAAACGGTTTAAAAACTCGCTTTTATAACAAATAACTTAAGACCCTGTGCCCTGAGTATATTAGGAAAAAGGAACCGTTGCTAGCGAAAAGTATATGAGATTAAAAAAAATATAACGTTATTGAACAAAAGGTCCCGAATAGACGTTTTATGGATTTTAAATCAAAAAATGCAGAAAAAAGCCTTAAAAATCGTGAATCCCCCCCCCCCACACTATCTCGATAACGGTAACATATACCGTTTTTAAAAAAAATATCAGACTACAATTTTTTGAGGTTCGAAGGAAAAATATAGAGGTTGAAATATTGCGTGGTTTTCGAGATATGCTGAAAATCATTCAATTTGACTGACTAAAATGGTAGTGCTGAAAAATGCCTATAACTTCAAAGTTGTTTCCATCTTACCAACTTAACTTTACGCAAACACAAACCACTGGGAGTAAAAAGCAAAATATAAAAAAAAATTCAAAACAAAAAACCCGTTTGTATTTTTTTTTTAATTTTTTTACCAAAAAATTATTTGTCACCCTGCGTTTCAATAAAAGTTTGAGTACTTTAACTTAAGATTCGGCTTAAATATGTACAGTAGACTTGTAAAAATATTAAAATATAAAAAAAAAATATTAACAGTACCTAGAGTAAAATTAATGAAAAAATATCTGTTTTAATAATTTTAAACCCGAATGCCGGACAAACAGTCAAAAATCACCCCCTTATTTACTACACTGCAATGGCAGCATTTAATAACTCGTATCTATACACAGATTTTATGAATATCTTCTTAAAATTGCACTTGAAATATTCTATGAAAATTATATAAGCGAAACAAATGTGTTATCGAGATGTGTTTAGAAAAATGCCACAAAAGTCCGAAATCTTCACTTAAAGAAAATCAAAATAAAGTCGCAAATATACTAAACAACATTCTTAATGCAAGCTAAGCAATAATTCCACGCTAAGCCTTCAAAAAAAGCCGACGGACCGCTCCGTATATGACTTTATATACCTGACGGTCGTTTTTTTTATATGTTGATAAATTATTATTATAATAATAATAGAGATAATGACTTCTAATAAGCATGAGTTCCAGAAAAAGTTGTATAAGCATTAAAAAGGGATATCCGAGGCATGGCATGACCATAGCTTAAAGGACTAAATGGCATGCCTATAGCTTAAATAGTGTGTCAGTGTCTTAGAAATACTAAATTTCATGTCTGATGGTTGGTACATCAACTCACCCAAAAACATTTAGTAAACTCATCAAATTTTTCTAACAATTGTCAAATCACACTTAAATGACAAAGGAACCTAACCGACAACCTAACCATTTACTTTTTTAACGCATGATATATTATATTTTACACAAATTCCTTGATGGCACAATGAACACTTAACTTGAATGAATGCTCTCGTATCTGAGAGGTAAAAAAAAATGTGAAAAAGGAAAAATAGACATAATGCTTAAAGCCCAAAAACGGTTATGGTTATCTTCCGGCTGTCTTTATTGTTATGGTAATAGCTAGGTAGGTAGAGCCTTTTTAAAAAATTTTCAACAGAGACAAAATCTTTAGATTTTTAATTAAATTTAGTAGATACCTATGCTAATAGGAGCGCTGTTGATAAACAAATGTGAAATAATTTGTGAATTAAACTGAAGAAAACCGACATATTGAAACTTGCGGTCGTGAACTTGCTTTAAGGAGTTAACTTTGTGAAATCATAATTATAAACTGGAGAAAAACCAATTAGTAAGTGCTACGGTGTGTGCGCAGAAGTTACAGTCCGTAAAACGGGCCGTTGAATAACCAATCCTATCACATATTGTAAAATGCTCATTTTATTGTTATTTTTTGACTTTAAATAAGAAATGCAAACTTTTAAAAGTGGCGTGGTCCAACCGCCCCTAATTAGAAACTATCAATTATAACGCAGATATTTCCAAGTTAAGTTTAAATGTACGTTAAAATGCAATTTTTTGGTTCAAATTCAATATTTTCGAAAAATCGATCCCTAAAAGGGTAACTTTGTATGCACGAAATCTGGAACAATGTCCCGTTTATCTAACCTGGTAATTTTTTTTTAATTCTTTCCTAAATTAGGCTTAAATTCGACTTGCCGAAATTACGTTTTTCTGGAAATTTTTAGGCTTTTCTTTAATTCTGCCTCCAAATGTGGGCGTTGCCCAAAGTCTTATATGAAAGAAACGTAGAGCTATGAGTTTTCTGCCTAACATATCCAGCAAAATTTTTCGATTTAGAACAAAAATATTGAATAAAATGCATTTGAAAAATTAATCCTTAAGCCGGTGCCATGCCCACTAGGGAAGGTAAAACGATTAAATTTTTATTCCGGGTATCTTACAATAAACAGGAGATAATAAATACCAAATTTTAGGCATATAAGACGTCTTAGAGCTTTGAAAGCTCTGGAGGTAGTTGCAGAATTGCATCAACCGTGGGCGTGTTTGTGGGCGGATTTGAAAAATGTTTACACTTGTACTGCTTCAAGTAACAGTGAACCTATGTACCAAGTTTCAGCTTCCTAGCTTAAAATTTAAAACCTTAAAACGTGTAGCATACAGACAGATGGACGGGCGGACGGACAGGACATGGGAGGTCACAAACTATGTGACAAACTTAATATACATCCTATCCTATGGGATGGGGTATAAACATGATTTTCCACGAAAACTATTTTTGACTAGTTAAGGAGCTTGTCGTTCGTCAGTAACAATGTCACTTACATCTATTCAAATAAAAAAAATTTGCCCGCTGACGGGACTTGAACTCAAGCCAAAAACGCGTGGGTCCAGTGAGCCACTAAGTAGCATAATTTTGGCTTGTCATTTAGTGACATAATTTCGAACATAGCAATTAATTAGGTTAACAACCTATAGAGGAGAGAATAATAAAAGCATAAATTGAACGAACATTTTAATAAGACTGAAGAAATTGTAGTTTCGAAATTGCTTTCAAACACATTGGTACGTAACGTATTTTTACCATAGTCTACTTCGTAGTTAAATGTTTAATTCTAAACTACAAAAAACTTTCTTTACAAAAAAGGCTTAAACTACAAAAAAGGCTTATTTTTTCTGGACTGAGTGAACAGTGAATTAAACCATAAGGATTCCCTCTAATTATACATTTGGACCTGCGTTTTGCACGTGTACTCAGATCCAACTTTCTAGTATATAACAGGAAAGGTAATTCCACAGTACACAAAATAGAAAGGAAATTTGAATAAGTTACTCTCAAGTCTCAACCACTGCTACTGCGCAGTAGGAGAGAAATCTAATAAGGAGTCACAGAGGTCTATTTCTCCCTGCCCAGACAGAAGAGACGCGCTACCCAAGAAAAGAACAGCGATACACTCTTATTGCGCTCTAGCTCCTTCGAAAAATCTATCCCGAATGCGCATAAGGACAAAAGAAATAGCCCCCCTGGTGAGGGAAGTGTTTCTTTTCCAAGAAGATCCAAAAAGATCGCTTGACAAATATATGAAGCCTTAGACAACGAGCAACTTTGGATTTTTTATGAGTTATTGGCCTCAAATCCAAAAAATTATTGGTTTAAGAATAATTTAAAACGCTTTTCGTCGCCACCTCCGCCATGAGGAGAGCATAAAAATTCTGAAAAATAGATCAGATTCGCCATGAGGAATATGTACATATATAAGAATTTCCGCAAATTAATCGAAGCAACAATTAAGGCGTTTCGGCTGAGGAAATTCCTCTCCAAAATGCCAATACTAATACCGATGGAAGACCGATGTCGACCGAGCCATATAATAATGAGGAGCGCTGGATGTGCTAACGAAAACCCACATCCTTTGACGTTACACCAACGCGCACGGGGACTACGATGCAGTTAATCTCGAAGGAGGATGCGCAAGAATTGTTTTGCATATGCTGCATGCTATGACTGACATAGACTTAAAAATTTCATGCACTCATGCAAGTATGATTCAAAAATCATTATTTTAATATTGATACTCGAACTTTGGACCGTTTTTAACGACTTTTTCATTAAAAATGTGAATACCTTTTCATTGTTAATATGAACCTGTTCGGTTCAGTGTACAGACTCTTATGCGAAAGTCCTGTGCTGAAGCACTGCTGAAATATTTCCGTGAAAAATAAAAACAAAAAAAAAGGCAAACATGTACAAAGGAAGAAGAGCAGAACGACTAAGCCTTCAAACAGCTTTATTGTTTTTTCTTTTTTTTTTTTTTGGCAAAAGTAATAGGTATTGGCACTTACTGGGTTGCCAATTTGTGGGTAATTCCCCATACCTCATTTTGTGGGGATCGAAGCTATGCGGGGAAAATGTGGGAATTTTAACATTTACGAATTTTTTAATTTATTTAGGGACTTATAAAAGCGATTACGATGAACGGATTTGATTTTTTTTTAAAGCACATCCCTGTTCGAAACTCTTTATATCAAGTTCAAGCAATGACCATGTTTTCATACAAGAGATGAGTGGTCAAGGAGTCAAATTTCGATCAAAGTCTCCGCGCACAACCGAGTCGATTAATCGAGTCGAAATAGGTTTCAAGTGTAGCTCAACTGGTAGAAGACTATATTGCCGCAGATTTAAACAAACTCTATTTCGACTGCTAGATAATTGCGTGCGGTATTTGAGCGGAATTAAAACTTTCCTTTTCCCCAATTTGGGTAATTTGACATTGAAATTAAGGCAACTTGGGAATGCCATCGACAACAATGGCTTCCAAACTCAAAGTGTCCACTCTCGATAGAAGCCAAGAATTCCGAGCAGAAGGCGAAGGCTTCCCAAACCTAACAACTGCATAAAGCACACAAACAACAGCGTGCTCGTAGGTAGTTAATAAGTGCCAAGGATCATCTGCAGAAAATTATGGCGTAAGTACTAAGTTGAATTAAAATTAATTAACCGAATAAAAATGAATCCGATTGCCTCCATGGTAGCGCAGAAGCTTTACACCGGCAGTGCAAAAACAAAAAAGTCAACTTCCGTCTCTTGCTCACCTTGCAGCAGTGACACAGCTGGGTTGCCCGAGCTGTGAGTTAGGTCGTAACCCTGGAAAACTCACAATTGCAAGGATTTGATGAAAGATAGTCATAAACTCTCATAATCTCTAGTCCATACGTTACACAAAGGAACAAAAAAAAGTTAAAGAAATTCGAGAGCTTTTCCAAAGGCTCACGAAGGCAATCGTTTGGAAAGCTCGTGTTTTTGTTGGTGGTATGAAAGATTGTTAGGGGTTTACTAAGAAAGAGAATTCATATGACCAGAGGACAAACTCAACTGCTTTGTGGAAAACATATCCCAATATTTTAAAAATGAGTTTAAAATTTTGGGATAAGATAAGTTTTTAAAACCCGAAGGCCGTTTACATGGGTACTTATCAAAATCAACCCGATTTTTTGGAGAGCTTCAGGAAAAAGAGGAATTCTTCGTTGCAGCACCAGCTTTGAGGGGAGAAAACTAGTTGGTACAACAAGAGACTCGCAACCTTAAATTAACAAAAATGCTTACAGTGCATTTATTGGCCTCAATATAAAAATTAAATAGAGTGGCGCAACAGCTCGAGGTGAACCAGGGCCAACTTCTTAACAATGTATGCTGGTGTGTTAATTTCTTTACATACAAGGGGACCTCCAATTTTTTGCCGAATACGAACGGCACTTTGAGAAGTTTTTCAAGACAAATGATACTCTTGGAGGCCTTGTCAGACCGTCGCGGAGGCGGGGGCCGTGAAAAAGAACTAGTCTTTTTTTTCAGGTGACGATGGCAGGATTCGAACCCAGACCTCCGGCGTAGTAAGCACACACACTAACCACTACGCCACGACACCCCACCTGGCCCCACCTATATATTGGCCTCAATATATAGTATAGAAAGTGTTTATAGTAATTAAGTGTCACCACCAACTATCTACGGTTTTTCAAACACAAGATATTACAAAAACTATAGTATTTGAACAATCAGCAACAACTTATTATGCGCTTAAACGATGCTTTATAATAAAGTTAATAAGTTTATAATAAGTTATAATAAGTTTATAATAAAAACCAAATAAGCTCCAAGAATTTTAAGGTATTTACTTTTAGAACAGTCAATAAACTTTTTTTCAAATTTTTAAATGCTTTGAAAAAACAAATCTTTCTTCCGGCCTGGCACACAAGATACAACTTAATTAAAATTCAACCTAAAAACACACCCACGCTGACAGAAAAATTGGCGCCTCCAGATTTACGGCAGTTAATTTAACCTAACCTTGTCTGGATGTTTAACTTCGCTCACGTTTTCAGTCAATTCTTGACTGCTGTTGGTGCGGTGCTGCTGTTCATTATAATTTAAAGAGATTAAATTCTGTGTACACAAAATGTTGCGATGCCAAAATATCTTATATAACTTGTCATATTGGCTGATTTATGCCAATTACCTGGCGGCAATCACTTTACGAGTGTTGTTTTTTTTTTATAAGTTAAAGCCAACATGATGCATTTGCATGGCTTCTTAGGATATGGCCCCTGCGGCGGCGGCTTCTCCATCAGGGCAATGTTAGACTTTATCGTTTGTACACAAGGCAAGCATAATAAATAAACGATTGTAACCAGCTTAAGTGTGCGTGATGTTTTGATAAAGTCAAGATGAATGGAATGCGCCTTGAAGGGAGAATTAAAGTAGGTAGGTATACTTCTTACATTCGTTGTCACTTGATAAAATTTTAACAAAATGGTCGGAGAAAGCTTTCTTGACATCCAAAGAATGCAAAGAACATTAAAGTAATTTAAAACTTTAAGTTATCTGAAGACTCATTTTTTTGGCTTTTTTTCTGCATTTCGAATATCTTTAGAAAACACTTAGACTTTTTCATTACAATCGATATAGGTAACCGTTTAGACACAAGAATATTCTGAAAAATATTTTTTAAATATTTTTTAGGTTTTCGAGTCAAATCTCAAAATCTGCTTAATATTCAAAATTTGCTATAGTGTTTCCGAAAACTATAAATTTTATTATGAAAGCTCAAAATTTTTTAGTCCATGTTTAAAATTTACGCCTTTCTCGCTATAAACTTGTTTTAAATAAGTGTCAACACAGTTTTTGTTTTTGACACTTATTTAGAATATTTGGGGAGGGGGGGGGGGGGGGGCAGAATTCTTCTTCTAAAAATTCAGCTTTTTAAGATTCTGACTTAAGCAATATTAAATTCTGCTTATTCTACTTTTTCGAGCAAACTTTTGACTTTTTGTAAAGCAAATATTAAATAAGGAGACAGGCAGGAAGTTGAAGAAATACACAATTTCAATACTGTGGCGCTTTGTCAAAGTTACATAATTTTGAAAAGCAGAATTTTGACCCTAGCAGAATTTTGACCCCAGTCCCTACGCTACGTATCCTGCATCTAACACTGAACAATTCGGAAAGTGCAAGAGTGCGTATGTAAAAGCTTCAGTCCGCCTGCGACGAATTGAAAAATACCCTACCCTACCCTACAAAAAAAAAAAAAATCGCCACGCCTACAAAAAGTAGGCGGGATGAAAAGTATTACGTTTAGAAATAGTATTACGCATTATGCAATGCGGTTACAACAATTTTGGACCCATATTCCTGTGTTTTTACTAAAAACACACTTTTTTCTTAGCCACGCCCACAAAAGTGGGCGGAGACATCTGTATTGTACATAAAAAATGCGGCAAATTTGTATACCTATTTTTTACATAATATTTTTCCAAATGAAACATATATATGTATGAAACATATTTTTAATAATTTGAAATTTTATTTAAAAACTGGTTAGAAAGTGGGACGAATCCGAATAATTTTCAAACTAATCTTGTCCAATGGATTCAGCCTCCGAATTTCAGCTCTCTAGCTGAAAATTTAAGTCCTAAAAGTTGATAACATACGGACGGGCGGAAGGACATGGCTTAAGAAATTCTCCTGCCAGTCTCGATCATATCTTTGAAATGTCTAAGGTCTACGGTGATTTTTTCTCTGAGTTACAAACAATGCATAGTTAAACCCTAAGTAGCGTATAAAAAGAATGCACCCAAAAATCTGCGCTTGATATCGATTGAGTTTTGGTAGGTTATTAATAATTCTTTGTGAAATTGCGATAACCTAAGCAACATCGTCCTTGGAAACAAGAGGAGGGGGGAAAGCCCATTGAAATATTGTAAGTATGTAGTCCATTAGCTAATGCTAAAAACGTATCAATTTCAGGGTTTATAGAAACAAGATTGTTTCCTTTTTAAAGCTCATAGAAATTTTTATCATGCGAATTTTCAAGGACGTTATGCTCCCTCCTTTAAAGTAAAACGATGACAAGGAGCACCATAGTTGATAACCTCGGTCATTTCGTCCTTTGCATACAGTTTTTAAAATGAACCCTCTCTTAAGTTCCACTCTCCACTTTTTCCAGTGAGAAATGGCATTAACCCTTGGAAAATAAGCTCTTAAGTTTAAGAACAGAAATGGATACAAAATGGGTGATTGGGCTGGGTTTTATTTGGATGATACAGTGGTATGATGGCAGTAGGATTTAAGGTAATGAAGATACAGCATTTGGCAGCCGAGACTTTGCTCGTTTTCTCACTTTGCAACTTTATGTCGTTTGGGCACACCAAAAATGAGCAATCAAGTCGTTCAGAAAATAAGGGGTGGTCGAGCTATTTCGACACTTCGAATTATATCTTCTGAAAAGTTGAACGTAAATTGTTTGGTTTCCGAAACCCTTTCAAGTCCGAAAAACGACTGAAAATGACTGAGATTCGCAAATAGTAAAAATCTTGCTAAATGTTAAATATTCGAAAGCGACAAATTTTTTGCTATGACGAAATTTTGAGGCACACAAAACGGCAATCTGAATGGTAAGGTTTTCCGAAATAGTAGTTTATTGAGTGGTAGTGCTAACTTGGCACACGTAGCATGGCAGGTAAGCTTTATTAAATAGTGCAAGGGCACTTTTGTTAATTGCATTGCATTTTAGTTATACCTACAATGACAAAAGGTAACCTACTCATAACCAAATGAAAAAAATGGGCGGACGCGTAGTAAATAAAAGACGCTTAGGACTTACACATCAAGGCAAAAATATGTTTGCAAGAAAACAATTTACTACAATCTAGAGCACGAATACCTAAGTCTATTTTTACAATATCTCTTTTCCAAATTCACGTTGACAGCATGTGTTGCTTTCTTTTCTTGTTTCTTGTCATTGTGTTCAATTTGCAGCAGTGACGGGGGCAACAATCGAAAAGAGCGCAAAAAGAAAATCGTTAAAAGTTTTCAATTCAACGGTGACGCTTCTTGGCAGCAAAATAAATAAAAGCTCCAACAACCAAACTGTCATCAATCATGTTCCGCTCTTCGAAAACAGACATTTGGTGAAAACGAAACAAAAGGCACCAACCGGGTGCCACTGATGGAATATCCTTGCCATTTTTAAAGTAGATTGATTGGCTTGCGAAGATAAGGTATACATTTAAAATTCCAGAGTTCAAGATTCGATGGCGTGTTGACACGTTGCGTCTGCAATATTGTCCGATATTGAAGAGACGAATCGAATTTGTCAATTTTAAATACATTATCTTTATCTCTATCATCGATAACAATGAAGATGTATTGTGAACATTTATTTCACATTTAAGGACTGGCTTTGCGTGCCTACACAATTCTTGATGGGGGTAGGATCAGTTGGGACCGCTTAGGTAACTCCTGAGAGCTTTTAGTTTATTCTTTTTTCATTGCTTTTTGTTTAATTGCGTTTATCTTTGCATGAAAAACATAAAGTAACGGGTCGTTGTTGGAAAAAAGGAACAAAAATCGTGCTGTATCTAGGCATAATTACGAGTACCTACCTTGATAAGGGT
The DNA here is from genome assembly GCA_947623515.1 of Neoascia interrupta. Taxonomy (NCBI): domain Eukaryota; kingdom Metazoa; phylum Arthropoda; class Insecta; order Diptera; family Syrphidae; genus Neoascia; species Neoascia interrupta. The sequence goes on along the minus strand of OX392462.1, from coordinate 57,648,816 downwards.
TTGAATCTATTTTCAGGCACATATCTGTTTTGGGTTGGTGAACAAACTCGTAGTTGATACTATCTGGGACCCGGGTTGGGCTATTGCTCATCGCCGACGATAAAGCTAGAACAACCGATTTCAACCCCCTTTCTGTTTTCTTTCCCTCATATTTCGTCTCTAAATCAAAGATCTGGTGTGGTGTGGCATACATAGGTATATGACTTTCAATGCATGGGGGCTCTAAAGTTGAACGCTAGCTATCTACTGTACTCCGGATATCTGGCTGTAGCCACCCATACCTGCTGATTAATACAGCCTTGTACGCCTTCATCGGATACGTATTGGAAATATTCAAGAAATTCCCTTATTTAACTATTTCAGCAGTCCGTTTTGGGGGCGGGGTCTTTATAAGTACCTACTTGTCCCAAGAGCCTATATCCTATTAAACTGTGCTGAAAAAGTGTTTCTTATACCTTGTTTCGTAAGTTGGCAGACGGTAGCCCGCAGTTAACAGTTTTGATACTGTTGGTTTGGTTTCATTTGTTTTTCAATTATTCTTCTCTAATTGGAAACCGTAAAAAGGGTTGTCCCTTAATGTAAGCATCATTATAATACAAAAGTTTCTGACGATGCTCAGCTGGCAGGGTTTCAAATGACCATAGGTCCAGCAGTTATTATAATGTTTGTCGAATTAAAAAATGTTGTAATTTTTCACTTTTCAATAAGAAATTGTTTTCTTTTCTTCGGTGGTCAAAGGATAGACATGTGCACTCAAGAGGATACAAGCATCCACAGGTTTTCTAAACCCACCTCTGTCTATCAACTCCTACTCTCACCTCCCCGTGGTGAACACCGGGTGCCTAGTACCTCAACTGGAGATTGGGTTCCAACCCCTTTGGAAGGAGAGAGGGGGGGAGGAGTGTTCCCACTAAGGTACTTCTCCTTGCATCCGGACGGCAGCGGAGGAATTCCCCAGATGGAAGCAACGGTGGCGTCCATAGTTCCAGTCAGGCCGAACTACTTAGTGAACACCTTATATGGGCTACTACGACGTATTCGGAGCTCAGGCCTATAAGAAGCGGGCTATCCGGCTCTCCGTCCTTAGAACTAAGCAAAGGATCTGGTCCTCCAGGTTGGGGGTCGTGCCGTCGGGGTGACTTCCCGGCCACGTAAAGAAACACTAGTCACGAAGTGGAAACAAGCCTCGGATTCGGACGGATCTACTGTTGACGACCAATGCAAACGAGAAAAGGACAACGAGCTCCGGATCTGCACGTGGAATGTTAGGTCCCTTAACAGACCACGTACAGCCGAGCAACTAGCGGAGGCCCTTAACGACTGCAAGGCAGACATTACTGCCATCCAAGAAATGCGGTGGGACGGGCCGGGCAAAAGAAGGATGAAAAACTGCGACATCTACTACGGCGACTGCTATCGGCATCGAAGACAGCGCCTATTTGGATGTGGTTTCGTTGTTGGAGGCAAACTTAGGCAAAAAGTCTTGAGCTTCGACCCTGTAAGCGAGCGCCTCGCGACGATCCGCATCAAGGCTAAATTCGCCAACATTAGCCTGATATGCGCACATGCCCCCACAGAGGAGAAAGATGACGAGACCAAAGATATGTTCTACGAGCTCCTGGACAAAACTTATGAGCAGTGCCCTAGCTACGACATTAAGATTGTCCTAGGCGATTTTAATGCCAAGCTAGGAAGGGAGGGCATCTTTGGTCGTACTGTCGGAAAGCATAGCCTGCACGACACGACCTCTGATAACGGATTCAGGCTGATCGACTTTGCTGCGGGGCGTAACGTTGTGGTAGCTAGTACACAGTTCCCGCATCTCAATATCCACAAAGGGACATGGAGATCTCCCGATCAATCAACCGTCAACCAGATTGACCATATTGCGATCGACGCAAGGCACTCCTCCAGTATCATGGATGTCCGAACTTTCCGAGGGGCCAACATTGACGGATCACTACCTTGTTGTAGCCAAGGTACGGCTGCGGATATCCCGACCAGCGCCAAGTAATGGAAATACTGTGAGGAAGTTTGACGTCGGCCGACTACAATCGCAAGAGATCGCCAGGTTCTTCTCCAACCGAGTCTCTCAAAACCTTCTACGAAGTCCTATGCAACCAGCATCAAGTATTGATAGCCAGTGGCAACATTGCCAAAATGCCATCAGAGACGCCGCCTCTGAAGTGCTGGGTGTCACACGGCGACCACAACGAAACCCCTGGTTTGACGATGAATGACGGCAAGCACATGCAGCTAAACAGGAAGCATACAAAGCGGCGCTGCACAGAAGGACTAGAGCTGCTCGCGAGCTCTACGAGCAGAGGAGGAGAGAGGAGCACCGGCTTCTCCGAAGGAAAAAGAGAGAGCACGAGAAGCGCGCGGTTGAAGAGATAGAGAGATGTTACAACAGGAATGAGGTTAGAAAGTTTTACCAAAGGATCAAAAGGTCCTGCCAAGGGTATAAACTTCGAACTGAAGCCTGTAAGGACCATCAAGGGAACATCGTTGTAGAATCGCAGTCGGTGCTGAGGATTTGGAAAGACCACTTCTGCAGACTGTATAACGGCGATGGCGAACCAAATACCGCTGTCAGGCAGAACGAACCATTCAACCCGGGCGAAGACGTTACCGACGAAGCATACGAACGATACCGCCCACCCGACCTGGAGGAGGTGAAAGTAGCTGTGTCTAAGCTCAAGTGCAACAAAGCAGCCGGAGCAGACGGCCTAGCTGCCGAACTTTTTAAATCCGCTGGCGATGAGCTGGTTAGGAGCATGCACCAGCTCATCTGCAAGATATGGTCGGAAGAAAGCATGCCCGACGAATGGAACCTCAGCATTGTTTGCCCGATCCTGAAGAAAGGAGACCCTCTGAGTTGTGCCAACTACAGAGGCATAAGTCTTCTTAACATCGCATACAAGATCTTTTCTGCTGTACTGTGTGAACGCCTGAAGCCGTTTGTCAACAATCTGATAGGCACATATCAGTGTGGCTTTAGGCCAGGAAAGTCCACCATCGATCAAATATTCACACTGCGGCAGATCTTGGAGAAAACCCAGGAATTCCAAATCGATACACACCACCTCTTCATCGATTTCAAGGCCGCGTATGACAGCATCTATAGAGACGAGCTATATAGCGCAATGTCTAGTTTTGGCATCCCTGCCAAACTCGTCAGTCTGTGCAGGATGACGATGGAAAAGTCACGCTGTTCCGTCAAGGTCGGCAAAGACCTCACCGACCCCTTTGATGTCAAAAAAGGATTTAGACAAGGCGACGCGCTGTCATGCGACTTCTTTAACATCATACTTGAGAGAATTGTGCAGAACTCTCGCGCCAACACCAGAGGTACAATCTTTCAAAAGTCCGTTCAACTACTTGCATACGCAGACGACATTGACATAATCGGTAGAACAAAGCGTGATGTCAGTGAAGCCTTCGTGAGTATTGGGACGCAAGCGGCGAATATGGGTTTAGCAGTCAATGAGGGCAAAACCAAGTATATGCTGTCATCAAGAAAAGACACCCAACACCGACGTCTTGGACAAAACATCACCATCGACAGCTATAACTTTGAGATAGTTAGGGACTTTGTCTACCTGGGTTCCGCTATCAATTCAGACAATGACACCAGCGCTGAAATCAAACGAAGGATAACTCTTGCCAATCGCTGTTTCTTTGGGCTAAGAAGGCAATTGAGTAGCAAAGCCCTCTCTCGAGCAACTAAAGTGTCCATGTATAAGACCCTCATCATCCCAGTCCTGCTTTACGGTGCAGAAGCATGGACTCTGTCAAAGGCGGATGAAAACACTTTAGGCTGCTTCGAGAGGAAAATTCTTCGGACGATTTACGGTCCCGTCTGCATAGACGGAGAGTGGAGGAGGAGATATAAAATCGAACTGTACGGGCTGTACAGCGATACCGACCTAGCCAAAAGAGTCAAAACACAACGTCTACGATGGCTGGGTCATCTAGAGCGGATGGACACCAACGCCCCGGCCCGGAAAATCTTCGAATCCACACCGCAGGGACGACGCGGTAGAGGAGCACCGAGACTCAGGTGGCGCACGCAAGTGGAAGGGGACCAACTTCGCGCCAACTTCGCGTGCGAAACTGGAGACGGCTAGCTAGAGACAGAGCTGGCTGGCGAAGCTTGTTGGCTGAGGCCCAGGTCCACCCCGGACTGTAGCGCCACCTTAAGTAAGTAAGTAAGTAAGTTTCTTTTCTAGATTGTCCCTCGAGAACACAGCAGTAACAGATTACTCAGAGAAGTCCGTGGGGCCCAAGCCCGGGGCCGCAAAATTTTGCTTTGATGAGCAGTTTTTAACCGTTATATGATCGGGCATATTATGGAGACTGAATTGCGAGTCGATAAAGCCATTGGCGCTGACTTGTATAAAACATGTTTTTAGGTGTTAAGCTGGTACGAGTATAAAATTTCATGTCCAGATTTTTTATGTACCGAAGTAGTATCTTCAAGAATTAAAACTTTAGAAAATCGTTCAATGAACTAGACAGCTTCATTCATTAGTGTGAAATTTCAAAATAGCCGCAGGAAGAAAAACAAAATACCGTCAAGTATAAAGCCATACACGGAGCGGTCCGTCGGCTTTTATTGAAATCCTAGAGTACAATTAATTCTTATAGTTTGCACATAAAATGTTGTTTAGTATATTTGCGTCTTTATAATTATACCCCACCCAGGGTATATTGAGTTTGCTGTATTGTTTGTAACGGGGTAAAATATTAACCGCAGACCCTTAAAACCTTTTAGAGTTATGAATGAGACCGACAGGAGAATCGTTTAAGCCATGCCGGTCCGTATGTAATAAACTTTCAGGCCTTAAATTTTAAGCTAGAGAGCTAAAAATTTGTAAGTGGAAGTCCATTGGACCAGATCAAGTTTGAAAATTAGCTGAATCCGCCCACAGACACGCCCACTACAGGCCTGTATGTGCGATCATCTCCAATTTAAAAAAATACTTTTTTCACGCTTTAGCAATGTTAGAAAAGTGTTAAGACACTGATTTTTAGTATGTGGCACTGCTTTGTAATTGTCTTTGAGGCAGCAGAGGAAGTTTGGCGTCTTCTATATATATATATCTAGATATTAGCATTTTTGAATATATTAAATCTCCGCCCACTTTTGTGGGCGTGGCTAAGAAAAAAGTGGTTTTTTTGTTAAAATGACGGGGTTTTCATTCCAAAATGTATGCAACCACATGGCGTTAAGCTTTCAACAGCTATATTTTTACATCCCGCCCACTTTTTGGAGGCGTGGCAGGTTTCTTTTTGGTAGGGTCGTGTATTTTGCAATCCATCACAGATGGACTAAAGCTTTTGCATGCGCACTGTTGCACTTTCCTACTTGTTTTTATTTTGTTTTTTAAATGGGCCTAAACACTTGAGGTTGAATACGGTATCTTACACATAAACGCTTCTAATGCCTTTAACTTGTCTTGTAAAAGTAACATACCTCAGACAAATTAAATCGAAATAGTCTTTAAGTGACTACAGAAACAGAAACCCTCAAAAAATTGTTTTCGAAAAAAATTTTACGTTTTTGAGTCAAATCTTCGAAGTTTTTGAATAATCGAAGCTTTTGAATAAAATTTTAGAAGCTGAACTGTTCCCATTATTTATTTAAAAATTATTCTTTATATCGCATGGGAGATAGAGGGGGACACACCTTCTTTTGACCTTTTTTTAAAATTTTTAAATTTGAAATCAATAAAAAAACAATATTGAATTTATTTTCTTTTCCCGTTAGTCTTTTTTCCAATAGCATCTTTTTAGATGCTAGTCTTTTTTTCTCAAATTAACAGGCATCGATTTTCGCGTAAACGTTACAACAATCTCCTTTCTTTTACTTCGTTTTTGAATGAGCCTAGAAAATCTAAGGTTGGAAACGACAGCTTTAAAATTCCTTAACGCAGCTCCCATTCATTCTTTACGCTTTGAACTTTAACCAAATCTGAACAAGATTGCTTTTACAGTTAAGATATACTAGAAAATTTAGCCAAATTAGTTCAGAGTGCAAGGCTTAAGCTAGAATCGCAATGCTGCGTTGCTGCGCGAGTACGTTAATGTGCGTTGCCATACTTTTCCAAAACTTTACGATACTTTAAGTCAAAGTACCTAACAAGCGCCTAACAAATTTGTAAAACGAAATGCATAATACCGAAAAACATCACATTCTCTGCTCAAACCTCTCTTCTCTACGCAAACCTGTTTTTATTCTGACTTATAAACAGAAACAACCCTTTTTCGTCCCCACAGCCACAACCTACTGACGACAAGCGCATGGGGTTTTTCAACGCACGCAAAAGTAGAAAGTACATCTACTTACGTTATATTCAGATGCATCTGCGATATTTACGGGCAGGTAAAGACTTGACGTGACATTTCGTTTTGCCCCATATGCGCCCGTTGTTTCTACTCTGCTCGCAGGCAGCAACGCAACATTGCAATTTGGATTCAAGTTTTTGTGTCTGTGCGTCGAAATTTCACAACATGTGAAATCTAAAAAAGGCTTATATTAATTGTCAACAAACTGTAACATAGTTACCAAGAACTAAAAAAACACAGCAGAAAGAAAGTGGCAGGAAAGCCAAAAAAGACGACCCACCGATCGGGTTTTTGGTGCTCCAAAAACGTCCGCACCTATTTGTAGAGGTACAGAAAAAATATTTTTTTTAAGAGCGGTGCGGAAAAGGCTCGTCAAAGCTGGACTTAGAGCACTGAACACTGAAGCAGCCAGTACAGAAACCGGATTTGGGTGTACCACGATATCTCGAAAACCATAATTTCGAAAGCAAAAATCTCGAATTCATGTACCTACATTCACACACACATGTTTGAGAAAATTTTGAAAATTCGCGGCAAATTTCAACGATTTATGGTCAAACAGTGAAATATTAATGGGGGGCATGCTGCCCTCCTGCAACCCGACTTCCTGACTTTTTTTTACCACCCCTTAGGTTTCACTAACTTTTAAACTTAAAAATTGCTCTGGGCTCAGGAGCATTTTAATTGGACTCAAGACATGTGGAATAATCTTATATTTTTGATGAATCAAAGTTTAAGCTGCGTGTTTGAGATGGGAGGATTTATGCGCGAAGAGAACCAAAGAAAGGACTGAGTGCTGAATGCATCCTGCGGATGCCCCCAAAACTGAAAGTGTGATGATCTGGGATGCTTTTTTGGTGATAAAAACATATGGAATGTTCTTCTAAGCCAGTTTTTCAGAGCTGAGCTAAGCCCAGCTCAAGCCAAGATCTGTTAATCACGGAACAAAACGAATCTATGTAGAGTTAACCCAGCGAACAGTTTTTCAGTGCAGAGGAAACTCCGAAAGTAAAGTTGTCAAAATCTTCGACTCTCAAAATTATTGACTCTCCCAACTCTCACTTCACAAAGAAAATCACTGGAAAAAAAATTCGAGTCAGTAATTTTTCACAGAAACACGCAAAGCCCCTGCCATTTCACACCGAAAAAAGACATTCAAAGAAGTTCATACTGTTCACCAGATTTGAATTTGATCCGTGATTATCTTACCGAATTTGGCGAGTAAAACTGAGATTAATCCCGAAACAATATTTACTGGAAAATTCATTTCGCGGGCTGGTCTCAGTTAAACTTGAAAATTCGGATGATCTCGCACTGAAAAACTAGGCCTTAGAATCGAAAGTAACAGCAGAAGTTTACCTACGTGTTCTAAAAAATGATGTTTTAACCCTCGGCGTTGAAGCTTTTCGATGACTCTTGAAAACTCATTTTAGTGCATGACAATGCTCCTTACGTTCTTCTTCTTCTTTTTCATTTAGGGGCGAATTTATGGACTATAACCCTCCCATTCGCGATTACGCTGGAATGTTGATTGACATTGCCTTTTTGACGGGGTTCATAGGATCTCTCCTTTGAACGTGGCCATACCAACTGAGCCAGTCGTGCTCCATCTTTTTTTAGATAGGTTCTTTTACATGGAGGCTTCCTCGAATCTTTGTACTTCTTATTCTATCTAGCTTTGTTACTCCTGTTGACGTGCAAAGCATCTTCATCTCAGCTGCCGTTAATTTGCTCTCATATTTCTTATACGCTGTCCAACATTGTGAACCATATGTAAGCGCCGGACGCACAACTGCGGTGTAGAGCTTTCCTTTTAGCTTAGGGGGCATTTTTCGGTCACAAAAGATGCCGGAGTTTTTTCGGCACTTCATCCAAACCACGCTTACGCAGTGACTAATGTCGTCATCACAGTTTGCTTTGCTATTGATCATAGATCCCTGGTACTTGAACTTTTCACACTTGCTAAGCACCTTTTCATTCAATTTATTGCCTGAAATTGGTTCGGGTGGGTCAGAGATTGGAGACTTCTGGAACTCCTCGTTTTCTTAGCGCCACCCAATCAGATCTCGTGGCAGTCTATCGAAAGCTTTTTCAAAATCAACCAGCACCATCCCGATGTTTTTCCTTTGGATTGCATTAGTGGTTGATTTGCCCGTGACAAACCGCCAAAATTGTAAGAATGAGCTTGTTATTTTTCTAGAACTTATAGATTGATATGAAGGTGAATATCAGGCTTTTAAGGTGAATATCAAGTGAAATAAATACATAATATATAATATCAAGTGAAAAAAATATTTCCATTACTTTCTATCTCCTAGGTTAAAAGGAACTTAAAAGAAAATAATGTCGATGTATTAAAATCCCGTTCAGCTATAGATCAAGTCAACTACAGGGCGCTATTTGATGTGAGTTCCAAGACCTGGAATTCCGGATAAGTGAGGAAGAAATAAGGGTAAAGGCACAAATATGGTCACCGCAGTGGTCAATCCTCTTTATCCTCTGCATTTATTTCCCACACATCAAAAAGCGCAGAATCATAATATTACTTTGATGCACGTAGATACCAAGAGCATATTGAAAGAAATTACATTAGCAAGCTCTGAAATAAAATAAAAAAACCAATGAGAATAGGATCATGTATCCTATATAAATACGGGAAGTATTTCCTTTCAAAAAACCATCGCATAGCCGCGTCTGAAATTCATCTCACTATGCAGTAAATTTAACTTTTCCAGCATATTATTGTTGTTTCAAGAGGGGAGAAGAATCAGAGGTTTACGTTTTTTTTTTAAAGACCCCCTGCAGCTATAAAAAGATGGTTGAATGAACGGCAAAACTTTTCGTTTTAACTTGGGAACGATTAATTTTATGGCAAAATACTCTGGTAGACTATGCTGAACGAACACGCATATTCAAAATCCTGCATTTAAGAGCACACATTCGGAAAAACAGATTAAGTGGACCAAGCTTGAAGGTAATCTATTAAAACTTTAATCAGAATTAAATTAAGCAAGTTTTCGTTTATGTGCATTGAAGTGTGTGACTAAAAGTGTGGACTTAAGTGTGTGAAATTTGATTAAAACCTTGAATATATGACACATGAATTTTTGACACAGGGAACATAGGGATTTCGATAAGGGTTTTAGAAGGGAAAAATGCATTCAAGCTTCTATTTTATGAACCTTGATTTTAATTTGTCCCAAAAGGTATCAGAAAAGACTTTTAAGACATGTTTTTAAAGTCTTTCACTTCATTCATCAAGAAAATACTGGTCATCCGAGGTTTGATTGTAAAAGTTGTAACATTTATGTCATACAATTTTCGAACGTAAGAAGTCGTGACATCAGTTATCCTGGACGAGCGTTTTAAGATCATTGCAAGTTGAATTCTCGGACGGCCGCCCTAGATTCAAATGTGTTTAAGAATACGAATTTCATACTTTATAAAAGCAGCTTGTTTCATAGGCTATCATGGGCTTGTATTATATTGGGTGATTTTTTAAGAGGTTGAGAACTTTAAAAAAAAAAAACACAAAAAATTCGAAAAAATTAATGAAATATTTATTTGAATCGATAGTTTGAACCTTGTAATTTAATGTTTAAAGATAATTTCATGCAAATGTTGACCGCGGCTGCGTCTCAGGTAGCCCATCCGCTGAGTCCAATTTTGGCATACTCTTTCACACATATCGGCCGGTATCTCACGAATGAATGCATTGATGTTGGCTTCCAGTGCGTCAATCGAAGCGGGCTTGTCCCTATAGACATTAGCCTTGACATACCCCCACAAAAAATAATCTAATGGTGTCAAATCGCACGATCTAGGCGGCCAATTGACCGGCCCGAAACGTGAAATTAACTGTTCACCAAACTCGCCGACCATAAAATGGAAGCAGCGCGCGATGAACATTTCGAACCGAGCACGAATTTTGATAGTAAAATTCAATAATTTGCAAGCGTTGTTCATTTGAAAGACGATCCATGGTTAAATTGCAAACCAAACTGAAGCTGTTTGACAGTGACACAAGGTACTTAACACACGTCAGCTGTCAAAACCAGTGTTGCCAAAACCAAACGAGCTAAAAAATCACCCTTTAGTATCGTGGGTTCAAATGTCGCCTGAGAATTCAAGTCTAATAACGTCTACCGCGAGGGTCTGAGAAATACTTCAGGGAAGAAAACTTATCATAGAAGAGAAATGCACTTGGGTGTCAGAATTTTAATGCACTGTGGAAAAATCATGTGTGGGAAAAAAACTCAAGAAATAAAATTTACTTAAAACAGCAAATATATATTTTTAGATCATTGAACAAATCCAAATTCATTGACATGATTTCTAGCCTTGAAGACTTATTTTTGGGGCATAAAAGATATGCAACTGCTTTGGCCGCCTAACAATGTATACCTGGAAGCTTTATTTGACTTTTTATATAAGATTTATAGAGGTCCTATATAAATCGACATCAACTACTTAACTCCTTTGAAAATCTAACATATATGAAGGCGAAATGCATGTCATGCAGGTGTCATGTACGTAGATTAACTATAATTATTAGGTTAATTGATTTTAAGGGCAAATTCTAGAAAATTTGTGCATTTAGCATGTATAAATTACTGTTTGTTTATAGTAGTTCTACTCAATTTTCTCCCCCTTAACAATGCAAGAGTCCTTCGTATACGAGCAATTTGTATCGTTGACAAATTATATTTATCTGATGTCCAATACACTGATGTAAGGTTTGTTGGTCATGTAAATCACATGCCCTATAGCAAAGTAAGATTTTCTCCTGCAAGAAATCTGATTCTGAGACTTTACCCAGATAGATATTGCAGGAGCCCTCCTAAGGCATGCATAAACTGTATTTGTGATACGGCAAAACGATTATCCTTGTGAAATGTAACTCCTCCGTAGGAATAAATTTAGTCCATTTGGGCTTTTCCGAAAACAGATTGCACTGCAAAGTCCATGCTATGCATTTATCATGAATACGAATATCCTTTTCTTTGAACCACCCTCAGTTTGATGGTGCAATGTTGGGCCTTACAATTTTTTTTTTTAGCCCGAAAATTTAAAGTTATGTTGGTCGGAAGGTAGGTAAGTTTGTCTACCTTCTGTTATTTTTAGTTTCAAAACTATGTTATGAATGCTTACCGAAGTCAGAGGAGTATTGTTGTGAGCTACTGAGGCAGAACCTTAAAATTCAACTCCCACGCGTGTGTGTATGAGCACAGTTCAATGGATTTACATTCCAAGAATTTATTTAACAATTGATGGAACCTTACTTGTCTGCTTTTAGTCTAATGCCTTTGGCTGCACATGTGAGATGTGAGGATTGGAAGGTATCAAGGGATTAGAAGAAGCTGAGCCTAATGCAATGTATCTACTACTCTCATATGGACTCATGTGTTATGTGAATATTTTATTAAAAAAGAGGACTAGAAGAAGAGGAATGGTCGTATAAGCAAGCATTTGAATTAAATTTGCTTAAGTTATTGGTCTTTACAATTAATTTATTTCTAAAAATGTGACTTGTATGCATTACGACTACATAAAATGGGAGAAAGAAGGGACTTAGCTTTTGTGAAACTTGCATGTATTTCTGAGCTAAAAGTCAGATAGGTATGCCTAGGAAGATAGGTATGCCTAGCAAAGTAGAGCGGCGTTGTTTATTATTAATAACGATAAATTGTTATATGTTTATTATTAATAACAAAACAAGTAAGCTTATCTCAAAAAACACAAGAGGAGAAAAGTTAATGCCTCAGTTTTTCCTATACAGAGGCTAGAGTTTTTTTTCCAATGAAAACATTATACCTTTTCGAAAGCTTGCTAGAAGGCAAAGTGGATTAGGGTGGAATTTTATTAAATACCAACATTGATCCCTACAATCGAAAAAAAAACAAAATTTGGCATGCTTTTAAACTGCGGAAATAGAGAGAAAACGCATAAACCAGAGCAATTTTTTATACATAAAGACGGTTTAATCATAGTTTAAATTTTTATGGAAAAATGGTTTTAAAGCTTTGCAGAACGAAAAAAATGTAAGCATTTTTGCAGCCAGGAAATAAATCTTTTGAAAATATTGAAACGTTTTTGATAAATATAGAGTTCAAAAAGGGTTTTTCACAGTGTTTGAGGCCATAGCTCCTCTACCATTTAGTGCACAAAGGCAATATTGAACACACGTAGAAAACAACTCAAAAAGTTTTCGCAAAATCCACGCATGACAAAATGCGTGTCCCCCCTTATCACCGTTATTATTTAGTGAAATCATATAAACAAAAACTCAAAAGTTATTAAACTATTTTGACAAAGCCTCGTGTCAGAAACAATCTAGCATTTAAGGGAACGATATAGGGTGCAATAAAGGAAACAATATATCTTCGAATTTCGAAGATTTAAAAACTCGTGAGATTGAACTCGAAAACAAAAAAATCTTTTCAAAAACAATTTCCTATAATCTGATATCTTAACGCTAACAGCGATCCGGTCCAGATTTTGTTAAAGTATTAGGCGTAAAAAAGCTAATTGCTTAATAAGGATTTGAAATTGTCATTTTAAACCTAAGTTTTTCTTAGCCTATTTAAAGAACGATGTAAGCAACAAATTTTTCACCATTTCTAGAATAATATAGGGTGCTCAAAATATTTAAGAACCAGTGAGTATAATACCTTCGGTCCGTCTGTAACGGATGGCGGTGTACCCTGTTCCTATTCCTTATCTTCTTTCCATTCTTATTCTAGTGCCCATTCCTATATTTTATTTTTATTTTCCGTGCCCCTCCCGTCATCTTTTATGAAAAATTTATAAGCTAAAAAAATATTTTATTCATTATAAGGTTTTTTAATTTATTTTTTAAAATGCGCATGGCATGTCCAATAACCAAAAATCAATATCAGCATAGAAATATCCAAGTTTGCGACTAGAAATGTACCTACTCAAAGATTAAATTTGTTGCTTCAAATTCAATAATTATGTAAAATCGACCCTAAAGATGGGCGTGGCCAAAACCTTTGCAGAAACAAAATCTAGAATAAAGTCAGGTGTATCTACCTTATGTGCTAAACTTTTATTTCTAGTTCTTACGTAAGTAGGTAAGGCTAAAAAGCAGACGAAATCCTTTTTCTGGAAAAATTAATGTGGGCGTGGCCCAAACTTTGTATGAACCAAAAAATATAGAATCAAGTATTTTCCACAAAATGCCGGTGGGGTGCCGTGGCGTAGTGGTTAGTGTGTGTGCTTACTACGCCGGAGGTCTGGGTTCGAATCCTGCCATCGTCACCTGAAAAAAAAGACTTGTTCTTTTTCACGGTCCCCACCTCCGCGAGGGTTTGACAAGCCCTCCGAGAGTATCATTTGTCTTGAAAAACTTCTCAAAGTGCCGTTCGGATTCGGCAAAAAATTGTAGGTCCCCTTGTATGTGAAGAAATTAACACACCAGCATACATTGTTGAGAAGTTGGCCCTGGTTCACCTCGAGCTGTTGCGCCACTCTATTTATTTATTTATTTATTTTCCACAAAATATATAGAGTGAAAATTTTCGACTTGGAACAAAAATATTCAATTAATTGCATTTGAAAGATTACTCTTTCAATCGATGCCGCGCCGTCTAGGGGCGATTTGCCAACTATATTTATTTATACTATGTACATTAATATCATAAATAGGCATAAATAGTATAGTATATTATACTATACTATTTATGCCAACTAATATTTATTACTACTATTTATTTTTTGTCTTACAATCACAAAGAGATGTTAAATTATAGCTTTTGACGATGTCTAACAGTTTTCAAAGCACTGTAGGTAGTTGCACATTTAGACCAATTGTGGGCGTGTCGGATTTGAAAAATTTGATCCCTTGCATTGCTTCGGAGGCGAAGAGCTTGTATAAAAAAATTTAGCTTTCTTTATCAGCTAAAATTTTTTTTTTTGAATACTAGGGTGGACGGAGGCTAAAACTCCTCCAAAATCTTTCAAAGATACCAATACGCCCACTATAGCAGGTATATAATACCGAAGTAGCCGATATTGGTTATGCCCGATTTCCACGTGCTCCATTTATGAGAGACACTATGAAACTGCCAGAACGCACTACATAGTAGTAAATTTTCGCTCTCTCATAATACGTCTTGACTACAACTAAGTTAACTTAACAAGTCGTTTACGCTTCCGTAGTGTTTATCGCATTGGATAGGTTGCTATCCAGTGAATGCACCTACTAAGCCGTTCATTCATGCGGCTTCACCCTACGTCGCTAGATTGAAGGGTCTTGTTCTTTGTAGTCGTCGCTCGTTGTTTACATCGTGAAGAGTCTCGTTGAGAGTACGGATCATTTCATTGTTGCGATGAACATGAAGGCGAGCATTTAGCTTTCGAGCAAAGTTTGTTACTTCTTCGCTCACGGTAGCTATTGCTAAATCTCTGTGAATATCACCATTCCTAGAGATTTAGGAATAGCTACCGTGAGCGAAGAAGAAGCTTAAAATTTAAGGCCTTAATATTGGTGACATACGGACGGACGTACGGACGGACAAAGTTCACCCGACTCAGAATTCGGTATCGATTATAATGCCCTTAAGATCTTGGGGCCTTATCGCTATTATTTCTATATGTTATATTTTCGCCTGTATCAAACTCGTTATACTCCATTCTTGTGTAATAGGGTGTAAAAGTGCTTAAAAGGTCTAAGAAACGTATTTCTCCCCACTTTATAAACAGTATAAAGTATAATTTTAAAATAAATAACGGGCATAGCCCATTTTCGGAAATTTTACCTATAACAAACCTGCAAACCTTCAATGCTCAAAAAATTCGAAGATTTGACTCAAAAACATAAAAGCATTTCTGAAAAGTTAGAAGCATCTAAACGGTTATGACGAGCTTGTTTAAATTTCTTACATGTTGTTGGTTTAGGTGCATTATGTATGCAGAGAGAACATGTAGGAGAAAAAGTAGGATGAGAAAATAAGAAAGAAGAGGGCCGACGCCATCTCGCAGCGCAAGGAGATCGAAGAGTCTAGCGATCGACGCAAGACTAGAATGTTCTATAAAATATCCAAGCAACTGGTAGCTGGTTTTAGAACTGAAACGCCAGTCATCAAAACACAGGAAATGGTTAAAGTATTTAAGCAGCATTTTTTCAGCAGTTGCTTATCTGGCACCATGTAGAGAGAATAGAAGAGATATGTATAAGAGAGCGAAGAGCCTCTACAAGATTTTAGGAACAAATCATATTTATACATAGATTCCACACCTGTTCAAATACGTACAAAGGCCAATTTTTTTAATGATTTGGGGGCAGTGTGTCACGCACATGATCTGCCAATTAAAGGAAATTATATAATTTTGCCGCTGAATTCTTTACACAAAAATTCAAGATGAGTTAAATGAGGATAATTTCGAATTTTTTTACCGCTTAAGGATCCGTGTACCGCCGCCGCCAGCCTATGGACCACCTGCCCTCCGGCTGAATGCCACTTTTTCCAGTAGCGCGTTTAGGTTAACACATCAAGATGCTATGTGATTTTTTTGTTCAAATGAATACCAACATTTGTGACCAGCTCTCCGACTATAAGAACAACAAGTACAAGGCTGTCGGCTCTGATGACTTAACTGCGGAGCTATTTAGTTAAATACGGAGGTGTTGTTTAAGTTTTTTTATACGCCATCCCATAGGATTGGAGGTATATTAAGTTTGTCACATAATTTGTAACACGGTGAAATAATAATGGTAGACCCCCAAGAACTTAAGGGCATATGATCGAGACCGAATTCTGAATCGAATGAGCCATGTCCGTCGGTCTGTCCGTCTGTATGTCACATGTTTTTAGGCCTTAAATTTTGAGCTAGGGAGCTGAAACTTCGTACGTCAGGTGCAAAACATGCGAAGCAGTACAAGTGTATAAATTTTTTAAATCCGCCCAAAGACACAACCACAATCGGTCTAAATGTGCAACTACCTCCAGAGATTTCGAAACTGTAAGACGTTCTAAAAGGCTGAAATTCGACATTAGCATCTCCTAATCAATGTAAGACACAAAAAAGACAAATTTAATTGGTAAACCTCCTCTAGTGGGAGTGGCATCTATTTTAAGGGTAAATTTTCAAGTGCAGTTTACTCAATATTTTTGCTCGAAATCGACAAAAATTTGCTTTATATTTTATGTAGTAATATTTATATATTAAACGCTTAGTTCCACATTTCGTTAATACAAGTCTTTGGGCCACGCCCACATTTCGAGGCAGAATTGAAGAAAAACCTAAAATTTTCCCTAAACCTAAATTTTTTTAATTTCGACCTTCGTAGGCCTATGCGAGCTGGTGGCTTTTGCTGCCAGCGACCCTACCTAACCTAAGGGTTTATGGCTACCCTTATAATGTGTAAACATAACGAGAGTGGAAGGAATCAGAGGCGAAAGAGGAAAAAGAGGAGAGGTACTGATTCACAATGATTTTAAATTGTTGAGAGCTGACGAGGAAAGATCTCCTGTGGAGGCCTGTTCCACATTCGTGATTTTCTGCTGAAAAAAAAACTCAAAAAACGAGTATGAGTAAAGTAAAGCTACAATTACACGGCCATTTTTATACCCGACCCAGGGTATATTAAGTTATGTATAGTTTCTAACGCAGTGAAATAATCACCGTAGACCCCTAAAACCTTTAGATATGAATGGGATATGAATGGGATGAGATATGAATGAGATATGAATGGGACCGACAGGAGAATCGATTAAGCCATGTCCGTCCGTCCGTATGTAAACAACTTTTAGGCCTTAAATTTTAAGGCAGAGAGCTGAAATTTTGTAGGTTGGTTGGAAGTCCAGTCCTTCAGATCAAGTTTGAAAATAAGCTGAATCCACCCACAGACACGCCCACTACAGGCCTGTATGTGCGACCATCTCTTATTTAAAAAAATACATTTTGCAAATTTTAGCTGTTACAATGGCGCTAGCGCATCCATTTTTGGTAACGTAACATTGCCTTTTAATTTTCTTTAAGGTAGCCAAAAAATTTTAGCTTTTTTATTGGCCACGCCCACTTTTTAAGGGATTTTAGCTTAAAATGACTGTATTTCAATAAATATATATGAAAATTGACAAAAAATTATATGACAAAAGCTGTAGATATTAGCATTTTCTTTTATGTATATATTGTATGTGCCTCCGCCCACTTTTGTGGGCGTGGCGTTAAAAAAAGTAATTTTTTTAGTTAAAAAGGCGGAGTTTTAGGCCGAAATGTATGCAACCACCTAGTATAAAGCATTCAACAGTTATATTTTTATATCCCGCCCACTTTTTGGAGGCGTGGCAGTTTTCTTTTTGGTATGGTCGGGTATTTTGCAATCCGTCGTGGATGGATTGAAGCTTTTGCATACCCACTGTTGCACTTTTCCACTTGTTTTGTGTCATTTAAATGACTCTGTGACGTCAGGAAAAAATGTCGCATTAGAGCGACATTAAACCTAAATTTCTGAATTGGTCATTTGGGAAAAAATGGCGATCACGCCAAATGGCTTGCAGGGCCATTTTTGTCCCAAAATTAAATGAAGCACATCCGCGTCAATTTTTCTGTCGCAGCTCACTTCAAGCTTCTGCAAATTGCCAGACTTCTTACTGGTACTTCGCTCATTAAAACTTTCGGCACTTGACGGCGACGGTTCTTGTTCCATTTAGCTCAGGCTCAGGCTACCAAACAACACAAGCGGAGCAAAACAAAATAGACCAAATTTTTGTACATGAATATCGAGACACACACGCAACACGTCCTTTCGCCAAGAAAAGCGAACCAGATAATTTGCAAAATGCCCCGTCATTTTTTATTTACACAGAAAAATGGCATGCGACAAATTTCGTCAGAAGTCATTTTTGGGACACTGTCATTCAAATGACTCAAAACGGAAAAACTTGGACATTTTTTCTAACCGCCATTTAATGGCGATCACACGGTCTTTTTTTCGCGCCATTTTAATGACTTCAAATTCGCGTCATTTTCCTAGTCATTTAAATGACGCTAAAAATGTCTTCCAAAAAATGTCGATCACACAGAGCGACATTTAAATGACGGATACAAGATCCCATCAAACGTACTCTTTGAACATCTTTTGACCCATTCCGCGGCACACTTATTGGCACCTAAGTGTGACTTCCGGCCCGGCAAATCAACCATAGACCAGATCTTCACACTAAGACAAATTCTGGAGAAGACCAATGAATTTTAAGCCGAGACACACCATCTTTTCAGAGATTTAAAAGCCGCATATTGCAGCATTCATCGTCATCGGCTCTACCTGACGATGGTCAAATTCAAGATCCCGGCAAAACGAATCAAACTGTATTGTGCAATATTAAAAAATACGTGGTACAACGCGCAGTTTTGAGCAGCTCCTAATGGGAACTCATCCAAATATGCAGCGGATTCCGGCAACGAGGTGCATTGTCATGTGCATTTTTTAATCGTCACCAGATACAAAAAATTTCTTGTATGTAAAGAAATTAACACAGCAGCATACATTGTTGAGAAGTTGGCCCTGGTTCACCTCGAGCTGTTGTTATTTTAGATACAAATACCCTGCAAATACAGGGCTACGCATACGATATCGACATCATCACCCGCTTCAGTCGTGCCCTGAAAGAGGCTCTTACGGCGCGATTGAAGAACAGGTGAAGTTGTCCTACGACGCTGAAACTAAAATGGGTCTGTCAACGGGTGGATTAAAAAAAAAATAGCACTCTTCAACTTTCAAGTTCGTTGATCAAAATAAGGCCTTAAAGCTAACGCTAGAAAGACGGACATTTGCTTAATTTAATTTAATATTTTCCTACCATCGTTACCTGCAAAAAAAAACACTCGTTCTTTTTCACGGCCCCCACCTTTGCGAGGGCCTGACAAACCCTCCGAGAGTAACAATTGTCTTGAAAAACTTCTCAAAGTGCCGTTCGGATTCGGCATAAAATTGTAGGTCCCTTTTTATGTGAAGAAATTAACACGGACAGCATACATTGTTGAGAAGTTGGCCCTGGTTCACCTCGAGCTGTTGCGCCACTAAGTTTACTAAGTATATTTTTTTTATTTTTGCCCAGAAAAATTATCAACCATTTTCACATTAAATTTCAAAATTTATTAAACCGTTATGTCGATCAAGAAAAGATCCTCTTAGTTTATATTTCGCAGTTTATGAGCAGACCAAAGTGAACTGATAGTAAGAGCTGACGTGACGGTGACGAAAAAGTTTAGAACTTTGGCAAGCTGTTGCACGTTTATCGATTTGCAAAAAAAAAAAAAAAACAAAAAATATTGACTGCCGACTATCGACTTGATGAAGGCTCAAAAACTACAGCCATATAGTAGTAGCGGCTGAAAGGCATACAGGTGACGAAACTCAACGGGTCGTAAATCTATTGCGTAGGTATCAATCGTTTGAAATAAAGGAACATTGGTGACATTTAAACTATACCCGTGATAGCTTCTTAAACGTCAATAGCTTGTAGCTTTTTTTGTTGGTTGAGCGACTCCATCTAAAAAAGCTAACGGATTGATACATAATTTGATATACAATACCTTAAAGTTGTGCTCCATCTTAAAACAATTTTTAAAAAAATGTTTTACTTACCTGAAAAGAAAAAAAATTATTTAGTGAAGTTTTTAAAAATCATAAATAAGGAATGAATGGTTGTAAAGAATATTTTATTAAGCTTAACTCAACAAAAGGCCATTGGCCTTTTTTTGCCAGTTTTGAGTAACGAAACTAAAAATCCACCCACTTCAATATTTATCAGTAGAGATTTAATAAACAAATAATGTCTAACAGTATCAGCCACTTTTCATTTTCCAAAAATACAAATTCAAATAATTGAAAAATATCCCCCCCGAATTTATTCTGTTTGATTAATGAAAAATAAATACACACAAATTTTCGAAAGTAAGATCCTTTCAGGGCAATAACATTCTTCCAACAATGCGCCTCCTTCATTCGACTATACCCACCCAACAAATGAAGAAATAACCTCGGCTCTGCCCTAGACCCTAGATGATTTATGTGCTAACGTCTATAAAATCGGAAATAGCAACAACTGAAAATGCCAGAACCCAGGTTATGGCCCAAGTAGCCGCTCTAAGTCCCATTTGATTTATGTTGCTGGCTCGTGTATGCATATAAATGAATTATTTTCGGGGATCCTGTATAATAATGATGAATTTTACTGACATTTCGAATATCCTGTTTTGTAGATAATTATTGGCGCGTAGGCGTGCACCGAAAACAGGGTTGTATTGACGAACCAACCTAACATACCGATGAATGGAGTTTTATTCAGTGATGAAAAGTCAGAAAGACCGAGTGCAGCTTTAAGAAAAAACAAATATTTTGAAGAGGAAAAGCTTGTCGAATCCAGGCGGAATGATGAGGGTTGGCTCTGAAAAAATCGTCATTGGGCATTCATTTGAAAACAGGCTAAATCTCTTCTAAAATGAATTATTGTGTCTATTTAAGCTGTGCTGCTTATGCTAGCGTAAGAAATGTGGCTGTGATTGATGGTAGGAGCAAATCGAAATGAATAAATGACCAAAACGCCACAGCGTTTAGGCTTTGGAGGATATTTTACTTTGATTGACAAATTACTTTAATAATCTTTAAATGTTCTCATTAGCTTTTCCAAAATTAAGCATGATGAAGCCAAAATGAATAATTGAAAAACTTATAAAACACACAGGAAAGTGTTTTGCATTTATTCAAGTTTTTTTCCAACACACTGTTGCGGCAAATTTGATAACCAGACAAAAGACCCAGACACAAAGGCACATTGCTTTAAAGTTAAAAGTAACATTTTAACCTTTAACCTTTTGCCTAACAACTAGGATTATTTTACCCCGGAATAGCAGCAAAATGTCTAATTACTGCCCTTTATTCACGAATGGCCTTTTCGGCCGAAATAAGCTTATCACTCCAATTTGCATCTTCATTTTCATAATTCCTCATTACACTGTCAATAGACGACTTTTCCTGGAAAACAGAATAAGAAAGACGGAGTCTGTTAAAGTTATTGCCTCTAGTGGGAGAAAAAGAAGTGTCCAAATAAAAGTAGAATTTTAACTTTTGCCATGGGGTAATTACCGACAACTTGCTATCCGCAAAAAAAATATATTGCTGAAAACGTCTGTAAAAAGGGCACTTCCCTGTCATTACTTTAAAACTGGTTATGCGACAAAATTCATAATAGATAAGAAAATAGCTTGTATGCATAGCTTTGTACGTATACGATTAAAAATTAGAATGACAATTTTTGGCTCGCAGATAAAAAGAAACTCATGCGTTGCATTCTCACACCCTTTACAATGAAAGCTTAGTTTAGGTATGTTAAGCGAACAAATGCGGTGCATTATCATTTCTGTCATTTAAAGGGGTTCTTAATGGCACAATTCTCTCTGCCACAACACAATACCAGAAAACAATACAAAATCGTCCTTAGTCTTCTTGGCGAATACTGCGCCCTTTTGTTTCGAATCGTTAAGGTCACATTATCGCCCTTGCGGTAAGTATACTATTAACTCCAGGGTATCTTTAAATTGCTTTCATATGTACAAAGTTCAATTGAATTTTTTTTCATGGCCATAGCAGAGTTCTCAACCTAACGGACCAATTAAAACCAGATTATTGGCACAACCGTGCAACATTATACCCATAGAATAGAATTACCAGTACTTGGCATGTTAGTCGCAGTGAAAGGCACCGCACAAACGTTTTTCAAATTAATTTAATTGGTTTCTGTTTAGGTTTAAAAAAGTGCTGAACAACTATAGCTGAGGTTTGATGTGCAGGTTTTTCGTTTTTATCTTCTACATGCAGATAAAAGCTATGATAGTTATGTTTTTGTTTGGTTTATCTTTTTTTGGTTTTGGAAATTATCTATGGGTAACGTGGGCCGTAGGTGCTTCAAAATCGAAGAATTCATTATTGTCTCGCAACGTTTCATTCATGAATATGAGTATGTCATAAGCTTGACCACTGCATAATATTGCAGTTAATTTGCCATCCTCCGGATACCACCAGATTCGGTCTGCTATAGGTTTCTTGGGTCACTCATTACGAATTTTTTTTCTTAAGAAATTGGGCCTTCTTATTAAATCAGCCAAAAATATCCCAAAAAACGTTTTTTTTTAATTCGCCCTTTGTGAGTATTATATGACGTAAAAAAAATGTTTTTACCTTAAGTTTCAAAGTTAAGAAATATTTTATGAATATATTTTATCGTTCTTTAGCCAATAAAGGGGTGAAAACTACCCGTAAGAGGGTAGTTTTTCTATGTTCACACTTTTTGGCTTAAATTACGCGAACATGCTGTTTTGTTAACTTTTAGTTAAGGCATTAAATAATTATTCATAAAAATATTATTAAGAGGGTGAAAGCCAGCCCTCTTATACCGGTTTGGCCATTCAAAACGCTAACGGGATCGAGTTTTCTTTTCTTTTTTGTCGGTTGGTGATCACAAATTTCGGGTTTTTTCCCGAGAAATTAGGTCTTCACCATTAAATCAGCAAAAAAGCCCCCTTATAAGAATTATTGCTATATTTGCACATTGAGTGTTTATTTCGTGTGTTAATGCTTTCAGTGTCGAAAAAAAGTTTTTACCTTTGAATTGAAAATCAAGTAATATTTAAAAAAAAAATCAACATTCGGGTTAAAATAAGGGTGTGAAAATAATATATAGCATAGTGGCTATAATAGCACTTTATGACTTAAATGATGCAAAAAAAATGTTTTTAGGACTCTAAGTTAAAACACTAATTAATAATTTATAGGAATATTTTCCCTGCGGTAAGTAAGAGGGTGTTAAAACTACCCCTAAATAAGGTTTTTTCGCAAAAATTTTACGATTCAAAATCACTCTTTTTAAACGATGAAAAATTAGAACAATTTACATTTTGGTCTTGACTACAGTATCTAATTCATCGATGTGTGTTTCGCTTATCCATCTTGCCCTCTTATACTCGTCAGTGGATGATGTCAAGATCGTCCACCCAGACACACATTTTTCCACTAAGGCCGACAAATAGTCGAAAAATGGGTGCCTAGGTGGACAATCTTAATTAGCAAAATTATATTTTTGATTTAAATCAATATATACACTCCGTGATCGACAATGCGTGCCAATTAGCTATAATTAGTTCGCATGAAAACTTTTCAATTTTTACAACAATTAACAATTCTACAAACATTATAATAACGACTAGTCCTATGATCATTTCAACCGATGCCAGGCGCACATCGTCAGAAACCTTCGTAAAACTTCAATCCGTGTGTGACGGATTGCAAAATACCCTACCATACCAGAAATGAAAAATTCCACGCCTCCAAAAAGTGGGCGGGATATAAGAATATAACTGCTGAATGTTTTATACTAGGTGGTTGCATACATTTTGGCCTAAAACTCAGCATTTTTAACTCAAAAAATCACTTTACGTGATTACTTAGGCTACGTCTCACCTAAAAAAAAGGGCGTAGAGACGTAGCCCGTGCCCCCAAAAGTGGGCATGGGCTTAAAATTAAAATCAATTAATTGTAATTTCGTTAGAATCATGAGAAAATACGGTAAAAGCGAAAATTATTTCAGAAAAAAATATTTTTTTCCTTAAAACGCCCCCTAAAAGTGGGCGAAGCTCAAAACATTGTAAGGGACAAACTTAGCAAATAGCGATATCTTTAATATTTTTCATATAATTTTTTTTTTTTCGATTTGGAGCCAACTTTCCGAGAAATCGGGTTTTTAAAGATCTAACAATATTACTCAGTACCCAAATTGAAGTTCCTATGCCTTGTCTAACTTGACCAAAATTCATTTTGAAAAAAATGAGAAATATAGGTTGTCTCACATTCAAGCCAGTAGTTTGCCTGGCCGTTGACGGATTAAGCCAATTTTCACATTTTGTCTGTGCAGCAAAGGAACCAAGCCGTGTTCAAGTTTCAGCTCTCTAGTTTGATTTTGAAGACCTAAAAACTTCACACATAGAGACGGACGGATAGACATGGCTTAATCTATTCACCTGTCGGTCATATCTCTAAAAGGTCCTAAGGGTCTACGATGATTATTTCCCTTTGTTACAAACAATGCATCTAAACTAATATAGCCCTTGTCGGGTATAAAAAGCCAATTGGACAGGTTTTGAAATTAACTTTAAGCTCACATTTTTCAATAATCCAAGGTTCAACATAAGAATGTAGCAAAAACACCATTTTATGTGGGTGGTTTGTAAATTTTAAGAAAAAATTAAAAAAGTTAAAAAACTTAAAAAAGTTGGTGATAAACATATAATGAAGAAAACTTTATCCTGATTTTAAAACTCCAGTTAATTTGCAGTATAATCGGCCACCACCAGATTTGCTATACTATAGGATTTTTGGGTCGCTGATTACGAATTTCGGTTTTTTTTTCTGGAGAATCTGGGGCTTCAGCCTTAAATCAGCAAAAAATACCCCGGGTGTTTTTGCGATATTTGCGTTTTGAGTAGTATTTTGTGTCAAAAAACTGTGGTTTTGTCTTTAATATGAATACTACGTAATACTCAATAAAAATTTCAACAGTCGGGTTAAATTAAGGAGGTCAAAAGTACGCCTAAAAAGGGATGTTTCTACATTTACACTTTTTGACCTAAATTATGCGTGAAAACTGTATTTCTCTCTCTGAGTTGAATCAATTAATGATAGTTTACAAAAACAATTAACCCTTCAGTCAATAATAGGGGGTTCCGTGGCGTTGTGGTTAGTGTGTGTGCTTACTACGCCAGAGGTCTGAGTTCGAATCCTACCATCATCACCTGAAAAAAAAGTTCTTTTTCACGGTCCCCACCTCGGCGGCATCAATACGGCCTTTCTTACAAATGCAAAAAAAAAAAAAAAAACTATGTTAAGAAGCTCTTCCGGAGCAGGTGGAAGTCATCTGAATTGGCGCCAAATTGTCGCCTTTAAATGACCACCACAATCTTGTGGCTCCAATTCATATGTATGGTTCGATTTTCATGACAGGCTACTAGTGCCTACTCTTCCGCGGCCGTGCAGTAGGTATAACTGGAGTCGTCGATCAGTCCAACTTCAGCCATCCTATGAAGGGTGAAACTGAAACTGTATTCTTCATGTTAACAATTTCTATTTTTAATACGAAAAAGTATTCATCACAATGACAAATGCGGTTTTCACATCAACAATTGAGGTTGTAAATTTGAATTCGCCTATGATTGGCGAATCACCATGAACTTATGCCCCTTTGTATTTGAGCGTCCTGATTACGACGTTGATGTTACGGAAAATCGTTGGACGCTTTATTTTATAGAAGATATAGCAAAATAGGAAAAATGGTTCAAAAAGACTGCAACATAATTTAGCTGTGGCTTTAATACATAATTTTTCCCTCTATTTGGTGGGGATCGGGTCATAGTTCTGCTATTCAAAAGTTCTGACTTAAGTAATTCTTAAATCAGCTTGTTGTGCATTTCAAATCTAACTTTTGACATTTTTGCAGTAAAAAAAACTTAAAAACAAGAAATAGACAGCGGGGTTGCAGAAGGGCTGCGCGCCTCCATCCATACATATTTCGATGTCGCTTCTAATAAGCAGAGTTTTGAAAACAGAATTTGGGAAAAATAAGTTTGGGGAGGAGCGGGTCATAATTCTGCTTTCTAAATTTAGCATTTTTAGAAAAAAAAATCGGTTTTCAAAATTCAGCTCTTCAAATTTCTAATTTTTCAAAATTATGTTTTTTAAAATTCTGCCGTTATAAATTTTGACTTAAGGTATAGAAAGCACCGGATATAAGGAAAAGGGTTACAATGTATTTTCGTGCATTTAAACGATTTCCTTTTTTTTTTTTTAAAATGAACAAGGGCTATTTAAAAAAAACTAGAACCTTAACCCTTGATCAAATTTGAGTCGCCTGTTAAGTGTTTTTAATGTGGGCTTTGTGGATTTAATGGCTTAGAAGTTATAGCCATTAAATCCACAAAAACTATAAAAAATGTCTTCTACTTTCCACTCTCAATTTCATGAAAACTTTTAAATGTTTGCAAAAATATAAATTTTTCAATAAAACTTCAAAAACTCTGAATGACTCTTTTTTTAATCCTTCTCTATAAAATATTTCAAAATAAAGGCCAAATTGCGGTGGAAGAGAAACACAAGTTTGTTCCTAATGCGCACAGGAAACTAAATGATTTCGAAAGGACGCACACGCGCAACAGGGATTTAACCCAGTAAAGAAAGCTTTTTCACTCTATAATAGGTCATAAAGTCTTTAAAGGGTTGAAGTTTGCATTATTTCAGAGTGAAATCACTGCAGGTGAGTAACTAAGCATTCTGTTCGTGAAAATTGGCAAATTTCTCTAGCTGCGAGTATTTCACAACTTTTAAAAACATGTACTCCAAAAATCGAGTGCAATCATTTAACGTAGTCAGTTTTCAGGGTTTTTTTTTAGAGTGTACGTCTCTCAAACCAACCGGCCTTTGATGAACTTAATGAGATCTCGAATATGGGGAAAAGAGATCTTATCTGATTCCTAAACTCTACGACTTTTCTTCAGCAGAATTTCACGAATGTGGAACCGGTTTCCACGTGTGGTTTTTCCTCGTACCTACAGTCCTCAGCAGTTCAAAACCAAAGTGCACCAGTACCTCTCCTCTCTCTCCTCTGATCCTCTCTCTTTCTTCTTTCGTCATAATCCCTTGAACAAGAGTGAATTATAAAAAGAGACTGGTTCTGAGCACCGGCTTGTAATAGGCTTACATCGACATACCCACAAATGATCTAATCTATCCTAATATCACACAAAAATAGGTCGCACTAGTCGTGAGTAGGTGCAAACTACCTGTTATAAGTAAGTAAATATCTGCACCACCTCTACCTACCTATACTGTTCGGAAACTGGCCTAAAAATATAGTTAACTGAGTTTCTGAACACTATGAAACTTTCATTATACACATAAGGCTTACAAATCACCGTAAAAAAAGGTAAAGGCGTACCTATACGTACAATAAATACGCCTTTTCAATGTACCTACTCCTATATTACTTGATTAAATATTTCCGGCCATAAGCAGGCTAAAAATATCCGCGCCAGTTCTCATTATAAAGGTTATAAAATAATCTCAAATAAAACTTTAATTTGTTGACTTTTGCCTGACTGCGTTTAGCAATCAAATTTCGTAGCTACGCTTCCTCAGTAAAACATAAAAAAACAATTAATCTTTCTCCGAGAGGAAAAGCTCTACCACATCCTTTTCGGCCAATAAGTTCCTTCCGCTCGTTAATTTCAAACTTTGCACAGCTCCTAAGTTTGGTTTGCATATTCCCGGGTAAAGGAGCAGCCAGACCACACCATACCGCGCTCTCCTCTGTATGTGTAGTGCGTGTAATTATTTGCTTAAGATTTCTCGCTTCTTATTTGTTCATTCTTTCGGAAAGGAGGGCCCTCATAACTTGAGACATGGTTCGACCAGGCAAATAACGATAAACAGTTGCATGGCATGCAAGCGTTAGCCGTTTCCCAGATTTTATACCCCGCAAGAATCTGAACAGGCAACGAACACTGCTGAGGGTGTAAGTGGGAGTCCGCTTAACGATATAAATTATTCATGACTTTGATAAAGCACCAACGCGAGGCGACACACAATTTAAAGAAGCATGCACACTCGCTGGCATACTGCATACCCAGAGTTGAATTGAAGATAGAATCCTTATCGTTGGTGCACCAAGTTAACAACCCCACACCACGACCAGTGGCAAATGAGCCTACTAACATCGCGTTGTTGGTGGCTGAAATGGTGGTGATGCATAAGTTTGGTTAATTATCCTCGGCCTGCTTATGGTGCCTTGTTTATTCGTGCGTAGTATTATTTATTTTCCTCCTTTTCTATGGTATAGTTTTCCGGTGGGTGTTTCCTCCCACCGTCACCTGGTCTCATTTAGATAACTAAAAGAAAAATGAGTGTTTACTGAAGTGCTCTATATACACTTTAAACACTTTACGGGAAATAAATTGATTGCGCGACATTAAGTTGAAATAATGGCCGGTTTCACCAGATGGGGTACAGGCTACTTTACCAGTGCCAAGTGACTGGGGAAGTGCAAATTTGAGATTGCGATCCTTAAAATAAATTTCTTGGAATCTCTTATGGAGGCAGTAGGTACCAACAATACAAAAGCACTTAAATATGTTTAAACAACCAGTGCAATTACTTGGAACTTCTTATAAGGATTGGAACTATAAAACTTTGATCCTATTATAATTTTGTTTTCTTTAAAAAATTTAGTTTCATAGAAGAGTATAAGAAACATTTGCGAATGAAGATGTTTAATAACAACGCTTTAAATGAATGTCTTAAAGCTACACGGTTTCACACTGCTACCGACAACAAATAAAACGCTTTTTGGATGCAAGCGAACTTATCCAAAAAGCCTGGAACTTCAAGTAATAGAACGAGGGCCTCACGACAATCCACGTCAAGGCTAGATTTTCCCACATTAGACATGAGTATCGCAAGCCTTCGAAAAGGCTTGAAATATGAGCTACGGCAAAACTTGCCGGAGAACACGTTTAGAACATCGAAAAACTATCTCGAAAGCAGACCCTTTCGTGTAAGGTGTGGTGCTCAATACTCGAATGTTAAGCAAATTCCAGTTTGCGTACCACAGGGAAGCGTCCTCGGTCCGACACTGTTCCTGCTCTACACAAGATGATGAGAGAGTTATGGCCACGTTTTCGGACGACATGGTTATCCTCGCAACATGGGAGAATCAGTCGAGTAACCGAAGAGAACCCTTCAACGAGTTTTGGGCAGAATTTGCGTCTGGACGAAGACATGGCGAACCGTTTTTAATGAGAACATTTCACGTACAGAAAGGTGACTAATTTACCTCTGTTCATAAGCTCAGTACAACTTCCTTATGCAAACGGAGCAAAATATTTAGAATAGCACTAGACTCCAAATACAGGTGAAAAACACACGTTAAGAAAAAGCGTGACAAACTTAAAATTGGACTAACAGAAATTTATTGCCTAATTGAAAATTTTTTGAAATAAGCGTATATAGCAAAGCCCTCCGGGACGGTCCACAACTTTGGGGGTTGTACCAAACCGAGCAACATTTTGATGTATATTAGGAAAAATTGTATTCACAGACAATTAGGAATAGCCACCCACTTTGAGCGGAGAACTACCAAACGTTGCTCAAGAGCTAAGTTCTCAACTTTATGCTTATTGCAACAATGAAATGATCCTCGCTAATGAGACTTTTGACGAGGCAAACACTCTTTACTACTCTCTCATGCTTTGTCGCACTGACCAACACAGTTTTCGTAGTGTCTCTCATAAAAGGGGTGCTAGATTTAAGCCTCCATTCACTCAAGATTCTATAATAAAAAAAAAGACCGTCAAAGTAACAAGTGAGTAAGTGCAAGAGTTCGTCTGTGATAAACTTCTATATACCCGACGCTATATATAGTATAACACCAAATCTTAAAGATTTTTGGACCGCTTTCTTAAATTATTTGCATAGGCCACGCTGTGGCATGGGCTAAAAATTTAAATCAATTAAATGTAATTTCATCATGAGAAAATACGGTATCATGAGAAAATACGGTAAAAGCAAAAATTATTTCAGAAAAAACAGTTTTTTTTCTTAAAGCGCCCTTAAAAAGAGGGCTGAGCTCAAAACTTTGAGTCGGATTGAGTCAATTTTTACACTTTGTCTGTGCAAGTTATTTTCGTCGTACCCTACCCAGGGTATATCAAGTTTGATGTATAGTTTAGAACGCTGTGAAATAATCACCCTAAGACCCTAAGACCTTTTAGAGATATGAATGGAACCATACGTGTGCAAACAACTTTTCGGCCTTAAATGTTAGGCTAGAGAGCTAAAAGCTGGTTAATGAGCTTGATATCCAGTCCTTCAGATCAAGTTTGAAAATAAGTTGAACCAGCCCACAGAGACACCCACTACAGGCCTGTATGTGCGACTATTTCTAATTTTTCAAAATATTTTTTTTCATATTTACAATGGCTCTACCGCACTAATTTTTGGTATGTGACATTACCTTGTGTAAGTGTCTTTGAAAAAGTGGGAACAGTTTGGCCTTTACATTGACCACGCCCACTTTTTAAGGGATTTTAAGTTAAAATTACAGTTTTTCAACAAATATATATGCAATTTGACAAAAAAAATGCATTACAAAAAATGTAGATTTTCGCATTTTCTAAATTTTTTGTACACAAAGTATAAAACGCGGGCCCCGACCATTTTTGTGGGCGTAGCTTTAAAAAAGTGATTTTTTTCGTTGATAAGGCGGAGTTTTAGTCCGCAATGTATGCAACCACCTAGCACAAAGCATTCAACAGTTATATTGTTATATCCCGCCCACTTTGGAGGCTTGGTAGTCTCCTGTTTTGGCACGGTATTTTTTAATCTGTCACAGTTTGTCTGTGAAGTTTTAACATACGCACTGTTACACTTTATCACTTGTTTTAGTTGCATTACTTAAAAAATTTTTTTTTTTAATTTTTGTAACATATGTTTCTTAAAAAAATCTTCTATAAAGTAATTGTTTAAGCGGGCATATGTGGTTGTGTCTGCGTCAAATATGGTTGATATAAAAAAGAGGCCTAAGTTACGATATACATATTTGCTAGCAGCATTATTTTAGTCAGTCAACTGTAGGGTTTGAAGACACATCTGGGAAACAATTATTTATTTCAAGACTATTATAGTTTTTTTTTTTTTTGATTTCTTAAGATGGACTACTTTAGATGGACTCCAACAGCGAGACCACCCTTTTTTTAGGAAGTCTCTCACTGGCCCCCCTTTACTCTGCTGACAGCGGTTCACACCGAAACGGTTACCCCCAGCCTTCATTACCCTCGGGTATATCTCAACCAATCAAACTTTGATTGGTGACCTTCGGTACAGGTTTATACCGTCACTGGTTGCCTAGACCCCTCCCACCCAAACGGGTAGTCATCCTTTAGGTCCTCGGGCTGATAGCTCCAGGCCTACAAGTGGTATCACAATTGACCTCCTTTTGATCTAAGTGTATCCCTGCCCAGTGGGATACACTTAGAAAATTCAATTCTTACACTTAGAAAAAAAAATTCTTAAATTTCAGTATTTTTTTTAAGTTACTAGTTCTTGCCTGCTAAACTTCTCCAAAAAAGTACTGAAAAATCTTTAACCCGTTTTGCCGTGAAACCTCAAACTGGGTTCTCTGACTATTTTGGTAGTTTTAAAGCAAACCGAATTTTGTCTTTCTACGACTTAACGTTCGGAAGTTACAACGCGACTGGACGGACGGACAACGAAGTGATACCTTTTTTCATTTCCCTAAATGACTAGTTTGAATGGAATAATTATGTTGATTCCTTCATTCGCCGATGCTTTCTAAAATATGGTGACCTTAGATTTCCTCGATTTTCTAACCCCCCTAAACGAGCTATTTGATTGATGTGTGGCTTCAATTGCATTATATGAACGAAGGACAAGTTCAATGTAATTGCAAAGAATTTCTCGCTGATTTATGCAACACAGGTTATAAATGTAAAGCAAAATGCAATAAATGGTTGGGTAAATTGACATTTACCCAGCAGTGTCTCCTGGTATACGAGTGAATTAAATTTTCTAAAAACTGATGCCTCCAACCACACGGAGCTAATATTCAACTTTTCCGCACAAACGCAAATACAATTCCACGAAATATTTTCGCAATGTCAAAATGCAAATTCCATTAGCGTTTATTTGGTAAATTTAAATTCGGGATATATTGCTTAGCTATTGGCCCTATACTATTGCCAATATCGTCACGATATTCAGCATGGGTTAAACTGATTGGATTCCAAGTCTGCTCAAAGCAAGCACACACTGGTATTGGACTGTTTTGAATAATTGCATTTAGCCAAATTTGTGTGTTCAATAGCTAGAAACGCTTGTCATTTTAGAATTAAATAAGGATGTCGTTTTCAAGATTTTTAAATTGAAATCATAAATAAAATTTACTTAATAAATAAATAAAATTTATTAAATAAATTATTGATTTACAAAATAGTTCTATTTTTTGCTTGGTAGTCGCATAAGTTTAAATATTTCACCGCCTCTAAGCAAACACTACAATATTCTCAAACATTGATTGCTTGTGTAGAGTGATATTTGATAAAGCAAAGGAATAGAAAAAAAATTGTGTTCCTCTAATTTATAAAGACTTATTCAATAGCTAATTGTAGGCTCAGCAAATATTCCACCGAATTTTACAAGAGAAATAGGTCAAACACGTGTCAAAATAAATTTGTAACTTGAGTAGGTCCTGTTCGATCTGGTTGACAAATACCTTGGTGAGCCTCGCTCATCCAAACTTCGATTTTATCAAAGACACAAAATCGCACTCGGTTTCGAAAATTTCGAAGAAAATCATGACTTTTCACATTCAGTTTGAGGGCACGAGCATTTTAGCGCTTATTTTTGGTACGACACAATCCTTTTTGCAGTTCCACCTAAACTTTTTTTTATACATGTTACTCAGACACTTGAAGAAATATTGCATCAGATGACTGCTCTCGTCCAAATGACAAAAAAGAATCCTTTCACGAATAGTAAAAATGGATGCCTTATGAAAACTGACAGCAATCAAAAGCAATCGGTTTTTGTGTGATGGCTAACTGTAACGTAACATAGCTGTGGA
This sequence comes from Neoascia interrupta, assembly GCA_947623515.1. NCBI lineage: Eukaryota > Metazoa > Arthropoda > Insecta > Diptera > Syrphidae > Neoascia > Neoascia interrupta. Next base: position 57,615,757 of record OX392462.1, on the reverse strand, counting down.
ATAGTGGTCGTTAGCCCATAATGAAAACTTCAATTACAAACATCAGTATTGGCAGATCCCAACAATAAATTCCACTTGTGGTCCGAACCATGCCATTTGCCTCACACGACCCAGAATGAATTGCATTATAGATGCTATCCTCTGCTGGCCCATTCAGAATGGGGACCTCACCAGAATGCGGACACGAATTTCATCCAAAAGTTTTGCAATCAAAGGACATTTTCTCTGTGAGTTTGCTCTGGCACTCATCGTTATTTCCACCAGAGGCCAAAGAATCAGACCATCAGGCAAGCCAGCATCAGATACGTTTACGACATGACAAAGTCCAAATATTTTCACAAAAGGACTCGTATATACGTTCGCATCAATAAAAATTAATAGGTGCTTGCATTTAGGAACACATTCTCTCGTTAAAAGATTGCACAAGAAATATGAGTGGTCGAGTTCAAAGGAGAGAAGAAATTAAGGTTCTTGTATGCAAAAATTAAGTTGACACTTTCCTTCATAAAATGAAGGTACCTACATACAATTTAAGTTCTCAGATAGAAATGAACAACGCCAAGTCAATTTTAAGTTGCATAATTTTTATGTTTCAAATATTAATGACAGCGGAAGGCCACTGGGACGCTAAAAGGACTTTTTTTTAATAAATTTGTAGCTAAATTTATTTGTAAGACATTGCGGTCTGCTTTCTTTAGAATTAAAAATATGGTTACAATTTCTCGCGAAAAAAAAGTTCTTTTCTAGTTCCACGTAGATATGACTTCATGTTTGTCAGTTCCTAAAAAAAACCCTACAAAATAAAATATTTGCCATACAAAAATCGTCGATTTATCTGCGAATGAAAGTTCCTGAGTGATATCGACGCCCGAACGATATATTGATATATCTTCTCGATATCATAATACCAATGAATCATCGACTGCACTTTCACATCCCTTTGGTAATATATTTTTATTTTTTTTACATTGTATTGAATGACCATTGCCATAGAAAGGATGAACAAAGAAGGCAAACCAAACGCGTCGCAACCAATCGATCCACTTTTCGATTCAATAAAGTCCCTCTAATATTCTTTATCCGATCCATTTGTTTATTGGTGTCTGGTCGTAACCCATCAATATCACTTTTATAGAATGCAATCCCATTTGATACGGCACGGCGGCGGCGGGCTTCGATTCTGTATTGGCTTGGCGCGTAGGCAAGCAGCACACATCCATTGGGAGTCAATAGAGAAAAACACAGCAGAAAAAAAGGACATCAATTGATGTCCTCATGCAGTGTTTAGTGGTAGTAAATTTCATTAACAAACTTCGAACATTATGCGCAATTACGGTTCCCGTTGAGAGCGAAATTAAATTATGGAATTAATTGTTCCATATGGTCGTGTATAGTGGGGCCCGCCATTAAGCGTGCATGAATAAGCTACCAGCAGGTTGCAGACTAAGCAGGAACGTAGCTCATTAAATTAATTGCGCGATTCATTAGTTGATAGGTATTTGGGGTAGCCTCAAAAGGCTTTGTAAGTACTTAAGGAGCCACACTGTTAAGCTACGGATATAAAAAGAATATGTACGCTATCAATCATTTTTCTGTAACACTGTGGGATTCTGTGGCACTCAGGAGAGGGCGCGAATTTTTAAGTACTCACAAATAATAATAAAAATAATAAAAAGTACCTACTAATAAACAACAATAATAAATAATAATAATAAAAAATAAGTAATAAATTAAATTCTATTCTTCTAGAAAAATCTTGAAGACGTGTTTTCTTAGTTGTTTTTTTTTTGAATTTTTTTTGTTTTTGAGCACTCCTTTTGAATGCACTGCTCGCTGTTCAAAAATGTTGCTCTATTCATTGAGTAATGCGTACAAGAAACCTTCTTTATTTGGGGACTTATAGGGCCAATAGCGGCAAATTTATAGGGGGTGGTAAATTAAGAAGTAAAAATACCATTTTACGTAGTTAACGCCAAACATTTTCAATAGTTTCTTAACTCCTAGAAGACCTTTTGGTATTTCTGGATTATCGAATAGACGAAGTTTTCGCACGGTCTTGGGCATAATCGTCGCCTCTGTCACATTTTTAGGTGATTTTTTTGGTATATTTTCCCAGGGGGCGGCAAAAATGTGGGGCCCAGGACGGCACTTTAGCTTAATCCGCCCCTGTATATTTTATATTTTTATACTTTCAGTTATATATTCGACTCCGCACTTTTTGAAGACAAAATTCCGTAGTTTTAGTTTCGAATCTTTTCGGGGTCTCAACTCTCGCATCACAACAGCTGTGATGAAACCCTATCACGTTCTACATCATTTAAGCCGCCAAATTTAAAGTTATGCAAATAAATGTAAAAGAAGAAGTGAGTAAGAGCAAGAGTTCGTCTAGAACAAAACTTCTATACCTACATCAACTAAAACATCAAACAACATCAAATCTAACATCAAGTAACATCAAATTTAAAAGCTTTTTGGCCCGAATTCATAATCTTGTTTGTGTTGGCAACGCCCCAAAATTGGTCGTGGGCTTAAAATTAAAATCAATTAATTGTTATTTCGTTAGAATCACGAGAAATTGAGTTAAAAGCGAAAATTATTTCGCAAAAACGCAAATTTTTCTAAAAACGCCTCTAAAAGAGGGAGGAGCTCAAAACTCTGTATGGAACAAACCAAACAAAAAGTGATTTCTTTCATATTTGCCATAATTTTTTTTTTTCTTTTGGAGTGAATTTTCTGAGAAATCGATTTTTAAAGATCTTACATTTGGGCAAAAGTGGACATGGTTAATGGTGTTGGGGGTCCAATTTTTGTCTTATTAAAGGCGTATTACTAATTACAGGCAGACGGCAACGCCATGCATTTATTATTATGTTAATAATTTTGTAAGTCTCTATGAAAGCAATTAATAATAAAATCAAATCAAATCAATCAAATCAATCTTATTAAAGGCTTCTGATCAATATTGCTCTGTACCAAAATTTGAGTTCCTACGAATTATCTAACTTGACCAAAAAGGCATTTTGAAATAAAATGTGAATTAGAGGTAGTCTCACATTGAAGCCAGTTGTGGGCGTGGCCGTTGGCGGATTTAACCAATTTTCACAATTTGCCTGTGCTACAGAAAAACCAGCTGTGCTCACGTTTTCAGGCAAACGAGTTGAAATTTTGACCTATCGAAATGGCGGTTAAAAACCTTAAACACGACGGAAGTAAAACCGCGCACAGCATCGACCATGCCCACTTTTGCAGTGTTAGGTATGTCTTTTAAAACTCGATTTCTCTATTCTCTAATATTCACTCTAAATCGAAAAAAAAATATTTTATGAGGAATATTAAAGATGTGGCATTTTCCTAGTCATCCGTCAACGGCCATAAGCACTACTGGCTTTATTGTGTGATAACCTCTATTTCACTTTTTTCAAAATGCCTTTTGGTCAAGTTAAACATGGCTCAAGTTTTGGTACTGAGCAATATTGGCCCAAGACCTTAAACAAGGCAAAAATTGGATCGCCAAAATATCGACCATGCCCAATTTTAACATGTAAGATCTTTAAAAAACCGAATTTCTCGGAAAATTCACTCAAATAAAAAAAATTGTATGACAAATATTAGGTACACTATTTGCTAAGTTTGCTCCATACAATGTTTTAAGCTCCGCTCACATTTTTGGGGTGTTTTTAGGAAAAAACTGTTTTTTTTTTTTAAATAATTTTCGCTTTTACCGTATTTTCTCATGATTGTAACGAAATTACAATTAATTGATTTTAATTTTTAGCCCATGCAAACTTTTGTGGGCGTGGCCTATACAAAAGATATATGAATTCGGCCCAAAAAACTTTAAGATATGGTGTTATACGGTATATAGGGTCAATAGTATATTATAGAAGTTTTTCACAGACGAACTCTTGCACTTACTCACGTGTTTCTCTACAAATAGCCAACCTGGTTTTACCAGGTTGAATGCGCAATGCAAATTAAATGAATGCGCTAGCTCCATTGTAACATAGCTAAAATTTGGAAAAACAATTTTTTTAAATTAGAGATGGTCGCACATACAGGCCTGTAGTGGGCGTGTCCGTGGGCGGATTCAGCTAATTTTCAAACTTGATCTGAAGGACTGAATTTCAGCTCTATACCTTAAAATTTAAGGCCTAAAAGTTGTTTACATACGGACGGACGGACAAACGGTCTCCTGTCGGTCCCATTCATATCTAAAAGGTCTTAGGGGTCTACGGTGATTATTTCACTGCGTTACAAACTATACATCAAACTTGACATACCATTGGTCGGGTATAAAAAGCGGGCCATCTGCCAAAATAAATTCCAATTAAAGTTTTAGTGTTAATTAGTATTTCGATAGGTGGTCAAAGGATAGACATGTGCACTTAAGAGGATACAAGCATCCACAGGTTTTCTAAACCCACCTCTGTCTATCAACTCCTACTCTCACCTCCCCGTGGTGAACACCGGGTGCCTAGTACCTCAACTGGAGATTGGGTTCCAACCCCTTTGGAAGGAGAGAGGGGGGGAGGAGTGTTCCCACTAAGGCACTTCTCCTTGCATCCGGACGGCAGCGGAGGAATTCCCCAGATGGAAGCAACGGTGGCGGGCATAGTTCCAGTCAGGCCGAACTACTTAGTGAACACCTTATATGGGCTACTACGACGTATTCGGAGCTCAGGCCTATAAGAAGCGGGCTATCCGGCTCTCCGTCCTTAGAACTAAGCAAAGGATCTGGTCCTCCAGGTTGGGGGTCGTGCCGTCGGGGTGACTTCCCGGCCACGTAAAGAAACACTAGTCACGAAGTGGAAACAAGCCTCGGATTCGGACGGATCTACTGTTGACGACCAATGCAAACGAGAAAAGGACAACGAGCTCCGGATCTGCACGTGGAATGTTAGGTCCCTTAACAGACCACGTACAGCCGAGCAACTAGCGGAGGCCCTTAACGACTGCAAGGCAGACATTACTGCCATCCAAGAAATGCGGTGGGACGGGCCGGGCAAAAGAAGGATGAAAAACTGCGACATCTACTACGGCGACTGCTATCGGCATCGAAGACAGCGCCTATTTGGATGTGGTTTCGTTGTTGGAGGCAAACTTAGGCAAAAAGTCTTGAGCTTCGACCCTGTAAGCGAGCGCCTCGCGACGATCCGCATCAAGGCTAAATTCGCCAACATTAGCCTGATATGCGCACATGCCCCCACAGAGGAGAAAGATGACGAGACCAAAGATATGTTCTACGAGCTCCTGGACAAAACTTATGAGCAGTGCCCTAGCTACGACATTAAGATTGTCCTAGGCGATTTTAATGCCAAGCTAGGAAGGGAGGGCATCTTTGGTCGTACTGTCGGAAAGCATAGCCTGCACGACACGACCTCTGATAACGGATTCAGGCTGATCGACTTTGCTGCGGGGCGTAACGTTGTGGTAGCTAGTACACAGTTCCCGCATCTCAATATCCACAAAGGGACATGGAGATCTCCCGATCAATCAACCGTCAACCAGATTGACCATATTGCGATCGACGCAAGGCACTCCTCCAGTATCATGGATGTCCGAACTTTCCGAGGGGCCAACATTGACGGATCACTACCTTGTTGTAGCCAAGGTACGGCTGCGGATATCCCGACCAGCGCCAAGTAATGGAAATACTGTGAGGAAGTTTGACGTCGGCCGACTACAATCGCAAGAGATCGCCAGGTTCTTCTCCAACCGAGTCTCTCAAAACCTTCTACGAAGTCCTATGCAACCAGCATCAAGTATTGATAGCCAGTGGCAACATTGCCAAAATGCCATCAGAGACGCCGTCTCTGAAGTGCTGGGTTTCACACGGCGACCACAACGAAACCCCTGGTTTGACGATGAATGCCGGCAAGCACATGCAGCTAAACAGGAAGCATACAAAGCGGCGCTGCACAGAAGGACTAGAGCTGCTCGCGAGCTCTACGAGCAGAGGAGGAGAGAGGAGCACCGGCTTCTCCGAAGGAAAAAGAGAGAGCACGAGAAGCGCGCGGTTGAAGAGATAGAGAGATGTTACAACAGGAATGAGGTTAGAAAGTTTTACCAAAGGATCAAAAGGTCCTGCCAAGGGTATAAACTTCGAACTGAAGCCTGTAAGGACCATCAAGGGAACATCGTTGTAGAATCGCAGTCGGTGCTGAGGATTTGGAAAGACCACTTCTGCAGACTGTATAACGGCGATGGCGAACCAAATACCGCTGTCAGGCAGAACGAACCATTCAACCCGGGCGAAGACGTTACCGACGAAGCATACGAACGATACCGCTCACCCGACCTGGAGGAGGTGAAAGTAGCTGTGTCTAAGCTCAAGTGCAACAAAGCAGCCGGAGCAGACGGCCTAGCTGCCGAACTTTTTAAATCCGCTGGCGATGAGCTGGTTAGGAGCATGCACCAGCTCATCTGCAAGATATGGTCGGAAGAAAGCATGCCCGACGAATGGAACCTCAGCATTGTTTGCCCGATCCTGAAGAAAGGAGACCCTCTGAGTTGTGCCAACTACAGAGGCAAAAGTCTTCTAAACACCTCATACAAGATCTTTTCTGCTGTACTGTGTGAACGCCTAAAGCCGTTTGTCAACAATCTGATAGGCACATATCAGTGTGGCTTTAGGCCAGGAAAGTCCACCATCGATCAAATATTCACACTGCGGCAGATCTTGGAGAAAACCCAGGAATTCCAAATCGATACACACCACCTCTTCATCGATTTCAAGGCCGCGTATGACAGCATCTATAGAGACGAGCTATATAGCGCAATGTCTAGTTTTGGCATCCCTGCCAAACTCGTCAGTCTGTGCAGGTTGACGATGGAAAACTCACGCTGTTCCGTCAAGGTCGGCAAAGACCTCACCGACCCCCTTGATGTCAAAAAAGGATTTAGACAAGGATTTAGACAAAGGATTCGACGCGCTGTCATGCGACTTCTTTAACATCATACTTGAGAGAATTGTGCAGAACTCTCGCGCCAACACCAGAGGTACAATCTTTCAAAAGTCCGTTCAACTACTTGCATACGCAGACGACATTGACATAATCGGTAGAACAAAGCGTGATGTCAGTGAAGCCTTCGTGAGTATTGGGACGGAAGCGGCGAATATGGGTTTAGCAGTCAATGAGGGCAAAACCAAGTATATGCTGTCATCAAGAAAAGACACCCAACACCGACGTCTTGGACAAAACATCACCATCGACAGCTATAACTTTAAGGTAGTTAGGGACTTTGTCTACCTGGGTTCCGCTAACAATTCAGACAATGACACCAGCGCTGAAATCAAACGAAGGATAACTCTTGCCAATCGCTGTTTCTTTGGGTTAAGAAGGCAATTGAGTAGCAAAGCCCTCTCTCGAGCAACTAAAGTGTCCATGTATAAGACCCTCATCATCCCAGTCCTGCTTTACGGTGCAGAAGCATGGACCCTGTCAAAGGCGGATGAAAACACTTTAGGCTGCTTCGAGAGGAAAATTCTTCGGACGATTTACGGTCCCGTCTGCATAGACGGAGAGTGGAGGAGGAGATATAACATCGAACTGTACGGGCTGTACAGCGATACCGACCTAGCCAAAAGAGTCAAAACACAACGTCTACGATGGCTGGGTCATCTAGAGCGGATGGACACCAACGCCCCGGCCCGGAAAATCTTCGAATCCACACCGCAGGGACGACGCGGTAGAGGAGCACCGAGACTCAGGTGGCGCACGCAAGTGGAAGTGGACCTCAGCCAACTTCGCGTGCGAAACTGGAGACGGCTAGCTAGAGACAGAGCTGGCTGGCGAAGCTTGTTGGCTGAGGCCCAGGTCCACCCCGGACTGTAGCACCACCTTAAGTAAGTAAGTAAGTAAACATATCGGTAATTATTTTTTTTCTAGTGCACCTAGCAATACTTAATAAAAATGGCTAAGACAAGTTACCCGGAAAACCCACAGATTTTATGATACTTGGGAAATTCCATAGCAGGTAAAATTATGAAAAACTCGATTCATAGTGTCCAATTCCTATTATTCTGAATAAAAATGCTTGTGTTTGGTTTATGTTTTTTTTTTATTTCATTAAGTTAACTTTACAATCAAATAAGGTGTTCAAAGTGTCCTCCTCCATTTTGTATGCATGCTAGAGCCCGTTTTTGGATTGCGCTGTCAACGTTTATTGAGGATAACTTTTTTTAATCACTTCATTTAAGTCCTAAATGAAGTACCTGTTGTAAGTGTTAGCGGAAATATTTGTGTTAGTATGGGTCAAGGTACCTCAAAGTAGGTGTTTTCTTAAATTCCCAATAAGTGGTATCAAAATTTGAGATAGGCCCATACTAAAACAATTTTTTTCTTCAAATATACCCAAGAATCTTGTGTCAAAATATTTTCATTGAATTTGGAAACACCCTGTATAAGCTTTAAATCCAAAAAACTTGCACTATTAAATGTTCAGATATGTGCCTAAGTTATCAACTCAAGTTAATTAATTTTCACCACGCCCACTTTTGGGGTCGTTTTTAAGTATAAACCAAATTTTTAATATGAAAATGCAATCAACACGTGTATACCACTTCTGATAAAAAATATAAACAAAAATACGATGTTATTGAGAAGGGGTGGATGCCACGCCCCTTTCTTACGGAGAAGATTCTTAACTGGAAAATTCTAAATACAATTGAAGTTAAGTGAAACTGAAATTTAACAACCAAGATTTATGACACAATTCGGAGCTTGACAGTGGTCGATTGGGATGGGGTATCCAACGATTTGCCTAAGCGGATTGTAACCCTCCCACTAGTTTAGTATGGTTTTAATACTGTTATATTATGGTTTAGTAATATAACAGTGAAATAAAGAAAACTGTGGAACATGTGAATGTGATTAGTAATCTGATAACACTGCAATATTTATATATAACGTCTTCATTAATCTTCCGGTAAGATAAGATTTTAATAAAATCAAAAACTTTAACGAACGTTCAAAACAAGACTCATGGCTCCACTGATGCGTATGCAGAACGGATTAACAGCTTATTAACAAGAGCAAGTTAACAATACGTATAGCAACACAGTCCCTGGTACCAAATATAAGTTTGTTAAATCCAACGTTCTATAAGTCTACTACAGTTGGGCGCCATAGATTCGCCTTTTTGCGAATTATGTAAGACCATAAAAACAAAAATCTGCCCAAACCATGCGTCCTATTTGCTAACTTCTGAAAAAAAAACAAATGATTAATTAGGTACCTATGTAAAAGAAATTTCCTTCGGCCAAGACATTATTTTTCCCTCCTTTGAAAGATAAAAAAAAAAATATTAACCATACCTATACCTAATTCTTGACGCTAGCCCCTGGTCGGTTACTACCTGAGAGTTTATCTCCCTCAACATCCATCACTGTCATAAGCACAACCTACACTCCACGTATTTTATTCATTCTCATCTCCCTATCTCATCTAAAGTCCAACAACTTCAATTTAAATAAAACAACAATAAACCTCCTATTTGGCCAGTTTCCACTCCGTGCCTAAGCAGTGAATGCGTTTCGAGCACCTACACCACCACCGCCAGCCCGACTTCCGAAGATAAAAATTCAATCATAGAGACAAATTACCATTGTTAGTCTTTTGTTCGTCTGTCTGTTGTTCTAAATGAAATATGATATGCAAATAATATACTCTTGTACCTGAAATGGAAAAGCATTCATCTTCCCCGCACTTATCCGGCAATTTTCATGCGAAAAATACGGATATTTATCTAAGATAGAAATGAAAGCTTGTGTCAGGATCTACACTAACGTGACCTTCTTATCACAGCCCGACGTCAGCCCCGCAAATAAATCATACTCAAATATTTTTTTTTTCTTACCGATTTTCCTACAATCCGAAAATGGAAAAGGAAATGACTACATTTTCCTGCGCGTTAGTATCCTATGTCTCCCATCGTAGAGGAAGAAAATATAGATATCATTGATCCGATAAGCGGATAGAAAATACCCAATTCGATGCTAAGGGAGTTGGCGAACGCAGAGTCAAAAAGCCACAACGAATTGGAGTCAAATGGCACTTGAAGTTTGTCAAAGGGGATGCGCGCGTATCTTTTTCGCATATTTTGCGAGTCAATTTCGAAGGAACATCACACATATGGCAGACGATATCACTTGTGTTCACATGTAGGTATGTGCACAGCACACACTCGAGCCGATATATAATTTCAGGCAAATCGTAAATTTTATGACAAAGTGTTACCACACCATGCCACCCACTTTCGAATTATTCAAGAGGATATCGAATGGAATCAATCATTCGGATGCCAAGAAAGGAATTCAAAGAGATTATTTTCGTTGAATCGTGTCAACGATGATACCAAATTTCAACAGCAGGAGCTCTATATTGGATCGTAAATTATTTCTTAAAATAGGATACAAAGTCGATGAATACGAGGTAATCATAAGCTCTAGAGTGTTTTATTTGTTGTTGTTTTTTTTTTTTTTTTTTGCTTTTTGGATAAGAGGATAACGTGTACAGAGATTTTCCAGTCACTCATAAAGTAGAAAAAATAAGAGAAATGGTATCGGCACTTTTAGGTCCTTGAACACATCTGTTGGTTTTTATGTAAAAAAAATAGATTTAGACAAAACCATTTTCGATTTTATTTCAATATCCTAAGTTCTAAATTCACACAAGTTGATTGAAAAAAATTATTTTTAGCAACAAGCTCTGTTTTTGGATGAACGGGTGTGTCAACAAATGCATAAAATTGATGGATTCGGGACGATGCGATGCCAACACACAACGTACACAATCTAGCAATGCATCCGCAGCAAACTAATGTTTTGTGGCAATTGTATGTTGGCGCCATTATTGGTCTGTAGTTGTTTCAAAAACGAAACGAGGATCGCCATTGATGCCATTGTAATTGCAACCAATTTTTCGTGGTCCCAATTGGATGGCTTGTGCGTAAAAGCCACCGAGTTACTTCTTAACTGAGGATAAGATGAACCCAGGCCTATTACGCGGGAGGTCTGGGTTAAAATCTTACCGTCGTCATATGAAAAAAGACTCATTCTTTTTTACGGTCACCACATCTGCGAGAGTCAGAAACCCTCCGAGAGTAACATTTGTCTCGAAAAACTTCTCAAGTGCCGTTCGGATTCGCCAAAAAATTGTAGGTCCCCGAGAATTCAACACGCGCACAGCATGCATGGTTGAAAATTTGGCGTACTTTATAAATGCATCAAATTTAACCTTTCGACGACTCACCGTTAAAGAGTTAGAACAGGTGCGGACAAACGGACAACAGAGCGTTACTATAAGAGATTTTTTTCGCATTTTTCGACGAATTTCGGCAGGGGCATAAAAATTCAGCTTTTCAAAATTCTGCTTTTCCAACACTTGGACTAAGGCACTAGCTTGTTCTGCCAATCCAATGATATTTGGAATAGGCCTTCCTTTTCTAACTATATCCTATATATATAATATAAATATAAATCTTTTCCCTGTAAATACATCATCACCCACGCACTTTACTGGTCAGAGAAATACACTTCTTGATGTTTTCTTTGTCAGCCATCTGTGCAAAGCTTTACATTTTAACCAAATTTCTGCTCCCGGTTTTTCGCGACACGATCTGATCCATTTGACAATTCAATGTGAGCCTTTGACTGCAAGTAGGACTATAACCTTTCGTGACTCCAAAAATATAAACGTGAGTCAATTGGAAAATGATTTGGGCAGAATTGAATGGTTTTGGATTTATGAAATGCCTGCTGTTGATGATCAAGTGGAGTTTATTCAGAACAATGTTAAAAGCTTATTTGATTTTCATGTTCCATCTATTACCAAAACTACCACAAGAAAAAACATGCCATGGTTCTGTGGAAATATAAGAAAACTGATACACGAGCGTGATCAAGCGTATAAAACTTAGAGGCGTTTTCGGTTAGATGTTTAATTTAAAAGGCTGAGAAACAAGGTAACGACTGAGTTACGCAAAGCCAAGAGGCGTTACTTTGCTCCCCGACTAGACCCATCTCAGGCAAAACACAAACTCTGGAAAAACATGCGTGATATTGGTATTGGGAAACAGAAAGATAATATTTCCGATAAAATTGACTGCAATGAATTAAATAGGAAATTTATTACTTTACCATTTCAAGAAGCCGCTGATGAAACAATGACTCTTTTTACTGAGAACAATTTCCTTTCCTCGCCAAGTTTCAGTTTTTCATCAGTGAATAAGCTGCATAAGTATAAAATCAAATTCCGTTGGTCTTGATGGAATTCATCCGGTTTTCATCAAGGCTATCCTCCCATATATTTTAAAATACCTAACGCATCTTTTTAATACAATATTTAGTTCAGGCCAATTGCCATTCTACCATATCTGTCCAAGGTCCTTGAAAGAATCATGAGTAAGCAAATACGAACATTCTTTTGCAACAGAAATTTATTATGCATTAACCAGTCAGGTTTCCGTCCTAAGCATAGCTGTACTACAACCCTTATTAATGTAGTTGAAAACATAAGACAAGATGTTGACTGTAACAACGTAAGTCTTCTAATTCTTTTGGATTTTTCCAAAGCTTTTGACACAGTTAACCACAATGTCCTGTGTAATAAGCTAATAAGCCAGTTTAATTTCTCCTGCTTCTCGACAGTGTTAATCCAGTCCTACTTAAATTGTCGATATCAGGCAGTTAAGTCAAACTACTCTGTATCTGAACTTCTCAGGCTAAACAGAGGGGTGCCTCAGGGGTCAATACTGAGGTCGCTGTTATTCTCGATGTATATTAATGATTTACCAAATTGCTTGAAAAACACTCAAGTAGATATGTATGCTGATGACGTTCAGATGCGTAAGTTTTTTTCTTTTTTTTTTTTATTAAGAACTTTTATTATAACATTTAAATAAAAACAATAAACAACAATTTTTATAATAACATAATTTAAAAGAAACAATTATGGCAATTAGCACTCAACTGTAACTTTTCCTTTTTCTTTTTTTTCTGTCTCTTCCTCTTATTGGATTTCAGTAATAGTATCTACAATATTGTAGATTTTTTTTCACACATTATTGAAACATATTACCTGTCTAAAAATTAATTAAGCTTATGCTGTCTAAGAAGATATTGTATCTTATTGTATATAAGACAGTCATAGTATATAAGATATTCATAGTCTATATGAATAAACAAACAAACAAACGAACAATATATCCTATATATATATATATATATATATATAATGGGGTGGGGTGCCGTGGCGTAGAGGTTAGTGTGTGTGCTTACTACGCCGGAGGTCTGGGTTCGAATCCTCCCATCGTCACCTGAAAAAAAAGGACTTGTTCTTTTTCACGGTTCCCACCTCCGCGAGGGTTTGACAAGCCCTCCGGGAGTATCATTTGTCTTGAAAAACTTCTCAAAGTGCCGTTCGGATTCGGCAAAAAATTGTAGGTCCCCTTGTATGTGAAGAAATTAACACACCAGCATACATTGTTGAGAAGTTGGCCCTGGCTCACCTCGAGCTATTTTTTTTTTTATATATATACATATATAATATATTATAAAGTATACCAATATATAAAGTATATTGGTATACATCCGACAATAACTGAAAGGTCCTCACTCCTCACTGGTTACTCTACCCAAATAACCCCGACTAAAGTTATCTCAGACTCATCATGATCATCATCATCATCGTTTTCGGTGACCGCTTATCCTTTGAAGGATCGCGGAGCAAAGGCGGCTAAATGGTTCTTCCATCGTTTCCGATCCTCCGTCACCAACTCAAGAGACACAGGCGCGATCAACAGACAGGTCTCGGAAATGTTCTTTACCTGGTCCCACCACCTGTTTCTTGGCCTACCAGGTGAACGACGCGCTTTCATCTCTGTTAGCATAACATGTGTGGAAAGCCTGTCGTGAGACATGCGAACAAAGTGTCCAAACCAACGCAGAATTGATCGTTCCACTCGCAAAAGTAGCTGCTCAACATTCAGATTCCCGCGAATACTGACGTGTCTTACTCTTTCCCTTAGACTAACACCAGTAAATTACCTCAGAAATTTCACTTCGGCAGCTTATATCCGCGATCTTATTCTTTCGGTCATTACCCAAATTTCATGACCATAGATAAGGCTATTGCAGTTTCATTACTATTGCTCCAGCTTGGCCAATCCTACAGGATAACTCAGTATCACTCCTTCCACCTTTCTTCAAAAAGACCACGAGATTCTTAAACTTCTCTACCTGTTTCAATGGGACTCCATTTATGTGCAGGTTACACTGTACAGGAGATTGGGAAACAACCTTCACTTCGGATTTGCTCACGTTTAGCTTCATCCCAACTTCACCAAATATGGCCGTAAACCCATCCAGTGCTCGCTGAAGTTCCTCCTCGGACGATGCCAGGATAGCTAAATCATCACAAGCAGATGTCTGGTGTCAGATTTCGAAATATTCCTCACCGAGACTGCGGCTCACCATCCAGTCCATATATGATATAAAAAAGAAGAGGCGATAGAATACTGCCCTGGCGAAGTCCAATGCACACATCAAAAGGTTGGGATTTGACGCCATTTATCCGAACACAGCTTCTGCAGTTCCCATATAATGACTGAATGGCTCTTAGAAGCGGCCCACTCAGTGCATAGTCCTGCAAAACTCTCCAGAGTTTATCCCGAGGAACTCGGTAATAGGCCTTTTCGGCCAAGTCTACAAAACATGCGTAGGCCGGTTTGGCCTATTCCCAGGTCTTCTGCCGCATTGCTCTTCCCGCAACAAGGGCTCGATTACAGCTCTGGAACGCGCTTCCAACACCTTCGCGAATACTTTTCCCGGAAGACTTAATAGAGATATACTACTATAGTTAGAGCAATCTCTGTTGTGCCCTTTTTTAAAATGGGCACTATAACTCCTGTTTGCCAATCGCTAAGTGCATATTCCCAGGCCACCTCAATAATACGTGTTAGCCATTCAATACCTTCTTTACCCATTGCCTTGAGCAATTCTGGCAGGATTTCATCAACTCCAGCAGATTTACCATCTTTAAGCGATTTGATCGCGGTATTGACTTCATCTACTGCAGGACTATTCTCCGCCCTAATCTCGTCAGCAATAGGATTGCCATCTTCAGTGCCCTATTGGGGATTGAGCAACTCTGAAAAATGCGCGCTCCATCTGCGTAAGGTGTCGTTCTCATTTGAAAGAAGTGCACCGTCTTTGGATTTAACCTTCCTCTGAGCCGGCGAATAGTCTGCCAAAATGTCATGTTTGCAGGTCTGAAATCGTGCTCCAACCTCTCGTCGAAATTTTTCCATGTCTGTTCTTTGGCTGTTCTGACCGCCATATTGCAAGTTCGTCGCGCCTCAGTGTACCAGGCTCGAGAAATAGAGTTCCTACATTGATTCCACACAATATAGGCTCTCTTCTTCTCTCTGATTGCTTCTTGAGCTCCAGGAGTCTTAAAAACCACGCAGGCCTTTTCTCACCACCAGCGCCAGACCAAGCCTCTCACTCCACAAACATTTCTTGCAGAGGTAATGAATGCCGATAAAATGCAGCTGCCATTCTTCCTCTATATTTAAAAGGTCAGTTGGAATTTGTTCAAACTTCTCCGAAGCTTGCAGTGCAAATTGCCCTCTGTAATCAGATTCAACATCCTGTAACCTTTTCCACCGTATGCGGGTCACCCGCTATCACCCGATACCTACGACTATAGGAGAAAATAGTGAACCAGGCCTATTCAATTATCTGGTATAGAAGGACCTAGTAGCGCCCTTTTCCCTCCCCCTACTGTCTTAGTATATCTTAAGGTACATCTTAAACTAAACACCAAACTTAAAATGAAACAAACCATGCCTACCCAGTCAGTTCTGGCATAGACCTGGTAAATAAGTCTAAATTAAACTAACATAACAGTTTTAGTTTAATATTTTAAACTAAAATCCCTTAAAAACTAGGAGTGGTCAATGAAAACGGCAAACTTTTTCTGCTACTTCAAAAACAATTACAAGGCAATGTTACGTACTAGATAAAATTTGATGATTATTTCACTGCATTACAAACTATACATTAAACTTATCTATGGGAAGCGTATAAAAAGATTGGGTGATGTGATTTCACACCGATTCCAGATATTTGGTCTCAATCATTGTGGCTCTTTACTTTGAAATCGCATTATGTAACCCTGTGATGTGTTGTATAAATGAAGGCCAGACCGTAAACTGATTACTGAAGAGTGTCAATCACTCTACCGGCTTGATAATATCACGCTTCTTTTTATACGTTCCGTAAAACGATAAAAAAAACTGTTACCTTTTGTATAGGTACGGCAACGACATAATTAATTACTAGCTGTCTTCCTTTAATTACTGAATAAATATTGATAAAAATCTCAGCAGAATTTTACTACCTACTTCACGCCATTGACTGATTGCAATTCATTAATTATTTCCAGCCGAGTACACATTTGTTGCCATTCTATCTCCATACTATGGCTGCACGGAAAACAAGGTCCAGCATTTAATGCGAAGTTATATATGAGATTCAGCCTTCAATACGCTGAAAACACCGAGAAATAAATATTCGAAAGGAAACGCCATTCCTTACACAATAAACTGATGAGCCTCCGCAACGCCAAGTGGGAAATACAAAACCAATTAAAGTATCTGGCTCATTAAGCGAGAAAAGCGTCCGAATCAATTGCATTGTACGACCAACCGACGTACGAGCACAGAGTGCAGCTATAAAAGCAATTTATAAGGACGAAAAGGAAACGAAGTAGTGCGGCTCAATGACGATGATGAATTACTGAATGGAGTAGGCTCAAAAAGATGGTAAATAATTGACCGTCAAACAGCAGCAGGACTTTCGAGCCGATTGGCATGTGTTGGGTGTTGAAGCAATGATCAAAGCCAGCCGAATATCCTTTAGTAGCGTAGAGGTAAGTTTCGAAGCCTAAATGGTTCATTTGTTCACTTTATTACATGTTTGGCAATCGACAGCAACCCCGTTGCAATATTAATGTGAAAGGTTGAGTAGCACGCGCCAACCGAAACTTTTTTTTTTACCAATGAATGCCTCCAGTGATACATACTGGTGGCTGTTGCCAAAACATAAACCTACTTAGATACTGAAAATGGGTAAATCCAGAAGTTTGGCAAAATAGGATCGGCATCTTTTAGTTTCTAGCATAAAACCCCACTGAAAGAAAAGGTTTTATAGGGCTGATATGCTTGAAATTTGTTCGTTTCAGAAAAGTTGGTGTTTTAGCAGGAGAAATTAATTGCACTTGTATACTGCTTTGGAATACTGCTTTAGATCAAGCTAAAAATCAGTTTCTATAAAGAATTTTGTATAGATGCACAGTCAAATTTAAATAAACTTGCTTTATTTTAAAGTATTTTTCATCATGATTATATTCATTCAAGTCCAGCAAAAATTTTAAAATGATGCAAATGTACAAATATGCGTATAACCTACCCCAATTCTCAAGAATTTTGTCTGCATTCCTAAGGAAATCTAGAATAGGTACGCATAACCTTAGAAAAATAACAAAACGCTTAGTCCTTGCACATGCCTCAATCTAAGGTCACACATTCAACTTTCAAAAAAAGCTTGAATGATTGATGTCTTTCGTTATTGTATAAAACTTATTTTACTATATTTTGCTTCCAAAATGCAAGGACGTGTGCAACCAGACGGATTTATTCTCAAGCACTAAACTAAAATCTCTGAAGTCTCTCACTATAATGTCGTTTGGCGCCATCTGCGGCACACATTTCCGTAGACTAAAAGTTATTTTCTCGTGACAGCAGACAGATAAAGTTCAATTTAATTTCAGTTTTTCTTTGTTTTCAAAGTTCTCGAATAGATGGGAATCCAGGCGATCTTTAACTTTCATTGACAGGTTATTGGTGAGAAGTTTTCTGCTTATAAAAATAGTTTTTGACGTTTAAATGGTTTAAGGAGTTTTTATATGGATGATTTTTTAAAAGGCTTAAAGACTTCTGTTTTGTGACCATCCAAATCCTGTTCAATAAGAAACAAATGTTTACTGATTGACACGCTGAGTCATGGTTGAAACGAGGGTGAAGCCTTTTTTACTGGAACCGGTTAAAAGATCTATGATAAGGGATGTCACAAATCATCAAAATTCGTCTGCAATTATCTTTTGACAGCCGTCAATACTAGCCAGTGGCCAGTATTCAAACTTTCTGGTTAATTGTTTTTTTTTACGTACCTGCCTTTTTTTGTGAGTACCTGCCTGCGTTGCTAGTACAGATATAAAAGTCAAGCAACGATTTGGAGCAATATTTTTCTGATCTCATTAGGCAGCCGGATAACTTTGTTTGCTCAAATTGGTTGTCACAAAATGTGAAAAAGGATGGACCATATTAGTCGATTCCAGTTCTCTAAGGGTTGATTGAACACCACTAAAATGCGAATCGAACCAAATCTACACCAATGGGTCAAAGACAATAGATGGGGTAGGTGGTGGTGTATTCTCAGAAAGACTAAATCTTAGTCTCTGGCTCATTGTAGTCGTCTTCAAGCTGAAATTATCGCGATAAAGAAAGTTTTTTCCTGGCTTATCAATAATGTTATATCTGCCACGGACATACGAATCTTTTCCGACAGCCAGTCGGCCATCAAAAGCCTGGAATCAGCCTATATAAACTTTAAAACGCAACAGGACCGACCCAAAATGTCTCTCACGCTAAATGAATAGCTGTAAAATGGTTCAATGAGTAAAGGCAAAAATGTTACTAGATCTACCACAATGGACCTACATAATGTCTTAACATGACGGTTTCTTCGGATCCGACTGCCGCTTCAACGTAACTTAACCTAAGCTTTCTTTCGAAAAGACCTATTTTGATCTATTTTGATTTTTCTACATATTTCTTTTGTTTCTAACTTGTCGGTGCTAGCATTCACCCTTGCGTCGCTTTAACTTTTTCCAAAAAGGAAACTCTAAGCTTTTAAATCCATTGAGCGCGATCTCTAATATAGATCTACCCTTACCTGATTTTCCCTTAAAAAGGTTTCAGCAACACCGCGCTTCATAAGAAGTTCGTACTTACAATAAATAAAGTCTTCTGGTATAACTCAGCAAAGTGACTTACCTGAAAAAGGAAAATAAACCATTTGTTAGTCAACAATTAACGGGAAAGTGCAACAGTGCGTATGTGAAAACTTCAGTACGTCTGTGACGGATTGCAAGCTACCCTACCCTACCAATAAAGGAACTGCCAACGCCTCCAAAAAGTGGGCGGGATATAAAAATTTAACTGTTGAATTCTTTTTGACAGGTGGTTACATACATTTCGACATAAAACTCCGCTTTTTTAATTCAAAAAATCACTTTTTTTAAAACCACGCCCACAAAAGTGGGCGGAGGCATACACTATGTATACAAAAAAGTTAGAAAATGCTCATACCTATACTTTTGCTACATGATTTTTAGTCAAATTTCATATTATTTTTATTGAAAAACATTGATTTTAAGCTAAAATCCCTTAAAAATGTGGGCGTGGTCAACGAAAAGGCCAAAGTTTTTCTATTACCTCAAAGACAATTACAAGGTGTCCAACAAGGAAGTCATCTCGGCCCAATCATTTTCATCCTTGCAATCAACGACATCAACATGGTCCTGACTTCTTCCAACACCTCTGTCTTCGCAGATGATATGCGACTCTCAAAAATCATTTCGGCGCCCTCTGATTTCCATGACTTGCAAAACGATCTAAATAAATTTGCAGTTTGGTGTAAAAAAAATTATTTAGACCTTAAAGTGAGCAAATGTCAGGCAATAACCTACTCCCGTAAACGTTCCCCCCAACTTATAAGAACCTACTTCATCAATGATGAGCCTGTTCCAATAACTACCGAGATTAGCGATTTAGGAGTTATTTGTGACAAGGAACTGACCTTCCGTCCCCACATTGATAGTATCATAAGCCGCGCAAATTCTGCTCTAGGTTTTGTAAAGAGATGGTCTAAAGAATTCTCTGACCCGTATGTAACCAAAGCCCTCTATATCAGTTTCGTTAGACCTCTTCTTGAATATGCCTGCCAAGTTTGGTCTCCATACCAGCAAACTCATATCCAAAGAATTGAGGCAATCAAGCGACGGTTTCTCCGTTTCGCTCTTCGTGGTCTCGGTTGGACCGATCCTTTCGTGTTGCCGCCGTATGAACATCGACTAAACTTAGTTGGCATGCAATCACTAAAAAAACGTCGAGATGTGGCTGACATCCTTTTCATTCACCAGCTTTTAAACAGAAACATCGATAGCCTGCAACTTCTACAATTGATTTCCTTTTCGCCTAACCCTCGCAATCTTGATCTTAACTGCCCCAAACCATTGCTCAAAAATATTCTCCTACACTCTATCCATCCTTAAATTCAACAACCCCTACTGTCTCATCCTCTTTTCCCCCTAGCTTTAAGTTTAGTGTAAGAATTTGTAACTAGTTTTAAGTTTGCTTGTATTAAGCTCAATAAATTGCCCCTTGGGGGGCACTAAACTAAGGCAATGTTACATACCAAAAATCTGTCTGTGGGCGGATTAAGTTAATTTTCAAACTTGATCTGAAGGAAGACACTTCCAGCCAATTCATTAACTTTCAGCTCTTTTGCCTTAAATTTAAGGCCTAAAAGTTGTTTACATTCTTACGGACGGACGGACTTACATGGCTTCATCGATTCTTTTGCCGGTCCCATTCATAACTAAGGGCCGGATTTTCAGTGCGAGATCATCCGACTTTCCGAGTTAACTGAGATTAACCCCAGAAATGAGTTTTTCAGTGAACTAAGATCTGGGGTAAATCTCGGCTTAACTCACCAAATTTGGTGAGTTAATCTCGGTTCTTCCAGAACTCTAGATTCGTTTTGTTACGGGGTTAACAGATCTTGGTTTAAGCTGGGCTTAACTCAGCACTGAAAAGCCGGCCTTAAGAGGACTTAGAGGTCTACGGTGATTTCACTGCGTTACAAACTATAATATACTTAATATACCTTAATATACCCTGGGTAGGGTATAAAAACAAAATAAATGAGAATAAAAATGGGACTTGAGTAAAAGCGTGATCTTTTAGAAAACCAATTTTGGTGCAGTCTTAAAATTTTGGAGAAGGAGACAAATTGCCGATGCGGTTCAATTGGAAGGGAGAATGTTTTGCTTTAATCTATCACAAAGTTTCAATATGTTCATTGGGGCCACACGATGGGTCAAAACATAGAAAAATGAGAGCATTGGTAATTATGAGAGTATTGTGGAAAGACGCGCAGTCGATAGAACATGAGGGCAATCGAGGAACGAAAAGTATGTCAGCGACTGCTTCTTGTTTTCTATTCAGCGCATGTAGGTTGACGAGGTTGAGTAGGTCGAGCTCAAGATAGGGTGGCAAGAAGAGAGCGTCATTCCAAGACAAGCCTCTAAATCGGTACCCACCACGTTTTCATCGATTTTAAGCCACGCGTGATAGCATCTATATAGAGGCGAGCCGTAGAAACTAGGCAACTGCAAGGCCTAGTTTCTATATCCCGTCGCAACGGCGACGACATTGTCGAAATTGGAAGAACACATAAGTCTAACGTCAGTGAAGCCTTCGTGAGTGTTGAGGCAGAAGCGGAACCCATTGACATGGGTTTACCCGTCAATCAGATCAAAACCCATTATAATGCTGTTAATAAGACGAGACGTCATACACAACGCGTCTTATTAGACAAAACATCACCATAGGCTATGAATTTGAGGTGGTTATGAAATCTGTCTACCCAGGCCCCGCTATAAATTTTGATAACCACACCAGCGCGCACTGAGATGAAACAAAGAAAAACTCTTGCCAATCGCTGCTTCTTTGGGCTGTTATAGGCTTTTCACAACTGAAGCCTTCTCTCTTGAGCCACTAAGGTGTTTATTTAAGTGCTTCTCAGTCGTGCATTATAGTGCAGAAGCATGTGGATACTTTCTTAGGCGGAAGAAAAGCTGATTTGAGAGGAAGATGCTCTGGGTGTTTTTGTAGTCCTGTCTGCATTGTATGTTTATGGACGAGGAAGTATAACATCAAACTGTTCGGGCTATAAACCGATACAGGTCTTACAGGCGGGGATGGACACACGTTTTATTGCGTGTGGCGTAAAGGCAGAAATCTTTCTAATAGGGTGTTTCCACCGTATAGGTTCATTACACAGAGATTAACTCCCTTTTAACGTAGTGAGATTAAAAGTTAATCCCAAAATGTTTCAACCAGAAACGCGGAGATTAATTTGACGTATGCTTTCATTACTGGCATTTCTCAATGACGTCCTATTGTGTGAAATGGCAGTGTCCGGTAGTAACGTCGTCTGCGCATTTCCTTGAAAACTTGATTTTTTTAGGGCCCGAGCAACTCAGGTTTAAAAATAGTTAAATTCAGATATCATTGCCACCGATTTTTTTTTAGTACGAAACAAAAAAACCTAAGAAAAAAAGAGAAAAAACGTCAAATACGTTGATAAGATTTTGGTAAACAAATTTGACAGTAGACCAATTTCATCAACATCATTCTGTGGCAGTGGGCACTCTTGGGTGCAATTAACCATTTTGACAGTTCCAACCACATTCACTTCAACAGCAACATCAACTGTTCTGCGCATCCCTTTACACAACACAGCAAACATAGCTGAGTTGATGATACCAAGCTGTCAAATAAAGGTTTGTTTGATTAGTTTTGCTTTTTGCAACAAATAACGCACAGAGCACGCAGAACTCAGTACGGTTTTAATTGACATGCGTGGAAGAGATTAATAACGCAATTAGTTTTTAATCTCTTCGTGATGCAATTAAAATTCGTATATCGCTTGACATAGAGCGGATTAAAGAAAGATTTATCTTAATTGCATCTGGCATGCATTTAATTGTTGTCCATTCTATTTGTATATTGGAAGAGAAAGAGGTGTTTAATATTCGGCCGACCCTAACCTGGACAGCAGACTCCGACCAGGGGGCCGCCCATTCTAAGATGAACGCTCCTGGATTTTTTGTTCGTTGCTGGTTTTGGTCCGCCCGGATATTTCCTATACACGTACCCACCATATCTGGTGAGCATTCCCGTATCCGCCACCTGGGTAGGCGCCCAATTCGGGGCCAGCAACCCCAGAAGGGGTTTTGAAACATTCATGGCCAGCAAGCTCTGCTTCGGGTGTAAATTCAGCACTCCATACTTCCTACGCTCGTCTACCTTTGGCGGCAGAGTTCTTTCTGTCTTGCCATTTTTTTCGGATTGTCTTTAAGGGACATCACTATTTCTCTTTATCCTCTTGACACGATGTTTTTTCTCGGCTTCTTTAACGAGGGGGTCTTTTGGCATCATACCAGTGTACTAAGTACACTACAGCATATGCGGGATTATATGAGGTTATGTTCGGAAGGCTCTGCATACTGTTAACGCATTGGTTCTGCAGACCGCCTTTGTTTTTCGACCTTATGACTCCGTATTAATTGCAGCAGTCCATTCTTATAATAGCTATAGAGAGTATCGTTGACGTCGTAACCACAACGATCAATACGTTGTCAGTGAATCCAATTATTTTCGAGGTGCTGGGTATTTGGAGTTTAAATATGGTGACGTATATAAGATTCTGCAGTAGTGACCCTAGTACGAAGCCTTGGGGGACGCTGTCTATGACCGCTACTGCGGTAAGAGAATGATGGACTGCATCATCATATTCTACAGTTTCCGGCACTCTCTTTGCGGTGAGAACTCGCAAAATGTTTTCCCCTGTTTGCGGTGTTGAAAGCATGTATAGCATTCATTGTGACGATTGCACTGTACTGCTAACTCCCGCCCTTTCAACATCTTCCTTCTATGGCTTTTTTCAGCAAACAGGAAAATCCTAAAAAAGTGACCTCAGTGGCCTCAGTCTGGTAAATAAAATGTCCCAAAGTATTTTTACTCACTCCAATGATTCCACCAGGAGCTATTGTAGAAGAATTAAACCAAAAAGTATGTGCACTTTCTGTGTACTTTTCCTGTACCCCCGGCTTTAAGTGGGAACACTGATTTCAGATCAACACATGTTTGATTTGTCAAAATAAAAAGCTTGTCCCTGCTTGTGTCTTATATCTTTTTTAGGGTTGGCTCGCACTAAAAGCGATACTCCACATTCTAGACTTTAAATGTCTAAACAGGTCTTAGGTCCAGTACTTGTCATCCGTTACACAGTGGTATTGTCTATTTTTTAAGAGCTTAAAATTTTTTCGGTGTTGTAGAGATTGAAATTTTTGCTCAGTTGGGAGTGTCGGACCATGAAACTGAATGAATTTTGACCGCACAACAATTCATCACTCATAACGAGAAGATATAGGCAGACTTTAAGTTAAGTTAAAATCAAGTTTTTATTAAAATTAAAAATAAATTTTTTTTTTCGATGTTAAAAAATGAGTGAAGGTCCCTTTCAAACGAAACTTTTTATATGAAAAACAAACATATTAAGAACATGACAATAAAGAACAAAAGGTTTGGTGCGGAGATTAAAATCTGCAATCAGGTGAGTAGTAGAAGATTCCCAAATCCATGACATACTTACACATTTCTAGTGTACGAGTAACCTACAGGGAAGTAAGCGCATATTTATACCTAACCATGAGGAAAATGGAATACTTTTCCAATTTAATGCAGAATTACAAAAGGGACTTTGAAGAATTTCAACTATTTTTGTATTGCAACAAAATGTTCCTTTACTATTTGCTAGATTTTGTGTTATTCTCTCCCTTGCGCTGATGTAAGCAAAGTGTTTTCCCTTCGGATTCATTCGAGCTTTTGATTATACATAATTAAGAACATTCAAATTCAAAGCCTGATTGCAACTCCGTAATGACAGCCGAAAATATAAACAATTTTTGCAGGCACACCCGAGTGACGTTTGTATACAGATATTGAAAAGAATTGTCTTATATATAATTGTCTTATATAATATCCTGTGAAAACAGCATAGGAAATAAAGTTTTTTTAGTTACCCGGATGTACCTTCACTTCTTAGATTGTTTTTAACCCTTTATTTTGCAGAGCTCCAAAGAATTGGTTTTCCCAACCACCTTGGTCCACCACGACCACGAGTTTTTCAAGATCCCAACTTTCCATGGTATGTCTTTCATGTTTAACCAAAGATAAACAAAAAGACCAGAAGTTTTTTCGTTGCAATCGAAGAGTTTTCTGTTCGCGGTTTCAAAGTTCCCAACGAGTTTTCAACGAAAGAAGAAAAAAATAGGTAAACTTTGTTTCTTGGGACTTTGGTACTTGGCACTGAGCCCTAACTAATTTCGATTTCCAATTTAACTTCGATGACTTATTGAACCAAAAGGGTAAGGCCCTTCGATGTGGGAGGCAAAAAAATATTTTAATTAAAAATCTTAATGGAAATGAATTAAAGGCTTCAAAGCCTGTGAACTTCTGGGAACGTGCAATTTTGCACTATTATAAAATAGCTACGGTTGCATATTTTCTTGCAGGAACTTGAGCTAAATTCCCATAAATATCTCTTCTCACTTTCGTCTTGAGGAGTCTATTATGAAACACCTACTGTAAAATATGAGTAGGTATTTCGGTAAGTGCACTCTTGTTTGGTTACAGGAATTTCCAAGGCTCCTTCACTATGCCAAATAGTGACGTGTATAGTCGTATACCTCACCCCACATGACATTCATAATCACCCTGAATAATCTAAAATCTACAACTGAGTTCCCCGAACTAGCTCCTTAAAAGATGATTTTCACGTTTCATGTATCGGCAGCGTAGCGCTTTACAAGCAAATGAAATTGGTGTGATAAGTGCCCTTCAACAAGGCACTCAAACTTCCACGCGAATGTGTACTCTTCGCGTTAATTTATGCCTTTACTGTAAATTTTAGGAAACGACGTGTTTCTTATTAGTTTTCTAGTTTCCCGGGTGTTTATTTAGGAAGTAAACAGAACTCTATGCGGGATCAAACAAGGTGAGATTGACTGCCTTTTCATTTTGTTTGCGTATAACGTAGGAGTTAATTTCACTTTATGGTTTTATATTTGATTGCTTTGTGGCTTCGTTAAGCGGGTTGAATTCATTTTTAAAAATTCTCAATTCTCTCTATACGGCTTTTAAGCCCTTCTGCAATGTTCTGCGGTAGTCTGGATGTGCATATGAATTGATAAGAAGGTATTCAAGTTGAATTATTGGATGTTGAAATGCAGCTAGCCAATAAATATTCTTGTTGCGATAAAGCTAGTCAAAAACCAGGAGACACGTTGCGACCATAATTTGATAAGGAGTCAATACCTATGCTTTCATTACGCACGTTTTTGTAATCAGGTTTAGAGGTGAGAGAGATAAGGTACTCGTATACAGTGTCCCGTCACATTTTGTGTCCGTTCTATAAATGGACTGTATTGACATTTACAATAACATTAACATTAACATTAACATTAACATTAACATTAACATTAACATTAACATTAACATTAACATTAACATTAACATTAACATTAACATTAACATTAACATTAACATTAACATTAACATTAACATTAACATTAACATTAACATTAACATTAACATTAACATTAACATTAACATTAACATTAACATTAACATTAACATTAACATTAACATTAACATTAACATTAACATTAACATTAACATTAACATTAACATTAACATTAACATTAACATTAACATTAACATTAACATTAACATTAACATTAACATTAACATTAACATTAACATTAACATTAACATTAACATTAACATTAACATTAACATTAACATTAACATTAACATTAACATTAACATTAACATTAACATTAACATTAACATTAACATTAACATTAACATTAACATTAACATTAACATTAACATTAACATTAACATTAACATTAACATTAACATTAACATTAACATTAACATTAACATTAACATTAACATTAACATTAACATTAACATTAACATTAACATTAACATTAACATTAACATTAACATTAACATTAACATTAACATTAACATTAACATTAACATTAACATTAACATTAACATTAACATTAACATTAACATTAACATTAACATTAACATTAACATTAACATTAACATTAACATTAACATTAACATTAACATTAACATTAACATTAACATTAACATTAACATTAACATTAACATTAACATTAACATTAACATTAACATTAACATTAACATTAACATTAACATTAACATTAACATTAACATTAACATTAACATTAACATTAACATTAACATTAACATTAACATTAACATTAACATTAACATTAACATTAACATTAACATTAACATTAACATTAACATTAACATTAACATTAACATTAACATTAACATTAACATTAACATTAACATTAACATTAACATTAACATTAACATTTACATTAACATTAACATTAACATTAACATTTACATTAACATTAACATTAACATTAACATTAACATTAACATTAACATTAACATTAACATTAACATTAACATTAACATTAACATTAACATTAACATTAACATTAACATTAACATTAACATTAACATTAACATTAACATTAACATTAACATTAACATTAACATTAACATTAACATTAACATTAACATTAACATTAACATTAACATTAACATTAACATTAACATTAACATTAACATTAACATTAACATTAACATTAACATTAACATTAACATTAACATTAACATTAACATTAACATTAACATTAACATTAACATTAACATTAACATTAACATTAACATTAACATTAACATTAACATTAACATTAACATTAACATTAACATTAACATTAACCAGCTAAAAATAAAATAGCCAGGAGGTTGCAGGCAAAACGGCCTCCACCATATCACTGTTTCGGGAGCTGTTCATAATTCAGCAATGAAAAATCTGGTTTTTTCAGAAAAAAACATCTATTTTCAAAATTTTGCTTTTCAACATTCTGGCTTAAGCAATAAAATTCTGCTTGAGCACACTATTGGCATTTTTTAAGTAAAGCAGAGGCTAAAGCAGGCCCCATACTTGTTTCACTATGTCGCTTTTTTGTTGCGTTTCCAGAATTTTGAACGGCAGAATTTTGCAAAAAGAATTTTGACCCCGCAGCATTTCGACCCCAACCCTTCTGTTTCGCTTTGTAAAACTATGAGATTTCGAGAAATTGGTAAACAGAATTTAGTAAAAAATAATTTCGACCCTTTCGGAATTTAGTCCTCAGCCCTAAATTTGTATCGCATAGGTTATAAGTGGCCTCGATTGGGGAATGATTCAAATACTAAGCTTGCGTGCATTTTGCGGTAACCTGCTTACCCCCACCATCAATTCATCTATGAAATAGGTTTTGTGTGTAATTTTTCGCTAATGGTTTTTGAACAACAAAACATTTTCGACCAGCTTTAGGTAATCGGCTCCTTAAGCAAAATACACCAAATTAGCGACTTAAAGTTGTCTCGGTTCATAAAAAATGTTAGAAACTGTGTTAGACCTTCCTGAACAACGGCATAAAAAGAAAAGAAACACAAGAAATCCACCCGCAATACTTCTTCACTTCAACTTACAGCATTCCTCTTTCCGCAGACATCCTTTTTAGTAGAACCAAGAATCCACATCTGCCCCTAGAAAGTATTCGCACACAACGCACCTGTTGAAAGCGCAATTAATTTTAATTATTGTAGCTGGCCTTAAGGCACGTATAGGGTAGTCCAAAAGATTAAGTTAATTTTATAAACTTACAACAAGGATACGACTTGGAAGACTTAATTTATGATGATGACAATCCCAGTGTTCGCGTGTTATGCTTTTCAGTGACAAAGAAGAAAAACAATTTATTACGGCGACAGTTTAAATTGGCATCCAAACACGGGGAGTAGGGTAATTTGAATATCTATTGCGCTAATTACAACATTTTTCTCTTTTACCTTAGACCTTGTCGGGATGGGGTGTTTAAATTGTTTGATGAGGATTGTTCATTTGAGAGATGTTGTTCCGAAAATATACATTCTTATAAATAAGGGAAAACTTTTCTGATCACTAAGCTTGTTTTGAACTCAACGTATTTTTTTCACTGCTCCTGGATGAAACTTATGACAAGATGATAAATGCTTTAAGCATGATGTTAAGATCGTCTTATGTTATTTAGGCGCCAAAATTGAAAGGACGAGATTTTGCCTGGTACAACGACTCGGAATGTACATTTTACTGAGGGGCTAGCCTCACACACAGTTCAGACAAAGCCTCACACACAGTTCACAGAAAATGAATGCGACTCTTAAAACTCTTATCTACACATCATGTTCGACGAAAATCCAAAGCGGTATAGTTCCCAAAGAATCTGCGACCATTAAAGAAAGAATTTATTTTGCTTGTTTTTTTCAAAGCATGTATTCTTAATTATTTTTTAAAATTTATTATGGGAGAGAAGCCTTATGAATCCTTCCTATTCTCATTAAGTCTGAAATTTGTTTGGTTCTTGATGTTCTTTACTCCCCACGCCCTAATTGGCATCTTTCTATTAATTATTTATCTTAGAAATTTCCATAAGCAAATTCTTAGAAATGTTTTACGAATAATTCAAACGAGTGTGCTTCTGAGAGATTAATGTCAAATATTCATGCATTTCATTTCCATAGAGCGCCGCACGAGGACCTGAAATTTCTCTGATTTAATTTATTGTTTATTTCTCATGACTAGATAAATGCTGAACAGCCTAGCTCTAATCTTTTGGTTCAAATTGCACCTTTGAAAGAGAGAAAGATATCTAATTCATAATCGTTCTTATGAATTTTTGAGCCTTTTCATAGAAATAGCAATTTTCCCAGAAGTTGTCCAATTTCCCAAATCCAATAAATGATTACAAAATGAATAGCTTAGAGCTTGGCGCGTTTTTTTATATTTGCAAACAATCATTATGCTCTTTAGAAGTATGAGTGCGTTATTTAAATGAACTAAACTTGCAGCCAAGACTCTGACTTATGGGGCCAAACGATGTTTACCACCATTCTCCAACATCATTTGAATTTCGAGTAACCAACTGGAACTGCTATCAAAGAATGGTCCTTTTGACTCGCCAAATATTCGGTCACTGAACCTGACCAAACATCACGCTTTCTGCAGCCTCTTCAAATAGCTGCCAATTCCGTTGAGCATTGACAGTGCGTTGCGTGTCTATGCCTTCTGGCTTTAATTGAAATGTAAAACTGTGTTTGCGAATCCGCAAAAACCTGCGAAATGTGAAAACCATTTCGCATTTCATAAATATTCAAATATGTATGTTCCGTCGTCCTAGCAGCTCAATATCAAGTGCCTATCGCAGCCGGTTGGTGTCTGTGTCATTTGCGATTGAATCAGGCTTCGGTATATCCTGGAAAATGATACGCTGTCATGCTCCCGCGTCGCGTCGTTGGCAGAAACATCATATTTTATCATTAAACGGGTTTATTACGCGTACGCGGGGTGTGGCGAACGATACATGACAATACATTAAAAAGTCGTCAATAATCCATCAAAGTGTGACATTACGCGTTCTAACGACTACTGCGCGACGGAAGTTATGCATTATGAAGCGGCAAGGGAAATGCTACTGACTTGAATTCGAAAATTTATGTGTATAGGTAGATATTGGTAGTAAGTAAGGTATGCGCAGTTGTGTATATTTTTTTGTGGTCGTCGTTTCTGCTTATTGCTTTTATAAACCGTGTATATATCCGATTCTCATATAGGCAAGTCGCCACGGATTTGACAGAATCGAATGCCAGTGTGTAACACCTGCCAAAAATTTTAAGCTGTCCGCCCAAATATGAAAAAAGGAGCTCTTATGGTATCGCTACGCTGTTCGTCCTTCTGTCTGTCCGTTCCGTCCGTCAAAACGCCGTTGTAACTTCTAAGCCATAAGAAAAAACAAGTGAGTAAGTGCAACAGTTCGTCTGTGACAATATTCTATATATACCCGACCCTATAAACCGTGTAACACCAAATCTTAAAGCTTTTTGTCCCGAATTCATGTATAACTTTTATAGGCTACGCCCCCAAAAGTTGGCCTGGGCCAAAATTAAAAATCAATTATTTGTAATTTCGTTAGAATCATGACAAAATGCGTTAAAATGAAAACTATTTTGGAAAAAACAGCTTTTTCCTAAAAAAGCCCCCTAAAAGTGGGCGGAGCTCAAAACTTTGTATGGAGTAAATTTAGAAAATAGTAATATCTTAAATATTTGCTTTATAATTTTTTTCGATTTGGAGTAAACTTTCCGAGAAATAGGATTTTTAAAAATTTAACATGTTAAAAGTGGGCATGGTCGATATTGTAGGCGGTCCAATTTTCGCCTTCCTAAAGGTTATTATTAGGCCATTATTGCTCTATACAAAAATTTGAGTTCCTACGGCTTGTCTAAGTTGACCAAAAGGCATTTTGAAAGAAAATTCGAAATAGAGGTAGTGGGCGTGCAGCCAGTAGTGGGCGTGGCCGTTGTCGGATTCAACCAATTTTCACACATCGTCTGTACGAAATTAGAACCAAGAAACTCTTCAGGTTTGAGCGCCCTAGATCAATTCTAAAGACCTAAAAACTTCACACATACGGACGGACAGGCGGACATGGTTTAATCGATTCACCTGTCGGTCTCGATCATATCTTTAAAAAAGGTCTTAGCATTTTTTTCAAAAATTACGGATCCATCAAAAACGTCGGATGAAAGATGACGGATGAAAAGAAACGGATGAAAAATGACGAATGCTGATTGATGAACGAAAAATGACGGATGAATAATGACAAATGTGAAATTACGGATTAAAAAAGTTGGATAAAAAATGACGGATGAAAGACAAAGGATGAAAGGTGATGGAAGAAAAATAACGGATGAAGGGTGATGGAGGAAAATTCAAAGATGATAAATTGCGAATGAAAAATGAAGGATCAAAAAAGATGGATGAAAAATCACGGATGCAAATTGACGGATGAAGGATGACGAATGAAAGATGATGAATGAAAGATGACGAATAGAAAAAAAGGATGAAAAATGACAAATAAAAAAAGACGAATGTAAAGTGATGGGTGAAAAATTACGGATGAAAAATTGCGAATGTAAAATTATAGATATAAAATGACGGATGAAAGATAAAAGGTTTAAAAATAACGGATGAAAAATAACGGATGAAAGATAACGGAAGAAAAATGACTAATGTAAATTGATCGATAAAAAATGACGGACTGAAAATGAAGGAAATAAATAATGGATGAAACATGACGGATGGAAAATGAAGGATGAAGGATGAAAGATGAAAGATGACGGACGAAATATGATGGATGGAAAATAAAGAATAATGACATCCGACATCTGGCATCCAGTATCAGGCATCCGACATACAGTACCCGACATCCAGCATCAAACACCGGGAATAACGGCGTAAGGCATCTGCCCTTCGGTTCGACGGTTTTTTCCTGGGTAACCATATTGTTTATTCATTTTTTATATAGTATTAGCAAGCAAATATGTAAATGGGTACGTACCTATTTTATGCTGATACGATTACTGAACAACAAGACCAGTTTATACAAAAGTTTCCGTTGCCTACAGAAGAAGATAAAATAATGCACCAGTTCCTCGGTATTCTATAGTTTTGAAGGAATTGAAAAACAATTTCGTGCCCCTAAGTACATAGTGGTCAAGCAAGGGCAGAATGAAGCAGCTTACACTTAATTATTGCGACTTTTCAGCGAGTCATAAGAGCACACTATACAATAAACACATTTGTGAAAAGTCAATTAACTTCAGCGCACGCTCTGGAATCTTAACCAACACGTGCAAAGTGGTCTTTAGTGTACCTGTCTTAACATGAGAACTTAACTTTATGTTAGGGCCTTAAAACATCTAACAAAATTCTATTCAGAGAATTTAGAATGCCCGATACTTTTCATACAGGACTATACCTACTCAGGCAGCCAGGGAGGCCCACAAGCAATAATCCACTTAAAGCTCCATATTTAAAAAAAAAAATTAGTTCCACGAAAAAGAAAGAAAGTTAAAGGTACTTGTACCAACTTTCATCATTTGAAATGCAGCTTGTATAGACAGAAAGAATTTTATATCTGCGTACAGACTACAAACATAGAGTGAGAGGTTTTTCACTTGAAGTTGTTCTGGGATAGAATAAAAAATTAAGTTCTGTTCCTGGAAATTTAATTGAGCTGAATTTTACAGTAATTTATGAAAACTCCTGTGTGTATATATATATTGAGTCTAGACATGTGCACTGCACACAGTTTTTGTTTGAAGCTTAAATGAAAACAATCAACATTCAAACCCACAATTATAAGCCTGTACCTAAAGAACCCAGACTGATGTGGCCAAACAATAAACTAAAGAAGAAAGAATGGAAACCTCATAATAACCTCCTGCCAGCATTTCCAGTAACGATTTGAATTTACATTTTTAGTTCCTTTTTGTATATTACATTATTTCGTGTAAGGATGTTCGTTTGAGTTGTGGAATGGATCCAAGGGTCTGTTACAAATTGCAGTTTGCTAGTGTTGCCGGACAATGTATAATGGTACGCAATAGTAATGAACAATAAAAAAAAATATTTTAAGATACCTTACATACATCAACGGCTTTTTTAGTTGTTTATTTAGTTTTTTTTTTTCATTTATTTTAAGGTTGTTAAACGATTTTAATATCATATAGACAGAGAATAGAAAGCAATCCATATGGTGGAACACCGTGTAAAATCGGATGCAAATTATTTTCGAAATAATTATTGAAATTTGTCTATTATGTATTCAGTAAAAATTTATTGTAAACTACAAGGAAAAAAATTATTTCGAGTTTTTCCTCTCAAAATTTTGTTTAGGTTATTTTTCTTCACTGAGTGTGAAAATACAATTCATTATTTTCTTAAAGCTCTAGATAATAATATTTTTGGGTCAACGGCTTAAGGGCGTATTGCAATTTTTTTAACAAGATTAACAAAGCTCACAGCTATTATTTCGAGCTTTGTTGATTTTGTTGACAATTTAACATACAATTTAACAACACGACGGCTTTTTAATAACTTCCTTCACATTTGCGATGAATAACTACGTCTTATAAAATAAGGAAAGCCTATTGCGAGGTAGTCGGCTAAAATATTTTATTTTAATTAAAGGATCTTCCAACAAGGTGTTTTGAACATTGGCAGTTGATAGCGGCCTTATTGTTGAAGCTACATCCATCAGATCAGCAGTCATTTGTTCAGTCTGTTTTGCCATGGGCATAAATTTCGGAATAACATATTCAGCTTTCGTAAATATTTCAAAGCTAAATTTCTGTGGCCGTGAATACGTGTAAAATCAGCCCGATCAGTCGATGTAAAAGCACCAAAACGAAATTGCGTGGAATTGATGAATTTACTCACATTTGCAAACAAATGTCAGAGTATGGGCGAATTTGTCAGTTACAGCTTGCGGACAAAGCCGAACAAGCCACGGCCGAAGTTGAATATCCAGTTGTTTAGCAATTTATGGCCATAGCCCAATTTAGCAAGATGTGCAATTGCTGTAGACGTACAACCTGCATACTGTATTTATAACGACGTTAGTTAGGACATCACCGTTACCGGCGAGCCCTATAGGTCGATGATAGCAAACTCCTTTTGGCCCAAATTGAATAAAATGGACACTTACGATACTTGAATTCAGCAAAACGCTTCATGGCGCACAGCTTTGCGATCACAGTTAAAACATTTTTTAAGTGTCTTCCAATAGGGTCTTTGAACTTTAAAAGTTGAAAGCAGTCATACTGTTAGAGCTACATCTGTCAAATCGACTGTTGTCTGTTTAGTACGTTTTGCCAAATCACTTGGATATAGCGTTCTTATTTAAGGTGGCGCTACAGTCCGGGGTGGACCTGGGCCTCAGCCAACAAGCTTCGCCAGCCAGCTCTACCTCTAGCTAGCCGCCTCCAATTTTGCACGCGAAGTTGGCTAAGATCCCCTTCCACTTGCAAGGACATAGCGTTCAATAACACGTAAAATGCTGGTGACGTCATCGCTCAATACTCATTTGCGAACGAAAGTGGTCAGACCACCGACGTCAACCGCAGGCGCTCTTTGAATATCATATTCTCTTGGTCTGAATTGAATGAATTGGACGCCAACAAAGTCTGGCTTTAGCAGGACGGCGCTGCATGCCACACAACATGGGAATTCTGCAAGCAATTTTAGTGCATGGTCATCTCATGTAAATGGTAGGTAAATGCATGCAAATGAATGGTAAAAATGGAATGGAAAAATTCAAAAATGAATGAGGTAAATGCACGAAAAAATTTTCTATTCAAATTGAATTTGATGTAAAATTGGCCCCTAAAAATGGTCCTGGCCAAAATCTTTGTATGAATGAAATGTAGAAACTTAAACTTATTGAAACAATTTTATTCCTTATTCTTTTCTTAGGCTTCCACATAGGCTTAAAATAAGCTTTTGTCTAAAAAATTTAAAGGTTTCTTTAAAATTTGCCTCCAACTGTTGGCATGGCCCAAATATAAAGTTTTTAAAAGAACGAATGCACCCATTCTACATAATATATTTAGCAAATTTTTTTAAACTTTGAAAAAAATATGGAACAAAACCAATTGAAAAATTATTTTTTCATCTTTGCCACGCCCACTACTAGAGGTCTACCAATATGATTTTCTTTTTCATGCTTTGCAATCGCTGAGATGCTAAATAAGAATTCGCAGGTTCGTAAGACATCTCACTTTGGGGTAATTTTCCTACATTTTGTGCAACTTTAGGTGCATCTGCAGAAGCCCGGGGTACTAGGCAGCAAATGTTATTTTTTGTGATCTTCTCACTTAGAACAAAAAATTTATGAAGCATAGAAAGTTTTTGAAATCAGTAAAAAAATTTCATCAGCTCTTATACTAATAGATCAAAAAGTAATAGATCATAAATTATTTTGTTCGTGTGCTTGTACACCCGTCCTCTATACTTCTTATGATGTAGGACTTTTATGCAGCCTTTCCTTAAAAATTATTTATGACTTTGACTTTCGAGTCTCTATACTCTATTAGCTTTCAAATCACTTGACAGTAGCTCAAGTATAATAAAATATAGTTAAAAAAAAATTATTACCTTTTTTGAGGTCATTGTTGTTTTTTCAGCTTACCTATAAGAGAAAGAAAATAAGTTTAGAAAAGTTTTTAATAAACGATTAATCTTCATTTATTTAAACCAAGGACTAAAATAGGTTTATTTTATTAAAATAACTTAACAATTTAGTTATTGTTAGCCTAAGTCGATCTTATATTAGTGTGCCCCTACCTTTAAAAAATTTGTAAGAGCTCACGTTTTTTTAACGATATAGAAACATTCTTCCCCTGAGTAACTTCAACTTTGTTTGCATAAAGCTTCTTATTTATCTTTTTGAAGCACTTTAACAAGGCTCTTACCTCATGGTTCCTAATGCAGACACAAAAGGAGCAGTTGTTCCTATGAGGCATTAACGATGGTTAATTTCTGTGTTATTATACCCACCTATCCTAAGAACACTTCACATCTATTATCATCGAAGCTTTTGCCATGTATGTTAAACAGACCCATCTGGTTATGCAAACCAATTTCAAATAGAGTTTAAAATTGAAGGTTCTAAAATACGATGCCCGATGTAGAGGGCAAAATATTGTGTCTATTTTAGAAACCACATCAAAGTACCTAATA
Source organism: Neoascia interrupta (assembly GCA_947623515.1). Lineage (NCBI taxonomy): Eukaryota > Metazoa > Arthropoda > Insecta > Diptera > Syrphidae > Neoascia > Neoascia interrupta. The sequence goes on along the minus strand of OX392462.1, from coordinate 57,579,051 downwards.
TCCAACTTCCTTAAGGTAAAAAAATTGAGAAAAAAGTAGCTAAATGCTTAAAATCATGCTTTCTTGTTGATGAAAAGTTTTCACGTAACGAATATGCATTTATAAAAACACGAACCTTTTTTTTGATCCAACTTCAAAACTTGTTAATGCACTTCCTCTACAAAAATCGAAATAAAAATTGACATGACATAAAAATTTCATTGCAGATACTTGAGCCGCCCAATACCTACATTCAAACATGATATTTCCACATAATCCACATAAAAGTATTTTTCGTATAGATAGATCCACACTCAACCAAACGTTGGAAGTTGATTCACCGTAACATAAAAAAAAAAAAATGTCATGGTTAATAAAAACTAATCCTCTGTCGACATTGACAGAGAACCAGGAAGGTTAACTGCATGAATTCGATGTTAATTGCCCTTTCAAGTGGATCCTGGGTATACTTGGGAATATTATTGAAAGTCTGAAGTGCCTACCATCGCACAATTCATTGGGTACTTGGAGGGCAACAGGTATGTAATTTACAATCGATTTGTTATTCAATTGGACAGAGTTTTATTAAATCAGAACCCCACTCAGGAATGCTGCTAGAAATCACAGATTTTTTTACATATCGAGAGGAAGCAGGGAGATTTTAAGCTTCTCGTAAATATTTTTTATACCAAATTTGATGGGAGCTAACAGGAGTATTGATTTTAATATTGTGCAAATCTGGCTACAAAAAAAAACAATTAATTCACTAAGGTAAGTTATGGTAATACAGATCAACGAACAGATTGTAGGTTCTACATACCTTTTGGTAAAGTTAGCAACTTCGAAAATTCCAAAAGTATGGGGTAAAGTTATTTCTTATTCCCCTCTAACTTGTGCTTTTGATCTCTTACACTTCAATAAATTATCGGAGAATTTTTGAGATGATAGAGCTTTCATGGCTGTGAGCCGCAGGAATAAGATAAGATTAGATTATAAACACTTTGTGTGTAATTTTTAAGTACTTGGACAGAAATAGAATGTATTAGGTGACTATATGGCTTTAACTTGTATATCGTCTTAAACCACAAAACTGTTACGGAATCGCAAAGCATGATAACGTATGTTGGAGCAGAATTTCCCAGTCATAAGTTCCTTTTAAACATAGCTTCCGTTTAACATAGCTTCGCTTTATAACATCGAGTGTGAGGTGAGTCTTTCTAAATTATAAGCTTCGGATTTCTAGCAAAATCTGGCAAAGGGCACACTGCGAGGAAATGAAAGACGTTCTCAACTACGCTTGTGTTACAAAGGCAACAAGTTGTTTAAGGACCTAGTCTATGGGGCAAGTAGTTAAAGCTTAAAATATTGCTTCTTACCTTGAAAATTAAACTTATTTAGTTCGCTGCTTAACTGTTGGGCAAATAATAAGCTGGTTCCAAAGAATGTAAAAGCTCTCTATATAGCTGTCTAGTTGACGACTTAAAAAATCGGCGTTGACCCTGCACGAAGAAGTTTTCATCCACCTTTGCAGTGAAATCATACATACTGGTCCGCAAACTGACGTTCGGAATAGGTACTCGTTGATTCTAGTGATACACAATGTATTGTGGCGAGATCAAACTATTCCTTAAAGGCCAAAAGCCTAAGCCTACGTCGTGCATACGTGACCACCACTCTCCTTTGGAGGTTGGACGCGGGCCTACTCAACACCTATAAAATGTAGTAGGCGATAACTTCCACATTCCTTACGTAGATTTAAGAGAGTCCTGCTTCGGCATGGATTGCATAGGTAGGGGTTGATGAAGAGAGCTTAAGAATGCAGTAAAAAATAAACGCTAATTTTAGTATCCTCGCACTGCTTATATCCGAAAACCTGGTAAGCATCACAGAGGCACGTGTTTATTGTAGCATATAAGCTTTTGTTGAAAAACTTCCTCCATAGAAGATTAAGGTATACTTGTGGCTGGACGTCAAGCTTGTTAGACATGAGAACCCCAAGATACTTACATATACTTTTTTTCAACTTCGAGAAGCTCATCGCCTAACAACCAGTGCTCACGAATGCTTCTTCTACTGCTGCGTTTTTCGAAAATCATCATTTTTCATTTGGGGACATTGATTACAAAGCCCCACAAATCACAATAGGGTTTAAATTTATTTATCTACAGTTGGAGTGAAATAGGATTATCATCTAGAATGACGAGATCATCGGCAAAAGGAAGGACTTTAAGTGGCTAGTCCCCAAACTCTACGCTTGCCAGCATATCTTTCGTCATCAATACACAGAACCAGCAAGATTGGGCTAAAATCGCAGCCTTGGGGAACACCTGTTTAAGTGTCAAAAAAGTCAGACATGCAACTACCGTTCCGCACAGCTGCAGATGTATTTGAAAGGAGCTTTCATCAATTCTCAGAAACTTTGAAGACTGGCCAAGCATTGAAAGTTTTGTGAAGCAGGAAGCTTCTCCTAATAGAATAGAATACTGCTTTGAAATCGACACAAAAACGCGTTCAATTTCCTCTCTCATCAATATACTTTTTTAAGCTTTAAGTAAATAGCTACGAAAAACAGCTGTTATATATATATCCTCTTGTTCCAAGTCAATTTTGTTTTTATGTATAATTTTTGTTTGTTTTGTTTCCTTATTTATTTAAGCGTGTGTGTAACGTATTTTTAAATAAAGCGAAGTAGATGAGGAATCCATCCACCCCACCAATGCAATAAAATAAGAAACATTTTTTCAAAAAATTTCCCCTTGAAGAATTTGGGAAGCTCCAACGAAACGTAGGGACAAAGATGATACAGTGTTTATACCCTAGCCAGGGTATAACTATTGTTTTGAAGTAAAGTTTCTAACGCTGTGAAATAATCACCATAGACCCTTAAGACCGTTTAGAGGTATGAATGGAACGGACAGGAGAATCGATTAAGCCATGTCCGTCCGTCCGTCCGACCGGTAAAACACTTTAAGGACTTAAATTTTTAGCTAGAGAGCTGAAAGTTGGTGAGTTGGCCGGAAGTCCAGTCTTTCAGATCAACTTTGAAAATTATAGCTGAATCCGCCCACAGACACGCCCACTACTCAGGCCTGTATGTGCGACAATCTATAATTTAAAAAAAAATTTTTTTTTAAATTTTAGCTGCTTGGAACAACAATTCGTCCCAAAAGAACGCAGTTAGCACCGACGGGCATGTACGTAAAACATATCCGCTCGAAATTGAAGAATCGATTCGTGAAAAGAGAAGAGCGCGTAGGAGATGGTAAGGCACGAGGGCCCCCCCAGACAAAACCCTATTGAACCACCTCTCTAACAAACTGAAAGGAATGTTGCAAGATCTTAAAAATCGTGAGACCACTGAATACCTTGAAGGCCCGTCGGCGGATAGGAGCTCAAACTACTCGCTGTGGAAAGCAGTTAAGTATATCAAGAAACCTATAATCCACTCGGCACCAATAAAAAAAGCTAACGGCGAATGGGCAAGAGAAGACAAAGAGAAAGCGAATTTGTTTGCTGAACATTTAGAAGAAACATTCAAGCCTTTCGACGGTCCGCCGTTGGCTGACGTTCTAAACAACAACGGGGAACCTGATAGCTTTAGAATGAAAAAAGTTTCGTTAGTTGAACTCCGACAGACAATTAGCAAACTTAAAAATAATAAGGCCCCGGGTTACGACCTGATCACTGGCGAAATATTAAAAGAGCTACCCAAAAAGGCATTAATCAAGCTACTTTATATGATAAACGCTTCTCTTAGACTTCTATACGTTCCAAGACAATGGATAGTTGCTGAAGTCATTATGGTTCTGAAACCGGGGAAATGCGCAAATGATAGAAAATCTTATAGGCCCATATCGCTTCTGCCGATAATATCGAAAGTATGCGAGAACTTCTCCTAAGCGATTACAACCAAAAATTGCAGAAAGACGCTTGATCCCGGATCATCAATTCGGTTTCAGACCTAACCATTCCACAAAAGATCAAGTCTACAGAATAACGCATGAAATTGAAAAAGCCTAAGAAGGGAAAAAAATATGTTCAAGTGCTTTCCTCGACGTATCGCAAGCCTTCGACAAGGTATGGCACGATGGCTTGAAATATAAGCTACGACAAAACTTGCCGGAAGACATGTTTAAAATATTGGAAAATTATCTTGAAAGCAGACTCTTTCGTGTTAGGTGTAGTAGTGAATACTCGAGTTTCAAGCAAATTCGGGCTGGCGTACCCCAGGGAAGCGTCCTCGGTCCGACCCTGTTCCTGCTCTACACAAGAGACATACCTCTAGATGACGAGACAGTCGTGGCCACGTTTGCGGACGATACGGCCATCCTGGCAACAGGTGAATCAGTCGAGTCATCAACGAGAAACCTCCAACGAGCATTGGACAGAATTTGTGTCTGGACGAAGACTTGGCGAATCGCTCTTAACGAGAACAAGTCTACGCATGTGAATTTCACTTACAGAAGGGTTAACAATTTGCCTCTGTTCATAAACTCTGCACAAATACCTTATGCAAATGAAGCGAAGTATCTAGGGATGACACTGGACGCTAAACTAAGGTGGAAACCACACGTAAAGAAGAAGCGTGACGAGCTCGAGATTAGGCTCAGGGAAATGTATTGGCTTATTGGAAGATTTTCGAAATAAGCACATATAACAAACTGCTCTTGTACAGGCAGGTGTTAAAGCCGTCCTGGACATACGGTATACAACTTTGGGGTTGTACCAAGCCATGCAACATGTCCATGTTGCAGACTTTCCAAAAACAAAACACTAAGAGCAATTGTGAATGCTCCATGGTATATTAGGAATAGCGATATTCACAGAGATTTAGGAACAGCTACCGTGGGCGAAGAAGTAACAAACTTCGCTCGAAAGCTAAATGCTCGCCTTCATGTTCATTGCAACAATGAAATGATCCGTACTCTAAACGAGACTCTTAACGATGTTAACAACGAGCGACGACTACAAAGAACAAGACCCTTCGATCTAGCGACGTAGGGTGAAGCCGCTTGAATGAACGGCTTAGTAGGTGCATTCACTGGAAAGCAACCTATCAAATGCGATCAACACTATGGAAGCGTAAACTACTTGTTAAGTTAACTTAGTTGTAGTCAAGAAGTATTATGAGAGAGCGAAAATTTACTACTATGAAGTGCGTTCTGGCAGTTTCATAGTGTCTCTCATAAATGGGTGGTTTTTTAGCACGTGGAAATCGGGCATAACCAATATCGGCTACTTCGGTATTATGTACCTGCTATAGTGGGCGTATTGGTATCTTTGAAAGATTTTGGAGTTTTAGTCTCCGTCCATCCTAGTATTCAAAAAAAAAAAAAAATTTTAGCTATGTTACAATGGTGCTAGCGCACTAATTTTTAGTATGTAACATTGCCTTTTAATTAGGTTTAATAACGGATACGGAATAACGTAAATAACGGTAACGGAAAATGTGTGGCCTTTTCATTGACCGCGTCCACTTTTTTAAGGGATTTTAGCTTGTTTTGAATGATTGATTTTAGATTGTTTTTCAACAAATACATATGAAATTTGACTAAAATTTTTTTGTATATCAGAGAGGAATCCCGTCGGGCTCTGCTGCTTTATAATTGTTTAAACTTTTTATTGATGTCTGAAGCTCAAAAACAGTGATTGCCTGGTCTAGCTTAGGAATCTCCACAGAAGACTCAGCGTATTGAAAAGGTGAAGTAACAGTTTGAGGACGATGAAGTTGCTGAAAGTGTGTCGCGAAAGCACCCGCAACCGAAGCAGATTTTTATGTACATCCCCCCAACCGACGCTCTTTTGTCCAAAATTATTGGGAGGATTGGCACGAGGTCAAGCTTGATGCGACGCGAAGCGCGTAGGCTAACTTTTCTTCTTAACTTTACACAAAAGTTTTAACTGTTTGTTTGCTTCAGCATAGAATGCCCTAAAAAAAAAGTTATTTGTTTTCCTAGGTCCGGTATAAACTGGTTCCCCGGAAATCGTTATCTACCCCTGTCGCTAATATTCTCTTAGCGGTTCTGTATGCCGATGACAATGTACTGATGACTAAGGTTTGAAGGGACTCAAGGCAGTCCAAGCGAAACTCAATATTAGCCTAAGCCAGAGCATGGAATATTGAAATAAAGCTAATAAGACCATTGGGCACGACTACTGATCAAAGAGGTTAATTACCTACATCCGGGGAAAAACAATTTAAAATCATAAGAAACAGCGGATACTACTTTTTTTCATTTTAATCGTTCAGGCAAATGATGGTGACTGACTCAATTAAGGCCTTATAAATTTGTTTCTTTGTTTTGATTATTAAAACCTTGCACCTAATAAGTAGATAAACGCTTAAGGTTTCACTCAAGGTCAAGGAGAAACGATTACAATATACAATCATGCTTATCATCAAAATTATTGTTCGATTTGATTTGATTGATTTGATTAGGTATATCTTATGCAGACCAAATTATATTAAGTTTTCGTGCAACCGTATCCAACTTACTATGGATTTTCACTTAAATATAGCCATAAGCCTTAATTAAATCGATATTACCAAGTCGGTTAATAAATACACAATTTTCGATGCATAACATGACCAAACATCGAGAAGATATCTGGTATATTTTCATCAGATAACTATGATTGCTTCTGTTCAATGCCAAGAATACAGTTTTCAGGCAGTTTTAATTGGGCCCGTGCGCAAAGGCGGTTAGGGGGTTCTTACTTTGGTCTTTCTCCATCTCCAAGAGTAGCAAGGCTCTTCACGTCGGCAGACGGAGATTCGATTGCATCGCGTCTTACAGGAGCGACAGACGCTGACGAGTTTTCCTCGTGACGCAAATGCACCCAATTCCGCCGGTTTTCAGAGAGCCAAAAGGCAGTGCTCAGAAAACACATTTAAAAATATTGAAAGTTAAAAGAAAATAAGTAACCGAGTAGCTCGGAATATTAACTTTTAGTTAGTAAAGGATTTATAAATTTTTGTTTAATTTTTTTGCACGTAATAAAATAATTAAACATCAAATTAAACATCCTCAAAAAGATGAGAAAGCTCCTAATTCCGCTTGCCCAATTTTCCCAATTTTCCACATAAAAATTTAATTTAAATAGTATTTTTGGGCATATTCAGGCGGCCTACCATTTTAAGTATGTACGTAAGTAAGCTTCTAGCTCTAAAATATAATTAAGACATAGTTTTTCCGTCAGTTAATTTTGACCAAAATCTCTGGATATTTAGATCTAAACTCCAGGACTCTATATCGGGCGGAATTAGGACAGCCACGTTATTTAGCATCCTCCTAATTCTGCCCGATATTCTTTTGCCAAATTCGACTGCATGTAGTTAGGTAAAACCTATGGCGGAATTAGGATTCCAGCACCAAAGCCATGTTAACTTTCAAAAAAATCAAGAAATTTAAGTCTTCCAAATAAAGGTTTTACTCCAGACCCATTGAAAAAAATAGCTAAAATTATAAAACCATTAAAGTAAAACCATTCAATTTTTTCGAGATCCCAGTTCCGCCCACTTTTATTCTTGCTAAAACGTTTGTCGAGAACGAATTTCACATGCGTTTATTATTGCTAAAACATAAATACGCTTATGGAATTATGCAAAACTTATGTCTTGTTTTTATTTCTTGACTTTTATGTTTTTTTTTTCACATACAAAACTTAACAAAACACAGGTTTCTGCATAACATCTTAAATAGCTCTTGTAGTAAAGTACCCACACATATGCTTTTTGGGTGGAATATAGACAATTACATTACCTGCTCAAAAATAAAAAACAAAAGTGCACTCGCAATGCAAAAAAATTGAATAAAGTCGAAAAAACTAAAATGGGCGAAATCAGAAGCATGGGCGGAAATGGGTGCATTTGCGTTAGTCCAAAATTCAAACGTCTCGGTCTAGAGGTCTGTCGAAACAAAATTTGAGTTTGGTGTTATAGTCCAGCCAAACTAGTTTTAAAAAGGGCAACCCCAAACATTAAACCATGCGACGGGAATTTTTTTACCATAGGAAGAGGTATGTAAAAGGAAAATAAAAACCGCAAAATCTATCAAAAAAATGTTTCTGCTTTTCGTGGTTTTGACGAAAAAGGACGAAAATTTTGTAATTGCCTTAAATTGCGCAGCAAAAATACGCCTCCAGCAAATTATTGAGCTTAGTTTACGCCTAAGTAATACCAATAACCTTTTATATCAAATCCACCAAAAAATTTGCAGGGATATGTTTTTTAAAATAAAAAAACAGTTTTTCCAGGACAAGATTTTTTGGTTAGATTTTGATATTTATGTGGAATAAGATATATCTACATAAGGACAAAAAACAACACAAAATCTACCCGTAAATTGTCCTGATTTTCATGTTTTTGACTAAAAAGTACGAAAAACTGGTAATTGATTAAAATTGCGCAGCAAAATTGCATCTCCAAAAAATTTTTGAGCTTAGTGGACGCAATATAAGTACCAAAAACTTTTATATTAAGTCCACCAATAAAAATTGCAGACATTATAATATTTTTTTTTATAAAAAACAGTTTGTGGCTGTGATTTTCTCAGTAAAAACTTTCGCTTAAGTCTCTTTAAAGAAATTACGGTTTACAGCGGTTTGAGCGGATGCCGGACAAAAGGAAAACGAGTTGCATCAAATTTTACTTGGAGGTTAATGTGTCGGATTAAGCATAAATTGCTCGACTTGCACCTGGATATTCTCTTGTGAATCAGTGGGCCAGAGAAAAGGAAAAAATTGTCGTTATGACCCACATGATTAAAAACAAACCCAATCTTTTCGCTGCTTAAATTATAGGTACCAGATTTCGGGACATTGGTCACTCATTTGAAAACACTCTCAAACCAAGGAACTATCGCTTTAGGCAGTTACGTTATCTATTAATTCCCACAGTCCATTTGTCAATCAAAATGCTGACATACTTGGTTGCAACGGAAATACTCCAGACATCGGCTCGAATACCTTCGCACAAATCGATTGCAAAGACTTCGAGCTGATCAAGCAAAAGTATGTCGGTTCAAGGTTGTAATGCAAAACAAGCACTGCGGATATTAATGATGACGCAACAAATTCGGCACAGTGATAGGGCTTAGATTAAGTATAATTTCAAATGAAAAGAAAGTCTGATTGGTCACTCCGAAGAGTAAAGACAAAAAATATAATAAAGTATAATTTTTGAAATCTCCGAAGAGATTCGTGTTTTACTTTCAACAGACTTGTAACTGGCGCAGTCATCGGTGTATAGCCCCGAAGAACTATACAAAAATAAGAACCTTACGATCATTACCAATTTGAATTGTCCAAAGACAATAACTAGAAATTTAAGAACAGTGATAGTGTTTCCGTACCTACGATCATTATTTTTTGAAGTGTTACCAATTTGAATTGTCCAAAGACAATAAGTAGAAGTATAAGAACAGTGATAGTGTTTTGTATGCGGAATAAGCTCAACGAACTTTTTGACCGCAACAGAGATATGAGTTCAGTTGAAATGGAGGAACTCAGGAACGAAGTACTCCAGATGCGAAGCATCATTATGCAACAGGAGCAACAGTTGGGCCAATACCAACAGCAGCTGCAACAACAGTAACAAATAGCTCAGGAGCAGCGTCAGCAACAATTATCTCGAGAGCAGCATCAACAACAACCGGCTCAGAACCAGCAGGAACAGCAACCAATTCAAGATGAGCAGCAACAACCCCAAGGATCAGGACAACAACATCAGATATTTCAACTAAATCCCGAGAGTGTTTTGACGCAGTTCAGGCACTTAAAGCCATTAAAGGGAACAGACGATTATCCCTTATCGTCATTCGTCAAATCTGTGGAGACGACAGCTTCATTGTGCAACTCTTACCTTCAGCTTCGGTACTTCGGAATGCAAATAGTCATCCATGAAAAAATCCAGGGAGAAGCAGGAAAATGCATCCGGCAACTAGGAGACAATCCTGATTGGAGCAGCGTAATATTAAAACTAAGACAACATTTCCAGCCCCATAGGAGTTATGCAGAACTTTTTAACTATTGCCGTGCTGTTAAGGTATGTAATTTAAGTGAATTATTTGTCGAATTTAGGAATATAAGTTTTCAACTTAACGAGATGTATGAATTTTACGATAGGAAGCCAGCCATTTATAGACCTGAGAACGTAGATAGGGACCTTACAGAAATTTTAATTGAAAAAATCAACGGAAACATTAGGGCTCATATAGAAGAAAATTACACCATGATCTCAATCTACAATAAATACGCCAGATTGAGACTGTTAGATGATTTCCGATGTGTAGACTTTAATCATAGGAAAATAAAACCACAAAAAATGACGAATCAAAATTGGCGGACCACCACAGGTACAAATAGGTCGGCTAGTTACGATTGGAGTAATAATACTCCTCGTTTTTATAACTCTGGGCATGCTTTGAACGGCCAAAGTGCAGAAAACAATCGATGCTCAAATCAAAGAAGGTCCTTCCAAAATTCGAGGATTTCACATAATTCTCACTTAAGCAATCAACATTCACATCAAGGAAATTCGTTTAAAAATTCAAGAGAAAATACTCGTTTCAACAATCAATATCCAATCCAAGGGAACCCTTCTCAAAATTCAAGGCTCTCCCGAAATAACAGTAGCACTGCGGAAGAGATGATGTCAGTGGGCAACATTCAGGAAACCGCAGTAAATTTTCAAAACGAGCCTCGGAGCATAAACTACCAATAGTTGTCCTGGTTCGACGACAAGCCTTATAAGGCCAAACATCTCTAGAGATTTTCAGGAAATTCCTTTAGAAAAACCAGAATTATTTTCAACAATAACTGGGATCGGTACAGTAGCGAATAAAATAGTTACTCCAATTCCACTTGAGTTTAATACGGAAGGAACTATTACTTGGAAGGTTGTAGATTTAGGCCAAAGAGATTATGATGCAATTATAGGCCAAAATGTATTGGAACCTTTAGGCGCTAAATTAAATTTAGAACAGAAATATCTGGATATTAAAGGAAATAAGATGAACCTTACAAGTGATCGATATCCAATCGATTCTGAACACATTCAGAATTCCTTAGACTCAGTTTATTCCTCAATAAATTACAATAACTTGGACCATCTTCACAAAGTGGAAAAAAATAAAGTTCAACAGCTAGTGAAAGATTATAAGGAACTCTTCTTTGCTGAGGGTGATCAATTAACATTTACCCATGAAATCCAACACGAAATAGTCACAAATACAAATAGCCCTATTTATTCGAAAATTTATAGATACCCTAAGATCCATGAACTTGAAATAGAAAAACAAATCAAGGACATGTTAGACCAAGGCATAATAGTCGAGAGCGATTCTCCATACAATAGTCCTCTTTGGATAGTCCCAAAGAAAACTGACAACTCCGGACAACATAAGTGGAGAATCGTTATCGACTACACGAAGCTCAATGAAGTGACTGTGAGCGACAAGTTTCCAATTCCTAATATTGAAGGAATATTAGATAAATTGGGAAAGTCGCAATATTTTACAACACTCGACTTAGCTAAGGGATTCCATCAAATCTTAGTTAAGCCTGAGGACAGAAAAAAACAGCTTTTTCAACACCTTTCGGTCATTTCGAACACGTAAGGATGCCATTCGGGCTCAAAAATGCCCCTTCAACATTCCAGCGACTTATGAATTCAATTTTAAGAGGGTTTATAAACAAGATTTGTGTCGTCTATATGAATGACATTCTTGTTTTCAGTACGTCTTTGGAAGAACATATGAGCAATTTGAAAAAAATCTTTGAAACATTAAAAAAGGCTGGACTTAAAATTCAAATCAATAAGTGTCAATTTCTTAATAAAGAAACCGAATATTTAGGCCATATTCTCACTCCACAAGGAGTTAAGCCAAATCCGGAAAAAATTAAATTCATTCAAAATTCAAAATTAAATTCATTCAAAAAAACTTGAAATTACCTACCTACCTATTAATTAAGTCATTTCTAGGTGTTACCGGATTTTACAGAAAATTTATTAAAAACTATGCTAAAATCGCATTCCCTCTCGTGAAATATTTAAAGAAAATAATATTAAACGACCGTTAAAATTTGCAGGTAACCATGACATGGATGCTGGTCCTAGCAATAATCCCTCTTAACCAAGGAACCCTCGTTATAGAAAGGATCGATTCGGGATTAGGGTTTGTGGAGATCAAAGTCGACGAGGTTGTAAATTGTAAATAAGTTCGACACTATCCTACATATTATTCATCCTCATGAAATTCTTGACATTATGTCGGAACTTGAAAAGAACATATACGATCTCAATTTTACAGAAGGAACTTCACTTACACAGCAAATTTTTTCTATGAAAAACCAAGTTATGACACTTTTTCCCAATAGGAACAGAAGAGGACTTGTAAATATAGTAGAGAAAGGGCTAAAATGGCTTTTTGGAACCCTTGACGAAGATGATAAGATTGAGATTGAAGAAGAACTAAAAGCTAGGGAAGAAAATAATCATAACGCTATTAAGGCAATAAATAAGCAAGTAAAAATCAATGAAAATTTTAACAATTCTTTCACTTTTATAAAAAGCATTCTAGAGTCAGACAGAAATAAAATTATTAACGAGCTTAGTAATATAAGAGATTTCGAAAAACTGCTCAATGAAAAAGAAATGTATTTAGAGCAACAACTCAGAATTAATGTGTTGAAGGAACAAATAGATCAGATCCAGGACAATATCGCTTCGGTTAGGAATTCTACACCCAAGTATACTAAGTAATAAGGAAATACATGAATACAAAATTGATTTACAAAAACTAAGTAGCATAAGAACTGGTTTGGCTAGATATGCAAATAATGCTATAATTTTTGCAATCAAAATCCCGACGGCTATCTTAAAAACTGATAAAAAACTAATTGTTCCTGTTGCCAACTTATATAATAAACAAATTTATGAAGATCTAGAATATATTGTACGGATTCAATACAAAACTTTTACTTTTCAAAATGATTTGATTCTATCAGAGTTAAAACTAAGCACAAATTGTATAATAAAAAGAAATTGTAAATTAATCAATAGCCCGGATGAAGAAATTATTGAAATCCGAACCGATTTCTTAGTATTAAATAACATAAAAAACAAACGATTTAAAAGTACATGTGACGAAAGAAATCTTGTCCTTTCTGGTAACTACATTATAAATTTCACGAATTGCACTATAAGAATTGGAGAAAATCAATTTAGCAATAAGATGTTTGAACTAGTAGAACGATTTATTGTGCATTATCACCAAAATTTAACTGTAATTCAAGATATGTTAACTTTTGAAGAAATAAAATTAAAATATGAAAAGAATATCGAAGAAATTACAGAATTGAAATTTCACAAAATTGTTAACTATAGCATAGGATTAAGCTCTTTAGTCATTATTGTAATAGTTGTTATATTTATAGCTTATTTTATAAAAAATGTACAATTTAAAACAATTCAGGAGAATCGAAAAACTGGGGAAGGAGGAGTTACGTTATCTATTAATCTATTATTATGGGATTAATCTATTAATCCCACAGTCCATTTGTCAATCAAAATGCTGACATACTTGGTTGCAAGGGAAATACTCCAGACATCGGCTCGAATACCTTCGCACAAATCGATTGCAAAGACTTCGAGCTGATCAAGCAAAAGTATGTCGGTTCAAGGTTGTAATGCAAAACAAGCACTGCGGATATTAATGATGACGCAACAAATTCGGCACAGTGATAGGGCTTAGATTAAGTATAATTTCAAATGAAAAGAAAGTCTGATTGACAAAAAATATAATAAAGTATAATTTTTGAAATCTCCGAAGAGATTCGTGTTTTACTTTCAACAGACTTGTAACTCGCAGCCCTTTGATTCGCGGTATTTCATGTGTCGACATTGTTTTGTATATGCCGTCGCATTTAGAATAAATTCTTTCGTGACCTGGTTTTTAGCATTTATGAATCAGTGGTACAGAGAAAAAACAACAAACAAAATGTTTCTGATGCTACATTTGGAAACATTTGGTCCAAATATACAAGAAAACTTACCAAAGATTTTTTTAAACACCCTGAAACAAAGAACCTTTTGCTTGAATAAGGAACTGTTAATGTTTGCAACGTATGTTTTTTTTTTAAGCTTTACGAAACTTTTTTTGATGTTTAAATTTTTTCCCAGCATGGGTAGATTTCTTCAAAACTTAGTGGAACTTGCGCCATTTAACAAAAATAGACAACCTTTGTGGGGGCAGTAATTATGCTGAGGTTTATCCACCAATGGTGGATATTAATTGCAGACTACGAAAGGTGCACAATCAAGTAAATTTTTAATATAAGCAAAGCAAAAGCTTTTTTGCTGCAGGTGATACGGACAAAAAGGATAATTTGGTTTATAAAACTTTCTTCCTATACCTTTTTTGGGTAGATTTTTTTACTCTTAGTTTATTATCAGTCTTTTCTATACGAGCCGGAGACCATAGATGCAGAAATTGTGCCACAAAAATTATAAGCGTTTTCAAATGGTGAAAAATAACATTTTCCTAATTAAAAAAGACCGATTTTTGTTGATATGTTATTGTTTTTTGATTACAAACAAGTGTAGAAAGTTTCAAAAGTTTTGATTTGATGCAACCTCCCAGATGAACTATTGTTTGATATTTAAAGAAAGTGAAGGCGAGACTATGAGGATGAATTTTACCAATCTTTAAAGATTGACATAATAGTTTCATCAACCCAGATGTCGGATCCGACCATATCTCTAAAAGAAAGTGGGGGTACAGTGATTTAACTTTGTAAAAAAAAACTAACTATAGGGTAAAAAACGTTTAGACTAAAGGACAATAAACTTCAGCACTCTTGCTTCGAAGTTGTAGCAAGCATTTGAAACCCAACATTGGAAAATAGCAGGATCAAAGTCGAAAGAAAATATTTTCAAATCGGATAAAACGAGCTAAATAGTAGCAGGTAATGAGAAAAATGAAACGTAGTAAAATCAAAGGTAGAAATAACGTTGCTTTCTTTGATTCTTCTTTCGATAGAGACTCAAGCCACATCACTCTTCACTCCAAAGAAACAAAGTTCCTATTTTAGATAGGATCCAACTAAGTTCAATTACATATTTGTAAAAAAAAAAATCCCAACTAAATATGATCGCAACTCGAAAAGATGCACGAACAAGCATCCATGACCCACTTTTTACGTTTTCTAGCTTCATTCGATTTCTTTGTTTTCGCAAAAACAATGAGTCGTAAAAGCAGCACATTCAACTCTTTTTCTTTCTTTTCCTTTCCAATCCATTGATGTTTTATCCATTTAGCATCAATTTTATTCGTTTTACGGTTCATTAATTTCGAACAAATTTGGCAACAGAATATTATATTATTAAAATAACCGTAAAAGCAAAGGCACAAGATGGTTGTAGGTATAGCCAAAAAGTTGAAAACCACTTCAATCTGTTGGCCTCCTCTCTCGCTTGTCGAGTCTGTTGGGATTTGTGTACCTATGTGTGTGCGCTATACTGTGTTATCCTGAGCGCCATTGCCGAGACAACACACTTTGGAAAACTTTCAATATTTTGGTTTCAATTTTGTAACATAAAAGAACTTTCGCTGTTACGCCTCGTCGAGTTAATAGCAACAATATTCAAATAATCGTAAAAATCATCAGTTCATTTAACATCGTGTCCTTTAGTCAATTTGGCTCAGGACATAAGCACAGGCGGTGCGAAACCAAGACAAGAGAGTATAGAGATGAAGACGCAAAAAAAAATGAAACATTAAAAAAACAAGTTCCCCCAGTCAATATCATATCATTGATGGCTTCTTCCCTTAGGTCTTGATGTCATTTTAAGTGGTGTTCTCGGAAACTTTACAAGTTTCAAGCACGAACAAGAAGTCCCCTAATGGTCTTTGGTTTTACTGAGTTTGTTTGCAGACTTCTTAATTTGGCGATTGATTAGGTTTAGAAAGAAAATTGAAAAAAAAAAAATTCCCTAAAGTTGTGGTGTCAAGGGAGGTTAGGTTTTGAGATATTCGACATTTGACATTGAAGTTATTCAAATTTCAATTAGAACCTTTTTAGAGTGGCGAGGAAAAGTAATTTACACAAGTGCATAGTTGAAAGACAAAAATTACAGCTAGTGGATGTGTTTGTCACACAATGGAGCTAATTATGCATATACTCATATAGGCATATATTGGGAGAGACATGACATGAGGTGCCTGCTACAATATTAAAAGCAGTCGAGAGGGTTTTAGACTAAAAAATAAATTAAAACTTAGGTGAAACAACATTATTACTTGCATTGTCTACAACAGGTGTAGCAATTGAGTGAAAATAAGATCATTTCAATATAACCCACAATACTTACTTCAGTCATGTAACAAACTACATTAGAAAAACCCAACAGAAAAACTATAATGTGCAACATATAATCCGTAAACCGCACTTTGAAAATGCTTACAGGCAACGCAATACAGGCTTTCCTCGACCTAGCAAAAGGGGATTACTAAGAAAAAGAATTTACCCGCCTTCTCCTGGGACTTTCTTAGTGTGTAACGACCTAAACAGGAGTATTCTTAGTTTGTGATTATGGAAACAAACGAATTCTCCTTGTCACGAAAGTCATCTCCGACCTTAAAAACAGCCCCAGCTATTTTCAGTTAACGGACGATGGAAACCTTTTAGTTACCACAAAATGTGACGTAGGGTGGATAATAAATATAAAACTCTTTCAAAAGTCGAGTCAAGTTGCAGGCACCCAACACCTAATAATAGGTCACAAGGCGTAGTTTTTAACGGTCGGTCCGAAAATGGAAAACGTGACTCATGGTATCGCTTTGTTGTTCGTCCGTCTGTCCGACCGTCAGAAACCTCTTCTAAATGGCAAGTTGTACAGAAAAACAAAATTTGGTGTGCTTTTAAGCTGACGATACTACTTTTTCAAGAGATCGCATTAATGAAAAATTTTTCTATTACCACAATTTAATAAGAGTTTAGATCCAATTCAATTAATTAGAAATTTGAGTCCAATTCCAGTTCCAGACGCATCAGTTTACTTAGTTCGACAAATACTTTGAGATTAATATTCACGCGTAAGCTTTTAGCTCATATCTGCCAACAATATTCTACCGTTTGGCTTCAGAGCACATAATACCACCGTTCATCAAGTTCTTAGAATTGCTAAGCATACGAAAAGTAGCTTCAATTCAGGCGAAAGAGCTGGCATGGCACTAATAAAGTGTGGAATGATGGCGTGCTTCACCACCTCTCATAGCACTAAGCTTTCCAATATATTTAATTAAAATATTACTGTTATTTCCGCAGGCTAGGGGGCTTTGAAGTTGCTTAAAACAATTTTTTGTCTAGCAATCATTTCATCAATGCAGGAGTTCCGCAAGGTTTGGTGCTGGGACCGATTCTCTTTTTTTATATTTGTCTGATTTTCCTCGTTTTTCAAATTGTGAATCTGTTGTCTTTTCAGATGATACGTGTATATTTGCGTCAGATGCTTACGGATTTAATATTGAAACCATTTTGCAGTCTGCTCTTAACACGATAAAAATTATTGTCATTTGTGATTGGAAAATCAAAGTTAACGCGCTAAGACCCAGTCAAATTTTTTTACAAATAAAACAATCATCTGCTTGTTGCCTAGAAATGGGATTTTTATTGAGGATGTCCTACCGGAATGAAAGTTCGGTGCTAAAACCACTTGGTATACACCTATATTTTTAAAATATGCTCGAGATCAAAAGGTTTTGACTAAGCTTAAGATGCGTAGCACATCGCGAGCGGAAAGAATTTGAGCAAAAATATTATTTATTACTTATTTATTAGTTTCTTTTGGTTACTTCTTGATTATTATTATTAACTGATTTTTTTATTTATTTATTTATTTATTTATTTATTTATTTAATTATTTGTTTTAACTGTAATTTTTTTATTCGTTTATTTATTTTTTTTCTCGATAATTTAGTTATTAAGTGTTAGTTAGGTGTTTAGTTATTTTTATTTAGTTATTAAGTGTTAAGATAAAAAATATTTTTTTCGTGATAGTTTTAAAATCAAGAGCGCACAACCCGCTCTTTCTTGGTCTCTTTTTTCCCCGTTGATCGGTTTTTGAAGTAGCATTTTCCTTCTCACTTAATTAAGAGTATTAATTTTTTTTTCTGTTATTTAAAAAGTGTCAGAAATGAGCTTCGTATAATCAAATCTCTGTAAATTATGCAATATTTAAGAATGTAAAAAATTTCATAGATCTACACTTCAATAGATTTATCTTTCTACATATCTTCATTTGAAAATGGTTGAAAAATTTTGTGGACTAGAAAGAAATATAAAAATGGAGGTCAAATAAAATGTTAATCTAAAAAAAAGAACATACCTCTAGTTTTTAGAAAATATAGGAGGGCTTTCGAGAAATTAACATTTAAAAATAAATGCCATTTTTATATGTTTGAGGCCAGTCCTTTTGAGATTTTGGAAAAAATTAGGTCAAATTTTTCTAAAAGAATTTTACTAGGTACTAGCTGACCCCACAGACGTTGTCCTGTCCTAGCTTTGAATTTTCTATTCGAAATGGAATGAAAATTACTTTAAATACGTAATTTTTTATAATTACAAAAGCTTTTTAATATCCACAGAAAATTGAAACACTGATCTGATCTGAAATCAATCCATATTTCCCTTGGTCCCGCTATAACTTGAGAATAGCATTACCTACCGATTTCATGTATCTTTTATCAAAAAGTTTTCTTATACTTTGTAAAAGGTTTTAACTTAGAGAAAAATAAAGAAAATCGACCAGAAATGTGGGTAATTTAAAAAAAACTTAACTTTTGGAACTTAGCGGCTATTAAAAACAAATAAATTTGAGAACTGTTTTTTTTTTGTAGCATAATAATTTTGCATTAAATTTTTTTTTTAATTTATCGTTAAAGTAGTAAATTTATTATGGCACTAAGTTTACTGTAGGTCGTAGTGGAATATGTTTGATTTTTTATTCTAATATATGGATTTGGGTGTCCCGACTCCGAATATGCCAATAAGAATTGTCGGTCTCGATCAGCTTAGAATTTATAGAGAAAAAGGTAAAAATGAGTGAAATTTTCACATATCCGTATATGGCCACAGGCGCCTGCCAGACAGCTGACACCCGCCCTAGCTGATCCGGCAGACATTATCCTGTTGAAGCTTTGAATTTTCAATTCGAACTAGAGTGAAAATTACTTTAAATAAGTAGTTTTAATAAAAACCTTTCAACCCTCTTAAACGGCTAAGCCCCGCGAAAAAGAGGGGTGAAATCCTTTAAATCCGCGAAGCGGTCCACCCAAATACTTCAAGGGCAAATTTTTTTTACAGATTTTATTTAATTTTTGATCTTTTGATTTGATTAAATTAAAATATCTTAAACAGAGTGAATGTGTGCAAGCTGCATTGGAAATTGTCTGAGAGTTCTATCTATGGGCCATTGTCCCTCCTAGGGCTAATACGAATCGACCAAGCCCAAAATTGTCAAAAACGAACAATCCGTAAAGCGTTTACCATTCTTTTGATGCATTAACCTTCGCAATTTTTTAATTTTTTTGATACAACTATTACGGCGAGTATGCAAACAACAGCTCACCAAAATTTCATTGCAATCTGATGAAGGGTATAGACACGTGTGTAAGAAAAACGAACATACAAGAATTCATTTTTATATAAAGGAAAACTAATGAAGAAAATACTCTGTGGAAAAAATATATCATAATTTGAAGAAATTATCGATGCATAATTTTGCGGAGCTTGAAAATTAATTTTTTGAAGGGTTAAAAAAGTTGAAGTTCTGAAATGTGTATCGCGCTGAAAAAGACAAATTTTTAGAATAAAATAAGTTCAAAATCAAAGACATAGCGAACAGCCTATACATACGCATGGCAAAGGTCACGCAATGATTCTTTTGCTATTTCGTTTGCCTTAGTACTGAGATGACTTTAAAATGAATGCAAATTCGAAAAACTCCAAAGATTTCAGTGGTGGAATATTAAAAATATTATTGACAAGTGTCAATACTTATAACTACAAATCCTCTCTAAAATACAATTTTACCAAAATAAACTCTTTTAATCCACCCACACTTTGACTGTCTTTGTCTTGTCGAAAAATAATACGTCAATGGGAATAGCTGCTGCCAAATATTCACTCATTATTTTTAGATAGCTTGTCACATCACGAAATCCGCTCTAAAAGCGAAAATCTCTCCCATATAATATTGTTCGTTTCTCTTTTCATATTATTTTTTATAATCCCTTATGCCAACGGTGATGTGGCTTTACTTTCAACATGGGCGTCGTATCCAATCACAGATTTAACCCGAAACCAAATATGAATCAAACCCCATACAGTATGCGATTTTTCACTAAGCCAGAAAAATAAATGAAAATATCCAAACAATGAGGTTTCGCCCCAAAAACATATCCTTCTCGTCCTTGTGTATTTGAAATATTATTTTTTCATTTTCATTTGTTACATCAAGTAACATTATCCTGCTGTCAAAATGACTGATAACCAGCGCCAGCGGGTGATGAATATGTTTGTTAGTGTGTGTGTTTTTTAACTCCTGTACTATAGCCGGCCTCAGGCAAAAAAAGGCAGCCAAAATACCTACTTGCAAAAAATTATTTCCTTTAAACTAAATATAAAAGTGAATGAAAAAAGACCTGAAATTGCTAATCATTGTGGGGAGAATTTTCACCTCGTCACTCTTTAGAAAACCATCATCGGCATACAAAAAAGGCGCATACAACCGCATGTGGTGCAAACCCATTATCGCCATGATGAATGGTTCAGCTGAAGTTGATATGCAAAAGGCCCAAACCAGTGTGTCCTACTTGTATATGGAATAATGAACAGAAAGGATATCACAAGGGCCTAGCGCGCCCAACTGCCGCCCGTCGCATTAGGTATCTACATTTGATGGGGAGGAAATGCTACGCTCTATAAATGCTGAATTGAACAGGAACAAATTGGTGCTCCCCATTTAATAAGTGCCTTATGTTTATTTGTCTAAGGACTGTAAGATGAGTTTTGAGCGAAATTTGCAAGAGCAAGACTTGAATGGCCTCGTGCTACTTAGGTTTATGGATTTAAAAAAAAAAAATACTGAGCACTATGTAAATGAGGGAGAAATTGAAGACTCGGTTCTTCTGCATTCTTATTCAAAAAAAAACTTGTGGTTTAGGCAAATAAGTTTCCGTAATTCGGTTTTTTTTATCATAGAATTTGCCGACAGTTCAACAACATGTGCCCAAGGTTCTTCTTTTCTTGGATTTGGATTGCTGAACTCTGAAGTGCAATTTTTGAGCTAGAAAAAAACAACAACACCATAACTGTGCAAAATGGCTGCCTGATCGAGTCTCGGAGGTCGGTTTTGAAAGACTTAGAAGGAGAACATGCAGCGGATGAACTCTCGCACTCTTGACGACATCTTTAGATGAGCTACCCCGATTTATTTGGGCGAAGGAATAGGGCTATTAAGGATCTCTAGTTAGTCAGGGTACTGAAACAGAGATGGTAGCGGATAAAAGGCAGCTCTTGAATCCCCAAAGTGGTTTTCGGTGGACCAAGCATGCATGCTGTCCTAGGGTATAAGGATAGACCCGGTCCATCAAGCTCGACGATTGTGTCGTCGGGGTAACTTCCCGGCCAAGAGCGGAAAATTAGATTTTTTATAAGACGGAAAGAAGTACCACGATATGATACAACCTGGACGTTAAGAACAATCAACACACAAGGCGCCACTCAAAAGCTAGACTCAATTGTTATGCGGTTAAAAGCGAATAACGACTGGAGGTATGATTCATAGCATCAGGTATGATGAAACGAAAAGATTTCGGCATTTAAATAGGGTGCAAATTCGTTGCTGGGGAATCGGCCGAGGTGATGAATGTCTGTCTGAGTCGCCAGAGATCCATCGCGGGAGCTTAAAAAGCCTTAGGCTTATGCATAAATTAATGCCGAAAAGCCAACTACGTCATTAAGATGAAACAAACTAATTAATTATTTACCTAATCTATAAATGCGATTATTTAAAATTAAACATGACTTTCTCCAACAGAAAGTGGTTGTAATTTTCGACATGCCTCTACAATTAAGAGTTTTTCTTTCCTCAGCTTAAAAATAAACCAGGGTCATGGACTGCGTCAATCTAAGTTGTAAGTGTAAAAGTTTTCTAACCAGATGCACCCGAGTGTTATTCAATTTTCTCACGAAATCCTTTGTACTGTAGTGGTGACACTGTGACAGTGAGTTTAATGAAATTCAAAGTAAAATCCAATTATGCTCGACGAAAGTGTTAAATGCGTCACTCTTTCACCATGCATCGTTTCAAGTTTTGCATAAGGTGCAATTCTCTTTCTTGAGAATCCGATTTGCATGTGTTTAACACAGATGGCGGGTTGTGCAGAACAAATTGAATAAATGGTTGATTAAAGGGAAAAGCGACGAGCAATTGTCTTACTCTAATACTTAAATTAGTACATGTACAAAATCTTATAAAAACAACAATCGTAAAACCGTTTTAGCTCGTAGGATGTAGAAACATCAAATCAAAAAATGAATGAATTCACCTTACTGTCTAGAAAACAGTCTTAACGAAACTTGAAAGCACTTTCCTTCAAGGCAAGACAAACAGCGGTTTTGATTTTGCGATTATTTTAGTTGAAGAAGAGATCAAAGGGGTTAGGGTAACAGGCATAATTTGAATGTTTCTTTTATTCCGTCATAATCTTGCAAATAGCGGCAAAATATTTAACTTTAAAAGTACCAAACATTATAAATTTTAAGGCTTTCACAGTGTCTTTTCGACATGATAAAAACTTTTCGGATGAACCGCGTAAATAAAAATTTTCCAATGAGTCCAATACTAGACTCACGACGCTCAATTCACAGTCACTAGAGCGAAAAGTTTGGGGTGAGTCTAGTATTTCACTCATTTTTAAACGCGGTTCACCCAAAAAGTTTCTATTATGAGATGACACCAAATACTGTCCACCAATGGAGATTAATATAATTTTTATTATATTTTTATAAAATGTTATTGGTTATAAAATAAAGCTAATAACATGTCTCCACCCGCAATTAAAAGAGGATAAGTGGAAGACGATTGAAAATAGATCCCAAATTGGCTCCACCGGGCAAATATATAGGTTTTGACACGAGCACTAACCCTAGGGAGATGCTTTGGGTTTCAACAACCCTACCCAGCCCCACCAAAAACTCACTATGCAGTAAGAAATCAAATGAAGTAAAAAATAAAAAAAAGACCGTCAAGTCATGCACGCAGCGGTCCGTCGGCTTTTTTTTCAAGGCTTAGCGCACAATAATTACTAAATTTGCATATAAATTGGTGTTAAGTATACTTGCGACAATGCTTTTCCCTTCTCTCTCACGGTTTAAAATTGCGGTTAAAAAATTTTAAAATAGAAATTTTTAATTAATGTTATTCTAGGTACTGTTAATATTTTTCCATATATTATAGAAATTATAATAATAATATTATATTATATTATAATATTTGAATATTAAGCTTAAGTTAACAGATTTTTATTGAAGCAGGGTGACAATGGCACACGGGTTTTTTGTTTTCAATTTTTTTTTTTTCATATTTTGCTTTCTACTTCAGTTTTTGCTTTCGTAATATTAAGTTGATAAGATAAAGAAAAAACTTTGAAGTTATAGGCATTTTTGGCACTACCATTTTAGTAAATCAACTTAAATGATTTTAGTACGTCTAGGTATGTCCAAGGGGCACGCGATTTTTTTGCTTTTTCTTTATGTTTTGATTTAAAATCCATAAAACGTCTATTCGGAACCTTTTGTTGAATACCGTTATATAAGTTTTTGATTTTCATATACTTTGCAACGGTTACTTTTTTCTAATACTCTGAGAACAAGTTTTTTAGTTAACGGCTAAAAAACGCGTTTTTTAATTTGTATTTTAGACCGTTTCATAAAATTTTAAGTTAGAAACGTCATTTTTGAAAAATCTGAAAAGTTTTAGTTCTTTTCAGATTTTCCTTCATACGTTTAATATACAAACCAAATTTCATTATAATCGGTACCACCGTTAAGATTCCAGAGTATTTTGGAAAATAAATTTTGAAACGTTTTTGAAGTTTTAGAGGTAAATCTCAGAACCTGCATTTAGCATTCGAAAATTTCTATGGCTTTTCAGCATGGCAGCATGGCATTTGGCCTATGCTGAATCGGAAATAGTGGTAAAGACAAAATTTTTTCACGATTTTTTTCGAAAATACGCCCAAACTACAGTTCTAAAACCGTTTGACAAAAATTTGGTTTTAGCCTTTGCTAAGCCTTTGGCTGTTTTATATGTTAGCTCAATATCGGCTTTTTAAAAAAGTGATGAAAAAGTTATGACGCTAAACACGTTAAAAATGGGTATCTACTTTCCATTCTTTATTTCTCAAAATGTTGTTAGTATTTTGCAAAAATTTGACTTTATTATAAAAATTCAATAAATTTTTCAAATAAGTGCATGTTTCAATTTTCTTCTTTCTGACTGTAAAATGTTTTAAGAAAAGGCCAAAGCACTTTAGAAATTATCCAACACGTATCAGAAATTATCCAAAATTTTAAGGAAAATTATAGCAAATTTTAAAGTTTCAAAACCTTCTGAGATTTAACTCATCTTTCTTAACAGAAAAAAGCAATCATATTTAGATTTGATTAAAGCACAAAACGTACAAAAAAAAGCAAGCTGCGTCAAAAAAAGTGTTGAATTGCCGTTTCAAACCTAAGTTTTTCGAAGTCTATTTAAAAAACGAAATAAAAAAGTGGTTTGTTTTACCTTTTACGCAAAAACCAGTTACCAAAGATTTTTGGAAAAGTAGTTGCGTTATTGAAAAAAAGTTTCACGGGAATTGAAAAAAATTCCAAATTGTTTTTTTATGGATTTGAAATTAAAAAAATTATAAAAAAGATCAATGGAAGATATGTAGGTAATCCTAAACGGTAATCCTAAACGGTATTAGGTATGACTTTGAAACAAATAATGGGTAAAGCCCATCTTCTGATATTTTATGCAAAACTATAGCGAACTTATATTCAAAAACTTCAAAGATTTGACTCAAAAGCTTAAATACATTTTTGAAAACTAGTCTTTAAAGGTTACTAGTAGTTTCAGGCAATGACGATCTCATTTAAATTTGGCTGAAGTAAGAAACGTTTAGAACGCAAGCAAACTGCATTTAAAAATTTTCAAAACTGCCGCTTCCAAACTCAAGCTTTTAAACCTATTTAAATAAACAAAATATATACATCATGTTTGACCATTTTATAAGAAATCCACGCCCGCAAGAAAATTTGGCAATTTAACGCAGCTGGATGTTAAATTGAAAAAAAAATGCCTAACGGTAATTGAAATGAAAATATATGTCCTTCCCTTCATTTTCGAAATGATAGGTGGGAAAAATTCGAAATAAATAACGGCGTATACCATCTTTTAAAATAAAAAAAAAACTGAAGCAGTTTTGAAATCGTAAATGGTTTCCTAAAAACAGGGAAAAAAATGGTAAATGGTCTTCCTTTGAAAACAGACAAAGCTTAAGCTAATAAAAGTTCATTTTGAATAAAAAATATAAGAAAAAAATTAAAAGGAAAGTTTTTACACACCACTGCACTTCAAAAAAAGTATACAACAGAATAAAAAAAATTATGCAGAAATAATTTTAATAAACAAATAAAATTTTTCACAAAATGGTAGACCCCAAAGACCTTAAGGGCATATGATCGAGACTGCATTCTGAATCGAATAAGCCATGTCCGTCCGTCCGTCTGTCTGTATGTCACATGCTTTAAGGCTTAAATTTTGAGCTAGGGAGTTGAAATTTCGTACGTAAGCTCCATGTCAAGTGTATAAATTTTTGTAATTCGTCTTAAAAGGAACGTCTTAAAAGGAAATCTGACATAAGGCATCTGCTAAAGAATGTAAGACGCGAAAAAGAAAAATTTAATTGCTAAACCTACCACCTCCAGGGGGCATGGCATCTATTTTAAGAGTAGCATTTTAAAAAATGCATTTTATTCTATATTTTAGCTCCAAATTGAAAAAAATTTACTTAATATTTTATGTAGAAAGCACTTAGTTCTTCGTTTTGTTCATACAAGACTTTGGACCACGCCCACATTTGGAGGCAGAATTGAACAAAACTCTAACATTTTCCAGAAAAACTTAATTTCTACTGGGCCGAATTTACGAAAGAATAAATCAAAAAAATTGGCAGAAAAGGTAAACGGGATTTCAAGATTTCGAAAACGAGAAAAGATCATTCGAGATTTAGTTTAAACAAACTTTTTAGCCACGCCCCCTTAGTGGTCGATTTTTCAAAAATATTAAATTTGAACCAAAAAATTGCATTTTTAGGTACATGTAAGAGTAACTTAGTAACTTTAATATTAATATATTAAGGTTTAATAAGGGGCGTTAGGACCACGCCTCTTTTCGAAGTTTGCATTACTTATAAAATGTCAAAAACTAACAATTACATCAGCATTTTACAAACAATGTGGGAGCGCATGAGGTATTAAACGGTCCGTTTTATGAACTGTAACATCTGCGTACATACTGTTGCACTTAGACTTACTCAGTGGTTTTTAATAACTTATATACCTAGCTCTCCCTAAAAAAGATCATATCTGGATATCATCCAATATGTTGAATTTTGTTTTCATCCCGGACTTTGGTGTCGTGATTCTGGTCCGTTTGAGTGAAGAAATCACTGGACAGAGGTAAACTATCAAGCCAATTCCGCACAGTTGTTCCAAGTTCCAAGCGATAAATGAGGACTGACAGACCACCCGACTACTAGGAGCCAAAATTAAAGGAAAAACAAAAAGCTCTCTACAAAATTTCCCAAATGGTACTAGGAGGACTATAGAATATCTATTCGAGGTGGTGACGCTTTTGGTAGCAGACTTTGCTTTATGGAATCAAGCCAACAAACGAACGCCAGAAATTGCAATTCGTTAACGTGATATGAATATGAAGAGGATATTTTCAGTTAAGTTTTCAAGATATTTATATAAAATTTTTTTGTTTTTGTTTCAGAATTTTGCCATCTACTACCTACCAAGCATTGTAGAGACGCGTTTTTTGCTTGCTGCCGGATACTAGCCAATATACTTGTGCGGATATGTTTTCACATTTCATGGCACACAAAAATTAAGCGAAGTTCTCTGAATTGGAAAATACAATGAATAATTGTTTGCATTTTGGGGAATTGTTTGTTTTTTGTCTTTTCTGTCATGCCCTTGCATAGCAAGGCAATATGTGTTTTGGCAAAGCAATTGGTGGAGGAAGGAAGTGAAATTTTGTTTTCTTTCGAAATTGTGAATTAAATTGATGCACATGTGAAAGTCTGGCGAGAATTGGTTTTGCTTTCACGTCGCGACGGTAGTACATATCCTATGTTCACATGTATTAAGACGGTTGTAATATTCTAGTATGCATAATGGGCATATTTAAAAATCCTTTCAAAAATTAAAGAGGACTTTAAAATTGAGTTTTGTTTTACCTTAAAATATTTCACAATGTTTACCTATATTAAAATTCACTGATGTACCTATGACAGCTTGGTCGAGGATTTGTATTGCACCCGTTAAGCAGGCGCAATGAAGCAAGACATTCTATAATTTTGACCAAAAAATTCTGAAAATACTGTTAACTTGAAATTGCACACTTTCAGGAATAGATAGTGACAAATTACAATATTCGAAAACTCCATTTTTATGGGAACGAGACAATATTAGGAATGACCTAAGGACCTCTATATAATTTTTCCCGAATCCGTAAGACGAACACAACCAGATGGAAAGAGTTTCTTTTTTATATCGTTTTAGGTGTTAAGAAGGTTTGCAAAAGAGCGTCGTGCACCCAACTTCTAGTCGAAGTGAGCGGTGACTACTGTTACATAGGGGCCTCTACCTACCTAATCTAATCCGTGTAACACTTTGAGAAAATTTTGGGAGTCATTTAAGGTAGGTAATCTTCGAAGGTTATGGAAAAGAACAAAGGATTTTTAGCTGTCGATCTTACCGTCCACACCCGTTATATGTTTTGAACGGTCAACGGTAGAAAGATGAAATTTGGTGCACACAAAACACATAACGGTTTAGTTGCAGTTTGATTTTTCATGTGAAATGATTTGATTATTTTATGAAACTAGTTTTGAAAAATTTTGCCAGGATGTGCTTGTGTGAAAAAAATTTTTAAAAAAAGGTAAGCTAAAACTTCAACAAAAGCCGACGCGGACCGCTCCTAGTATAACTTCATACTGGAAGTTTTTTTTTAGATGGCCGGAGTTACGGAAACCCAGACCTGAGCTTATTTTAACCAATTTGCGGCGCCCAGCAGCAAAGATTGACAATAAAATGATATTAAAAAAACGGCAATGAGGTAGTTACTTACCATTTCGTCTGTAATTGCCTTACGTACGCCCAAAACTACTAGCAGCAGAAGTGCAGCAGCTCTCAATAACAAACTTGGTGTTAGAAAATTTCTCTTTACTCTTTACGCGTGAAAAAGAACCGTTTGAATTATGTTCTTCACAAGGCAAGCACGATAACTTTATTGAAATGAATTGAATTCGCATATGGACAAAAAACAAGTGTTAAAGCTCCGAGCCCTTAAAAAATTACGAAATAATTTAGCCCGACTCAAAATAAATGATTAACACGCAGACAATTAAGAACTCTTTAACACACCATTTAATAAAACGCACAGCATCATCAAAACACAAACAACACTGCGGCAACTCACAAAAAACGGCATTGGTTACTTTTTTTATAAACATGAACTGACAAGATTTTTATATAAAAGAAGATGTATAGGTAATAAGACAATTGAAAACAACACGTTATGTATGACTTAATTATTATGTAGTTTCCGATTTCGAAATTTTAGGTGACTAAAACGATAACCGAATGTAAAATTGGTGAACGGTAACTTTCGAAATAAAAACAAAAAAATAAACAGTGTCCGGGATGTACACATTCACACTCTGTGAATAAAAGACACTACTTATAAAAGTCAAAACCCCGACTAAACCATATAGTCTCACTCAAACCGCGACATGAGACTAAGCCAGCTGGACTCAACTCGAGCTCAAAAGCTGTGGTTACAGATCAGCAGAAGCATAGCAAACAGCTCTACTCTAACCAAGTAGGAAGAGCAGGCATGGCCAGGCGTGGAGTGTAACAATATTATTTTCTCTTTTGAACAAGAGTACGGCTGCATTGAGTTTGAGTGCTGAGCTGAGAGCTGCCTGTTGATCAAAGTATTCTTATATCGCTAGAATCGAGTGTAGGTAACATTTAGGAGTGAATGTAGTCTGGATACTTTAAATTTTAACATGATTGTGCAATGAAAAAAAGAAATATTCTTAATGATGAACAAAGACTGCACAAAACATTCTCTTCTCATTTAATTATTATTACATGCTTTTCAGTAAGTAACTGAGTAAATGAGTGAAACCACAAAGCTTGTGAAAATTTATTCTTACTTTTTGGTGTCGTTGAATGAAGTATACGTTATTGAATGTTCGATTTTTTCAAGTTGGTCTCTTCACTGAACAAAATGTTCTTAATGTTCTTGAATAGTTTGGCAGCGGGTCATAATTCTGCTCTCAGAATTCTGTTTTTCCCAAAAGAAATTTTGCTTTCGAAACTATGCATTTCAAAATTCTGCTTTTTCAAAATTCTGATTGTCAAAATTCAGAATTAAGCAATGAAATTTCGTTTTTTTTTAAGGAAACTTAAGTATGAGGCGCAGACCTGTGCTCTCGAACACAAAATCTCGAACACAATGGTGAAGCACGCTTATGTCAGACAGATACCTAGTTTGTAAGCTATGGCTGAGAATTTTCACTCCCGAACTTTTTTATTATTATTTAGTTTAAAGTGGGAATACAATTTCCATAAAATTTGTTGATTTTTCACAATTTTAAGAAATTTCTCCACGTCCTTTCCTCCATTGTTTACTTTCCTTGAAGCGAACTGTCAACCGTGCAGCACTGTCAGCCGTGTAGCGCTGCACAAGTTAAAAGTTGGTCAACTCTTACTGCCGCTGCAGCTACGCGCTGCCGCTGCCGCCACACATTGTGTGCGCAGTACACTGAATACACGTGTTTTAACTTTTGACAGCTCTTACTTCCGCTGCTACTGCCGCTGCAGCTACATCATTGTGTTCCTAAGGTGAGAGGAAATTTTCTGACTGAAAACAAACTGAAATTTGTTGGCAAAAGAGGTTGATAAAAAACACACTTTTGTCTCAAAATTCACTGTTTTTAAATTTAAACTCTGAAATGGGATGGGATATTCAACGGTCCTTTTTGGAAAGGACTGTAAATGTTTACATACTAACTCGCTGGTTTATTTTTTTAGGAGAACGCGTCACTAGATATGGTGGCTACTGGGACAGGAGTAAGTCGAGTGGAGGCCAACGAGATAAACAAGAAACATCCGAGTGCGGTTAAACAACAGGAAAAAATCAGCAAAAAACATTTTGTCAAGATCACTTGTGCTGGAACGGCAAAAGTGCATAGAATGCATAAAATCTCGAAAATCAGTTTTAAATTTCTCAAATGTTAAAAATTTCGAATAAAAAAAAATCCTCAAACACAAAAATCTCGAATAAAATCTGGAAAGCCCAATTTTTATTTTAAGCACTTTTAAAAATTTTAAGATTTTGTATATTTGACCTAGAAATAAGTAGTAACATCGAAACTTGCACCAACCCCGAACCCTATAGTGTGCTCAGCAAAGGTTGTAGTAGGTTATGGCCATACTTGAACACTTTTGAAGCCAATTATACTTTTCTGTCACACTATAAAGAAGCAGATTGTCCAAAACTTGTAAAACTAATTTAGTCTTCTTTAGTGCTTTCAGAAATTTGCACAATTTACGAAAACTAAATTATTTTTAACTAAGCACAGCACAAACGAAACTATGCAGGCATAAAATGCAAATGTTGGAATTTCAGTGGAGTACTTGCGAGCGCTTAATAGCTGTCTTAGATTGTTTTGCTGCCCTTTTCAGTCAATATTTATTATTGTCATCATCATCACCATCATCATCATCATCATCATCATCATCATCATCATCATCATCATCATCATCATCATCATCATCATTTTCTATATACTTGAGAGAATCGTGCAGAACTCCCGCGCCAACACCAGAGGCACAATCTTTCAAAAGTTCGTTCAACTACTCGCATACGCAGACGACATTAACATAATTGGAGGAACAAAGCGAGATGTCAGTGGCGTTCGTGCGTATTGGGACGGAGGTGACAAGTATGGGCCTTCTTTTTCTCTACGAGGCTCGAGGAGCGAGAGCGGCTAAATGGTCCTTCCATCGTTCCCGATCGTCCCCCACTAACTCAAAAGACTCAGGCGCAATGCCCAAGCGGGACTCGGAGAGGTTTTTTTACTTGATTCCACCACCTGTTTCTTGGCCTAACAGGGGGGCGACGCGTTTGCATCTCGGCTAGCATGACCTGTCTAGAAAGTCAGTCAAAGGGCATGCGAACAACATGTCCAAAACCATCGAAGAAATGATCGTTCCACTCGGAGAAGTAGCTGCTCAACATTAAGATTCCCACGAATGCTGACTTTTCTCACTTACAATAACACCAGCAAGGCACCTCAGAAAACTCATTTCGACAGCTTGTACCCGCGATCTAATTCTTTCGGCCATTACCCAAATTTCATGATCATAGATGAGGGTTGGAACGAACACCGAATTAAAAACCGGGATCTTTGCTTTCACTCCAAGCTCAGCTTTCCTGATAATCGGCTGGCGCAGTTCTTTTACTATTGCTCCAGCTTGGCCAATTCTACTAGACTTCTCAGTATAACTTGTCCCATATTTCGTGAAAAAGGCCCGGATATACTTAAACTTCTCCACCACCTGTTTAAATGGACCTCCATATGTGTGCGAACTAGGTACACTGCACAGGATTTCGGAAAACAACCATCGCTTCCGATTTGTTCACGTTAACCTTCATCCCAGCATCGCCACAAACAGCTGTTAGCCTATGCAGTGCTCCCTGAAGTTCCTCTTTGGATGATGCAAGGATGGACAAATAATCTGCGAAAAGCAGATGGCTTAACTCGGTGCCAGCCAATTCGAAACATTGTTCGCCAAGACTGCGCTTCACCATCCAGTCCATATATGCTATGAAAAGGAGCGGCGAGGAACACAGTCCTGGCGAACTCCACAGCACATATCAAAAGGGCGGGATTTGACGCCATTTATCCGTACACAGCTTCTGCAGTTCCCATACAAAGACTGGATGGCTTTCAGAAGAGGTCCACTCAGCGCTTAGTCCTGCATGACTCTCCATAGTGTAACTCCCGAGGGACTCGGTCATAAGCCTTTATCAGATCTACAAAATACGCATAGACCCGTTTGCATATTCCCAGGCCCTCTTAAGGATAACAAGAGTAAAAGCGCTGGTTGTGCCTCGCCAGGCCGCAAGCCGCACTGTTCTTCCCGTAACAAAGCCTCGATTACAGCTGTGGAACGCGTTTTCAGCACCTTCGCGCATACTTTTCCCGGAAGACTTAAGAGAGGTAGGTGTGCCTCTATAGTGGGAGCAATCTCTCCTGTTACCTTTTTTTGAAAATGGGCACTATTACTCCTGTTTGCCAATTGCGAGGTACCTTCCCGCTATCCCAGGCCACCTTAATGACATGTGTTAGCCATTTAACACCTTCTTCACCTTTTCGCATTTCTGGCCGGATTTCATCAATTCCAGTAGACTTGCCCACTTTTAGCGATTTAATCGCTTCAATGACTTCGTCTACTGAGGGACTATTCTCCGCCCTCATCTCATCAGCAGTGGAAATGTCACCTTCAGTGCCCTGTTCGGGGTTAAGCAACTCCGAGAAAAGTGCTCTCTCCACCTGCGCAAGACATTGCTATCATTTGAAAGAAGTGTACCGTCCTTGGATTTAACCCCTTAAACACTATTCAACTTTCTTCCTCTGAGCCGGCGAATAGTCTGCGAAAATATCTTGTTTGCGCAGATCTGTAATCGTGCTCCAACATCTCGCCGAACTTTTTTCATGCCTATTCCTTGACTGCTCTGACTGCCAGATTGGAAGTTCTTCGCGTCTCATTATACCGGGCTCGAGAAGTTGAGTTTTTTTTCTCACCACCAGCCGCCACACTAAGCTGCTTCACTCCACAAACATTTCTTGCAGAGGCAATGACTGCCGATAGAAACAGCTGCCATTCCTCCTCTACATTCAAAAGGTCAGTTGAAATTTGTTCAAACTTCTCCGAAACATGCTGTGCGCAAAGCGCTCTCTGAAATTAGAGTCAGCATCCTGCAGCCTTTCCCACCGTATCTTGGTTTTCGCCCGGGTGGCAAAGGAATACTGGAATACACAGCACTAAGTGGTGATCAGCTGACAACTCAGCTCCCCTGAAAACTCAAACATCACAAATCATTCTTTGAACACACGATGGCACCACAACAAAGAAATCAATCAGTGACCTCTGATTTAAACTGTGCTTGTACCGTGTGTATTTGTGAATGTCTTTGTGTGGGAAAAAGGTGTTCATGATGGGCAAGCCATATGCACAGCAAAAGTCCAACAACTTCCCTCCGCTCCTGTTTTGATCCGAGTCCCGTGCTTCCCGATCACACTTCGCCAAGTATTGTTGTCCATTCCCACATGAGCATTGAAGTCACACATCAAGAGAAAGAAGTCCACATCTACCACTCCATCTAGGGCAGCATCAACTTCGTACAAAAAGGACTCCTCTGAATCTAGATTTGCATATACCTGAACCAGAGCCAGAGTCGATTGTTCACGCTTAAGCTTTAAGATCAGTACCCTTCCCCCCAACTGAATGACATCGAATACATTTTCTGAAAAGAAGGGGCTTGTGGGTATCCCCACACCCGCTTGCTAAACGCCAGACCAGAAGAGCTTCCACCCATCTGCGAAGTCTTTGGTTCCAGAATTCCAGAACCCTTCCACTTAGTTGAGAAGATGCCAGTTGCATCGAGCTGATACTTTTTGACCTCCTTAACCAGTTCAAGTTCCTTCCTCTTTAGCGACGAGACATTAATTCCGTTGTCGATTTGAAGAACCAAAAAAAAAATAAAAAAAAAAAAAAAAAAAAAAAACCTAATATAAGCACTAATTATTAATTAACTTTCTCGGTCCTATCATTCAACGGCAGACGGCTCTAAGCCATGTTGTATACTACTTTTTGTAAAACTTATCGAAATGAAAATAAAAAGTTTTTTGAATTGAATTTGAATTGAATTGATTTGAAGAATTTCCACCTAAGCCCTCATTTTGACGTGACGCCCAGACAACAGACGCCGACCATGGAAGCCGATCATCCCGAGACTGGATTTTTGTTATTTGAAGTTCAGCCGCGCCCCTCTGGGATCAGACACCCACCGACGAGCCGCACAATATGTATCAGACGCTGCTGGAATTCAAAGATCAAAGAACGTGACTCCTTAAAAAGTTAGTCGTCGATCTTGGAGAGCTGGACAGTGGCAGAGAAAGTGTCCTATAGACTCTATCTGTCTCCTGGCCAGTTCGTCCGCCATTTCATTTTTGGCCACGCCGGGCGCACTTGGAGCTCACGAGGTTGGAGTCCAGTCCTTTAAGTGCTACTTGACTGTCAACATATATAGTGATTTCCATTGCCAGAAGATCCATGGATTAAACTGTCTGTGCAGCTTTCCTTACAGCATAAATCCCAGCTTAAAGCTGCAGCCATTTAGTCAATATGACATGGTTGATGTACAGTGTTTCCGAGAAGACTCCTGGAACTGATTCTGTTTTCGATCCATCGGTATAGATAGCGAAATATTTGATGACAACATTTGTCGCTACCCGGTCTTGCCTACTTGGTACAATGACATTGAATCTTTTATCGAAGTCAAATTGAGGTTTCTCATGTCTCAACTCTCAGACACTAAGTTATCTTTAAAAGGCGACTATTGTAACTTCTCATGACATCCAAGAATCCTAGACCTAAAGCTATTTTCTCACTCCAGCAGGACAAACCAATCCATTTAGGTCCTTTGCACACAGGTCTATCTGCACACGACTTTAGCTAAAGAGCCTGCTGATTTGTTGCATAAGCCCGCTAAGGGTTTGGATCCGGTAAACTATGAGTAAAGGTTTTCCTCAGCAAGTCCGATATGCCCATGCATTTTCTTGCACAAGACCTGATTTTATGACACGTAGGTCAAGCGCATTGAGAGCTGCCTGAAAGATATGTTTTGCCCAAGAGTAGGATTTAATGTTATTCGAATGAAGCAGATGATGAACACTCAGTCTTGCTTCCAAAAGCTTGCGGACATGAATACGATTAAGACCCAGGATGACATCTGTATTGACATTGTTTTTGTTTGTGCAGTAGACCATCGCGCAGCAGATTACAGACAGTTGTTAACGCCCAGGTTTCCATTTCTTTTCTTACGCGAGTAGGTATTCATTTGGTAAACACGTTAGCCAACGCATGCATAGCATCGGTCCATTGAAGATTTCGCACAACATAATCGCTTACTAAATTCTATTTTAAGCCCACTCGACTGAAAAAGGGATCAATATAACGTACACAGATGTTGTTTAATTGATTGTGGCAACAGTCTGCTAAGGCAGTTAAATCATTTCAATAACCGCGAACACTCATCAAAGCAAACTAAAACCAATTAATCTAAATACTAATTTCAACAGGCACTACAACAGCTCATCTCGATTATCTCTGCACATGGGTGTATGTGTACCCAGTTGAAATAACGAGCTGCAATTTCCCTATTAAGTCGATGCTATAACGCAGGCATATCGATGTTATCCTTTGACAAGTTTACTGACACAATTACAAACTGCGACATTTAATTGCAAATCATAATCAGCTTATACCCAGGGAAATTATTGTGTAAAAGGATGTTTGGAAGGACTTGGTTATGCCATACATAGATTATGGATTATTTAACAGCTTCAGGCTTTGATTAAACCCCAGATAAAGAATTTTCATTTAAAAGCCATAGTTAAGGACATTCTACATACAAGACTGTTTTTGCTCTATAACAAACACTCGCACTTCACAGTATGCTTAAGTAATAAATACACAAATTTGGATGTGAGTATAATTTTAAACTCAGTTGCTTTAAATCGTTGAGCCTCAGGCAACAGGCACACAGGAGTCGATAGTAGCTAAGGGATAGGGTAATAGGAAATGAAACCATTTTCGCATCGACGACTCCATCATTATTCTTGTCACTTAGAGACTATTTTTTTAATTATCATATTTCTTTTTCGCCACCCTTTAGTTTTCATATCGCCACGCCAGGACGAACTATTAAGGTTTATTCCTACATTATATTTGAAGTCTGAAGAGACTTCCTGTTTAACTTCTACTTAACTATAGAAATCCTTGATTATCCAAGTCACTGGTAGGACACTTGAGTAGAACTTCGTTCAACAATCCTTAAGAATTCGACTTTGCCTCCTTCGCGCGGATAAGACCTCATACAAAAAAAAAATCGCAGTTTCGTGCAGAAATTATGAACTACACGAGATGGAACACTATTAACAAGAATGAACTCATCTGGTGGAAAATAAACTTCCACCAAAGTCAAATACACAGCAGGGAAGGAAAAACTTGGCATCTTTTAGCCTTATTCTCTAAAAACTCATTTAACGTTAAAAAAAGAAGAAAAATAGTAATAATCTACAGAAACACTGCTGCTGACACAGAAATGAGAAATTTCCCTTGACACAAGCACATGTGCTTATCTGGGGGGCTTCTCGTCGTCATCGTCGTCGTCCTGCTGATATGTGCGGCGTTACATCCACCCACAACACACTCGTGTTGTATAGCACCGGTGTGCGGCGTTAGAGGCCTCAACTTACAGTGACAAAGCCTAATACACTGAAAATAAATTGCAATTGAAATGAGTGGGCTTTCGAAACCATATAGTGAGAGCGCATCGCGACATGGAACTACATATAACATATATGTTATATGGAGATCATTAAATGAACTTGCTGTTGTCTAAGGAGGCAGTATAGTATACGTGTGTGCTTACACCGACCTACCAACTTACCCAGGATATGGATAAAATATTTCGTGTTTTATATTTGAATTGTGTGTCTGTAGGACAATCCAGCAGCACAATGAGAACAATAAAGTAATGCGGCAGTGGAAGTTTCTGGCTTGTACGGAGTACATTTTTGTTGGGGCTAAACTGGGTCAAGGGGTTAAGTTTCGTCTTTAGTTTTATATTTGTTAAATAGGTGCAAGGACGTCTGGAGAGAGAATGCAGCTGATGGAACACACAACGATCACCGAAAGGGTAAGACTTTGAATTTTATTGTTACAGGGTTTAATTAAACAGACGGAGAGGAGGTCTTTCGGTGTTTGAATTTAGTGCCGAGAAGGTATTAAACGAGATGACAACTTGATGAGTTTGTGGAATATTGTGCTGAAATTTTTTAACCTTTCAGTTATGGAGTTTTGTTTTTACACAAAGCAGGTGTGTGTTTTGCTGTGTATTTATAAACTCCGACAGGCCACAACGGTTAAACTCAACTCATTTGCGAATTGGAAGCTTTCTATGGCATATTTCTGGTTGCATTTTATGCTAGTCTAAAAACTTTGCCGCAGTCAGAAATTTCTATTAAGTCCGGAGCCCTATTGGCTAGGATGGGGGTTTCTAGCAACGGATTAAATGAGTTTTTTAATCTTTGGTAAAAATGAGTTGTGTCATTTATATGTCAAATTAAGATTTGCATGGCCGAGGGGAAGTTCAGCCGCAAACAACATGGAGAATACCAGCTTATAATAGTGAATGAGCTTTGCTGTTTGAAGTGACCATAAATGGAGTGAAAAAAAAACTTTTTTACCTAATTTTCGAAGCGTATAAAAACAAAGCTAAACTTTGCTTCTGAGTAGATTTGAACCCGAGCTAGCAACGTGCGGGGCTAACACTCTCGTTTGGTCTCGTTCGTTGGAAATGCTAAGACAAAAATGGTTAAAAATAAATTAAATAA
The DNA here is from genome assembly GCA_947623515.1 of Neoascia interrupta. Taxonomy (NCBI): domain Eukaryota; kingdom Metazoa; phylum Arthropoda; class Insecta; order Diptera; family Syrphidae; genus Neoascia; species Neoascia interrupta. Next base: position 57,540,970 of record OX392462.1, on the reverse strand, counting down.
CTTAGGTACATATCTATAACAGTTTTCCGGGTAATGTGGAAGATTATTGGCACGGTCGAACTATCCTGGATCAGACCAAAATGAAAGAACGCCTCTTACCTCTATTTTAGTCATGGATTCGTCTTGTCGATTTGCAATGAAGCGTTTATTTCGATGCAATTTAAATACGCACATAGTTTACATGAATGAATTTGTCGATGCATTTCAGGTTTCCCCCGAAAATCCGCCTTTACTGAAATCGCTTCAAATATCAGACAAAACTAGTGTCCTTTTGGTCTCAGTTGCGGATAAATGACGAATAAATGACGAATAACTCATCTTGTCTGCCCACCCAAAATATTTCTCTGCACCGGAGCGGAGTTCGATAGAAAGAAGGCAAACTCGAAAACTTTCGAAAACTCGAATCCTTTCAATCTTTCTTGCCCCTATGTTAAATCACGCGGTAAGGGACACTTAGTCTTTCACCCTCACATGAGTGGACTGCTATAAAACAGTCTCTCTGTTTGGGCAATGACACTTCGAGCTCTGGACTGAAATGAGCCGCCTACCCTATATAACTCGGACTTGTCATTTTTGTGATTATATATGTTTATTGACTTTAGTAATAGGATAATAAAATCCGAGGTGAGGATGGTTGGTATGATAGATAGAAAATTATCTATTGAAGAATTTTCTAGAAGACCTTTTGATTTTTCTGAATTATTGAATAGAAGAAAGTTTTCGCACGGTCTTTGGCCTGACTGTCGCCTCTGTCATGTTAGACTAGGAGTTTTGTCTTAACTCTCGAAAGGCCTTATACCATCCAATGGGTCCAATAAGAACTTTGTAAAACTAAGGCGTTGGCAGAACCCTAAGACCGGACATATGATCGAGACGGAATCATGAGTCGAAAAAGCCATATCCGACTGCCCGCCTGTTTTTTTGCCTCATATTTTGAAAAGCCCTGAATTGCGAGGTAGACACTTAGACAGTCTGAAACTACATATCTGGATTTATCAAGGTCCCGAAAGAGTACAAGTATATAAAGTTTTAGAAGTCCGCCCACCGACATGCTAGCTTAAATCATAAGGGTGTTATTAGATCATAATGGTGGTTAAAAAAATTTTTGGAAAATAGTTGCAAAAAGTTGAAAATATGTCAATAACATGCAAAGCCAAAAATATAACATCGAAAAATAAAACCAAACGCGCCCCCCAGTGGACGTGGCCTTAGATCATAGAATTAGGACCCAGGATTTAATCACAGAACTAATTCCTGGGTCCTCTTAAAATTTTAGTCACGTTTTTTAGGTGCATTTTTTTGGTAAATGCTCCCAGGGGGCGGAAAAAAAAGGGGCCGGGCGGCACTTTACCTTAATCCGCTCCTGTTCCAGTGCGTAAAACGTATCGTTGAATACCCCATCCTATTCCACATTGTAAAATGCTAATGTTAACGTAGTTTTTTGACATTTTATAAGTAGTGCAAACTTCGAAAAGGGGCGTGGTCCAACCGCTCCTTATTAAAAACTATTAATATTAACAGAGATATTTCCAAGTTATACGCTTAAATGTACGTAAAAATGCAATTTTTTGGTTCAAATTCAATATCTTCGAAAAATCGACTTTTAAGAGGGGGCGTGGCTGAAAATTATGAGCGAAATCTGAAATGAAATCTCGTTTACCTTTCCTGCTAATTTTTCCCGAAAAGGGGAAAACGGGGAGCTCTATACATTGAACCAAGATGTGGATGTAATCAAAAAAGTCAAAATATGAAACTAACATGGTCACATAAGGATGCATGGATCGGCAATCACTGCCAAAAGAATTCTCAAGCCAATGTCGAGGCAGCTTTAACAAGCACCAAACAACCCTTTGATGGCGAAGCACTTGATCTCGGCTCTTGTTGAAGACTTAAAATATATTTTAAAAATGTAAGACAAGGCGACCTACCTTTATTTTGTCAGCTTATCTGTAAAAGAAAAAAATATGAAAGATTTAAAATCAGCAATTATTGCAAAACAAGAAATTATTATCATGAATTTATTATAAAGACAATAATCGAGAAAATTTGGAGTCTTATCAGACGCCTTCCACGAGTGTCATTCCCTTAAGACCCCAAGAGATTTCGGCGTTTGTTCAGCAGCCTAAACTGCAAACACTTCTTATTCCGGTGCTCCGAATTTAATTTTGGACTACATATGCATGGCTTCCTTGTGTGTAAAAAATGTGGAAGCAATGTCTGCCACTAGGTAGAGAAGAACAGCATAAGTGCAGCTCATAATAATTGAGTTATCGGAAATAAAGAACCTAAGATTCGCAACTTTTGTGCATATTTTTATAACGTTTTCAATAAATTCCATCCTAAATCCGTTCCGTGCATAATAATCGGAGTAGAAAACATTTTGAAAGCTGACCTCCCTTGGTGAAATCCCCAACGGTTATATACTCGAGCTTAACATGGCTGCAAACCATTGCGCATAAAATAAAACTAGAAATATCCTTGCAACAAATTAAATGTATATCTTTCTTTGACGGCGCTGCATTTGCTTGAGTGCTTCTACACTTTATTTTTTTTTTTAACTTAACCAAGCTCTCAGCCCCAGGGAACGTGTTGTGGATTGCAGTGGTGTTATTTTTATTTTTATTTCTTGCCGCATGAAGCCCACGAAGGAGGTGGTTGCAAAAAATTATATACATGTTAAGAGAAACATGTTTACGCCGAGGAGATATTGTGACATCCTGCAAACAGGACACAGGTGTAAAACTTAATTTTGTTTCAACCAAAAACGAGAAAACTCTCGTCTCGTTATATTTATGCACTTGTGGCATATGGCCAGGAGGAAAAAGAGTTAAAAAAAATGTGCAGGAAAGTTGAAGTTAAAAACGACTTTATATATAGGAAATAAAAAAAAAATACCCGATACAAGATTTAGCATGATGCAGGTGAATTTGATATTGGAATTTATGGCGCCAGGTGCGTGGCCTCTATAGTGCATGCGTGGTTAAGAGCCAGGTGGAGGTAAGGCGGCTAAAATGACTCAATGATGGGTTCTCGATTAGAGGGAATAAATTGGGGCACTTTCACTTGGAACTTTTTTTAAAACCCTCGTTTGTCGTGCAAGCAAAAAGTCTGTGCTAATGAGCATCCCACTAAGTTAGTTGATAGATAATTATTAGTTCTTGAAATTTTCTGAATCGGAATGTTTCATCCGAGAAACGAATATCAAATTATGTAGTTGATTAAGTTTGTCCTTCTTAAGTTTGTCAAACTCTTCAGTCTTCAAACTTGTTCGGACTAACTGGGTATAGTTTCAATCTCTGGTACTGAAGAGTTCAACAAGTTCTATGCGCGTCCCTATAATGCAGTCTTACCCACCCAATTCCACATATCCTTCAGCAGTTTTAATTATTTCATACAAGCGATTAGATCATAAACGAAGCGAAAATCTTTCTTCCAACTGAACGTCAAACTGGATTTGTTATAACTCTATCATTTCAAATTAACTTAGTTCCCTTTATGCGATATTTAATCCCTGAAACGAAAGAACTTTTAATCCCCACGGATTTACATTGTCATTTATACATCCACAACAGTTTGATCGTTTCCTGCAATTTAACTCTGAGTCCGCATTTAAATTCTCCTGCAACGCTTCAATCCCAAAACAATGAAAACTTTTCCTCCCGAATGTGTCTTTGTTGACACATTTTCGACACGCATAAGATTAAACTAGCACCTAGGGGTATATATATGGTGATATTCCTGCCAGCAGGTGCACATGCAGCAAGACATATCTCCTACCGAAGCCCCTCTATTATGAAAGACGCTGTATGCACCCACAATTCACAGGTCGTTCGTCATCAAAGCGGGAGGAGAAGAACATTCAAACACTGACTGACTATACTATAGCATCGTATTAGGAAGAGGAACCCATGCATTATTCCGATGGCTCTCAATATAATACGGGGGTATCGCCGCATATACATTTAAGGATGTTTTAGTTAGTAGTTTGCAACATGCAATTCGCATTGTTATTCAAAATCAACAACAACATTGCAACACAACGTGATTTCACACGAGAACGAGAAGGAGCATAAATTATAATTACCTCCTCGAAGGAAGTATTCTTCACACAACACATAGGTACTCATCAGTGTCAGATCGATAAGGTGATATTATAATGGGTAAGGATATGAATTTGCATTACAGATTTGTCTGAACCTTAACCTGGCAGGCATATAATGATGGATGCATGTGTGCAAGTGAGTGTAAACTGATGAGAGGTAGGATAATAAAAGATGTGTTATATTTTCCATGAGAGAAAGGTCGAATGATAACAAAACGCTTTCTTCTTCTTCAAGTTTGCAGACAAAGTAGGTAAACTTTTGATCACGGAGAATATGCATGCATTCATTGCAAGGCGTTAAATTACGGCATTCATAGTTTAGACGCTGATATTCATACCACATGACAATGACACCTCTCATGTCACAGCATACCTACAGCGTAGCGTCATAGAAAACGTCTATGTGCACCATTGGCCAACTATTTGCCATTAGGTACAAACCGAAAATTTTAGAAAATAAAAAAAAAATTAAGAAATTTAAAATTAAGATGACAAATTTAATTTTTTTTTTGCTAATTGTCAATTTGCACAAATTTTTTTCTGGAAAAATATGATTGAAAGTTTTTCAAAGAAAATTCTAACGCGACCGGGCATTAAGTATATGCCTAGGTAGGTATGCTGTCAATAAAAGCTGGTAAAAATGCACTGTAAATCGCATCTCCCTCAAAGTTCCACAGAATCAACGACCAACTTGTTTTTCTTCCAAAAAAAAGGTTTTTTGCCAACTAGGTATTTTCAGTTAAAAACCACGGAAAGACTGCAAACTACAAAAAAAGTTTACAAAATAATGTAAAATATTATAATAAATGCATATATAGAATTTTATAAAAACTGCATAAAAAAGATAAGCTTTACCTTCGACAAAAGCTGACGGACTGCTCAGCGTATGTGTTTAAACTTGACGATCTTTTTTAACCATCATAATTTGGATTTTAAGGCCTCAATTCAGTCACTGCGGTAAATAAACAAACATGAGCGTTGACAAAACGACGAATCTACTTATACAAGAGTCGCGATCTATTGGAAGCTGCTTTCTATAGAGTTCCTACACAAACACAACACACCCAACAAAACACCAATACAAACTTTAAGGCTGCCACGCTACGACCTCGCCAAACAAAAGGCTCTTGGGATGGGAAAGAGATAGAGACGGCAGATAGAAGTATGGGAGCGGAGAAGTTGCAAATCTGCTTTGTTGGCAATTCTCTTTTGAGAGAATTTTTAAGTCTGCCTTGCCTTTGCTTTGTTCATAATTCGCAAAGCTTGTGCTTTTGCAATTCTCTGCTCTCTTTTTCAACAAATTTCTGTTGATCATTGGGTGGAGACTTAAATCTTGATTGTATTGAACCAGAAACCGGTTTTGTACCAAAACAGACTGCAAGAATATACCTACCAGTTGGCAACCTGCCACAAGCTTATGGTCGCCTGTTACCTCTGCTTGGCTGGGAACCACAAATAGTAAGACGCTGTTTTGCACGAAGCAAAAAAGCAAAAAAAAAAACACAAGAAAAAAACAAGATAAAAGAGGACAATGATAAAAAAAAACTTGTTTTGGGCTGCTGCCGAATTCGATGGTCTGGTATTTCTGCGCGACAGCTGTTCTTGTCCTGTTGTTGGTGCCGAGAATATAAGTACTTTTCTTACTCATAAAAAGCGAAACTTGACTACCAATGGCGAACTTTGACTTTAGTATCAGGGTATTCGGGATGTAATAGTAGGAACTCGACTCATATCGGGGCAATTATCAAGTCTGCTTTGTTCGCAATTCGTAAGGCTTGTGGTCGGCTATCCTTCTCAGCAATGTAGAATAACTCAAATCAAAACTCGGCTCATATGGGAGAATTCTCAGTCTCAAGTCTGCTTTGTTCTTAATTCTCAACTGGGGAAATTTTCAAGTCTTACTCCTTCTTGGTCTGCCTCTGCTTTGTTCGCAATTCGCAAAGCTTGGGCTTCCTCTCTTTCTCAGAAAAAATTCCCTTGATTGTGGTTGGGGGGGAGAATAAATCCTGTTTATTTTTCGATGCAAAACAACAAAAGAGACTGCAAAATAGTACCATTTGGCGACCTGCCTGGTACAAGTTTATGATCGCCTGTTACCTCTACTTGCGTCAGGGAAGAGAAATATAGTCAGAGAAATCATCCTAAAGTTGACTTCTCTTGTTGAGTACTTGTTGCTTTTCCTTGAAGAAGCAAGAAAGCCGAACAAAACAAAGAGACTAGCAAACGATAAAATTAAAAAGGCCAGTGACAAAAGGAAGCTCTTTATGTTTCGGTGGCAGTCGCCAAATTATGATGGCCGTATCTCTGGGCGACCGCTGTTCTTTCTTGTTGTTTTGTGCGGAGGATTTTTTCTGACGAAAAAATAATTGCGACTACTAGACTTCCAATGGCGAGCCTTGACTTATATATTGTGGTTGTTGGTTGTGAACTAATTTTTTTCAAGTTATTCCTTTCCTTTTTGAGAATGTGCAATGATGGTTTTTCAGCTTAAAACATTTTAGCTTAAGCTTAAACGTGTTACACCTAGCTTTGGTGTTTTCTACACATTTTTTAAATATTTCTGAGTCATCACTCATAGTAATAGGTAGAAGGTAGTCATTAATAACCCCTAAAGAGCGATCTCATTAAAAAAAAACATCCCTTTTTAATGTATGAAATTTAAAACATAAGAAAACTTTCAATGTTCAATTTGGTAGGTGCGAAATCGGACAGACAAGATATTATGATGTGACCACTCAATGTGATCATAAAAAAGGATGCGATGTGACATCCCATTTAAACAAGAAAATTAGTTTCAACAAGCACCGACTTTGGTTAGAGACGGTTGCTAGCCCACCAAGGCCATCGTTAGCCTTCGGATGGGCCTACGAGGGCCCCAAGCGAAATTTGGTTTAAATTTTGACAGTTGAGCTTCCTTCAAAGAGTTGTTTGGCCTGCTGAACTTCTCAATATTCGCGACCGGTATACTTTCTTGCGAGATCGACGAAGAAATGTCCTAGAAGTTGAAGTCATTGTCTGCTGCCACTTGGGCACCGGCAGAGGCGGCGTTTCACATTTACTTCCGCTTTGGAATCGTAACAGCCTCTGCGGTTGGTATCGAAAATTCTTTATTTTTGTGAGTGTTTAGTCAACAGGTTGTAACCTGTTATCAAAAGCACTGAGGTATCTATGATAATTTTTTTTAAACGGTTTCAAAGCCCATGTGCCGGGATATAAAAATCAAAAGAAAGTCTGTAGAAAAAAGTTATATAAACATAACTGCTACCTTATTACTAACAAAGAGGTTGTATTGTTGAATTGTTCTTAACATCGCTTTTGAAAATCCTTACCCCATTTAAACAAGTTCTGTTGCACTTTAAAAGCAAAGTTCTTCCTTGATGGCATAAGTACCTACCCCCAAGTTTATATTTGTCGATTGAAACTCTTGCACGACTGGTTTCAAACGCATTTTTGAAGAATCGCCTTCGGACACTTCCCCCGTACATGCACTTCATTGCAAGAAGTAACTATCGGTTTCGAAAACTTTTCTCAAAACTCAAAAAGTGACCTACGAAAGATTGAGAATTTGCAAAACTTCTTTTCTAAAGAAATGGATAATATCATAGTTTTGTTTCCCAACTACACCACCCAGGGCGAGCTTGCTTATCGAGTTAATGTATTCCGCTTTTAGCACTAGTGACACGTTTCGACACATCGCCAACATGTCCATTAACATTCCAACAATATGCAAGAAATTAGATTTACCAGAGCTACATGCAGTCGGACTCTAACATCTCTAGCTACTCAAGTTGGGAATTTTTTTATTTTCTCCTCCGGAGCTATAGTTCTTTTTAAAAGGTCGAAACTTTTTATTTTGTATTCCGAAAAAGAATTCTTTCTTCGAGTGTAGAACGAAAGTTTTGCTCGTGGAAAGTTAAAAAGAAAGTTTTCCGCTCCGCACAATAAAGACCGAGGGACAAAATGAAACAGCGAAAACACCCATAGAGAAAAGGAGAACTTTCCTATAACATAAAATTGTAGGGCAGCAAGGTTCTTATTCCTTCTATATTATTTGTTCTATTTTGTTTTTCTTTATCCTTTGGATGAGATACGAAAAAAGTCTACCTATACCTACTACAACTGAACAACTTCAAGATGTGTCCTTTTTCTAAGGAAATCAGTGAATTTGAATTCTTTACGGTCTTCTTTCGTTCGCGGGGGTAAACAGAAATCGAAAGAAAAACACAAAAAAGGACCTTCTAAAGAAAGAGGTAAAAGAAAAATAACACAACATTTTGTTATTGAACGATAAAAGTTCATCTTAGCTTCAGCTTTCCGTGTATGATAAATAAAGAAAACCCGAAGAAAACACTTTTGTACTTCAATGCGCCGAAAAATTTGCAATTTCAATGAGGGTGTGAGAATGAAAGGATTCAATGTAGGTACTCCTTTCTTTGAGTAACTGTTTTTCTGACATCTTCTTATAGGTAGGGGTGAACTGGCGGTGGGCTTCCGAAGCACATTTTCGCTAAACAGATGTCTGTCTAAGCTTAACACCAATAAAAAGGGAGGAACACATTTGACACAGGATGTAAAAAACAATTTTTGGGAAGAAAAAGTCCACTTACATCAAATGTTCAAAGGATCAACCCTAAATATTATTATTGCTTTTCCTGGAAACAAAAAATAAAAGGTTTTCTCCAAGTTTACCTGGGTAACATAACATCCACAAAGTTGAAAGGTTTGCCAGGCTTTCCGCAATTTAACTCTTTTCCTTCTCGGTCATAGCTGACTCTTTAGAAACTTTACTGGTAACTAAACCTTATTACACCTTATTAACTTAAAACTTGTTTACAGTAACAAAACCAAAACCGCCTTAATCTGGTGTATAGTTTAAAAGCCTCGAATTTGGAGCCATATAAGCGATTCAAACTTGTAGCAGGTTTTTCATGCTTATCATAAAATCACTGGGGATTTTCCACAAACTTCTTATGGACTTTAATTCTCACCATATTGTTATGTTCATTCAAAAAAAAACGTAGTACAATATTGTGTTAAATAACGCAATTTTTTGGAGTAAATTGTTCCCAAAGTCTAAAAAACAAAGCATGGGTAGGAAAAAGGGAACAAGCCAGAAACTGGATATCTTGAGACTGAGACACGACATCAAAATTAATAAAATGTAGTTGCAAACGCTGACATTTCTTCTAAACACAAAGGCCTCGAAGCTTTTACCATAAGTACTAAAAACGCAATCACCGTCAACATATGTCAAGTTACGCCTAAGAAGGCTTAAACTGTGTAACAATGTTTTTTTCTGAAATCATGTCGAAGAATCATGATCCCAAAGTATTGACGTCGAACACTGTTTCTTAAAATATGCAGTACAGAGCCATCCACGTAACACACTCCGGAACCATAAGCATTGGTTTTTGAAGATTGGACTTATAAGACTCTCAAAAAGCTCTTCGGTAGCACTGATGTTTTGCGAGATTTCGTCACCGTGCCAATGGTGCGCAGATTATTTACATACTTATGAAATTGATGATAGAAACGTATACAGCACCATAATTATAAAACTAAATGTGCTGGCACCATAAATTTTGTAAACATGGTGCTATAAACGTTCCTTGCACTAAAGTTATAAGGTCATAGGCGCAGAGGGGTTAGGTTCTATGACACAGGTTCTGTAGACCTTTCTAGCGCCTGTTTTCCACGGGTTTGACACATCCGAAGTACCACTTTGCACTCTTATATAGCATTTTTGGGTTGCCAAATGTTATACAATAAAAAACAATTTAATTGACAGAAATTGTTGTGAGAACATTTCAGGCAAAACATTTAGACGTAAGAATTTAACATTTTTAATAGAATAATAAGGATTTTTTTAGTGTTTGAAATGGGAAATGTAATTTAAATGCGAACAAAAAAAAGGAAGACCTTTTACTCCATTTTTTTCCCGACGTTTCGTCGATTATTTGTTGACTTCCTCAGGGGTGTTGTTTATTAATTCTATGAATTTTAACTAGATTACATATTTAAGTTGGAAAAATATAACACACAAAAATTTGATTTTAAGAATTTGCTTTCTAGAGAATGTTCATCCTTCTTTGATAGTTTTTTCATGATCATTAAATAAAAAGCTAACCGAACGTATCGTTGCTTATATTGGGGCCAACCATTATTATAATTTTTTTTTTTTAGAATTGCCAAAGGTTGAAATTTTTCACTTTTCTTCTTCTTCTATGGTCTATTTGGTTAAATAAGTTATGTTAGGGCTTGGTCCAGCAGTTTAAGTATTTTACCAGCTCACTGACATGCCCGCACTTTTTTTTGTCAGAAGTTTAAAAGGTGTTCCTTGGAGTTTAATAGTCTTAAAAATGAAGTTTAAAAGTCTTGAAATATATACTGCATCCACGGATAAGAATAAAACATCCAGTAAAAAATATGTCTTAATTAACGCATGCCGTGTGAATAGTTACAAATAGTCAAACCACCTTATAAAGGTAGAAAAAACCAGCGTTAAGCATAAAAGGAAAGAGAGTGATGGTAACTTTAAAATAAAGTGAACTCCATGTTTGACAGAAAACATAAAACTTTATAATAGTTCTTCATGAAGCTAGACAGTGCTACAAAGAAACCAAAAATATAACGCAGGTGTTTCTAAAAGATAACGCAGAACACCTAAAGTGTTATAATGGTGCTGTGCTTTTTTATGTGGTGCTGTAAACGTAACGATGGCAAGAGCTTCTGTGTTACTTAGGACAAGTTCATTATTATAAGAAGATTTATTTTACCGTCTCCAAGATTTTCTCCGTGCGAGATCTGAATAATTTTTCGATTTCTTTGCCTTTAAAAAACTGGTGGAAGTGAGTGGTAGTTTTCAGGAAATATGCTCTTCCACAAACGCGGCATTCCTTATGTCGTTTCGATCACTAGAGATATTCGAAAAATTTCTGACTTTAGGTCAAAGTTCCTAGATTGTTGGGCTTGGGCGCTCTGTCCTATCGCACCAGTTGGCTAGGATGACACATGGCCACTCTACTCGACTATAATGGAAAGAGGACTGTAACACTAGTCGTTGTCATTATCGAGAACGTCAAACATTTTCCTTTCTTTAAACCAAAAAATATAAATAAATGTAGGTTAGCTATCGAATTCTTGTCGAATAAAAATTAAATAAATAGAGTGGCGCAACAGCTCGAGGTGAACCAGGGCCAACTTCTCAACAATGTATACTGGTGTGTTAATTTCTTTACATACGAGGGGACCTACAATTTTTGCCGAATCCGAACGGCACTTTGAGAAGTTTTTCAAGACAAATGATACTCTCGGAGGGCTTGTCAGACCCTCGCGGAGGTGGGGGCCGTGAAAAAGAACAAGTCTTTTTTTTCAGGTGACGATGACAGGATTCGAACCCAGACCTCCGGTGTAGTAAGCACACACACTAACCACTACGCCACTACACCACTAACCACGGTACCCCACCCCATTCTTATCGAATACCTATATCGAATATATTCGATAAAAAAAAAAGTGAAGAAGCCTTTATCAATTGGTCTGCTTGGTTCTGTAAGTGACGCTAAAAACGTCATTTCATAAGGGCACCTCATTCCACATAGATTTTCCGCAAAGGCGATAAATGACGCCTGAAAAAGCAAATTCTCTAAAAAAAAATTTTAAATATTGTCGAACCTCCTGGTTTTGATGCTTAGATATATTTTTGATATTCATGATAGTGATGGTTGGCTATTGAGCTTAAATGCCAACTTTTGTCTTAAGATAAAAGACAAAAGCTGTTTCTAAGACGATACAGCTTTCATCCTGAGTGTCTACTTTTTTAATCTCTTTGGGTGCCAAATTCTTCTTAAAACCATTAATGCGCAAAATTTTCATTTGAACTTGACTTGAGATAAACTTTAGTTCTTTTTTTGTGGATGGGTGCAAATTTAGTTCCTTTTAAAATATTCGACTAAAAGCTGTCATGCAATTATTTTTCGTAAATTTTAGGCCGGCTTACAAACCGTTTTTTCATTTGTCGAGGAGGACTTTATACGTCAAGTTTCTGAGCAAGGGATTTGCCAGTTTGATGGCCACCTCGATTACATTTTTGTGTGAAAGGCTGATTCTTACCTGGACTAAGGATAAGAAACATATGGATGCGGAGAAAAATCAGAGATTACGAAAAATCTAAAATGTTCGTCCCGCAATTTATTTTGATCGTTTGTCCCTAATAAATTGTATGAGTAAGAGTTGTCCGGGCCCGAATAGTCTAGGTATGAGTTGTTCTGGAATTAGTCGAAAAAATAAGGCCCAAAAATTTATGGTTCGCACAAATATTACAAAAATTCTGTTTAATCGGCCTTGATTATGAAGTGATCCCAAACCACGGGTGCGAAAGTCGGCATTTTCTGGCGTCTAATCGTACAACTGCAGCCCTTTATGCCCAACGATATGATATGGAATATGACAATACAATTCGGTGTCAAAACATACCTTCGCTTAGCAGAAAATAAAAAAATTGGATAAGACCGATTAGTTCTGATGAACTTACAATGAAGCCAAGTGTCTTAACAACAAAGAAATTAGTTCCTTTTTTCGCGAAGTAGGTAGGTGGTGTTGGTCTGGCTTTTTTTTTTCTAACGTATGCAAAGGCGAACAACGGACAAACATAAAAGTTCAGCAGGGAACGCGTTTGCATTATTAAAGGGCTTATGTTTCCCAGTTGACGTATACATACCTACAGTACAATTATTATCTCAAACCGTCTCAAGGCAAGCTACCTTTATCTCCTTTCCACCTTTGCTAGTAAGAAAGAGAGTTTGGCATATGAATAAAAAAAAAGCAATTTGGAAATGGCTGATAAAGGATGGAATGCTTCAATGCAAGCTAGAAAGGGATGCAATACTTTCTTTTGGTGTAGTAAACTAAAAGAAAGACATGATTGGCAGGTAGACTAGCTTTAGAGGCTGGAAATGTATTCATGTCAAAGAGAATGCAACATGAGATCCCAAAAATAGTAAAAGAATACCTACTAGCAGCGCATGGTACCCTGGTGATGAAAAGATCCGTGCACAGAAGCAAAGAGAAAATCATTTGAGAGATTTTTTGACTACCCACGGCTGCTCCTTATCTTACTTTTATGGAAATCAAACCGTGCTGGGTAGTTTGATTTTCTGTAAAGAGTCCTTTTTTATTTACTTTTCTTTATTTCATTATGGATGCCATTCGGTGAACATTAAAGTAACTAGGTAACTATTTCATAGGTATTTATTTATATTTTTTTTTACCTTGTGTCCCTATTGAAGAGCGAACTATTAAGCTACATTTTTTCTACGTGCCTACATTCTTTTATATTTTTTATGCAACAATAAGTCCCAGCAGCACAGTCAATTTTGAAAGCCAGTAATAATCAGAGACAAGATAAGCATATAACAGTGAGCTATTGGGAGCCATTGAAGTAATTTGAATTTGACAATAGCTACTCAATAAAAGCTCTTTGAAAATCTCACACCTCTCTTACTAAAGAGACAAAAGAAAAAGAAAATTGTTTTTCCGTTTCTCTAGCATAAGCAAGAAAGAGATAGAATACTTTGCTGACGTGAGGTCGGGGCCTGGGTTTTGGATATACTACCTATACCAGGCCGAAATTCTGGCCAATACAAATAAAAAAAAAGATCGTTTGGTGGGAAAATGATTTGAGAAGGATGGTTGCATGCTTTAGTGGTGCAGGCTAGGAAGAGATGGAAAGCTTTCATTCGTGTGGTTACCCAAATGAAAGACTGTATGTGTTCAATTTAAATATGTATTTGGAGGCTGTGCATGTTTGTGAAAATGCTGTATACGAGACAAATAATGACAGCAAGCTACCTGCTGCTAGCGCATGATCTCCTGGTAATGTGAAGACTTTTCTTGCCCCTAATCTTGCACACGGAAGACATGAATGGCGAATTCAAATTTTTGTTTCGAAAAGGATCAATCGTTGACATAATGGGCATGCATGTATGGACCCTGCGACAAAAATGGTACCCCTTGTGCTGCTGTTTGGTACTGGTGGTGTTTTGCAGAATCAGCGTTCCACATTTGAATTACCCATTGACAGTGTTTACTAATTTGGCCACCGGTACCAAAAAGCGCGAGTTCCTATGTGCTGTGAATGGGACCATCATGGTACTATGTACGGAGACACCAAAGCCGTCCATTAATATTATGTCATTGGTATCAATAAGTACTTAGAAGCAGTAGCGTACGCAGAGGGGGGAATCAAAGGGGAGGGCTTATGTTCCCTAAGCAATCTCAATTAAGTTGCGAAACATGTTTCCAAAATTATTTTTTACTTAAGTAAAACGTCAGTATTCGTAGGAATCTTAATGTTGAGCAGCTTCGATGGTTTGGACACGTTGTTCGCATGCCCCCTGACAGACTTCCTAGACAGGTTATGCTGGATGCGAGCGCGTCGCCCCCCTGGCAGGCCAAGAAACAGGTGGGGGGATCAGGTAAAGAACCTCTCTGAGTCCCCCCTGGGGATTGCGCCGGACTCTCTTGAGTTGGTGGCGGAGGATCGAGAAAGATGGAAGGACCATTTAGCCAGCCTCGCTCCGCGACCCTTTTAAAGGATAAGCGGCATTCGAAAATTATGATGATGATGATGATTATCCCAGTTTAGGTTTCTGTTGAATGTAACCTCAAGATTTTTTGCAGATTCAACATATTCTTTTGGAGCATTGTTTAACATGATCGATGGAAAATAAGATAAGTCCAGAATATTTCTTGATATTACGAGGCATTTCGACTTTTTTGGGTTTATAATAAGGCCGTTCAATTTGGACAAGCGCACTATTTTCTCTAGGTCGTCATTAACACAAGAAACTCCATGCTCGATAAGCCCAAGGGGGCAGCTTAGATATAGTTGCACATCATCAGCATACATATGAGATGAGCAGTTCTCGATTTTGGATGGAAGTTCGTTAACGTACATAGAGAACAGAATGGGACCAAGTATAGAGCCTTGAGGGACGCCGGTTGCTTTCTGGAGAAAATCTGAACAGTTGTCACCAACTTGAACTGCCTGTCTCCTATTAATCAAGTAAGAATAAATTAACTTGGCAGCACAGACTGAAAAGTTATACTGTTGTATAAGCTTATTACATAATCTTACATGAATAACTGAGTCGAAAGCTTTCAAGAAGTCAAGCAATACCAAAAAGGTAACTTCATCCCTGTCTAAAGCCTGTCTTACATTGTCAGAAACACATAACAAGGCCGTGGTACAACTGTGTTTTTGGCGAAGCCCTGATGATTGAATAGGTGCGAGCATATTGTTCGAGATAAGATAGGCACTAATTTGTTTTTACATAACCCTTTCAAACACTTTTGAACCCTGCCATCGTCACCTGAAAAAAAAAGACTAGTTCTTTTCACGGTCCCCACCTCCGCGAGGTTCTGACAAGCCCTCCGAGAGTATCATTTGTCTTGAAAAACTTCTCAAAGTGCCGTTCGGATTCGGCAAAAAATTGTAGGTCCCCATGTATGTGAAGAAATTAACACACACAGCATACATTGTTGAGAAGTTGACCCTGGTTCACCTCGAGCTGTTGCGCCACTCTATTTATTATTTATTTATTTTCAAACACTTTTGACAAAAAAGGCAAGATCGAAATAGGTCTAAATTCGTCACGTATAGCACTTTTGGGAAGAGGAATGATCTAAGCCAGCTTCCAAAGATCAGAGTACTCTCTGGTTGTTAAAATTGTATTAAACAAGTCGGTTATATTATGTGGCAATACAAAGGGTAAAATCATCTTAAAAAATGAGGGATAAATTTCATCCAGCCCAACAGAGTTCGACTTTATGGAAAGCACACAGTCTACAACATCAGCACTATTCACTGCGCGGAACCCAAAACCAGTATCAGCGGGCAGAACAACAGGAGAAAAAGAAGCTTCAGTAACCGACGGAGATAGCGATGGTAAGGACACGAATTGTTGATTTAAAGTATTGGCATCAATATCTACAGCTTGGTTGGCTCTAGAGTTACTGATCCCCAACTTGCGCAAATTATTCCACAACTGACGCCCACTTCCAGAAGTAGAAAGCTGATCAGAATAGTACTGGGATTTAGCCTTACGTATTTCCACTAAGACTTTATTGCGAAATAAAGAATACCTTTGCTCTAACTCATTTAATCGGTAACGTTTCCAATGATAATAAGCCTCATCGCGCTGCTGTATGAGCAAACGCACATTGTGGGTGAACCAGAGTTTGTTGCACGGTATAATGAGCTTAGTTTTTAACGGCAAGTTACTATTAAAAAGGGTTATAATGTTTTGAGTTATAAATTGTGGCTTTTCATTTGATGACTGTAAATAAAAGGTGTTGTCCCAGTTCGTACTTCTTGTTTTTACCTCCAAGTTTTCGAAATTTATGTTTCGGAAATCACGATATATTATATTCTTCGTAGGGGATATGAAAATCAAACATTAAGAATATAAGATCATGCTTTGAAAAAGCAGAAGCAGATAGCTGATCATATAACGCCACTTTACACATATCACTTACGAAGAAAACATCTAAAAGGGTTGCACCACTATCGAAAAAATGTGTAGGGCTGCACGTATTCACAGGACTTAAGTTAAACGTTTGCATGCTTTGACTCTTTGAGTTAAAATATTCTGATTTAGAAGATTGCAATTAAAATCGCCGCATAATAAAATGTTAGGAGAGACTAACGACAATTCTTCAAGCAATGTAAAGAAATGTGACAAGTTTACGTACTTATTTGGTCTATATGTTGCGACAATGAGAAGTCGGTCCTGACTGCCCACCAAATCAACGAACACATACTCAACATTCCCATCAGCATCAGATAAAAGTCTCAGTTTGCATTTTATCGAATCTTTCACGTAAATTGCCACTCCGCCCGCCCCCTATACGATCGTTTCGATTTGAGCGGAAATGTCGATGGTAACCCTCCAAGCAACATAACTCGTCTTTTAAATCATCCGCGAACCAGGTTTCACTAACGCATACTATATCGACATCCGATCCAACAAACAAATCACGGAACTAGTCAATTTTATGTAACAAACTCTGCACATTCAAATGACAAACTTTTGAATGCTGTTTTAAAGTTTGTCGATGCAAAATGCATGAGGTTGCATAACTGGCACTTGTGTCATTTTACAACGCGCGCGAACTTCCTGCCCAAGCAACATATTTATTCAAACAAAATTGAATGGTCAGCCCCCTCAAAAAAAAAAACCTGCGTACGCCACTGCCTTGCAGTAAAAGTTGTAAGTAGAGATGAAGATGATATTATATGAGGGGGAATCGGTATTCACGATCAGTGCAGAATTTGGGCTAAATTTATCGGATGACGTTAATGACTAAAAATTTAGTCGTCAACATAATTCGTTCATTACGAATACTTTTTTAGTCCGTAGTTGAGGTTAAATTTTAAAGAGAGTTTTTTTTTAAATCGCTTTTTTCAATCGTCACATAATGTAACTATCTAAAAAATGTTGTTTAAGCCACGATTAAATTTTTTAGTTCTTATCGGATCAACCAACTGAAAAAACGATTTTTATAATTTTTAATGCTTTAAATAAGGGGTTTATACCTATATCTCGCTTTTTATACCCGACCGAGGGTATCTATATTAATTTTAATGCACAATTTGTAACAGAGTGAAATAATCATCGTAGACCCTTAAGACCTTTTAGAGATATGATCAAGACCGACATGTGAATTGATAAGGCAATGTACGTGGAAAGGTTTTAGGTCTTCAAAATCCAGAAAGAGAGCTCAAACTTGGTACGCGGCTTGGTGAGACAACCTCTATTTCACATTTTCTTTCAAAATGCCTTTTGGTCAAGTAAGACAAGGCACAGAAACCTAAATTTTGGTACTGACCAATACTGGCCCAAGAACTTTAACAAGGCGACCTTAATAGTGCCATATGCTTTACCTTTATAAAGGATTCCTTCAGCCCATGCGCACTTTTTTTTCCAGAATTCCTTGGGTTCATTATGGAGTTGCTAACCTGGTATAGTACGGAAAAATTGCATGCTTCAGCTTTAGAAAGCATTCCTCTAGCTCCTGCCTACTTTCTCCAGAATTCCTTGGGTTCATTGGTGTTCTACAAAACTCTGTTCTACAAAATTCTGGAAATACCACTTTGCAAAGCGACACATGTGTTAAATATGTATGGGGGCGTGCGCTGCAACCTCCTTGCCTTTTAAACGGTCCGCCAAAATTGGAAAAAGGACCTTTTATGGTAGGTACCTATATTACTTCGTTTTCAGTCTGTCCGTGTTTTTGCACCTCTGTTAGCTTTTGAACGATGTTACATTTATAAAATCAGTAAATAAAATTACAACGCTTAGGTTCAAGGGCAATTTTTTTTATATACTTACACACTTAACGGTTTAGTAGGTATACATAATTTTAATTTTGATGGTAAGAAACAATAAGTGTTTTCGCACTTATCTTGAATGTCTCCATTTACTTTGGCGTATTTTCAAAACAAAAATCGTGAAAAAATATCACACAGACTATCCCCGATGCTTTAAGATCAAATTTCATCGTCAGAAAGAAACAAGTGGGAAAGTGCAAGTAAAAATTTCGCTCCGTCTGTGACAGATTGCAAGATACCCTACCCTACCTGAAAAAAAAAAACTGCCCCGCCTCCAGAAAGTGGGCGGAATCTGAAAATATAGCTTGTGACATGCTATGGTGACTTCATACATTTTTGGCTAAAACTCATCACTTTTTTTAAAGCCACAAAAATGGGCGGAGACATATACAAAAAAGGAAGCCAAAGCTTATATGATTTCGCATATAATTTTTCGTCAAATTTCATATATTTTTTGATTAAGTGTAGCTTTTGAGTTAAGACTCCTTACAAAGTAAGCGTGGTCGATAAAAGAGCCAAACTTTTTCTGATGTTGCCTCAAAAACAATTACAAGGCAGTGTTACATACCAAAAATCAGTGAGCTAGAACTAGCACCATTGTCATTACCTAAAGAGTGATAAAAGTATTTTTTTAAACTTGAGTGGGCGTGTCTGTGGGCAGATTGCAATAATTTTCAAACAAGATCTGAAGAGCAGGATTTCTGGCCAAATTTCAACTCCATAGGACAAAATTCTAGGCCTATAAGTTGTTTACATACGGACGGGCATGGCTTAACCGATTCTCCTGCCTCCATCATATATCTTAAAGGTCTTTGAGGTCTTCGGTGATTATTTCACTGCCTTACAAACTAAAAATTTAACTTAATATACCATGGGGTAGGGTACAAAACATCAGAAATTATCGGAAAAACGAACATAAAAAACATATTTATTTTACTGAAATAGAAGCTTTGAGTGATTGTGATTAGGGTATATTCTCCAAGCCATCGCAAGTGAGACAGCAGTTAACTGCAAAAACGTTGAAAGGGCAATTCAAAAACAGGCTCTCGCACGCATAAAAATTAAGAACGATTCTTTGAGCACGTCTAGCTAGAGCTATTTTGGTAGACACATAAAATAAAAATCATGAAAAACCAAAGTAAAACATTTTTTTCATAGCCTTTGAAACTTAAAGCGAAAAAACCTTTTTTACGAATTTTACCAGTTGCAGATTTTCCCAAGTATCATAAAATCTGTGGGGTTTTCGAGTCGAAAAGATTGCATGCGGGCAGAAAAAATGGAACAGGCTAGAAACTTTATATCTTAAGACTGAGACAAAATATCAAAACTATTAAAACGCAATTTCAAAGGCTGGTATTTCTTCTAAAATCAAAGGTGTCCCTTAGTATTAACAGCGCAATCACCGTATAAACATGGCTCAAGTAACACCAAAGTAGGTGTTTTCTTAAATCCTAAAAAAAATTATATCAAAAGTAGTGATAGGCTCATAGTGATGAACAATTTTTTTCTTAAATAATAGGAAGGAATCACATCTCAAAGTTTTGACATCGGATTAGAAAACACCCTGTAGAACTCTTTGGACCTATCGAAGAAAAATAAAAATAAATGCGAACCTCC
Source organism: Neoascia interrupta (assembly GCA_947623515.1). Classification (NCBI taxonomy): domain Eukaryota; kingdom Metazoa; phylum Arthropoda; class Insecta; order Diptera; family Syrphidae; genus Neoascia; species Neoascia interrupta. Next base: position 57,520,859 of record OX392462.1, on the reverse strand, counting down.
AGTCTGTGCTATACTGGAGTTTCGCATCTCAATTCTAACGCGTACTTCCTATCTCGCAAAACTGTTTTTATTCTGTATCAGGAACTATAAAACTAATGCAAGTGCCTCTAAAACCCTTGTCAAATCTTTGAAAATTTAAAAAAAGAAATGCTTAGTTCACAGACGCCAATGCTGTCCCCTGCATTTTAAGAATGACATTACCTACGACGTCTGCCTTTCAACCCAAATAATCCTTTCTATACACAAATTTTCCTGCAAACTTCCTGCAAATTTCCACAAACTTCGGCCCAAAAAGTCACCGTTTGGTCTTCTCATGGTGTTTTATTGATCTCGTGTTTAATTCTTGTTGTAATCGCCGCCAGAGAGTGTTTGTCATTTTTGATGTTTCAATACCGACATCAAAGTTAAAGCACTAGTTTAGCTCTGTTCAAAACTAACAGCTTTTTAACTCCCTTTTCTTAGGGGTATGTCAATTAAGAAAAATTCATTTAATTTTTGAAAAAAAGAATATTATTCATTTACTGTCCTGCTAGAAATAAACACGGAAAAACCTCACACAACAAAAAATTAATTAAAATCTTTAAACAAAGCAATTCTCCCACTGCAACAACGCTCGAACGTACAAAGTCATAATTTTCCTGCCACCTCGAAATTCCGCTCAAGAAAATATTGGCCAAAGAAATCTCATTAAAATTGCCAGCTTACATTCTTCTTGTTTCGCATACGAATTTTTTTTCCGAAAAGCATTGTCAATTTTAAAGCCTTCTGAGTTTTTCGACGCTTATGAAAACTTTTTTTTTTGTAAATTCATTCTTTTCTATACCACCAACAATCAACCGCTAAAGAATTGTTGGCTTTATGCTTTGAATGCCGCGTGTACCAAGATCGGTACACGGATACATCTTGTAAGAAGCTCATGAATCTGGTATATACTTCATCAAGGAGTTTCGCAAGTCATTTCTACACTTACAGGCATCTCGTCGCATGCTCTGCCACCTCCCTGGGATGTAATTATGCAAATCTGTGCCAAACTCAAAGCAGCTAAAGTGCCTCTACCGACTTCGTTAACATGACATCCAGCATCGGGTTTCTTTTTATTAAAGTCATCTATGTTGCAAAAGGCACTTTTGTAGAATGCTGCATGCAAAGGCAAACAAGGCGCGTGCTGCTATGGAAAATGTTTTTCAAAGACACTGGGTTAATTGGAAGAAGTTTTTAAAGCTCTCTGGTTATTTTTTTTTTGTTTTTTTGCCTTTTCCTTCCATTATAAAGCAGGATCTTGAGGAGATAATCCACTTGTGATTCAAGCTCTAATTGTGAGCGTTTGCTTTGCAGCGGGAGGAGTGCGAGAGTGGCGTCGCTCGGAAAAACAGAAAACTCAAAGGAGCTCAAGGCAAGGAGTGAAAACGATGAAAATCCAATGATTTAATTTCGTTTTAATTAAGACAAGGTGGCGTGGAAGATTACCTAATTTTGTTTATGGATTTAAGGAAAGGCGATTAGTGGCTTCTGAAAATAATTGAATAAATTTTGTTCATTTGTCTGCGGCACAGGAGATTTATGTAGTCTTTGTCTATGCAAAAATTTTAAAGTTTAAAAATCAAATCGGCGTCTTCAAACCACAAAAGGCATGAAAAATGACTGCTTTGGCCATAAAAGAGAGACGGAAAGAGTTGTCAGACCATCATTTAGGGTTAAGGGCTTACACCAATACCTCCTTGGTTCCTCTTTAATCCTTTCTATAGTTGATTTATTTATTTAGAGACGCCAAAATCTTATGGCAGGTACTCGTGTGTTGTCAGTTCTGCAAAGATTCAAGTAGGGCTCCGTAAGTGCCTGTTTTTATACTTTTTCGGATTGGTAAACTGACATTTTTCTTAACGACAAAACAGCTGTTGCTTGTCAAATTTACTTTCGCATAATTTAATAAGAAAGGTTACTATGGTGTCATTAAAATCTTCGACACGTGTCTTGTCTAGATGTTAAGGTATATACTCCCCGCACAAGTTTTGTTCAATGACTCCCCATTAAACATGAGGGCTTGCATTTACCAAGTCAATAACACGAATACTGTAGCAATAATATCCAAACAAAGCATTTGAATAGGCCGGCAATATATCGAAGAATATAGCATTAGTGAGGTCTATTGTTGCAAAGCTTAATGCAGTGACTCTCTATAGATACAATTTCTACACGATCAGACAGAATTTTAATGTAATACAAGTATCAAACACCATACACACAGGAATGCCATTAGGTTCGATATACTAGAGACCCTTCCGAACCCTTACGTGACAAAGGATTGCCATTTCACGTAGAGCACTCCCTAAATCCCATTAGGAACCCAGAAGGACTAAATGCATCATTAAAAATCCATTCGAAGGTATTACCAGGCCAGCCCCGCTCGTCAGAGGTCAGGCTCATAATATATTCCAAAGAAATTACGACAAACACTGACCCTTAGTTGCAGTATACTTCATGCTGGGGCTTTTACCATTGCCGCACCAAACTTTATACCCATTTTCTTTTGCATTGGGAATGGTACAAAAGTGTATGGATGAAAATTTCACAAGTATAAAGCAGCAAACAATGAGGTCTTAAGAAACATGCCACTGCTATAAGGAGATTCCCCATTTGATCCTGTACTAAGGATTCCGGTCACGAATTTCCTAATTCACCCACTTTATAAATCATTAAAATTCGACTTTAAATGTATTACATCGAGAGATGAATTTGATTTTCTGTTTAAATGGAAAATTCCATGAGGACGTCGTCGTCGTGCAGCAATAACATCAGGGGGTAGGTTAGCTCTTCCTTTATATACCAAAAAGGCATCCTTTTGCCTGATTCTTGTAATTTGTAATTGAAATTTGTATGTAGATAGGTACAAGTGTAGATACATATATTTTATAGTTGGTATTAAGCAGCACCCACAAGATTGTGTTTGTCAATTCGAATGAAAGTAATGAGAAATTTTGCGAATAAATCAATCCAGGGTATTCTGCACGAAGAACAGATTCTCCCAAGAAGAGGTATTTGTTATTCTATTGAAGTTGTAATAATTTTAATTGCTATTGTATTATAATGGATGGGAAGAAACGATGGCAATTTGGTCTACTTTTGAGAGGTTTTGCTGCTCAATTATTTCTTTAAGTATTTTCTGTATAACTTTATTGTTTTTGAACAGAAATTAAAATTTTATATATAAATTCAATCGTTTTTCTTAACCCATGAGTATTGGGGAACCCACGAGGGCAAAAGGTTACTCATTGCAGCTTTTTATTAAATTTTTTCTACCTTGTTGTGATATGTAAGAAATCGCATTCGTAGAATTTATTTCTGAGAATTTTTTACCTTCCCTGTGCTACAACTAAAATTTTAATCATGAGTGTTGCACTATAAGCACAGAGAATAAAATGAAATGACGAATAAATGAAATTTGTTCTAATTTTCTCATTAATCATGTGTTTCTGAAAAAAAAAGAGTTGAAAAATGTTTGAGCTCATAACTTTTTAGCCGCTTTGTGCCCAAGGCCGATATTGAACACAAGTAAAAGCATCTCAAAGAAAACCAAGTGGTTGGTTTTGAGAAAATCCCACAAAAATACCGGTGGTGTTATCTTCGGTGTTATTTGGAGAAATTTTATAAAAAAATCACACTTGTCAAATTATTCAAATTTTTCAGGAAAACTATAGCAAATTTTATAGTTTTAAAATCTTTTGAGATTTAACTGAAAAACATGAAAGCACTTTCAAAAGCATTTCTTTTAAATGTTCTAGTTTCTAACCAGTAAAGCGATCTTGTTCAGATTTGTTAAAAGTAGATACAAAACAGAAAAGAAGGTGCTTTAAAAATGTTTAAAATAAGATCCTTTAAAAAACGAAGTAAAAAAAAAGAACTTGTTTTACCGTTTACTCAAACCAAAAAGCGATGCCCATAGAATGTTAGTAAACAGCCAATGCTAGCGCAGGGTTGTGCTATTGGAAAAAATTTAAATGGGAATTGAAAAAAATAAAATTTAAAATGTGATTTTATGGGCTAGAAATTTAAAAATTTCCGAAAATTTATACAAACTTTCAAGATTCGACTCTAAATGGCAAAACTATTTTTGGAAACAATTCTCTCTAGGGGTTTCTAGTTTCTCAGCCGTTATGACCATCTTGGTTAAATTTTTCCGAGATATGTTCCTATATTTGAAAAGTTTCAAAATTACCATTTCTAACCACAAGTTTTAGACCCATTTAAAAACCCGAAATAAAAAACGCCCTGTTTTACTGTCTTTTTCAGAAATCCCAGTTCCAAAAATTCATGTTTAGAATTAAAGAAAGTGATTAATTATAGTAGTTGTAAAAGTGAAGAGTTCTAACCGTAGTTGAAGAAAAAAGATTCTAAATTACTGTTTTATGCATTTTAAATTTTAAAAAGGTATAATTAACGGCCAAGAAAACACATGTCCTCGCCTAATTTTCGAGACGGCGGTAGGCAAAAATTTCAAATAAATAACGGACGCCCATCCCTTTGAATTAAAACAAAACGATAACAGTATATTGAGCGACAAAACTATAACAGCAAGTAAGGGTTGCAGGATCGTACCCTGCCGGTGAACCGCACACGGCGCTTTTTCTTATTCTAAACGTTAGAATAGAATACTTGTTGTAATTTGCTTAATAAGACATGTTGGCAAAAAAAAAGGTTGGTTGGACCTGGAATCCAACCCAGTACCTTTCACAATTGTCGGTCATAGGTATTACCATCAGCACCACAGCCCACTTTCATGCCGGGTGTCCAAATAGCATACATGTTCTCTCTGCATAAATAATGCACATACACCAACAACATTTTTGGAATAGTAAATGGTTTCCTAAATGTGCTGGAAAACACTTTTATTGACTGGCGAAAATAATCCTGCTAGCAATTATGTATATCGCAATTTCTGGGCCACTTGTTTTACATCAACCAAATTTGATGCACCACCACATGAACGTTAACCAACACAACAGACTTGAAAAATAAAACTGCAAACTAAGAACAGTTTTTCTTTAGAAAAAAATTAAAGGAAAAGATTTTTGTCACCCTTTAGAGTAAACAATTTTAATAAACAAATAATGGAATTTTACACAAACTCCACAATTAAGATGATCTTAACCTACAAAGAAAGGCGTAGGACCGCTCCGCGTGTGTCTTCATACTTGACGGGTTTTTTATGTATGGCAGTTTAGCGTTTAGCTCAGTAGATAGTAGCACCTACGATTGAAAACCAAAATGTCCCGGGTTCAATACCTGGATTCACCAATTATTTTGAATCCAAAATTTTTATTTTTATTTTATTGCCAATATGTTTGTTAAGTAACTGATAACAATAATGATGACAGGCTCTCTCTATTTTGACGCTTAGTCGTAGTGTAAAATTGAAAAATTAAAGGACGAACTGTCGAAAAAAAACCGTGTGGGATTCACCGTAGGGTATGATCACCACGATTGATTCTTTTTCCACATTCGACCACCTTAATAGCTTTCGCCTTATGAATGCTGTAGATGCCTAAAAAAAATGCGGTTTAACCTACATTCTAGTTAACGATGTATGTACTTGCTTACAAAGAAAAAGCCAAAACAGCTGTTTTATAAACTTGAAATTTAACAAATCGTGAAAAATTAAAACAAGTGCAAAAGGGCATGCAAAAACTTCAATCCGTCTGTGAAGGATTGCGAAATTCCCTACCCTACCAAAAAAGGAAACTGCCACGCCTCCAAAATATGGGCGGGACACACAAATATTACTGTTAAATGCTATACATTAGGTTGTTGCATACATTTCGGCCTAAAACTCCGCCTTTTAGCTCAAAAAATCACTTTTTTAAAGCCACGCCCACAAAAAAGGGTGAAGGCACATACCAAATATACAAAAAGGTTAGAAAATGCTAATATCTACATATTTTGTTGCATAATTTTCAGTCAAATTTCATAAATATTTATTGAAAAACAGTCATTTCAAGCTAAAATCCCTTAAAAAAGGGGCGTGGTCAAGGAAAAGGCCAAACTTTTTCTGCTACCTCAGAGACAATTATAAGGCAATGTTGCGTACCAAACATGAGAGCGCTAGCACCATTGTAACATATCTAAAAATTAAAAAAAGTATTTTTTAAAATTAGTCGCACGTACCGGCCGGTAGTGGGCGTGTCTGTGGGCGGATGCAGCTAATTTTTGAACTTGATTTGAAGGCTCTCTAGCTTAAAATTTAAGGCGTAAAAGTTGTTTACATACGGACATGGCTTAATCGATTCTCCTATCGGTCCCATTCATATCTCTAGAAGGTCTTAGGGATCTACGGTGATTATTTAACAGCGCTACAAACTATACATCAAACTTAATATACCCTGGGTAGGGTATAACCAGTGATTGAGTGTAACAGTGTGTACGCCAAAGTTACAGTCCGTAAAACGGACCGTTGAATACCCCATCCTATCCCACATTGTAAAATGCTGATGTTATTTTTATTATTATAATGCTATTGTTATTTTTCGATATTTTATAAGTAGTGCAATCTTCGAAAAGGGGCGTGATCCAACCGCCCCTTATTACAAACTATCAATATTAACACATATATTTCTAAGTAAAGCTTAAATGTACGCAAAAATGCATTTTTTTGGTTTAAATTCAATGTTTTTGAAAAATCGACCTCTAAAAGGGGGCTTTGTATGAACAAAATCTGGTATGAAATCTCGTTTATCTGACTTGCTAATTTTTTTGTTTCATGGTTTTCTAAATTAGGCTTAAGGCCAGTCGAAATTACAATTTTTCTGGAAATTTTTTTGGCTTTTCTTCAACTCTGCCTCCAAATGTAGGCGTGGTATTTCTACATAAAATATTAAGCAAATTTTTTTCAATTTGAAGTAAAAATATTGAGTAAAATGCATTTGAAAATGTACCCTTAAAATAGATGCCACGCCCACTGGAGTAGGTTTACCAATTAAATTTTTCGTTTTTGTGTCTAATGTTTATTGGGAGATGCTTAATGCCAAATTTCAGCCTTTTAAGACGTCTTACAGTTTTGAAATCTCTGGGGGTAGTTGCACATTTAGACCGATTCTAGGCGTGTCTTTGCGCGGGTTTCAAAAATATTTTCACTTGTACTGCTTCGCATGACGTGGAGCTTACGTACGAAATTTCAGCACCCTAGCTCAACATTTAAGGTCTAAAAACATGTGACATACAGAGGGACGAACGGACATGGCTCATTTGATTCAGAATTCGGTCTTTATCACACGCCCTTAAGGTCTTGGGGGTCTGCCATTATAATTTAATCGTGTTACAAACTATGTGACAAACTTATTATATCTTTTCCTATCCTATGGGCTGGGGTTTAAAAAATAGAAAAAATATAATAGGGAAAAAGCAAAAAAGTAGTCATAATCGCAAAAAATTGTTTTTTTTTTTTAAATATTTCTGCCAACACGTCCGCTATAGACTTGAGGCTAAGGAACTGTAAGCGCAGGAATGGATATGCATTTCGTGCCCCATTAATATATTATTGGGGGACTATTAAAAACAGGGGGAATATTAAAAACAGTGTTTTTTGCACAAAGCCTATGAGGCCATATTTACTTTGGCTGACACCTTCCTACTTTGCACAAAGAAAAGGACTTGGGCATGGGTATGCTGCACACATAAGAACCGAAAAAAAAAAACACTTTTTTTCGCATCATAGTATTTTCCAATGAAATATCGGTTGTCACTCCAAACCCGTCTGATGTTGGAAACTAAAAACTTTCTAAACTTTTTCTCCAAAGTCTCCGCTGCCGTATTTATTTTCAACAAAACCAATTGGCTTGGAAAAGTATATAAAATGGAATATTTCCATTCATAGCTCGCTCTTTTTACAACAATAGACAGTTGCGATAACATCCTTGTATCCCAGCTTCCACCAGACAACAGTGTAAATTTCCTCAACAAACCATCTAGTGCGATTCCTGACTGGAAATTAAGAAATTCTATCGCGAAACGGGATCTCGAAAAGCAATTTTCTTTCGACTTCCTCTTATGACACTATCAGCGAGAAGCTGCCGTGCACTGCGGTACAATTGGAACTGTCCGACGACAAAAAAAAAGTGGAAAACAAAAACCTGCGACACGAAATGAAAACGAGAAAACTGTCAGGAAAATCTTTCCGTGTTTTTCAGTCCATCTGATCTGGGAGCTGAGATACATATATATAGCCTGGGCACAGTCCAGGCTTTTCATTTAAATACTTTAAATACCGGGATATGTCGCTAAACTTACAATGACTCATAGACATCCAACATGGATCCTAATCCTCCCAAGCACCGAACAAACTTTTCGAACTCCACTAAAAACGGTTGTTAGCTCGAATGGATCCCAAGGGATAAGAATGGGTGGCGGAGTTTCTTGTTCATTAATGATAAACGAATTGAACTTTCTGCATATAATTCGTTTTCGAATTTTTCTTTCTTTGCATTGCCATTCCACGCCCAACTTTGTCATTCAAAACTTGTTATCAAATTTGATTATATATTCGGATTGCCGAGTTCCACCTACCGAGCCAGGCAGTGCTGGAGTCCTCTGGGTGAGGACAGTAATTTGGCAGAGGCAGCAACATTGGCGTCACTTGCACGTTTCTCCCGGACTCTAGGAGTCATACCCTTCTGTCGGGGGCAAAATTATGCAAATTAATTACATTTTCGGCAGGAGAATACACAACACCCCAGATGAGCCAGGCAGACTTGGTCCAAAATAGGAAAATAACTTGTGGCAGCAGCAGTGGTCGCTGTGGTCGGAATGGCGACGCCGACACGGTCTCTATTCGGCCAGGAGAAAGGCTGTGAATTATAATTAATTGGAGTAGGTTCGATAGGTTCGTTGCTCTACGGCGGTGTGAGCTAAAAATCTGCTTGAATTCACAATTCCGGTTGATAATTTATGAAGAATTTTTACTATGAAAATTGGACCCGGGGCTTTGGCAATTTTGTGGTTTTTAGTGGGCGGTGGGATGAAGTTTTTATTTTTATGCTGCTGTTTTTGATTTTCTTTAATAATTCATTTCGGCTTGTGCAAATTAGAGGGACTTTTTTTGTACGGTAAGAAGGTGCTGGCTTAAATTATAAATTATTTATACCATTTAAAAAGGGTGGAGAGGTTGTTGTCACAGTTGAATAAAGTTGAAACTTTGACGGATTTTATGGGTCATGACATCTGAAAGGAAAAATTATTTACCTGTAGCGAATCGTATTATCGGGAACAAGAATCTGATCTGATTTTAAAAGGATTTTTGTATGTCTATTTTTAATTTATTATGGTATGGTATTTTAGGGTGTTATTTTCAAGACTTTAGGTAGGTATGCTGGGGATTGAATTATTGTATGGGCCTCTAAACTTTTTTCAAATTATAAATAAGAGTTGAAAGGACTCTTCTGTCGGTGATGTAGGTAGGATATTCATATAATTAAGGCAGGTACATTCTTTGACATAAGCTACTTTGCTAAATTATATAGTTTCATATTTCTACAATCATGTCTTAACTATTGTTACAAATCGTAAGATTCGGCAAATAGAAGTAAAAAGTACCAAACTCCATGAAGGATGAAGGGAGTACTCCATAGTTAGATGGTGATTCAATAATGAGCCCTAGTAGCACATTGTTGTGCTGTTTTCCTACCATATTTCACTAAGGTCATCAGAGAAAGGTTATTCAGTGCACGTAATCTGGCTCTTTCTAGCGCAATGGTCAACCCTCTCCACTGGGAGTTGGCCTTTTGAAGGAGATATGAGTAGATTTGTTCCCTAACCCTAGCGGAATGTAAACCCTTACCGCGGGTTAGGTAAGCTTCTAGCCTAGCCAAGACTGTGTGTACACATGTGCTATATATTCAACATTGGTCCCTTTAATTTGGTCCCGCGATCCTTCTAAGGATAAGCGGTCACGGAAAATAATGATGATGATGATGGTCCCAAAAAATCAAAAGAAACTTACAAAAACAAGAAAACACTGCATTGAAAAGTAATTTTCAGTACAAAACATAAGCGGGTACACGCGGCTACTCTGGTTGCATGTTTGCGTGGGCTCTCTGAATTTCAGGGAGCCACGTTTGCGTATGTGTCAACTTTGAAGTCTTGTAGATCTTGCACCATTTTGCCAAAATTGAAAACTGCTCAGAACTATTAGAACCTCCTTGGTTTTAAATTTCAATACTTAGGGTGGCTATTACAATAACAATAGCGATTTAAATTCGGCAATGTGTACACGGGTTCTCGGGTATGTGCCTATCTTAAAACCAGGGCAGTAAAACACGTGCGTTAGTAAAACAGTAAAACACGTGCGTTATGCTGCAAAAAAACACTTTAACCTGTTATTTTCGCGTACGACCACTTGCTTTACGTATTACACATGCAGTAATCCACATAATTAATAGTACATATCTGACACAAGACGGTCTGGAAGTTTTCAAAGCTTTCAAAGCTTTTTCACATCTCGGCCTCATTGCAAGAAGCCAATCAATTTGTTTTACTATGTTGTACGAAGGCACAAAATCCGGAGGAATCTGTTTTTTTTTAATTTTTTTAACCAAATTTCCTTTTTAACAAGTTGTAAAGGGCCCGCCATCTAACGTTTTTTTTTCAGTTAGTGCTTATTTCGTGAATGGTAATGCTTATTTTAGCTCATGTCTGATTTGACAGATAATAAGTATTATCCTTCCGCTGAACGAATATGGTTGTGTATAAACTTGAATAACGCTGGAAAATATGCGTTTCCGCTTCGCTTAGTGGGCCTGCGATTGACTTAGAGAAGATGCCGATTTTGACAAAAAAATCATCTTTTAAGATGGAGCTCATTTTGATCTTGGCGGGTATGTAAACAAGCAAAATTGTCGCATTTGAGGCACAGAAAACCCGCACGCATATATTGAAAAGCCGATACACCCAAAACGAGTCAGTGTTCGGTGCGGATTTTGTTGCGGCATAATTGGGCCATGTTTTTTTCGAAAATGAGCAAGGAGTGGCCGTTACAGTCAATGGCGATTGTTATCGGGCCATGTTGAACGAATTTTTGTTCACAAAAATTAAAGAGGAGGATATTGGCAAGAATCGGTTTCAGCAGGACGGCGCTACGTGCCACACAGCCGAAGCTACACTCCATGTTTTGCGCCCTGTTTTTGAAGATCGCATTAACAGCCGCAGAGCTGATGTCGTTTGGCTGCCTCGGAGCTGTGATTTGACACCGTTGGACTATTATGTGTTGGGTGCCGTAAAAGATACGCCGACAAGCCAGAGACAATTGACGCTTTACAGAACAATATTCGTGAAGCCATTGGTGAAATTCAGCTGCACACAATCGATAAAGTGCTTAAAAATTGGACTGATCGTGGAGGCTACTACATGGCCAGCCGAGGCAGCCATTTGAATGAAATTATTTTCCATTATTAACCGGAAGGATTGTACCCCCAAATAAAAAAAGAAATTTGAGAACATATTCATTAGTTTTTTTTATAGCATTTTCAAAAAAAAGTTATTTGGCGGACCCTTTATTTATATTTATATTTATATTTATATTTATATTTATATTTATATTTATATTTATATTTATATTTATATTTATATTTATATTTATATTTATATTTATATTTATATTTATATTTATATTTATATTTATATTTATATTTATATTTATATTTATATTTATATTTATATTTATATTTATATTTATATTTATATTTATATTTATATTTATATTTATATTTATATTTATATTTATATTTATATTTATATTTATATTTATATTTATATTTATATTTATATTTATATTTATATTTATATTTATATTTATATTTATATTTATATTTATATTTATATTTATATTTATATTTATATTTATATTTATATTTATATTTATATTTATATTTATATTTATATTTATATTTATATTTATATTTATATTTATATTTATATTTATATTTATATTTATATTTATATTTATATTTATATTTATATTTATATTTATATTTATATTTATATTTATATTTATATTTATATTTATATTTATATTTATATTTATATTTATATTTATATTTATATTTATATTTATATTTATATTTATATTTATATTTATATTTATATTTATATTTATATTTATATTTATATTTATATTTATATTTATATTTATATTTATATTTATATTTATATTTATATTTATATTTATATTTATATTTATATTTATATTTATATTTATATTTATATTTATATTTATATTTATATTTATATTTATATTTATATTTATATTTATATTTATATTTATATTTATATTTATATTTATATTTATATTTATATTTATATTTATATTTATATTTATATTTATATTTATATTTATATTTATATTTATATTTATATTTATATTTATATTTATATTTATATTTATATTTATATTTATATTTATATTTATATTTATATTTATATTTATATTTATATTTATATTTATATTTATATTTATATTTATATTTATATTTATATTTATATTTATATTTATATTTATATTTATATTTATATTTATATTTATATTTATATTTATATTTATATTTATATTTATATTTATATTTATATTTATATTTATATTTATATTTATATTTATATTTATATTTATATTTATATTTATATTTATATTTATATTTATATTTATATTTATATTTATATTTATATTTATATTTATATTTATATTTATATTTATATTTATATTTATATTTATATTTATATTTATATTTATATTTATATTTATATTTATATTTATATTTATATTTATATTTATATTTATATTTATATTTATATTTATATTTATATTTATATTTATATTTATATTTATATTTATATTTATATTTATATTTATATTTATATTTATATTTTTAAGTTTATTTCTATTTGATTCATTTTTTGGGAGGTGACATTTAAAGTCTCGTTCTCTCATAATTCGTCTTTTTTTAAGCAAGGATACAGCATATCGAATTTCAGCGCTCTACGTAAACTTTGATTTGATATTCAATACTCTGCTGGTTATACCATTTCTTTTCTCCGTAAAGGCATAACACTTGCGGAAGTAAGCTTTGGGTTACGTGCAGGGATTTCATTTCCATACTGACTCCTCCGCGTGTGTGTTGGGTCTAGAATACCTTTTCTTTGCTCTCTGCTATCCTCAAATTCTTTCCCTTCGTGATGTGCTACACATTTTAAGGGTAGGTAGAACCTAATTGCACCTTGATCATGCATTAATTTGAATACAGAATTCCTAGTTTATAACTTAAGGCCTAAAATCTGACGAGAGACAGCGGAATGGAAGGATGGACCGACAAGGGTCATTGATATTTATAAAACAAATATAATAAAACATTTAGAGCTACATAAAACTATGTTTAATTTTACTGTCGTAGTTGGTTAGTTATGTCGACGACATGTCGGCAAAACTTAAGTCTAGAGGTCAAATTCATCGATCATAGCACCATGGTATAAGATTATAAAAAACTTTGCATAAAATCCACTTACAGGCATCTGTTTATGATTAAATAAGACGTATTGGGCTTCCCATCTTACCAATTTTTTCCCGATATACATATAAAATTTCAAGAATGGTGGATCTTCTTGTTATTCAAATTTCAGCAGTAATCCGCACGCAACAGTGGCAACAAGACGAAGACAATATTTTGCAATCCCCTGCTCCTTGAGTACAAAATTTTCCTTGAAAGATTTTTTCGAAATCATCAACAATCCAAATAGGCCCACATAAATTGAATACATTTTGCCATTATCACTTTAGATTCCAAAATCAGCATTGATTCTTCAACCTCATGATGCTGTATGCCGGCCAGCAAAAACTTATGTTTCTTTTTCTTTCATATTGTCCAATATTTTATGAACGTGCCTTAAAACAAGTCTAGATAAAAGAAAGAAATGGGAGCCATCTCGTTAGGTTACGCTTTGAGGCTATGCACCGCTGACTTCTAATTCGGACGGCTACCTCATTACGAACACAAAATTTGAAATAGAATAATAGAAATGGCAAAAGGACACTTTTTTCATTTGCAGAAATTTATCTTTACCATACCCCCTCCTTTGAATAATCCCTATCGCGTTGATAACTTCTACAATTTTGTGTTTTATTTTTTCTACATTCTAGGGTAGTAGTAAGGGACTCAACAATTTTTCCCCGAAAAGGATATTCAATTCAATTTATTCAATCTTTTTCGAGATGAAGAAATAAAAAATAATTCTTAAGAAATACCATCATGCGAATTGTCAAAGGACTTAAGGAGGATTTGGAAATGTTTTCATCGTGGTTTGTTAGCCACATACGCCCGTACTTAGTCCGCCTACTTATTGAACAATGGCCAACGACACAAAGGGCACGTAATTGACATTATTTGTTCTTATTTATTCTTACTTTCAATTGCCTGTCATGTTTTCGGGATCTCCACGCTTTATAATTTCGGTTATGGAAATTGTCCTTGACGAGGCGAAATTATTATTTTAGTTATTTGAAAAGGAAAAAAAAAATACGAAGAGAAAGTTTGAAGGACTTATGGCACCATGAGCCTGAGCACATTTCTCTGAAGAGGATCTGCCGATGCCGCTGTGATGTACATAATTTTCAAGGGAGGAGAATATGCAAGTTGGAATTGGCAGGCAGTGTCCTTAGACTCGGCATAAACTTATGAACTTCTTGAGTTTGAATGTTGTACTCAGGAATTCAGAAATGTGTATATACATATGTAGGTACTAAGGACAAGCATGTCGTAAGTATATAAATTATTTGCAGTGTTGCTGAGAATCTTGTGGTTCTGCGCTAACGATAAGGGTTACGATTGCAAATAAAAATGCTTCAAGAATTTGATAAGTGGGCCTTAGGGTTTGCACTTAGATGGAATTGACAGAAAGCAACATGCTTTCTAGGAAGGGATTTTTTGATTTTGAAACGAATTCGTTGGAAAAAAATGATTTATTTTACCTTGAGGATGATTGCCATAGTGTTGCATAGAAGTAGAAGCTCATTCGTTACTAACGAGGCTGTAGAAAGCTGTAAAGTATTGCAATCTTAGCGTTAGATAACTATGGAGCACATATCGGGCAGTTAAAAAAATCTGCTTAGGTCCTCAATCAGAATTGTACTCTTTCTTCTTCAAATACTTTTTTTTTAATTTTTGCTGGGATTCGACGAACCAAACTTATTTTCTGTTGTCTAACAGTGACACGAAATACTTTATTGGATCAAACACAACTTTCCTTGGCCAATTTAAAACAATTAAAACTTCAACTTGGGATTTTTCTCTTATAACGAAATTGAATCACTCTTTATTATAACATTGAAACTATTACAAAATCCCTTAATTAATTGTTTCAGCTATAGTGCATACCTATCTACATTAAGAGCTGGCTGCAAAACTCATATGAAAATTCGTTGGAAAATTCTGTGAGCAATTGGCGAATTTTGAATGTCAGTTGGCTTCAGTTTAGTTTCCTATGAGAAAGTGAGTTCTTTTAAGTGTGCAACACAGCCTTTGACGTCGTTAGTTGCTTCGTCCTAATGTTGTTTAGAGATACGCCTGTAATTCTGTAATGTTGTGCTAACAGACTGGGGCACCTGCAACAAAAAGTTGAAAAGACCTCCTGACAATTTTACGCCAACTCAGCAGCAATTACCATCGTAGTCAGATAAGATGGCTCACGGAGGAAGAGAAGCTTGTTGTTTTTCATACCAACCCTTTCTACTGCGGCAAAAACCGGGACATAATCGGACATAATAAGCCCCTATTCTGGAACGTCGAAAAAGCAGGCTTTTACGGATGAGCAGAAAGCTCTTTAATCAAGCAGAATGCTTTGTGACGATGTCGATTAGGACCTTTAAGACCTCATTAAGGCATCATTAAGAGATGGTCGAGGGAATTTTATGATTCACATGTAACGCTATCTTTATACAGAAGTTTTGTCCGACCTCACCTTGAAAATGACACACAGGTGTGGAGACCATTACAACTTATTCATATAAATCGGAATGAAGCAATTCGAATCAGGATTTATCCGCTTTGCTCTAAAGCGGCCTCCCTGGGATGACGGATCAAGCTCCTCAATTTATAAACCTTATCACAGAGTAGAATCAACCAAGGTTTAATCTTCGTTTCTGAACTAATATCAGGCCGTTTTGACGCATGCGACCTTCTAGATTAGGTAAGGTTGTAGGGTTGATGAACCGAGATAGCCCGCGCCGCGCCTCATGCAAGCATTGTCTCGAAAGTTCCTGTGGCCAAGAACCCAGCAGAGTCCTACATTTTGTTGTGAGCCAAGAACTTTTAGCTCTTTGCAACAACACTTAAGTCCGGATTTGATTTAAGTGGCAGCTATTGCCTTTATGGCTCCCTGGCTGTCTATAAAAATGGTTATACAAATACATCCTATGGTATTCCCCTTATTGACAGTAGTCTGGCTGCCTCCTTGCTTGCAAGGACCTCCGCTTGGAAGACCCTGCCAGAATCGGGCAATCTTATCGACTTTTCTTATGTGGGTTCTCCAGAGTAGGGACCCGCACCCGTGTCTGTGTCCATTTTTGACCCATCTATGTATATAGCCATCGATAAGTTTTTTAGCGGTTCCCCCGATTCCCACACATCCCTGCTTGAAAACATGTAATTAAAAGGCGTTTCGAAGTCAAGATAGGGGGTAAGGTAGTCGGAGGAGGTGTCGGTTTCTATAACGCTTTGAAAAATCTGCGCATGACCAAATGAGCTTGGGATCCATTTAGGTGACTGACTGAGCCTCTTTTTGCATATAGAGGTAGAGGGGTAGCATATTGAGAATTGCCTCAGCCCTAAGGTTGGTGTCATTCTCATTGCAGATGTCGTATACCAATACATAAATCTCTCTGTATTATTGTCATGTAGCGCAGGTTTGTTCCTTTTTCAGCTGCTTGTCACCAGACTAAACACTCGTACGTCAGAATAGGTTTCAGCTTAGTTTCCTCTTCCAAGAATCAACCCTTGGTAGCATGCTCTACCGGAGAGTCGAAGAGAGGCTCCCTCAATTTCCTTTGATCATTATAACAAGGTCATCGGCGTTAGCCACCACGTGAATCCAACCCACGCCCAGTCTTATAGGAATCTTATTGACTGCCACACTGAAAATAAAACCCTAGTATAATTGACAAAAATGCAGCTGGGAACAACAAATTTTCTATCAAAATACGTCCAACAAAACCATTTTATCAAATTGGCAAAATTTTGTAATAATAAAAGTCCATTTGTTGTAACAACAAAAATTTAACTGCCAACACTTAAAACTTACTTACCTAATTGCCTGAAAAGTGTTCACTGCGATTTTTTTTAATTATGATTGCCCCCGGTTTGGACACGTTGTTCGCATGTCCCCTGACAGACATCCTAGACAGGTCATGCTAGCCGATATGCGAGCGCGTCGCCCCCCTGGTAGGCCAAGAAACAGGTGGTGGGATCAGGTAAAGAACCTCTCTGATTCCCGCCTGGGGATTGCGCCGGAGTCTCTTGAGTTGGTGGCGGAGGATCGAGAAAGATGGAAGGTTCATTTAGCCACCCTCGCTCCGCGACCCTTTTAAAGGATAAGCGGCATTTCGAAAATGATAATGATGAAGATTGCCCCCGTCAGGAATCGAACCTAAAGCTTTCTTCATATGCTACAGAGAAGACGAGCTCATTGACGCGCGCGGTCGTTGTTACTACAAAATATTGTGTGCCAAGGAGTTACTTAAAGGAAGAAGGGAAAAAACTGACAAAAGTAGATTTTTCATATTGACGGTTTTGTTAAATTGACAGTCTAAATAAACGATAAATAAAAGATAAAAACCTCAAAAAAAAGCTTTTGTTGTTCGAACAAAGTTTTTGTTTTGTACAAAACCGAATTTTCTTTCTTCTTTTAGAAAGTTGACGGAAAATTGTTTCATTTGACACAAACGTTCTGTCATAATGGAAAAAATCATTTGCTGATGTAATAAAAAAGCTATGTTACCAAATATTTTGCCAATTTGACAAAAAGCTCATTTAAATGGATTGAAATTTGCTTAAAATTAAAATTTCATTGCTAAATCAACAATTTTGCTTTTGTTGAATTTTAACAAAAATTTTTTGTCAATATTACCTACAAAATTATTTTCAGTGCAGTACCCATAGAAGTGGTGAGATGACTCCTCCTTATGTCGTGCCTTCGAGGCAGTCCCCTAAAAACACTATCGCTTGTGGATGCATTAATCACCCCATTCTTAAGCAGATTTATAGTCAGATTGATTGGAGCTTGGTCAACGTTAAGATTTTCTAAATTTCGTTTAATTGCGCAGGTATTGACACTATTAAATGCATTTTCAATGTCAAGGAAGGCTGCAAGGGTACAATCTTTGCCCTGAAATGACTTCTCAATAACGCTGACTACTCTGTGCAGCGCTGTTTCAATGCCTTGAGTGTAGGCATGTTGGGCTGCTGATATCAATGTAGGGTCAATTTGATTGCGAATGTGCATATCCATTAGTTTTTCTAAAGTTTTTAAAGTCCTTGACAGTCGTGAGCCACACGATTTTCCTGCTTTTGGAATTAAAGTAACTCAAACTTCTCTCCATACTTCTGGATGTGACCAAGTTGTAGACAGTGTCAGAATAGTTTCTTGCATGCGGATAAAATTAGGCCTGCTTTTCAGTAAGATTATAGGATACAGGCCATCACAGCCGGGTGACTTAAATGGGTGAAAAGAGTCAATTGCCCAATTTAGCTTAGTTTCCGTTACTATTCTTAATGGAATTGTAGTTTCAGTTACGTGATTAGTTGTTTCTTGGTGGTGAGTCTCGACGAGTTGGCTGGAAAGTGTGTTTCTAGGCTGGAAAGTTTGTTTCCATAAGCTCTAGCGTTTCCGTACAGGATTGCGTCCACGAACCGTTAGAAGTTTGTATATTGCTTGAAATCGCTGGTTCATTAGATAGGATTTTCCTTAGACGGGCTGACACTGTTCTACTTTCAATACTTGAAAAGATGCGCGGGACCTGCTTTTAGCACTGTTGAAATTGTGACCTTTTATGTTGAATACTTACTTACTTAAGGTGGCGCTACAGTCCGGGGTGGACCTGGGCCTCAGCCAACAAGCTTCGCCAGCCAGCTCTGTCTCTAGCTAGCCGTCTCCAGTTTCGCACGCGAAGTTGGCTGAGGTCCCCTTCCACTTGCGTGCGCCACCTGAGTCTTGGTGCTCCTCTACCGCGCCGTCCCTGCGGTGTGGATTCGAAGATTTTCCGGGCCGGGGCGTTGGTGTCCATCCGCTCTAGATGACCCAGCCATCGTAGACGTTGTGTTTTGACTCTTTTGGCTAGGTCGGTATCGCTGTACAGCCCGTACAGTTCGATGTTATATCTCCTCCTCCACTCTCCGTCTATGCAGACGGGACCGTAAATCGTCCGAAGAATTTTCCTCTCGAAGCAGCCTAAAGTGTTTTCATCCACCTTTGACAGGGTCCATGCTTCTGCACCATAAAGCAGGACTGGGATGATGAGGGTCTTATACACGGACACTTAAGTTGCTCGAGAGAGGGCTTTGCTACTCAATTGCCTTCTTAGCCAAAAGAAACAGCGATTGGAAAGAGTTATCCTTCGTTTGATTTCAGCGCTGGTGTCATTGTCTGAATTGATAGCGGAACCCAGGTAGACAAAGTCCCTAACTACCTCAAAGTTGTAGCTGTCGATGGTGATGTTTTGTCCAAGACGTCGGTGTTGGGTGTCTTTTCTTGATGACAGCATATACTTGGTTTTGCCCTCATTGACTGCTAAACCCATATTCGCCGCTTCCGTCCCAATACTCACGAAGGCTTCACTGACATCACGCTTTGTTCTATTTGTTTCTTTGTTCTGTTGGTTTCTTTTATCTTGAATACATTTAACATTTCGTAGGGGCTCCTTTAGTCTCCGCCATCTTCGATTACTAAATGCACCTAAACACAGGACCAACTATGGCAAACATAAACATGAGCCTATCAGTCGCATGAGTAGCTTCTATAAAACTTATTGTATTATTTTTGATTTCAGTGTTGATATAGGAGTACTGAAAAAAATATTTAGATCTGGAGTTCAACGTATTTAGCTTTAAGATTATAATGCATGTACTTATTTGTTGTTCTTAATGTTGTATATGTTTGATGTTAATTTAGGTACTAACTACTAACATTAACACTATGTGATGAGCCTGTGTAAGCATATTTTTGCATGGAAATCCACTGCTTGTAGATTGAGCTTGCTCTAAGCGCGCTACAACATAGTTCTGATAGTGTAATATAGAAGACAATGACCTGGAGATAATGTTTCATCTGCAGGTCAAATCGGTTAACCGCCATTTAGGTGAACCAAACACTCCGAACCACTCGAAAAAGAAATTGTGGAGATTGGAGCACCCCTATAACAAAGGCCGAATCTCCCATTACCTTCCCCATTCCACGCCTAAGGTTTAGTGTTATCTTGCAGAACGGGTTTGGTTCGTGCTTTGACTGGACACGGTTGCTCCACATCTCCAAATATCCAGGCAACACCATCATTATACACGGGTTCGCACCGAAGACGGTTGCCTCTGTCGTGTCTTCTCATCAAAGATTACTCCTCACTGGCTTCCCATATCTTGTTGACGTGGGCTTATACGGAAGACTGTTAGCCCCGCCCTCAATTAATTCTCCAAATTGACCTCCTTTGGTCTCTACGTGTGCCCCGGGTCAGCGGCGATAATCGCCACGCAAGATAACCTAAGCTTCTTCTTGATTTATTCGCCTCTTGTGGAAAAAGACAGTTTGAAAAGAGGACTCTGTTGAATGTAAGTTTTTAAATTCTTTTCGCAAGCAATGAAGAGTTTTAAAAAATGGTTAAAATCAAAAAATAAATTTCACTAGCAGGATTTCAAGTCTAGTACTTTCCAACTGCATAAGTTTTTTTTTAATGAAGATCAGAAGGCAACAAATAAAAGTCATAATACAAACCCACGTATAGAGATGAAAGACCTACATATGCAAGATGAATTCAAATTTTCGCCGAAATTACCTGAAAATATGCAAAAAGAATCATGTTAATAAATAATCACGTTTGGTGGCGTAAAAAAAAAATGGAATTATAAAAGCTAATTTGTGTGAGAGCCTGTACGACTATTTCTAGCACTCAATCGCTTGCGATAAGATAGTTCAGACTATTTTAACTAATAGAGCCTGCATAGTGAAATTATTTAAGAAAAGAGGTTTTTTTATAAAAGACTATAGTTATATGATTTTTTTTATAAATCTTCTGTTCAAATCTAATATTCTTTGGATAGTCATCGAGTGGTGTCAAAAAAATTCCTTGATTTAAAGTTTTTAAATTATTTTATGACACTTTTCTTTGTAATGGCTTACATCGATGAATATTAAGAACTTTTTAACATCCATAGGCAGAAGGCATATACTGTCGCTATGGGTTCATGTTGAATTTGATTTTTGCTTCAAATTAAAAAAGTTAAATATGCGCTTGTAAAAAAATTATCACAAAAATTAAATAGATGCAAAAATATATTTCGCTCTTGCAGTTTGTAAAGTGCTCGTTAGCCGGAAATGGTCAACAAATTTTCCATTCTGATGGCATAACTGGTGGTATAGGCTTCCACACGAGCCCCAATCAAATGCATATCGATTAATTTTATTTCCCCGGCAAGGCTGCGTTAAATCGGCTTATTGCTGCTCAATATTGACTACCAACCATTTACCACTTTATGCAAAAAACATATTCGTTCTTGTTGCTATATGAACCCGCAATTCGAAAACACGTAGAACTGTTCAAACTGCGCTTAATCGGAATATCCAAAAAACACACTCGGAAAGACTTAATCCTTCATGCTCATACACAGAATCACGAAAGCAATCGTTTTTCACTATGAAAATAAATAAAATTATCCAAAATATTGTTGAACTCAACAAAAGACCTGCCATGCCTGCGCATGGAATTTCCCCGCTAAAGTGGATTCGCAGTTATATTTCCGCCCCAGACTTCACAGAATGCAAACGTGTGAGGGTGTGGTGCATAGGGGCGTGGGAGACAAAATAAAACCTATCGCCGCCAAACGACGACAACAAGAACAAATTCATTTAAATCCTTGTTACCGGGTTAAATCCATTCATATTTACACATGCAACAAAGCCTGCAATATTGACGTAGCATACGTGTGTTTGAAACTGCAAAGTTAAATATTAATTAACAGATCGAACGAGCATGGTTGTTGGTATTCGTTTTCTGTAAAAGTTTTTTTTTTATAAAAAGGGCTAAAATATGGAATTGGTTTTGGGAGAAATTACGTAAGGATATGGCTCCTGGTTGGATGGGTGGTCATCACATCACACATACATTTTTTTGTTCTCCACAATTGATTAAAATTGAATTTCTTCATCAATGCCTTTTGCCTTGATTGATGAAGGAGATGGAAACCATATGGCAAACTGAACTATCTCTACTTTCAATTCAATTTCAAACAAAAAAGATAATTGCGAAACGAGCAATTTGAGACTTAGTAGGTATCCATCTTCGTTGCTCTCAAAAGACTATCTGCAAAATATAATTAATGATTTGCAGGATTCGCAGAACTCCCCCCCGAACTCCTTCGTACTTCTGTGTTGTGGTTTAATTCCGTTTGTTTGTTTGAAAACGTCCGGCTTGAGGTTTTCTCAAGACGATTTAATTGCATTTTGTGTTTGAAGCAAGGCCTTTTAATGAAATGAGTGGTAGCCTGCTGGGGTGCGATGGCCGGTGATAAGACTGAAGTTTGAAAGTAATACTGCCACATGTGCGAAACGGAAACCGAAGGCTTTCAACAATTAAGAAAAATTTAAGAAACATAGATCATTCATCTTCTTTAAACAGAAGCAGACGTTGGCTAAAGAAGCATGGAAAAAGTGGGTATCTATACTGAAGGACTTTTAACGAATCATCTCGTCGGGTTGTGTTGGCGACGATGTGTCATTTATCACTCTGAGGAGCATGGCCTCGTGTGTTTTTTTCTGTCTAAATCTTTAGGGCTAAGGATATGGGTGAATTTTGTAAAATTCGTTAAAAACACTGCCCTTGGAAATGGTTTTACTATTTAATGCTGGGATAAGAGGGTCATCAAAAGTGTGACGAAAAAACACCAAAATGTAACCAAAATGTAACCCATCCATAGGGTAGTAACATCATCATAAGTCGATTAACGGCACGCAAAAAGTTACGTCAATTTCGATATGAGTAGGTACCTACGTCGACCTCAGTTTTAAAACTCTTATAGGTACTTAACGCTGCCTTTATGTGTATTTCCATTTTAAGGCATTCCCGAATAATTCCAACAAAATTAGAATTAAAATGTGAAATACCCACCACACTTATATCGATTTATCAATAGTCTGCGTAGTCAACTAGACCTAGCGAAGAATTTCAACGCAACGATTATTGATTTTTTAAACTTCTAGTAGATATAAAAAAAGATTCTGCGCTAGAAAATTTAATAGCACCCTGTAGTTTATTTTGTATGTTCTATTTCCCACTCTCATTCAAAACCTCCCGTTACTTACTGGGCGGGGTCGATAAACTTGATACTTGAATTGGTTGACACTACTACCAGCACAGTGGTCAGAGACTTATCACCCATGTGGCAAAATGTGAGACAAAGAATTGAATAGTAGAAACACCAGAATGAAAGAGAAAATTTTGAGAGTTGACGTAGGCATTTCATATTTGCGGTTGTTTGTATTGGTGCTAAAAATAAAGTCAATAGAAAGCCGCCTGCTGCTTGCGCATGTTACCCTGGTACCTCAGATTTGTCGTTGGTGACACAAAAGAGAAGACAAATTGGGAAGTTAAAAACGAAGTCCTCCTTCCCATCCTCTTTATTTTTGAAAAAGGCCATCTGTTGGAAGAATTACATATGCATAACGACAAATATGTTGGCAAGTTAAGAAGTTTAGGTGAGTTGTTGATACAGATGATCTGACTGATCAATGTAGTAGTAGTTTAAAGAGAGAGAATTTTTGCTGCCGCTACTTGATGGGAGGAGCCTAGGAGCTTGTTTTTTTGAAAAGGTACAATATAATTGGTTATGCTTAGGTGTGTGTAGGAACTTGGAGGAAAAGAAGGAACTGAAAGAAGACAAAGCAGCACGACTGCCTTCTGAGGAGTATGTTACCCTGTTATTTCAGATTTGAGTTGCCTCGGTAACGAATACAAAAAAAAGAAAGACAAATTAGAAAAAACGAAATCAACCTAATTTTTTTCCCATCCTCTTTCTTTATTTTGAAAGCGGCACAACTATGGCCATCTGTTGGAAGAATTATGTATAACGACAAATATGTATGTAGGCAAGATAAGGTTAGGTGAGTTGTTGCAGATGATCTGACTGATCAATGTAGTAGTAGTTTGAAGAGTAGAAAGAAATTTTTTACTGCCGCTACTTTATGGGAGGAGCCTAAGAGCTTGTTTTTATGGCACAAAATAAGAAAACACACTAGAATTCCTTATGCTTAGGTGTGTGTAAGAACTTGGAGGAAAAGAAGAAACTCAAAGAAAGATAAAGCAGCAGGGCTGCCTGCTGAGGAGCATGGTGCCCTGGTACTTCAGATTTGAGTTGCCTTCGGTAACAAACACAAAAAAAAAGAAAGACAAATTGGAATAAAATTTTAAACCGAAATTTTTTCCCATCTTTCTTTATTTTGAAAGCGGCACAACTATGGCCATCTGTTGGAAGAATCATGTTTAACGACAAATATGTGTAGGCAAGATAAGGTAAGGTAATTCTGTCTACCTAGGCGAATTTTATAACGAAATGACTTGAAAAAAGTCGTATTGAAAAGGATTTTATTCAGTGCCTCTGTTCTGCAGAAATATCCTTAGCTAGAGCCATTCAGCAGCAAATCAAAATTGCTCAATTCACACATACCAGGCGACCGGCCAACCGACACCGGCTTACCGTCGTTGGGAATACGTTCCTAGGATATTCTTAAATCAAAAAAACATAACTTTTTTGCTATAAGTTTATTGAGAACTTTGAAACTGATGTTCAAAGACATTTTTTTAAACGAGTGTCTAAACACCCCGGTCGACCCCAAACTACGCAATTCACGTGGAGTCTGGTTTACCGCAAATCAACCTTAAAAATCTAAAAGCCTATGCAGATTTATTTGTGCATAGCTTAAGACTAGCTTAAGACTAGCATATACCGGAAAACATACTACATAAGCAGATCATGCTGTATGCGTTTCAACGCAAATTTACATTTGGTACAATTCCCATTAAAAAAGTCGGTGCAGTTTTTGACTCGTTCTTTTATTTCTGTATCCAGGTCACCAATTCAAACAACTAGCGCACTTTGTGTCCTTCTGTGTCCCTTTGAATTATGCTCGCTAGCTTCAGAGAGCCAATAAAGAAGGACATCTTTTACTATTTGCCCGATTTTCGGACTTGAAATTGTTAAAAATATTCGCTCATTAATTTTAAGATAGATTTAAGGCGATTTTTAAGTTTAAGTACTCAAATTTCGATCGAAACGCAGGGTGACAAATATTTGACAATTTTTTTTTAATTTAAGATCTAACCGAACATATCATTGCTTATTTGGGGAGTGGCCCACCCTATGGCAAAGCCAAACATATTTAAATTTAATATAGAAAAGTGAAAAATCACAAACCAATTCTACAATTCTAAGTGAGAAAAATTGGAAAAATACTCCGACTTGATTTTCGAAGAGAGAGAGAGAAATGGATAAAAGACCTAAAAACTGCAGCAGTATTATATTTTTCCATAAAATGCTTTCGTCATGTTTCTTAAGTTTAATTAAGCTTAATTTTTTAACTACTAGAACCCCTTTTGATTTTTCTGGATAAATAAAAGTTTTCGCACTGTCACCTCTGTCATGTTACACAGGAGTTTTGTTTTAACTCTCGAAAGGCCTTATACCATCTAATGGGTCCAATAAGATGTTTGTAAAACTAAAGCGTTAATGGCAGAAGCTCAAGACTTCGGGCAGACCGGGCATGTGATCGATACGGAATTGTGAGTCGAAAAAGTCATATGTATCCGTCCGTCCGCCTGTTTTTGTGCCTCATATTTCGAAAGACCAGTCTAAAACTACATATCTGGATTTTTAAGGTCTCGAAGTGTACAAGTATAAAGTTTTAAAAATCCGCCCACTGACATGCTTATTCTTCAATCAAAGAAGTAAATTAAGTCGCCAGAAAAATTATTGGAAAATAGTTGCAAAAAGTTGAAACTATGTCCATAGCCAAAAAGCCAAAAATATTGCATCGAAAAATAAAAGCAAAATGCGCCCCCTTAAAAATGCGACCTTAGAAAATCGCAGAATTAATTCCTCGGTTCTCTCAAAATTTTAGTCACATTTTTTTGGGTTTATTTTTTCATTGTACATGCTCGCAAGGGGCGGCAAAAATGTGGGCCCTAGGGCGGCACTTTAGTTTAATCCGCTCCTGGTCAGCATCAGCATCGTTACTAAATAAAGGTTCCTGACGATGTTCGCCGGGCTGCGTTTGAAATGATCATAGGACTAGCCATTATTATAATGTTTGTAAAATTGTTGTATTTTTCACTTTTCAAAGATTTTTTTTTTTGTTAAAAAAACTGAAGAAAAAATGACAATCGAGTTTTGTTTTCAAACTTGTTAATATTTGTGCTTGCTACTCAAGTGGTTTATACTTGCGTAAAATTTAGCTCAGCAGATGGAAACAACTCAAAAGATGGAATCAACATAAATGATTTTACGCCTATCTCGAAAACTGTGCAATATTTTAGGCCCTTTTTTTTTTACCTTTTTAGAAGATTTTAGTTAGAACCGTAATTTTTTAAAAAATTTAAAAATGTTTACGTTTTACGTACAAACAAAACTTTATTATACTACCTATAATAGGTTCACCGTTAAGATATCAGAATATTTTGAAAAATAACTTTTGAAATGTTTTTGAAATTTTTTAGGGCTAAATTACAGAATCCGCTGAATTTTCAAAAATTTCTATAGTTTTCTCGAAAATTACAAATAATTCCTGATCTGTGTGATTTTTTCAAATCTGTTGGCCTTATAGCATCGAAGATGGTGGTGGGGACAAAATTGTGTCAACATTTTTTTCGGAGATACCTACGTCAAAAGCGTAGTCTTAAAACGGTTATACAAAAATTTGATTTCATTTTAGCCTTTGCTTTAACTGCGGTTGCTTTATACGTTTTAATTAAATAGATTTGACCTTAAACACGTTGGAAACGGGCTCATATTTTCAATTCCTTATGTCTTAAAAACTTTTTAATATTTTTGAAAAGTTCGATTTTACTTTGAAAATTTAATACTCCATAAGGAAACGCTTCAATTTTCTTCTTTCTGGCTGTACAACTTTTTTAGATAAATGCCAAAACACTTTTTGTCTTTTTTACCAAAAAAATTCAAACTGCAATTAGACTGTTATATGTGTGTTCAAAAAATTGCCCCCTTTATGCGTTTTATTTTTTTTAACAAAGATTTATGTGTGTAACAAGTTAATTTCTCTGCGACTCACTGTTCAGAAATTACAGGTGGGGAAGGACGGACAAACAGAGGTACAACGGAGTGATACCATAAGAGGTCTTTTTTCAAATTTTGGACGGACTGCTAAGAATTAAAAACGATTCTTTGAGCACCTGTTATAACTACTTTCGTACACATAAAAAGGGAAAATTATCTAAAACCACAAAATTAACGTTTTTTGGCGCCTTTTTAGCGTTCTTTCTCCAAATAGCAAACTCGTCATACACTTTTATTTATAGCATTATCAAGATCATGACAAAAAAAAATAGTCCAGCATTGTGTCTCGATCGCACATAGGTGCAACAATCGGTGTTATTACAGATGCAGGACACTGTCTGCTAGGCAAGCACGCGATAAGGCTTGGTGTCTTTTCTAACGACGTTTGCAGGAAAAGACACAACTCTCCACCTTCTCTGCACATACCACGCTCTCTCTAAGAAACAAAATCTTCATCTTGGAGCTTTCTTCTAAAATGATCTCAGTGATCTTAGTACGACTGACATAAAACGGGTCTTACGCTTCATTAGTAGCTTGAAATGGTTCAACGAGTAAGGCAATTTTTCCAGATCCACGTGGTACCACAATGGACCTACATAGGTCTAAGTGAGTTGGTTTTTCGAACCCGACAGCCACTTCAACCTAACCTTACCATTGTGTTTATTATACGCATTTTTTTGAAGAAAATTTTTCCCAAAGTTAAAAACTTTAATTAAAAAATTAGTTGGTATGATTACGAAAAACGGAACAGGCTAAAAACTGGATAACTTAAGAGAAAGACCAGATAACAAAACTATTTAAACAAATTTCAAAAGCTGGCATTCCTTTTAAAAAATGGGCCGAAGTTTTTACCAATATGTCTAACAGCGCAATTACCGTGGGTAAGTGTACACCAAACTGGGTGTTACTTGAAAACCCCAAATAACTAAATGATACCAAAATGATGTTGATCCTCTATCTAAAGGTAGCTGAATTCTGGTTAAATGCATTTTAGAACTTTCACTCGTTCGTTTGGCACCATAAAGCATAAGCCCCTGAAAACCGTTTGCTCTGTCTTTTCAAGGGAATCGAAGGACTACCTGCCTGATTTTTAGTCACATTGACGGGCTATGGATTCCCTTAGCCCTCCCAGGAATTAGATATACGACAAAAAAGATTGGTGGAGAAGCAAAAAAGTAGACCTTATTCTGATAAGTTCTACGGCAACGAGATGTTTGAGATTTTCTTAGCAGGAATGTACCCCTGTGCTTTCTTTTCAATTTAAACTACCTACCAAAAACTTTTCAAAACGAGAGTGGACCAGCCAGCATTTTCCTTCTGATCATTCCATTTATCAGACGTTGAGGCTGTAGTTTATATTATTTCTTGTTTACAAGTGGACGAAAAATATGGCATTTGCGTTAATATAGAAGTCGCATTCTTGATGCTTAGGGCTTCGAGCGAAACAATTAAAAAGTTAACAACCGCTCGTATAAAATATTTCGCCTTATTACAACAGAATTGCTTTTAATGCAGTAAGTACCTTCCATCATTGACAGAATGTAAATACGGTCTAAAGCACTCGACAAAAATGATTTTTTTGTGTGGTAGTGGTAGGTACTTCCAGAATTTGTATTTTTTTAGGGCTTACAGCAGTTTTTATTATTTTCAATGATTTATGTTTTCACAGTACTCGGACGACGCGACGTGCGTTTGTCAAATAAAAACGTTCTAAGGTTGCTTTATTGTATTGCTGCTTTCCGTAGAGCTCTTAAAGTATTCTTGACATAATATGGTCATAAAAGTTGCAAAATGGGCGCATAAACCGATCTGTGTGGTGGCAATCATAATCTTATACGATACCATATAAACTGGGCAACACACAGACTTCATTTCAGTAAACGCATACAGAAAATCACTTGGTCTCCTAAAAGAATATACCCTTAAAATTCACGCCTCATTGTAGTGCAGTAAAAAATAGGTCATTTCATTGCCAAATTGTAATCTTCTCATTCCTCTCTGCTTAACTTTATTCGTTTTTAAATATAAAATGTTTCAAATTGCTTGACTCGAATTCTGCTTCAGCTATATCTGCGCAATCCAAGAGCTCCACCATCATTGTTTTATTCATCCCGAACCCGTACATATATACGTGTAATAAAGGCTTTCTGAATGGTTCACCATAATCAGATCACGAATTGAATTCCGAAGGCGAAAAATAAAAAAAAAATAAAGTCAGGATACGAAAAACGGTAAAACTGAAGGCTAAATTCGATAAGTATCCCATTATTTTAAAGGGTGAAAGTTGAATTGCCAGGGGAGTGCTTGAGTGCCTAAGTAAGTACGAGTAGATGTGCCTTGTATTTTTTGTTTTGCAAAAAAAAAAAACTTTTCTTATTCCTGGTGTATTTGTGCGTTGGAAGGAAAGACTTTCCACCAGTCTTTTATCCTTCGGTTTAATTGAAGCAGAACAAAATGGTAGTTTGCATGGTAATTTTCGGTTCATGTGCGAGGCATAAAATCCGAAATTAAGAGTAGGCCCGATACCCTTATACCTGCCTACAGGCTATGGTTGTGCTATGGCTGTCCCCTCTGGGCTCGTGGGGGATTGTGGAATACTAATTGCGGTTAACAAGAATTTGCATGCCTCGTATTGTATATCAATTAGTACCTGGGATGTAGTGGTTGGTTATTTACCAGCGTAGTAATTGCAAATGTTTACGACCTCGACGCTTCGTCTATGCTTTTTAAAAGACCAGATGTTAAAATTATTGCGTGGCAGTGGCGGCACTGGCGTTTGAAGAAATATCATAAGTAATATTTCTGATCTCGTATTAACTCCTGCCTATGGTTAGGGAATTTCGAAAAATTCAATAACGGCCGAAGGCATATTCCTATACGAGACTTGTATGTAGATACCTAAAAGTGTCAAATATATACAAATTCAGAGTAGATACTTCGCACCCTAAGTAGATGATCGAATCATAAATTCGGCATGGGTAGTAACCCAAACCCATTATAGCAACTAAGTTTTCTTACCACAAAACGTTGGTCTGGAATAATGATGCTCGAATTTTGTAAAAAGCACTTGAAGTGTGACCAACAATGGCATTTCCCAAACAACCATCATCATCTAGTCTAGAGATATCAAATGATTGATAGTTCCCACGGTGTTGTGCCATTCGTTTTATACTTTTTTGAAATGCTCGTGATAACAGAGTAAACGATGAAAAAGTTTCAAAACATTCTTTTCAGTTTACCTTTATACGATGCTATTGAGGACCACAATGCCACCGTCGTCAACACAATGAACAAAGTGGAAGCATTGTAACTACCTGAAAGTGTAATTTTTATTGCAACTGATTGCTGCTGGGTTGAAAAAGGCCAATACTATAAAACGAAATAGAAAGAACGTAATGCATGCACCAATAGTTAACAAAGCCACGGTACACTTACTCTCTTAAATCTTTTAATGCAGTAATGAAGATCTTTTTTGTTTCTTCAGCACCTTAATTTTAAATTTTAAAAGAAGCGCTTTGTCTTGCGCAGTTGGAGAGAGGACTTTTTGAAGTTGTTCAACCCCAAACAGGGCACTAAATAAGGCACTGCTGACGAGATTAGGGCGGAGAATAGTCCCACAGTAGACGAAGCCACTGAAGCGATTAAATCGCTAAAAGTTGGCAAGTCTGCTGGAGTTGATGAAATCCCGCCAGAAATGATCAAGGAAATTCGTGAATTCGAAAAAAGAAAATTCGTGAATTGAATAAAATTAATCTGATCTAATCTAATCTAATGATCAATCATCAGAAAAAGAAGGTGTCAAATGGCTAACACGTGTCATGAAGGTGTCCATTTTCAAGAAAGGGGACAAGTGAGATTGCTCCTTCAAGTCTTCCGGGAAAAGTATGCGCAAAGGTGTTGGAAGTGCGGTCAAATGCTGTATATAATCGAGCTTTTGTTACGGGAAGAACAGTGCGGCTTTCGGCCTGGCAGAGGCACAACCGACCAGCTTTTTACTCTGAAGGTTATTTTGAGAATGCCTGGAAATATGCCAAACCGGTGTATGCGTGTTTTGTAGATCTGGAAAAGGCGTATGACCGAGTCCCTCGGGATACACTATAAAGAGTATTGCAGGACTTTGCGTTGGGTGGGCCTCTTCTGACGCCTCCAGTCTTTGTATGGAAACTGCAGAAGCTGTTTACAAATAAATGGCGTCAAATCCCGTCCTTTTGATGTGCGCGTTGAACTTCGCCAGGGCTGTGTTCTGTCGCCGCTCTTTTTCATAGCATATATGGACTGGATGGTGAAGCGCAGTCTTGGCGAGCAATGTTTCGAATTGGCTGGCATCAGGATGAGCCATCTGCTTTTCGCAGATGATTTGGTCATCCTTGCATCAACCAAAGAGGAACTTCAACGAGCACTGGATGGGTTTGCAGCCGTCTGTGGTGGTGCTGGGATGAAAGTAAACGTGAGCAAATCCGAAGTGATGGCTGTTTCCCGAACTCCTGTGCAGTAAACCTGCACATAAATTGAGTTCCATTAAAACAGGTGGAGAAGTTAAGTACCTCGGGGTCTTTTTCACAAAAGATGGGAGGTCTGATACAGAGTCGTCCTCTAGAGTTGGCCAAGCTCGTTCTTAATTCAGTGTTTGTTCCAAACCTCATCTATGATCATGAAATTTGGGTAATGACCGAAAGAAAGATTTCTGAGGTGCGTTGCTGGTGTTAGTCTTAGGGATAGACTGATAGATTCATTAGGATCGGGAACGATGGAAGTACCATTTAGCCGCCCTCCTTCCGCGACCCGTTGAGACCTGTTGAGATCAAACAGTGATTGAGCGATTTAAAAAAAAAAAGACTCCGGCGTCTCTTCGACTCATACGCTGGCCGGCCTTCGGCCTCACATGCAGGTGCTCAGGGCGCCGTTACGCCGCATATGCACAGTTTCAAATTTTTTCAAATTGTCCATCGTTCTTAAAAATTTGGAGCAATTTTGCATTTTTAGTTTGGAAAATGTTGCACTGGCATAAATATATATGCTGCAAAAGTTTGGGTAATATTTTCATAATGAAAAATTTACCCAATTTAGAAAATGAAAAATCGGCATTAAAAAAGAAAAATGGGCCTTATTTCGTGTAGCGGAATTTTGCCTGTTCAATACAATTCAGAACTGAAAAAAGTGAAGGGGAAAAAACTGGGGAATTGGTCTTTTGGAAAAACTTAAACAAGTGCCTTTACACTATAAAAGAGCGGAAATCTGATGCAACCAAAGCCGAAAATTCAAGCAAAAGAATCGATTCACACGAATAAAGGCACAGTACATTATTTTTGCAATAAATACAAAAATAATGTACTTTTTATATATTTTTTTTTTAAATTAATAGATTTTAGTAGATTTTATAATAAACGAATTCGAAAAAAATTAATATTTAGTATGACCTCCATTTTTTGATATTGCTTCAAAAATACGGTCTGTAAGAGAGTCTTATAGAGATTTTAGATAATCCAAGGATACTTTGGTCCAAGCTGACTTTATTGCGCCCAGAAAAGACTCCCTACAGTCGAACTGTTTTCCTCCTTCGAAAACTTTCCGAGCAAGGCATCTCCAAACATTTTCTTCTATTTTAGATCTGGTGAATATGTGGCCAATTCGGTAACTCCACTTTTTTGCTTGCTACAAGCGATTTCAACATCCTATACGTATAAATTGGAGCCTTATTCTTCCAAGGTAGTGGTCCAAATAAATCCTTTATTTTAGGAAAAGCAGACTCCAATATGGTAAACTGGGGTACATTCGGCACCTTATCTTGAACGCTTCATATTTACGTTATTTATTGAAGTATTGCTGAAAATTTAATACTAAATGAAAACTTTAGATTTAATGCTTAAAACAAAAAAAGCCACTTTTTGGTGCTATTTATGAAGCACGGAAATTTTGTCAATTCAAGAAAAAAGCCGTTTTGACAAATGTGGCCCAATACCGGGGACAAACGTCATTGCCCGGGACACGTTCAGCAAAAATTAGTTTTTAGCCCAAAAAAAAAAAATAAATAAATTGATTGTTAACTAAACAAATATTCTTAATTTAATACAATAAAAGAAAAAAACAAAATACGTAGCAAAATGGCACCATACAAATATATATAGAAATAGTTTTGGCACATAAAAAGAGATCATAACCATAGCACATAATACAAAAATTAAATAAATTAACTTGCCTCTTCCTAAACAAGACCTTACTTAACAAAATATTTAGTGAAGCTTTCGTTAAATCCATATTTTGTACGGTATCTGATGTTGGTGTCGGATTTATAGGGTGGGGCTTATACTGAATGTACCCTATATACAAACGCCGTATACGCCCCGGTTTCTATATTTTGATCTTTAAAATTATTTCACAAACCCTTGTAAGACTAGAACAGATTTGGTTGGCATTGGTTAACCTTAAAAACCAATGTTAATTTATTAATTTTCACAAAATTTCACTTTTATTTATGTACTCAAAATCAACTTAAAAAAATTGGTTACCAACCTTCAGCAGAAAATAACAGAAAGAAGCACCAAAACGCACAACCAATTGTACCTAACTTTTTTAACTTTTTTAACCAATTGTAAAACTTTTTTGGTTTTCGTACAAAACTTCTTTTGTACAGCAAATAGTGACCTAGACTCCAGCTTCCTTGGTAAAAATGACAGTGCCGAAGGTGCCCCAGTTTACCATACCCTCTTTGTATGTGATCCCAGTAGTTTTAGTGCTTTGAAAATGAAGTTCAAGAGCTCCATCGGAGTAACTTATAGCACCCCATACCATTATTCCGCCCTCTCGACTGTAATGATGTGTTAGAAACCCAACCCATTCTTCCTTTCTTAAGACATGGAAATAGAAATTTAAGTCATACGGACCACTTAAATTAAACTTTTTTTCGTCAGTAAAAACAACCATTCGCGGATCGTTCTTAATTTGATTTCGGCCTTAAGTCTAAGCCATGTGATCCTTTGCAAATTTTAATCGAAGTTGCTTAACGCGCATCATTAAGTGAAGGCTTTTTGCGCAATTTCAACCGCTTTAGGTTTTTAGCACTAAGAATCACACGCCGAACAGTAGATTTGCTGGCATTTACACCGGCTTGAAATTTAATTTTTGATAGGTATGGAATTCGAATTAAATGGCTGGAATTCGATGCACAAGGAATTATTTTGCGCCTATCTGCTGCTGAAACACTTTTTGCCTTTATTCTTTTTTTTTTCATTAGACCTTGGATGCTTAAGGTTATTATCCACAGCAGCTGCAGTTCGACCAATATTTTTTGCGATGCTGTGGTTAGAACAGCCTTCTGAGTGGTAAACATATATTTTTGTTTGCTCAGATGTAGACAAAGAACTTCCTTAGCCCATTTCTGTTAAAAAGTGCTTCAATTTACTTAAAACCTAACAAACATTTAAAAAAACATAAATTACTTACTAAAAAAGCAAGGAAGCAACTAAATACACTGCTGCTGCTTTTATTTAAATGAACCAATTTTATTGCAGGCATTTACGACATTGCTTACAAGCTTGAGCTTCAGTAGGTACAAGTCCGTTACTTTGTATACAGTACGGTGATTTTTGTTTGTACTTTCAATAGAGGAATTACAAAGCTATTCTTCCTTCTCACTCATTATCATTATGACTCATATGTACGGGGCATAATTTGCTGTTTTAGGTAAAAATATTATTGCCTTTATCCCTTAGTCACTCTAAAGTGGAAAATAATCAATTAGAAAGTTCACATATTCCAGCGTTATTCCAGCACTGGAATATAAAAACAGTGTTGAAAAAAGTAAAAACACATTGTGTTAGGTAGAACTTTTGCTAATACGCCGAAAAAAAACTCTCGCAGAAATGTACTAGCCAGCGAAGCAATTCAAAATCTATTTGCCAACAACAGTCACTTTTACTTTTACGATAATAACGCTACTACCCAAACTGCAACTGAAAAAATAAACAAGTGAGTAAGTGCAAACTTCTATATACCCGACCCTATATGCCATATAACACCAAATCTTAAAATTTCTTGGCCCGAATTCAGATATTATTTTTACAGGCCACGCCCCCTAAAGTGGGCATGTACAAATATTATCTGAAATATTTAATAATATCATTAAAATTAAAATCAATTAATTGTAATTTCGTTAGAATCATGAGAAAATACGGTAAAAGCGAAAATTATTTAAGAAAAAAAAAGTTTTTTCCTAAAAACGCACCTTAAAAATGGCCACTTAGCAAATGGTAATGTCTTTAATATTTGTCATATAATTTTTTTTGTGATTGGGAGTCAACTTTCCGAGAAATCGGGTTTTCAAATATCTAACATGTTAAAAGTGGGCATGGTCGATATTGTGGGCGGTTTAAGTTTTGCGTTGTTAAAGGACTTAGGCTCAGTACCAAAATTTAAGTTCCTGTGCCTTGTCTAACTTCACCAAAAGGCATTTTGAAAAAATGCGAAACAGAGGTTGTCTCACATTGAAGCCAGTAGTGGGCGTGGCCGTTGACGGATTGAGCAAATTTTCGCACTTTGTCTGCGCAACAAAAGAACAAGCCGTGTGCCAAGTTTCAGCACTAGGGTCTTAAGTGTCTACGGTGATTACATACTTCACTGTGTTACAAACTATGCATTAAAAATAATATACCCTCGGTCGGGTATAAAAACTCAAGTGTTAATCAAGCCATTCACGATTCACGCGTTGGATCAAAACAGCGATACCTGGCCCAATGAGCAAAATGAGTGACAAACTGTCTTACCTACGTAATCTTAAGCTCTCTGCAACTACCGAATGTTGAATACCTAATCCTAACCACAAGTTAGTCAATATAGGTTACAAAAAAACGAAGGTCCATGTAAGTAATTCCGATGCTCGTAGAGTTAAATTAGAACAAATTCGTGGAACTGGAATTGGAGCATTCAGCTTTTTCCGAAAAAAAGCAACCGAGTTTCTGTAACACTTTAAGTGTAGATATGCGAAGTCTATTGCAGGTCATAAAAACTCCTAAACGAATCTATTGAATTTAAAAGTCAATAAACATTTACGTAGAAGTTCCAATATTGTGGTTGTCCTTATCCTTATGCGCTTTTGGCACAGCAAATCATGTCATATCTTTTCAATTTTGTATATCAACTTCAATTTGATTTTATCATTCCGACGAACTTCGTTTCTAATTAGTCAACCAAGTGCAACTACAAATCACTTTTAACAAAGCACAGAAAGGACTCTGCTACTTCCTATGGCTGACGCTGCTATTGCCACAGTAAGCTCTTCAACAACTGCCTTTGCTTGAGTCTTTTTTGTGAGCGCACAGAATACGAATGCGAATAAATTTCAAATTTACTGAGCAAATAAACTCTAAAGTCCTTACTCTACTATATTCGCACATGTATGTGGTGCAGGATACCCTGCTCCCGCTGTACCCACAAATATGTGTATGGAAGAACCAAAGTAAATATTAATTTAACCAGAGAGATACACATTAGTGAAAAGGGTATGGTTGGTAAGTACGGAGACGTCGTCGACGAACGACTACGCGGCAGATATCATATAGGCAGAGACTGGCTCATATGTAACATTTTCAGAAAAACATTTTGCCTTGTTTGCAAAAAAAAAATATAGTTTCTGTGCATACCAATTTTCACCCAGAGGAAGCCATACGAGAATGAGACGTCACACAGTATGCACTGCAATAAAGTGTGTGGGATAATACAGTCGTCTGCTCAGCAAAAAAACACACTTTGTATTCATTTTCGTAGCCCATACTGTGTGCATTACAACTAAATAAATCAACAACACATCTTATATGGATGCTTCCAAAAACGAAACGTGACTTTTAGCCTATTTGTCTTTCCAGAGTGTTCTGCGGTTTGTAGGCCAAAGCGAAGCTGCCTAAAAGCCTCCTAAAATGAAGACTGTGTTCACATCAAATATACTTTAAAAAGCTATGTGTAGTGTAGGTATATAAATGTTGCCACATGGAATGTCAAATACAAACTTCGCTTAGCTGTATTATTGTACAATAGTTATATACCTACAATTTGACAAATGACCAACGATTCGAATTTGTTATCCTTACAACTAGAGATCTTTAGTTAGAACGAAGAGTTATAAAATAAAACTCTTATAAATTCTACGTTGATATAAGTCCTCTTGATTATAGCCGATATATTTATTCCTCACCCATCGATCTATATGACTGAAATAAGGGTTTGATCTGGTTTACCCATAACGGTGCTGAAAAAGTTCCCAATTAGGTAGTTTGACTGTGGCAGACTATAATGTACCTAAGCATTTTTTTTTTGCCATGCTCCGAAATACTCCAGGCACGACTGGCAGGTGGCAGGTCCTCTGCTCTATTGTTTCGAGAGCTTAGCAAACATAATAGAGTTTTTGTTCAAAATTTTGCTTAGTTATTGGTTTCGAGAGGATTTGTCAACTTTCATTGAAGCACAATGGCTTACAAATGGGACAGTTAACATGTGCAACACTTGAGTTTGAAGTATATATTCCAGCTCTATGCTTACAGCTGTCGATGCTAGAGAAAGTTTTCCACATTGTGGTGGGCAATTTCAGAGGTTTTTATTTGAAGTATGTGGTTTCAACATTATGAACTTTAGCAAAATACCTGCTTTTAAACATTTAATACAGCAAATTCTGCTGTTCATTAAAAATATGTATAATGATTTTTTTTGTATAAGAATCCCTCTTTTATTGTCTCTTTTCTAAAAATAAAATAAATGAATAGAGTGGCTCAACAGCTCGTGGTGAGCCAGGGACACATAAAGGGACCTACAATTTTTTTGCCGAATCCGAACGGCACTTTGAGAGGTTTTTCAAGACAAATTACGCTCCCGGAGCGTTTGTCAGACCCTGGCGGAGGTGGGGAGACCGTGGAAAAGAACAAGTCTTTTTTTCAGGTGACGATGGCAGGATCAAATCATTGCAACCTGTCAAATTTGCCACATACAATATTCGATAAGTTTTATATGCCAAGGGGTTCGACACACTATACGGTCGAGTTCACTGAAGTTTCAACCGGAATTACAGTGGTGAAATGTTTTTTTACATGTTTTGCCTATTTTACAGCTCCATACTATGGGGTTGGCCACACAGGTTTTTTATTTAACATTCATTTTCATCCCAATCCAAGCAACAATAATAATACTTAAAGAGATATTGTTTGCTTAAATATTTATTAAAAAAAAAACTATTTAAGTAGTTTCAATTATTTAAGTCTCAAATTTATTGCGTCGTTTATAAAAGGTTTTCGTTTATAAAAGGAAGGCAAATACATGACTGTCAGAAGATATACCGGACCATGGGAAACTACGGGCCCGGGGGTAATCCACCCGTTAGGACTCTCCCTTTTTCCACGACCCTGTCAGGACGCCTACGTATTTCGCCAAAATACGGTCCATGATACGTGGATATAAAAATTTCAACCATAGATCGAGTAAACTTTCTTCGATCCGAAAAGACTACGAGTTTCCATTATTTTATTTCTAGAACAATGAATGGAAAAAGTTACTAATATTTTCTGGCAACGCTCATTTCCAAGTATGAGGCAGAAAATACTACAGTATGAGGCAGAAAATACTACAGTATGAGGCAGAAAATACTACATTGTCCCAAGGGTAGTAAAAACTTTTGGTCTTTCGTCAAAAATATTAAAAACTGTGCCTCATCTTCCATCCCTACACTCGTTTACAATGACATTCCAGCTGTCACCTCTCTAGACAAAGCGAATCTACTTGCAGCGCATTTTGCTGCTAGCTCCATGCTCCCTGATTCTGCGATGTCTCCGCCTGCACTGGAGCGCGTCGACTTTACCATGGGACAAATTCACTTTCGTACTTCGAGATATCAACATTCACAAATCCGCTGGTCCAGATGGAATATCTCCGATTGTTCTGAAGAGGTGTTCTTCCACGCTGGCAAAACCATTGTGTAAGCTTTTTCATCGGTCCTACTCCTCAGGTCTCTTTCCGAGTAGATGGAAAACAGCATTTGTCCAGCCCGTCCCTAAAAAAGGCGATTCTTCTTCTCCCCCTAGCTATCGTCCAATTGCACTTACTTCCCTTCTTTCTAAGGTCATGGAAACGCTGATAAACTATCAGCTTATGAAATATCTTGAAACACGAAAACTTCTTAATGACCGGCAATATGGTTTTCGTAGCAAACGGTCCACTGGTGATTTGATGGCATATCTCACGGAAAAGTGGAACCATTCCTTGCATCTTCTTGGTGAAAGCAAGATTGTTGACATTTGACAGAGTTTGGCACCAAGCTCTCTTGTCGAAAATGCGTGCATTTGGAATCGACGAATCTCTTATTCAATGGATTAGTAATTACCTTTCGGACCGTTCAATTCAAGTTGTTTTGGATGGGTTCAAGTCTGCAATTCACAAAATAAACGCTGGGGTTCCCCAGGGCTCTGTTTTGTCTCCGACTCTCTTTTTAATCTTCATAAATGATCTTTTGTCTGCTACTACTAATCCAATTCATTCCTTTGCCGATGACAGCAACCTCAGTTTTTCATATTCGTTTTCAGCTCCTCGTCCCTGCTCTTCGGACGTTGAACTGGAACGGCAGCGTATGTCAAACTCATTAAACTCTGATCTTAACAGCATTGTATCATGGGGATCTCAAAATAGAGTAGAGTTTAATGCTTCTAAAACTCAATGCTGTCTTCTGTCATTGAAGCAAAACCGAAACACCCAGCCATTATCCATGAATGGCACTTGCATCAATGAAACCGAAACGCTTTCCATTCTCGGTATGTGTGTCAGTAACAACCTTAGTTGGAATGACCACATATTCGAGGTCGCCAAGAACGCTGCAAAATGCCTAGGTGCAAGAAATATTTCACCCCCTCTGATTTGGCTATTTTATATAAGGCGTATATTCGCCCTAAGTTGGAATACAATTCCCATGTCTGGGCTGGTGCTCCAAAGACAGCATTGCACTTGCTAGACAGGATACAAAAACGCGCGATAAAACTCATTGGAGACAGAAATATTGCGAAGTCAATTGACTCATTGGAACATCGACGCAATGTCTCTTGCCTATCACTGTTCTATCGCTTTTTCTACAAACAATGTTCCATCGAAATAGCCAATTGCATTCCACCCCTTAAGACGTTCAACCGTAATACTCGCAATGGATCGAATGCACATCAGTTTACCCTTGAGCCCACTTTCGGACGCACAGTTAAGTTTAGAGGTTCTTTCATAAGCCGTACAACGCGAATGTGGAATGTCCTCCCACGAGCAGTCTTTCCTACACAATTCAATCTGCAGCTGTTTAAAACAAGAGTGCACCGGTACCTCTCATCCTTCCATTCTTCTTCTAATCCTTTCCGCTCGTGAGATGTGAAACAACATTAAAAGGGTAGCCAATCCCTTAATTCGCGAGTGAATTATAAAAAAAAAAAAAAAATGCAAAAGAAGACAGTGCTCCTATCAACACTTCCAGGGTTGTCATGACCTATTTATTGTGTAAAATTTTGACAGGAAAATGACTTACTCACTTTACCAACTTCAGATTTTTTTAAAGTAGTTAGTAAATATTTTTGCCAATAGGCAAAAAATAGAGACTAGATTTTTAAAGAAATTTGGCAATGGGGGTCGGAAGCTTCAAGTCATTTTGGAAAGGCGTTTTCTTTCCCAAAATAGTTTGGATTTGGAAAAAGCGAATATTCACGCTCAATTTGAGAATAACTAAGCTTGGTTTAGTTGGTTCAAGCCAAGACCTTGGTCGCTTATGCCTTGGCACGCCTTATATTTGAAATTCATGCAAGGTTATTCGTCTGCGTTACGTTAGTATAAGGCGGTATTATAGATTAAGTGTAGGAAACAGATGAATTTGATTTCAAAGTAATTCCGGGATGACTGTGATAAAATTAAGTATATCTACTTTTAGCAGGCTAAGGCTTCTGCATTTTTTTCAATGGAATGGCATATATGGGATGGCATGTATGGGATATACCCAACAATTATCTAGAACGCGTTCAGTGGCGAATCTCAGATACAGAAATAGATTTTAAAAAGTTTGTTTTTAGTGTTTCGTTTACTATCATTGTATGAAAATATTCAATCTCTAATATGTGGGATAAATAATTTTCGTTAACCTTCTGATCTTGATAAAAAAAAGCCTCTTAACACTTACCTTAAATTTAAACTTGAAGTTATTTTGTTCTTGATTTTGATACATCTGCAATACTACAAGTTGATGAAGATCTAAGCCACTAGTGTGAAAGAGCAGCTGGGAAGATACCACTTGATATTAGAGCACTGATATTCCTGCAACAAATAAAAAGGTATCTAAACATATAAAAATATTTAAATATTAAAAGAAGAATATTTTTAAATATTCTGAAACAATAAAATATTATTATGATCAAATGTCAAAATAGAAAGTCTGTCAATATTAGTCTTGATTGAGAAAAGATAAAAAAAAAACAAATTTACAATTTAAGGTAAACCAGCCTCCATACTAGACTTTTTTTACATAAAGTTTTTGGCCACATCGATTTTACATAGATTTAAATTTGAGCAAAAAAATTGGCTCGGGTATGACCCATCCCAGTATACAAGTCCATCCAGGACCTTTCATACCCGACAACTCGAACCAGTCACAACCCATACCCAAACAGCTCGAACCGAACACACTTTGCACCGCGACGTTTTAGACCAGGACAACTCATACCCAAGGCCACATCCCACACCCCCACATCCTATATGAGTGAGACTTTTGGCATAATACAGGCGGCCGGTCTGTGTTTGCAACTCAAATGAAAAACTGAAAAATGATGTGACTGGATGGTTGGAAAAAATTTAGCAAGTTTAATTGAATACAGTAGCGTAGCTACAATAATGGCGCAAAATGAACGTTGAACCCAGGCCCTAAAATAAAAGGGCTCCTGGTACATGTATGTAAGAATGCACATACCTACATTAAATCTTACATATATATATATTATCTATCAAACTGGCTTGCAATGTTTTGTGGTAATTGCGTCATAAAGCATTATTAGCCCTTTTTACAGTTACGTTGACTACTTACCAGAAAATATTACCCATTGCCTAAAGTAAACACTAATATAGGAAAATTTTAAATTAAATTAATAAAAGCATTGCATTTTGACAAGGAAAACTAAATTTTCCCAGTTTTAAGCCTCATTAGGATATATGTTTCTGAAACTATAAGGTTGGGTGATAGAACTAAGCCTCAGGCCCGTTTATAGATTTGTGCAATAACAAAAAAGAAAACAAAATTTTATGGCAGGTAAAGGAATATAACGGAACATGGAACACTCTTCCAACGTTCTATTGCAGATGTAACGAAACCGTTATGTATGCACATTTGTGGTAAAACTAACGTTGTTTATCTTTATGGTTTCTCAGTAACTTGACCTCGGAGCTAATTTTTTTAACACATGTGGGCGTGGCCCAAAACCTTGCATAAAGAAACAAAAAAATAATAGGGAATTTGTAAATTTTTTTGAATTTTTTTTTTGTTTGTTTTTTTTTTATACCCGACCGAGGGACCGAGGGTATATTAATCATCGTAGACCCTCAAGACCTTTTAGAGATATGATCGAGACCGACTCGTGAATCGATTAAGCCATATCCGTCCGTCCGTCTCTATGTTTAAATGTATAAGGTCTTCAAAATCAATTTGCACAGACAAAGTGTTAAAATTGGCTCAATCCGTCAACGGCCACGCCCTATACTGACTTCAATGTGAGACAACCTCTATTTCACATTATCTTCCAAAATGCCTTTTGGTCAAGTTAGACAAGGCACAGGAACTTACATTTTGGTATTGAGCAATATTGGTCCAAGACCTTTAACAAGGCGAAACTTTGGACCGCACACAATATCGACCGTGCCCACTTTTAAAATGCTAGATCCTTAAAAGCCCGATTTCGAGGAAAGTTCACTCCATATCGAAAAAAAAACTTTATGACAAATATTAAAGATATACTATTTGCTAAGTTTGCTCAATACAAAGTTTTGAGCTCCGCCCACTTTTAAGGGGCGTTTTTAGGAAAAAACTGGCTTTTACCGTATTTTGTCATGATTCTAACGAAATTACAATGGATTGATTTTAATTTTAAACTCATGCCCACTTTTACGGACGTGGCCTAGAAGTTTGTCATAGACAAACTCTTGCACTTACTCACTTGTTTTTTAATTTTTTTAGTTATACGAAGAACATTTATTGCTTAGCAAACAACAACTCCATTCGCCTAGGAACTTTCCCAAATCGGTCAAATATTTCTTGAAAAAATGATGGCTTTTCTTTTTTACGATTTCGATGGATATACATCGTAGACATTAAATCAAGTCTTTCATCAGTTATGGTAGATCTTAAACATGTCTTAACTTTTCGTAAAGTGCTAAACGATTGCTCAGCGAGACATTGTGGTTGCTGGAATTCCTATGCAGGGAGCTGAAAAAATCGATGGGCAAGACTCCTCGACTTCGTTCAATACATCGCAGATGTTTGGGAACTCATTTTCTTTAGCATGTTTTTTTTTATACCATATAATATAGCATATATTTTAATTATTGTGTGAAAGCTTTTTTTTTTATAATTTACTCGCGAATAAAGGGATTGGCTACCCTTTTAATGTTACACATCTCACGAGCGGAAAGGATTGGAAAAAGAGGAAAAGGAGGAGAGGTACCGATG
This sequence comes from Neoascia interrupta, assembly GCA_947623515.1. Classification (NCBI taxonomy): domain Eukaryota; kingdom Metazoa; phylum Arthropoda; class Insecta; order Diptera; family Syrphidae; genus Neoascia; species Neoascia interrupta. The sequence goes on along the minus strand of OX392462.1, from coordinate 57,476,591 downwards.
CACTCTTGTTTTGAACAGTTGCGGGTTTTAATGTGACGGAAAGACTGAACGTGGGAGAACATTCCACATTCGCGTTGAGCGGCTTATGAAGGAACTTCTAAACTTGACTGTACGTCCGAAAGTTGGCTCAAGGGTAAACCGATTCATTCGATCTATTGCGAGTATTACGGTTGAACGTCTTAAGGGGTGGAATGCAATTGGCTATTTCGATGGAACATTGTTTGTAGAAAAAGCGATAGAACAGTGATAGGCAAGAGACATTGCGTCGATGTTCCAATGAGTCAATTGACTGCGCAATATTTCTGTCTCCAAATAGTTTTATCGCCCGTTTTTGTATCCTGTCTAGCAGGTGCAATGCTGTTTTTGGAGCACCAGCCCAGACGTGGGAATTATATTCCAGCTTGGGGCGGATGTAGGCCTTATATAAAATAGCCAAATCAGAAGGGGTGAAATATTTCTTACATCTTTTGAGAAAACCTCGGCATTTCGCAGCATTCTTGGCGACGTCGAATATGTGGTCATTCCAACTAAGGTTTTTATTAACACACATACCTAGAATGGAAAGCGTTTCGGTTTCGTGGATGCAAGTGCCATTTATGGATAATGGCTGAGTGTTTCGGTTTTGCTTCAATGACAGAAGACAGCATTGAGTTTTAGAAGCATTAAACTCTACTCTGTTAAGAGATCCCCATGATACAATGCTGTTAAGGTCAGAGTTTAATGAGTTTGACATACGCTGCCGTTCCAGTTCTACGTCCGAAGAGCAGGGGCGAGGAACCTAGAACGAATATGAGAAACTGAGGTTACTGTCATCGGCAAAGGAGTGAATTGGATTAGTAGTAGCAGACAAGAGATCGTTTATGAAAACGAGGAAGAGAGTCGGAGACAAAACATAGCCCTGGGGAACCCCAGCATTTATTTTTTGAACTGCAGACTTGAAGCCGTCCAAAACAACTTGAATTGAACGGTTCGAAAGGTAATTACTAATCCACTGAATAAGAGATTCGTCGATTCCAAATGCACGCATTTTCGACAAAAGAGCTTGGTGCCAAACTCTGTCAAATGCTTTTGAAATATCAAGCGCAACAATCTTGCTTTCACCAAGAAGATGCAAGGAATGGTTCCACTTTTCGGTGAGATATGCCATCAGATCACCAGTGGACCTTTTGCTACGAAAACCATATTGCCGGTCGTTAAGTAGTTTTCGTGATTCGAGATATTTCATGAGCTGGAAGTTAATCTGCGTTTCCATGACCTTAGAAAGAAGGGAAGTTAGTGCAATTGGACGATAGCTAGAGGGAGAAGAAGAATCGCCTTTTTTAGGGACGGGCTGGACAAATGCTGTTTTCCATCTACTCGGAAAGAGGCCAGAGGGGTAGGACCGATGAAAAAGCTTACACAATGGTTTTGCCAGCGTGGAAGAACACCTCTTCAGAACAATCGGGGGTATACCATCTGGACCAGCGGATTTGTGAATGTTGAGATCCTTAAGTACTTTTTTGACTGTACGAGTTCGAAAGTGAATTTGTCCCATAGTGCATTCAACACGCTCAGGTACAGGCGGAGGCAATACGCAATCTGGTAGCGTGGAGCTGGCAGCAAAATGTGCTGCGAGGAGATTGGCCTTGTCTAGGGAACTGACAGCTGGAATGCCATTGCAGACGAGCGTTGGGATGGAGGATGAGGCACAATTTTTCACATTTTTGACGAAAGACCAAAAGTTTTTACTACCTTTGGGACAATGTAGTATTTTCTGCCTCAACTTTTGGTCGTACATGAATTTCACACGACGGATATGAGCATTGCAGGCATTTCTGGCTTGTTTGAACTTATTTCGGTTTACTAGAGAGGGATTGTCCTTGTAAGACCGAAAGTAAGATTCCTTCAAATTTATTGCCTCTTTACAGCTCGAGTCAAACCACTATTTCTCCTTCGGTTTGATACTCTTAACCCTGTGGGGGATAAAAGATCTCATTCCTAGAAGAATTATATTTGTGATTATATCGGCAGCGGCGTTTACATTGTTGTCGAGAAAGCAAAGCGACCAGTTAAAACTTTCGAAAAAGTTCTTAAGGCCGTCCCAATTTGCATCCTCGTATCGCCAAACAGTTCTCTTGGGAATTGGAACTTTGGTAGGTTGGTTGCCAACGAAAAAATTTGCCGAAATGACACAGTGGTCTGACGGGCCTAGAGAAGATAGAACATCGACGGTGTATTTGCCGGGATGGGAGGTCAAAAACAAGTCCAGTGTGTTGGCGGTATGATCGGCAATGTCAGGTATCTTGTGATTGTTTGCATATTTTTATGTTGAACATTAAGTTGCGATTCACAAAATTGTAATTTTAATTAAAACAATTACACAAAACCTATTATCTACAGGCCTGTCCACGACTTCCCTAAAGATATAAAGGTATAACGTTGTACCAAAAGGTATAACGTGCAGCAGTGTTTGATTATTTGTCGTATGTGGATTGAAATTGCGTTAAAGACTGTCCCTAGTACCACAATTTTCTGCGGTTGTAAAACATAATTTTAATAGTTATTATTTTGTTAAAAGACCGCACTGAAACCTAGCTTAAGCCTTACGTTCACCCCCCAAGAACTATTGACAGCTTGAACGTCATTGATTTGGACAAACAAACAAAACATCTCTCATAGAGATTTTAGTCTCTCCAAGTTTAATCTCTCATAGAGATTTTTAGTTTATAAGTTGAATTTGTCGAAATATCTTAGTAAAAAAATTATCGATCAGAGCCAGGGGGGAAAGTACTCTGAATAATTCTCACGAGTTTATCGAATTCGGTATATTTCAAGTAGCGTTTTGAGTGGTACATTTAGGGCCATATTTTCTTTGAAGTATTTTCTAAAGCCGTCCCAGTCGGTGTTGTTGTTAGTTAATGTAGGCGCTCTTTCCGCCTTCGATTCAAAACAACTGCCGAATGATCTGAACAGAGATCAAAGCATTCATTGACGTTAATAAGAAGTCGATGAGGTTGGGTATTTTATTTCTGTCGGTTGGCCAATACGTTGGCTTTCCCGTCGATAAGAAGACCACGCCGCGCTAAAGTCCCCGCCGATGATAAAGTTTGACCCAAGTGAGTCAAAGAGTGGAGCAAGATCGTCATCTGCCAGCCGATACTGCGGAGAAACTCGTCGCGATGTTAAAGCTTAATAAGATTTTCCTCATAGTTAAGATTGATAAGTTTTCTCTATGGATTTATCGTATTGTTTGCTTATTTCATCAGGAGTTCTTAGTAAACTAGCTCAATAAGGCTATCTTCTTAAATTTTAATAAGATTTTTTGCTCTGTGTAGGCTCTTTTCAAACGAAATTGATACAGGACTCCAATCGACATCTTCTATTTTCAATTCATATGATACCTTAAAAACGAATATCCTTTCCCGTTTTTACCCTGGATAGTATACTCTTTTATACATCAACCTGCGTAGCAATCAGCAATGCTATATTTTGGCTAATATCTCATAATATCTCACTTTCAGACCTCATTAAAGCATCTGGTTCGCAATTTGACGTCTACGGGCTTGTAGTGTAATTTTCTTTAATAGAAATGCTTATTTTTCAAGACTTGAAGCCGACCTTGGACGTAATCAGTATTTCCTTACGAAAAACATCGCGCATAAACGAACGTGATGTCCCAAAATGTTTTTCTTTTCATCATTCTATCATTTCACCCATCCATTTCCGCTCTTACTAAACCTTTTCAGCTTAAAGTGCAGTATAGTCTCCGTAACTATCACCTCTTATATAAGGCTTTATTTAATTGAGCCCAAGGATCAGGGCATGTTCCAAAAGTAAAGAGCCCAATAATTACCATTGACACCTAAAAACTGGTTCAAAGTTTAGCTTAGGTACTTACTGAAATGTTTTCTTGCATCTTCAAAAGCACCTAGTTTCTTAAAACGATAAAAATGGAGCAAAGCAAAAAAAAAGAATGAAAAAAAAAAAAATGAAACTTAAATAATGCCCTTGAAGGACTTCGCATAACAGGTACACAGAGTTCCGTGGGCTTTCGCTCTTCAACGGGAAACTTTTTATGCGTCGTCCCCTGCGCCCAGGTAAACTAATTGAAAACTTTCCTACCTTGGCCGTTTGATTTCATGTTTCTAATTAAACTACTTACTTCTAGGATTCCAACCCAACTATTAATCCTTCATCTGCACTCTGCCATAAAAAGGTCAAGAGGTACCTACTATGGCTTCTTGGTGCTATGTCATGACTTCCCTTTTTTTAATGTCGTCTTTGCTTCAATAGGGCAAAGTTGTGGTACAATAATAAACTACTTGTCAAGTCCATTGACCATACAAATTAAAATAGTCAAAAGGGACACTAATACTGTTCGTTAACATGACGACAGCCTCGCTGGATGACGACCTCGGATAATTGTACTTTCAACGGAGAAGACTGAAACTTGAGAGGGGTTCTATACAGGCAGGCAGAGGCAAAATTAAGTTGATGGTACTAGTTTTGCTGTTTCAGGCATTTGTCGATGAAAGGAGTGCTAAGTAGCTTTACCTTTTTTTATGAACAGATTTTGCAGTTTAGTCGTTGTTAGTTTGAGAGAAAATTAAGATTCGGTTTTATTTAGGCTTTAGTGCACTAAAATGGCACCAAAATAGATGCAATGTAGAAGAAAAAATTAAAAAAAAAACTATTCCCTATAGTTGCCAAACTTATACCCGTTGCACATTTACCAACTTGAGCATAAATCCTTATTTTCACATTAAAAGGGCAACAGAACTACACTGAAAATCGCACCCTAGGTAGCGTTTTCACTTCATTCCCACAGTGTATACGAAGCGGCTATATAGGTACTTCGGTATAACCCTGGAAGGGTAATAGTACCTACCAACTCCGCTTGAAAAAGATTTTAATTTTTGATAGGTGAAAGGATATTTTTCGGTTTCTGTGTATCAATTTCATGGACGGCGCGCTCCAGATTATCTTTTGCCTGCGAAACTGCAAGAGAGGTAAAAGCTGAGAATCGTGTTGTACACCTTGTATACGGTTTGCTGTTTCGGTTGGCAAGCATGTGTATCTATACAAGTGAAGGAAAATCCTGTGGTTGTTATGCAAAATAAAGGACCAAAATGTCAACCCTGTTGATTGGAGTCATTAAGAATGTAAATTAGCCTTCGTTGTTGTGGGCTTTTTATTCTACAACTGGAAGGTACCTACGTTCTTGGTGTATGAAAAAGGACAAGAGACTGATATATCTACCCTTTTTCGGTGAGTGTAACACTGGCTTGTGGAAAGCGGACTAGTGTTTCAGTTAATTGGGTGTTCCTCTTTGTTGAAGGACTGTAATTGGATTTTTGCTAACACCTTCCGGTAATTTACTTAGGAACAAAGTGTGGATAATTTGTTGTGTGTGGCTGTATTGGAATATAAATTAGGGGATCACACGTTTCTGAAAGTGTATTTTTGTAAAAAAAAAAAAATGAAAAGGAAACAAGGGGCTTACCTATAATATTGCCTAGGTGCTATTTTGGATTAATTAGGTCTAGGTTCTTTGCGATAAATTTGGAACCGGGTTGAGGAGTTAAATATACAAAGCTATAATTTATTGCAGTTGGCGTGAAGTAGGCACTAACTTACAAAAACTCGTTTTCGAAATGCATTTGAGTTGTCGGGTACCTTCCTATACGAAGCTTGAATTAAGAACGAGCGTAAATGCTGTAGTTATTTTAAAAATTGTTGTTTATTGTTTTTATATAAATGTTATAATAAAAGTCCTTAATAAATAAAAAAAAAAAAAAATAACCTGGCTTATCACTCTCTAGGTATACAGAGTGATTCATTTAAGAAGTAGCAAAAAACTAGAGCGTGTAGGCTTGGTCCAAACAATAAAAAATTGTAGAGCAAGGGGACCTATTCTGTCCGCTTAGCAAGGAGTGCATAACTTTAGTGACAGAGTTAGCTCTGCACTGAAAAACTGCTCGCTCGGTTTAACTCCAGATTCGTTTTGTTCCAGGATTTACAGATCTTGGTGTAATCTGAGCGGTGATTATTTCAGCACTGCAAAAACTGGCCCGTAAACATCCGAAATAAAAACAACAAAAAACAAGTGGGAAAGTGCAACGACGGATTGCAAAATACCCGACCATACCAAAAAGAAAAACGTCCACGCCTCAAAAAAGTGGGCGGGATATAAAAATACATAAAACTGTTGAATGGTTTAGGTAGTTGCATAAATTTCGGCCTAAAACACAGCGTTTTTAACTCCAACACCACACCCACAAAAAACGGCGGAGGTATATTTATGTGTGAGGTATATATGAAAGTTTGAAAATGCTAATATATACAACTTTTGTCATATAATTTTATGTCGAATTTCATATATATTTAATGAAAAACAGTCATTTTAAGCTAAAATCCCTTAAAAAATAGGCGTGGTTAATGAAAAGGCCAAACTTTTTCAGCCACCTCAAGAACAATTACAAGGCAATATTACATACCAAATATGAGTGCGCTAGCACAACTCTTACATAGCTAAAATTTGAAAAAAGCCAACCAAAAGCCACCAACTTTCAGCTCTCTAGCTTAAAATTTAAGGCCAAAAAGTTTTTTACATACGGACGGACGGACATGGCTTAATCGATTCTCCTGTCGGTTTCAATTATGTCTCTAAAAGGTCTAAGGGGTCTACGGTGATTATTTCACTGCGTTAGAAATTATACAACAAACTTAATATACCCTGGGTAGGGTATAAAGACTGCTTTCTCTGAGTTGGAATATTTAATAATAATTTATGAAAAATTCAACCCTTAATAAACAATAAGTGAGTAAGTGCAAGAAATCGTCTATAACGAACTTCTTAATACCTGACCATATTTATGCAGCAACACCAAATATCTTAGTTTTTTGAGCTAAATTCATTCATTGGAAGTCCATTGTGATGTACCGACAACGCCCCCAACAATGGGTGTAGTCTAGGAAGAAAATATTTTTAATTTAATCAAAAACGAAAATTTCAGGAAAAAAAAAGTTTTTTGTAAAGACGCATCCTTAAAGTGGGCGGAGTTTAAAATTTTGTATGAAACAAACTTGGGGAATGTCCATGGGTCTCGAGTGTGGGCGGTCCAATCTTTGTCTAATTAAAAGCTTTTGGTCATTATTTCTCTACATCATAATCTTAGTTTCTACACCTATAGTTGAACTTGATCAAAAAGCATTTTGAAATAAAATTTAAATTTGAGGTCTGACACCCAAGTCATTTGTGGCCGTGGCTGTGAGCGGATCTTATGAAATTTTGTACTTTGCCTGAACAAGATGAGACACGATGAAGAAGAAATGAAAGAAAGAGCACGCGCGGCCGGTCCTCGTAGTGCCTATGAAGGATTTTCCTAAAAAAAAACTCGAATAAACAATAATCTCGAAAGACGATAACGTTACAATAACAAAATCTATTTCTTTTGATCTCCCCTATCACCCATTAACGGGAATACGACCTATTACAAATCACCCTGTATAACAAAACATATGTAGGTGTTTGAGAAAGTTTTGAAAGTTCCGACCAATTTTCGCAAACACGTGTGTATATGTAGGCATACACATATTCGAAATTCTTCTCGTTAGAGTTTTCAATTTTCGAAGTTTTAGTAATTCTAGATATTTGTTTTCGAAATTTTTGTTTTCGTGATTTTTGCTTTCCAGATATCGTAATTTTCGAGATATCGTGGTACACCCAATGTTTAACAAAGAATTTTTAGCCCCAATATAAAATAAAAAAGAAATTTATTAGAAATTTATAAGAAAATTAAAAAAGAAATATTTTTCGCTACCCCGTGTTCCCAAAAAATTAATCACCCACTATGTGGACAGTAAACTTTATACTACGATAAAAGTATATACAACAGAATGTGAAATGATGAAGCAAACATTTTAGTAAAAATTATCGAACAAAATTTTTCACAAACTGTATAACAGAGATGAACCTAACCATGCATAAAAGCCGACGGATCGCCATGTATGACTTTGTACTCGCCGGTCTCTTTTCACGGGGAATAAATATTTCCACATCATTTTCTTTCCGACGTTTCGTCGATTACTTGTTGACTTCCTCAGGCTCGTCGGTATTCTTAATATTGTATTTTTAATAGGCTGCAATAGACTTGCGATATGTCAAAACCATGAGTTTTTCTCATACCTTATTTTAGTGAATTTTCTGTTTTTGTAATTGCAAAGTTTTGGTAGTTTCTGTTCAAAACCAATATATGATTGCCACGAGTATCGCGCTGCCCTGATAATTTAAAGTCATAATTCAAAAGACATTTGCCTCAACCTTGGATTTGGATGTACATAAATATCTACGAAATCGAAGGCCCGGTTTGAAATTTGCTTGCAGTCTTAAGGTCACCGTACGATTCTGGATATAAATTCACATCTTTTTGATAACTTGTCAAAATAATTATGGATTTAATTTTTTTACAATTGATGGAGTAAATTCAAACAATTGTATACAAAGAGGTACTAAAATTCATAAATGAGTAGTTGAGTGTTGAGCTCACCAGAATTTTCGAAAAGAGTCGGTTTTAATTTGGGCGGTATTTTGCTATTCCACAACATCACAAATCGCATGGTTTCCGAAAATATTTGAACATCGATCTGCTAGAACTTGAAATGTCGATCAGAGTCGTACTCGAGAGTTCCAGATATTTCTTGAATCTCCTACAAAAATTTCTATTAAGCTTTTGATTCCCAACAAGAAAAAAATTCTACAAAGAAATTAACATCTAACGGAGATAAAAATAGGTGCCTGTCAATTGCAAATAATGGTCAAGTAAATATATGTAGATAATATACCTATAACAGTATAGTGATGTTAGGTCTTGGTGTATACCTATAGGCATAGTAAGTAGACATAAGATCTGGTTAATTTTTTTAGGATTTATTTCAACAATAAGCTCACATACTCTCGTTACACAATGTGGTCCCTAGGAGGCAGTACGCAACCTTCAAGTGGAGAAAATTCAATGCCTATTAATTGGCAGTTCACTAGACTCAGGGTGGAAAAATAGAATGTCCCCATTGTACATACTCTACGCTAAAATATTAGACCTGCAAACCTAATATAATGTATCTATATAATTATTTCATGTCCTTGATCACATGAACATCCAGTGCAGCTCTTAAGTTAAATTTAAATTCCAGAACTGGATTCCATAAACTTTTCACAATTTGCATGAGTTTTTAATTTCATATACGACTTTTACGTGAAAATAACTATTGCATTCTTCATTATACGAATCATTATACGAATATAAACATGTTTACTCTGGTAGATATGAGGCTGTTACTCATAAAAGCCGCAATGTAAAAAATTTCGTACGTGACCGACCACAATGGAAGGTTTTTCCGATTTTATAAAATGACAAAAAAAATTGCGTTCGTTAATATATTTTCAATCAGTGGTCAAATAAACGAACCAGTAAATGACAAAAGTAATGCAGATTAATGATAATATACAATCGTGAGTTTTTGGAAACAGGTTTTTGTTTTTTCTTCCCTTTTAAGCGGATGATATGATGTGGTTGGTTAATGACCAAATATTGAAAGTTGCTTTAAGGTGTCTTACATTTTTTTAATACGGACAATAATAATAATAATAAATCGGGCAAGCAGTTTTTTTTTGGGTTTAAAGCCTCTTAGTAAATTCGTAGATTTAAAAAACAAATTTCTACAATTTTTTCCATTTGGTGGACTTCAAATTCAATGAAATAAGACTAACAATGAATGAAAATCAACCCAACACATTTGAATTAGGCCCCAATTTTAAAATTGAAGACCAGTTATTGTTATACATTGAGTAAATATTTTTGAGGCCGTATTTCAATTTAGGTTTGGAGCCTTATTTCTTGGTGCCTTATTGTCTGGAGCCGACAGAAATATTGTAGGTAGTGTGCGACTAGCGACACGATAAGATATCATTTTAGATGAATAACTTAAAAGTACTATTATATCGAGGGAATATGGACAAAAAATAATCATGTAAAAGCGAATATAAAGTCCTGGTTGAATAAATCAACGCTCTTGGAAGAGATACAAAAATTTGTAAACAAAAAAGCCTTCGTCTGAAGAGTGAGGCATATATCAACACCAATCTCGATTAATTGACTGTGTTTTTCCGTAAGGTTCGTTGACATTTGAACTTAAAAGAAATACTATCTAGACCCAAGGACAATCATCACAGATTGATTATGTTTTTAATGGTTGCAGTTTGTTTGTTCAAGATAAAACTTTTAGGTCTTTTACAACACCACAAAAGACTTGAGATGACAAAATAACGTTTTTTTCGTTGGTACGTTAGATTAGTAAAATAAAAGATTCTTGATTTCTGAAAGGTACAATGAACTACTAACATACATACTCAGCACAATCTTCTCGCTGTTGTATCATTCTGGGACGAAAACAAAGAGGACGAAACTCCACAGTTGAAAACTATTTTTTAATAATATGGTACCGACTTACATTTTTTGATCGTAAATAGGTTTATTTGAAACGGATGTTTTGTTATGCTTTTAGTTCATCTATCATAGACAGATTTAAAAAAGAGAACACAAAATTGATGACGTCCATCTGTTTTTCTGTTCATCTGAAGAGAACTTTGTTTGGTGTTTGTTACTATTAATAGTGTGGCAGCACAAATTCAAATATTACGCTTTTTCAAATTTAATATGCACTTCATAATCCAAAGAAAAAAATTAATAGGAGTTAAACGCGTTTGAGTAAAAATACATATAGTCCAGTCATTTAAGGCATTTATAGCCTCATAATTTTTGTATATCAACTCCTTCAAAAATCCTCATGCATTTTTCTGTAAAATAAACCTTTTGCGAAGTAGAGCTCTGTGAAAGCTATTACTATTCACCTATTATAATTAATCACATATCGAGCAATCAATTTTCTTATTATTTTTTTATCGTCTAGAATGTAATAAACGCTCTCAGAGCTCCAGACACTGAGAAGTTTTACGCAGATAAAACCCAAAATGACCGGACCAATCAAAATTTTGTTATTTCAAAAATAAAATTTGTGACTTCGAATATCACCCACATATCAACGATGCCCATGCTATGCTACATTAGACTAACACCGCATTAAAATTCCCAAAGCCCAGCGGCTTCTACGCTTTTAAATTTTAATTAAGATTGAAAAGTCACTATTTTTAGTCCACGTTATACACCCCCACGCATGGGGTGCATACCGTGGGGAGTCATGGGTATGCACTTGGGTGCGAAATCAACCCAGATTATACGGGGACTTAGGGTTCATTTGACACCCAAGTGATCAAAAAAAAAAATGCTCTTTTTTTCAAGGTCCCACATCGTCAAAGACATAAAAAACCCTACGTAAACTAAATTTTTGCTGAAATGTTCGTACCTATTGGGCGGAAAACTTAGTATACACAGCATACACAACGAATTCCGAGTCGAATTCCATCCGTTGTCCATCCGTACATGCCTCAAATTAATTAAGGCCTTAAATTTTTAGCTATAGACAGCTGAAATTTGTACATAAAACTCTCTGACACCAAGCAATGCCAGTGTCAAAATACCTCACACCCGCCCTTGAACACGCCCACAACCGGTCTAAATGTGAAACGAGGTACCTACCTTAAGTGCTTTCAAAATTGCAAAATTGCAATTCATCGTTAAAGGTTGAGCATCTTCTGGTGATTTAAAAATATACGAAAGAAAAATAAAATCGGCAGACCTCTTCTAGCGATGATGACATTTTTAAGAGTAGATAATATTTGGAACGCAATTTTTGTTCAATTTTTTGTATAAATTAAAAAAATAAATTATTTAATTTATTATTTAAAAAACGTGGGGTGCCGTGGCGTAGTGGTTAGTGTGTGTGCTTACTACGCCGGAGGTCTGGGTTCGAATACTGCCATCGTCACCTGAAAAAAAGACTTGCTCTTTTTCACGACCCCACCTCCGCGAGGGTCTGACAAGCCCTCCGAGAGTATCATTTGTCTTGAAAAACTTCTCAAAGTGCCGTTCGGATTCGGCAAAAAATTGTAGGTCCCCTTGTATGTAAAGAAATTAACACACCAGCATACATTGTTGAGAAGTTGGCCCTGGTTCACCTCGAGCTGTTGCGCCACTCTATTTATTTATTTATTTTTTATTTAAAAAACTAAATTTAATATTTGAATGGTTTTAGCTGCACCGAATTGCATCAGACTAGGACTTTATACCATGCCTTGATATATCAGGGTTGTTGAACTTGTAGGATGTCATGGTTTAAAGTTTTTTTTATGTTAAAAACACTTTAGTTAAAGTCTTAATATTTTCACTGAACTGAAAAAAAAAAAATACTAAAAAGAGCACAATATTCTCATGACTCCGATTGAGAGACTGCACCGCGACTACTCTATGACAATATCAGGCTTTGTGTGAGACTTAGAGAGAGCTTAAAAGTTCTGTGAAACGCGCAAGTGAATTGGAAGCTCCTTTCCAATATTCCCATACTTCGTGCATGCATCGCATTTTTTGCACATGTACAAACGCAAATCCCCTCTCTCGCACATAGACCATACCTCATAGTCGACCATATAATTGCATACTTTATTGTTAGTGTTATTGTACCAAAAATTTTAAGCAAAGTTCACATAAAGCCTCAATAAAGAAAGTGAAAGCAGAAAGTGAAAAAACACCATTGAAGAATACAATACAATGGTGTTTTTTCATCAACGAATTTTTGACGGATCGATCATGTTTGATCAAACAATCTCGTTACGTGATGTATTCCAACCAACACCATCAGGTGTGCTCGAATACACATAAAAGCCAAAAAAATGCACCATCCGGATTTATGTGTACATTTGGAGCACCAAATTTTAATACGTACGCTAGACTGAAACAACAGAAGTGCATATTTTTTGTATGATCTAGCGAGGGAAGAAGCCCGACATAAGACATTCCTCACTTGAAGGGCATTTACATACAATGATAGATCGTTTTGGGGAAAATGGAATGATTTTGGCAAAGCGCATGTGCATTGGAAAGTTCCATTCCATTCAATATTCTTATTCTTCTCTTCTTGGAGAAGGAAAAATTTTTTTAAAACGTTCATCGAGCTGCCCTGTTCTACTTTTGATGGGCTCCTGGTGTTGTGATTTGTGAACAGCAGGAAATCGACTCTTCCAAAGGAAGCTGACTGCCCATGCCCACCAAGGAAGTACAAGAGAACAAGATCGCTTTTTACTCTTCTTGACACTCTCCTGTGGCGTTTTATGTCTCACATACATATTAATTGTAATGTATGTATGTAAGTAGGTATTGATCAAGAGATTGCACTCTGCGCATTTCTGGACATAGGGGGTGCTTTTGACAACACTGGATATAATTCGATATCAAATGCCTTGATCCACAGTTAAATCAATCAATCAGTTAAATTGTAGCATGGAACATTGACCATGCTACAATTTAACTGAATCAAAGCGATGCTCGAAAGTCGGTTGATCACTTCTTGTCCACAGGGAGGCGTACTGTCACCCCTCCTGTGGTCTCTGGTCATCGACGAGCTACTTCACAAATTAAGTAATTTAGGCTTAAACATAATTGGTTACGCCGATGACCTAGTCATCATCATTAGGGGTGAAGAAGCAAACGAAGTAACATCACGTATGCAAAACGCCCTTAAGACAGTCCTTGACTGGTGCTCTAGAGAAAACTTTTCAATAAACCCTAGTAAGGCTGTCATAGTTCCTTTCACAAAAAGAAGAAATATCAACTTAGGTTCGATTTCAATTAACGACAAAATCGTTGAGTACTCCAATGAAGTCAAGTATCTTGGAATTATTCTAGACAAGGGACTCACCTGGAACTCACATCTAAACAGTAAAGTCACTTAAGCTTCCAACGCTTTATGGGCTTGTCGACGTATGTATGGCACCACATGGGGAATCTCTCCAAAGATTGCTCATTGGATCTACACTATGATGGTCAGGCCCATCATAACTTATGCTTCCATAGTATGGTGGACTAAGACCACCCAGCAGACCGCCATCCTAAAACTCAAAAAGGTACAGCGTCTTGCGTGCCTGGGTATATCAGGAGCTATGCGGACGTGCCCCACAGCTGCTATAGAAGCTATAATTGGGCTTACACTCCTGCAAATTTTTGTACAAAAAATTGCAATACGCAGCATGGCAAGTCAACTACAAGTCAATGAGTTAAGTCTTAGCGACCATCCGGACCTGCTTTCACTTTTCTCTGAACTCCTGGAACTTAAAATGCACTGCACGGTTACAGACCGCATAGAAAAAACTTTATGCTTCAACAGAAGGTTCTCCACGGAGATCCCTACTAGAGAAGTACGGGTTAGCAATAACTCACCAAATAGCCAAAACGGCCTTAAGTGGTATACGGATGGTTCTAAAATTGGGTCGGGAGTGGGAGCCGGCGTTTACGGGCCGAACCTGAAATACACTATTGCGATGGGAAAATGTCCCAGTGTATTCCAGGCAGAACTCCACGCCATTCAAGAATGCGCCAGCCACGTATACATCTCTGGTATCATAGGTGCAAACATCCATATATACACGGACAGTCAAGCAGCTATAAAAGCCCTTAGCTCGAAGATCATTGACTCCAAATCAGTCATGCACTGCTTCTATACCCTACAGAAACTTAGTTCAAGAAACAAAACCAAACTGTGGTGGGTTCCTGGTCACAAAGGTATTGATGGTAACGAGAAAGCCGACGAATTAGCCAGAAAAGGTTCGGAAACCCCCTTTATGGGACCTGAACCTTTCTGCCCACCCCCAAATCGGCAATTAACGAAGTTATAAAAAACTGGGAGCATACTAGATGTATCTCATATTGGGTGGACACCCCAGGCCTAAGACAGGCCAAACGGGCCATTCAGCCCTTCACAAACAATGCCAAGAGCTGCCTCAATCTAAACAGGCATGATTTTAAAAACCTAGAGGTTACCTAACTGGGCACCACAGGTTTAGGTATCACCTCTTTAAAATCAAAATAGTTGACTCCTCTGAATGCCGACTTTGTCTTGAGGATGACGAAAGCGCTGAACACATCCTATGTGAATGTCCAGCCCTAAATGGTATTAGACGGACCTTTTTCTTCAGAGAACAACTGAGTTCGGAAGACATAATGACCTCCTCTGCTAGTAGTGTTATCCATTTCGCACGGAAGGTGAATGACCTACTAGCCTAACTATACTGATGTTTCACGGCACAAAAGATCTATTCAGGTCGAGGTGCCCTAGTTCGCAATAGGCGAGTCAGGTATATAAAAAAATAAAAAAAAGTAGGTATTGAACGAGTTTGTGACGTCACCTGAAATACCAAAGGGAAAATAGAGATATTACGTGTAACAACTTCAGGATTTGTAACATCGTCACACAAACTTCAGAAGAAATGTTTGAAATGTTTGTTCAGAAGCAATGTTTGAAAATAAAATTGAAAACCATGGACTCAGCCGAAAAAATTCAATTAAACAGTCGTATTTTTGAAACTTCCTCGTAAAATAATATATGTTTGGTGTTTGATGATGAATCGCACAAAGCCAGGGGGGGGGGGGGGAAAGCCCCGTCTTGCCCCCCCCCCCCCCTCCGGGCGCCTATGCAGCTAGCTGAACAAGGCCTTGCCGATTTTCACGATTGGCAAATTACTCTACTTGATGTTTTCCAGTGATTTTCTAGTCACTTAACAATCGTGGACATCGGCAAGGCAATAAATTATCTTTCGAATGGAGACACCAAATGGCATTCTTCTTAGATGACAAGTATCTTACATGATTGACGAATCAATAAATGTAATTGGAAGAGAGATCAATTTTGCAAGCGCGTGCTCACTGGAACGATTCTCATTTCATGCTGGAAACTTACGCTCAGCAAAAAGCTGAGCTTATGTTTGATATTGACATCAAGCTTAATATGATACTTGAGAATTTAATATGATACTAGAAAGAGAAGGCATGATATTATGAAAGTTGGCGTTAACATTCCAATTTTCATTTGTATGTATTGGCGATAAAAATAAAATCAGCAAAAGGCTGTTTGCTGCTTGGGTATGCTACCCTAGTACCTACTTTAGATTTCAAGACTTGTTTTGTGCGCTTGTTCAAAAGTAAAATTGTCATCAGGAAGAGCAGAGCCGCATGACCCTGTAGTAAATTTTGTACTTTCTCTTTCTCTCTTTCAAGTCTAAGCATTAATTTCCAGTTTTAAGGCATTTCGGTAGGTATTGTTCTTTAATAATTATGGTGTGTAGTCTTACATATAACTATCGATTTATCGATAGATCTTTGTTCAACTAGCGATGACTATCGCTAGCAACGATCACCCATATTTATTTCGCTACTAAGTACCTATGTACATACATAAAATTGTTCTTAGAATTAAAAAAACAAGGTCGTGTTCAGCACGTGAAAATTAATAAGCACCCTGTAGTTTAGCTCTCTATTTTTCACTCAAAAAGTTCCGTTACTTGCTGGGCGGAGTTTGTGAACTGTATACTTGACTTTCATACTACTACCGACAAAGTAGTCGCAGGCCCATGTAGCAAAAGTGAGAGAAAGCATTGAAAAGTGAAACATCTGAAAGAGAAGGTATGATCTGAAAGTTGACGTTGAAATTTACACTTGCATGTATTGGTGGTAAAACAAAATAAACAGAAGGCCGCTTGCTGCTTGCGCATGTTACCCTGGTACTTGAGATTTGAGTTTACATTGTGGGCGAAAAATTATTTATCTCCTTTTTTTATAATAATTTTCAGGGTGTCACAACTATTGCCATCTGTTGGGATATATGTTATCATCATATTGTTAAGTCATGTGCTGGATGGGTGGAGTTGGAGTTGTGTAGACATATTTTTTTTGCTGCGGTTACTTGATGGGGGAGGAGTCTAGGAACTTATTTTTCAGCAAAGGCAGACTATAGTATTTCTTAGGTGTGTGTGTGTGTGTGTGTGTGTGCGTGTGTGTAAGAATTTGGAGGAAAAGCAAACTGAAAGAAATAAAAAGCAGAAGAGCTGCCTGCTGTAAGCGCATGATACCCTGATGCATCAGATGGGATTTTGAACGAAATTGTTGGTAATTTTTATCGATATTTTCGGTTTTATCGATAGTAACAGCAAGCGATATCTACCGATGGCAACGAAAATCGATTTTTTTTACTACACTACAGGCACCAGATATTGTTCTGGGTATAATTATACGAATTAAAAAAAAAAAGTTTCGATCTAGAAATTTAAAGTCGCGACAAATTACACCACGCCTGGGATTCACGTAAAGAGTTTTTCTTTCATTTTTGAAAATAATTTTTATGCATTTATTCTCGGAATTTTCTATGATTTTGTAAGGTAAATTTCTGGCAGTTACCTATGTTTACTTAACTTACTTAAGGTGGCGCTACAGTCCGGGGTGGACCTGGGCCTCAAATGCTGTCAAATGCATGCGGTTACCTATGCATTTGACACAAAAATGCATCTTGCTTTACTTTTCTGGCAGAGTAATGGCGACAACGTCTACGAGCGCACAATTCTTAGTAAGTATGTACCTAACCTACGTAGATATCTAATTCTTTACAATTTGTAATTCAGAATGCCTAGGTAGTCAAAAGTTTTAAAGTTTGGCGTTTTTGGATCACTGCCTCTCAGCCCCGGCATCAAATGACATCTGCCAGACGATTGAAATCCCCTTTCACTTCACTCACTCCTTCCCAAAATATTTAGTTTTTATAAATACTTCCTCTTGACTTTTGGCCAATTTATGTCCAGGGCTCTAATCGCTTAAGGCAAAAACGGTTGAACGACGTCGTTTCGACGATGGAACTACTTCATGTAAACACCAAAATACAATAATCGCTCAAACGAATGAACGAGCGTCGTTTTTTCTTGTTTCCCCAAACTAAATTTAGTGTCAGATTTAAAAATTAAGAAAAAAACCAAAATAATTCAAATCTACTGTGCGGTTTACCGGGCATCATTTGGCCTCGAAAATTGAATTTTAAAGTTTCGGGAAACGTCAATTTTCACTTCAACTTTCGAGTTTAATACCTAAGAAAACGAACTTCTTAGGTAAATATTGGTTGCAGATTTGAGTTCACTCTATATTCTTTGGTATATAAACTTCTTTTGCGAGTCCTTTAACATGCTTTGAAAAACAAATAAGGGATTTTCAAATGACAATTCGCGTTGCTTGACGCTTTCTTTAATTATTTTGACTTTTGCAGTACTTTTCAAACTGTTGGAATTGAAGACGACGAACGATTCGACTAAACGATGCTTTTGTGATGTTTCAAAAAGCAATCTTTAAACGATTAAGTTTCGTTTAATCGGTTTGACGACAGTATTCCGGAAAGTTACGCGATTAGAGCCCAGCTTTAATGTTTTATGCTGTTTTCCTGTTTCCTTTTATCCTGTTTTCCTTTTTTTGTTTTTTTTTTTTTACATGTGTTTTCACTTTTTAAATTTATCTTCTTTATTTAATAATTGGGTAAATTAAATACATACCCCCAACCACTAAGATCAATTTAGCTTTTCTATGTTTTAGAAAACTTTTGTCTGGATCTTTACAAGATCTATGCAAGGCGCATTTGAAACTAGTTTACCTGGACCAAAGATAGGTACAATATACCTACCTACAAAAAAGAACTGAGAAAAGCCAAACGTTTATCTTGGCGACTCTTTTGTAGCAAAATAGGAGAAACCTCCGCTAGGCTTAGGAAAATCCTCTCTACTAATCTAACGATGCCCGGCAGCCTAAAAAAATCAGTTGGCTCCTGGACTTCCTCTAGCGCAGAATCGCTGAAACTGCTACTGGAAACCCACTTTCCGGGTAGCTCCGATATTATTAATAGTGTTACCCTAACAAGTCAAAGCCACATATAACCAATAAGTATGATCTGATAACTAGGGATAGATTGCTATGGGCAACAGCTTCAAACCTTACAAATCGGCAGGACCAGACGGCATAATACCAGCCGAACTACAAAATAGATCGGATATTATTCTCCCTGGAGATAATTCTGAGAGGTTGCGTAGAGATGGTCCACATTTCGCTGTTATGGAGAGAAGTGAAAGTGGTATTTATACCCAAAGTCGGCAAATATTCCCATGTTGCTCCAAAGGATCTCAGACCCATCAGTCTATCATAAAAACTCTAGGAAGATTGATTGGTATCCACCTACGTTCTAGCATTGATAAAAGGCTGCTGTAAGCACGCTTACTGTAAGGGCAGATCTGTGGAAACAGCTTTGCATACGCTAGTGCGTTCTATTGAATATTCTCTCCACCACAAGGAGTATACAATGGCACTGACACTGATCAGACTATAAGGGGATAGCCAAATCTGCAACCCCTGCAGAGTGTAGTAGTGTGCCAGGCAAAACACAGAACACATATGCAGTCCCCAGTCAGTGGAAGCTCGGGGGCAAAAAGAGAATTCTTGTGCCGAGTTGGCTATCTTTTTATAGTCTGATCAGTGACAATGGTAGCCTTCCTCGATATAGAAGGCGCCTTTAACAATGTCAACGCATCTGCGATCTTGGCTGCACTGTCGGCTCTTAAGGTTGATGGCACACTTAGCAGGTTAATAAATCAACTTTTAACGAGTAGGATTATTAACTCAAAGCTAGGTGAGACCACTGCCAGAAGATCTGTCAGCAGTGGATCCCCGCAAGGTGAAGTCCTATCCCCACTCCTTTGGAATCTATCGGTGAACGAGTTGCTGGTTATCCTGGAAGGAGAGGGCTGCAGAGTGATCGCTTATGCAGACGACGTTGCCATTGCCGTTTCGGGGAAGCACCTAAAGAACTCCTACAGAATGCTCTAAAGAAGCTTAGCAGATGGACTGACAGTTGTGGACTGGGTGTCAACCCCCACAAAACTGAACTTGTCCTCTTATCGACCCTCCCACAATCAAGGGCACTAGCTTAAATTTCTCCGAAGAAGCTAAATATCTGGTCTCATCCTCGATAGAAAGCTCAGCTGGAAATCTAATATACAGGAAAGGGTCCGGAAAGCTACGATAGCACTCTTTTCCTGTAAAAAAGCCATCGGCAATAAGTGGGGACTTCAACCCCGAACCACCCACTGACTATACATCTCAGTAATCAGACCGATACTGACGTATGGAACGGCTGTCTGGTGGACCGCTCTGAATAAAGCGGTAAACTGCGACATGCTAAGCAAGGTCCAAAGGTCAGCCTGCTTATATATAAGCGGAGCGCTTCGCACCACTGCTTCAGCAGCCCCCTTAGACACCCTGTTCCATCTAATTCCCCTTGATATTTTTAGCAGACAAACAGCTCAAAACAACCTCTGAGTGGCCCTATATCTATAGTAAGATAGGTCACTCCGCTATTCGAACACATACAGATCCCATTTTAGAAACATAGACTTCACTATACCCTAGTTACAATTTGACAAAAACTTCCAGACAACTATCCCCTCAAGGTCTTCAAAGATCAAAGACAAATTATGGGTAAGGTGGGGGTGTATTCTCAGAAAAACTAAATCTTAGTCTCTCTTTCCGTCTTCCGGATCATTGTAGTGTTTTCCAAGCTGAAATCATGGCGATTAAGGAAGCCTTAACCTGGCTTAAGAATAATGTTATATCCGCCAAGGATATATGTAATATTTCTGACAGCCAGGCGGCCATCTAGTGCCTGGAATCGGTTTCTATAAACTCTAAAGTAGCCTTAAGGCCCAAAAATAATAGACTTGAGCGGGATTTATCTTATGTCGAAATAGCAGCAAACGTTTTGAAAATCTTATGAGTTTTCACTGTAAACGCCTCGACTATCACATTGCCTTCGAAATTTAAAATCAAATTTAAAAATTTTGAAAATTATGTCACTTTTTCTTCAACTTTGGATGTTAATATCTCCGAAACCGATTGTCAAATCTAAAATACGTTTAAACTTTTGAGGTCAGTGTAGAATTCTTGGTATATTCCCTTCTTTCACGGATTTTTTGAAGCACGTTTAAAAATATATATGGGCTTAAATATGATAGTGAGTGAACTACTGACAAGCAAAAACAAAACTCTAAGCCAACATAAGTTAACGAAAACCTTACGAAACCCAGCATAAGACTATTATGGTCGTGGCATACGAATCGCGTGTAATCGGACAATTCGGAAAGCCGACTTAAGCTCTTCAAAGTCTATTCTGGTTGGGCCTTTAGACTGCCGTTCGTCTCTAAAGGAGATGTCAGAGCAGTTCAACATTCTCCGGTGCTGGGTGCCAGGGCATAATGACATTCCAGGTAACTGTAAGTCTGACGAACTCGCCAAACTTGGGACTACTCTCTCAATTTCGCCTGATAAAGTCTCCCTAGGCATTCCAATTTCGACATGCAAACTCATGATAAAACTGGATGCAATAGAAAGAGCAAATCTCAGATGGACAAGTGTTAGTACCTGTCTAGCAACAAAACAGATTTGGCCTAAGCTAGATCTTAAACGCTCTAGGAGATTGATAGCTTTTAATAGGTCGCACATGAGTGCTATAATCCGTGTTATTACAGGACACTGTCTGATAGGCAAGCACGCGACAAGGCTTGGTATCTTTTCTATAACGATTTTTGCAGGAGCTGCATGGACGAGGAGGAAGAAATACACCACTCTCCACCTTCTCTGCACATGCTCTGCACATTATTGAGCTTTCTTCTATAATGATCTTAATGATCTTAGCACGACTGACCCAAAGCTTCACTAGGAGCTCAAAATGGTTAAACGAGTAGGCAATTTTTCCAGATCCACGTGGTATCACAATAGACCTACATAGATCTAAGTGAGTTGGGCTCTTCGAACCCTACAGCCAATTCAATCTAACCTAACCTAACCTACCTACTATAGGAAATAGATCATGAAAAACACTACTTCAAACCTTTATTCTTGTATGTTCTTGTAATTTATGAATCTGTGTAATTTATTTAAGATAAATATTCGCCTTGAATTGTACGATATATATATCAATGAATGAATATCTAAATAAAAAAAATAATTGAAATTCGTTTAATGAAAAACTTTATTCTCGACTTAAATGGCTTTTTAAAAAAATGCAAATAACGATGCGGCGTATATAATTTATGGGCTTGGGAAAAATAAAACATTCTTATTTTATCTACATATTAAAACATTCAGTGACACATTTGTTTATTTATTTGAGTCTACTGCTTTTTTTCCAAGCCAATAAGGCACAACCGACTCTATTTTGTTTTTAATTAAATTTGAATCGATTTCAGTATTGCTTGTATGTTTGTCCTTTTATCTTTGAGTTGATGTGGAATCTTTCAATTTGCCATTCTGAGCTCATGGTATGGCATAGAACATAGATTAACGAATGTGTCAGAATAAAGGAATGAAAAAATAACAGAAATTTTAATTAAAGCAAGTGTCACAAATCTATAATAAAAAAAAACAATCTCCAAAGGGTATAGTTTGTCCTGACTAGTTCATGTGTCCTTTTTTCGATTGCAAATTTTTAAATAAATCAGATTTTTGTTCCTTTTGCAAATTGTATTTAAATATTTAAATCTAAACAAGGGCGATGAAACTAGTTAGTTTTGCTGAGGGGTGAAGAAAGCATATGAACCTAATAAAACTGTCACGCCACTATTCAATTGACAAGAAAGCGAATTACCTTCGCTGCAGCAAAAAAAAAAGTTGCCATAATTTTAGAAGCCGCCTTTGCCACTTTGAAATTAAAATAATAATTTAATATAGGTACCTATCTAACCTAGAGAATTCTAAAGCTTCGCAAGAAGCTATAACTTGCAATTATTTGCCTAATTAGCGCCTATTTTGTGTAATATAGCTAACCCTTCCCTTTTATCTTATCTGACACACCTCAGCATTATTTTCGGTATCACATTTTAAACTGTCATGCATCAAGCGTTTGGATGACAGCGACGACGACACCAACAAAGTAACAATTTGTCATTATGTCAGAAAATTCCGCCACAAGACCTCTTCTATGGGCTGTGGCCACAAAAGATTTCAGAAAAATTCTGTCACCAGAATGTAGCCTCGTTTTTCACCATATAGCACCTACCTATATGTGGATGTGGAAAATGAAAAATCTTCTCGAGCTAATTACATTTTCCGCGCCCGCCCGCAGCCAAGGAGGCTCATTAAAGATTCTCTCCAGTAGCGGATTGCAGCACGTTTTTGAATTTTTCTTGCCATAGTCGCTAAATGACAGCTCTTCTTCGACGCTTTACACGGTTTCCTTTTGATCTAGTTATTCTCAATGATTTACGGCTCTAGGTGGGATATATTTAAATTAATGACGAGACAAAGTGGGCTATTAAATCACACCACACAGCCAAACTCAAAGGACATCCATCTTCGAATGAGAAGTTAGGTTGCACTATTTTTAGAAAGTCAGCAGCGCACGGTTTGTTCCATTCGACTGCAAAGAACGTGCCTGTCATATGCGTGACATGGATTTGCTTTTCAATTTCCAAAAAGAATGTTTCATGCAGTGTGTCTATTTTTGAATCAATGAATTCGAGGACTCTCGCCATACTCAAAAACGCCATCCCTTTTCAATTTGGATGAGTATAGGTAGGTACCCACCATACCCGTATTTTTTTTTCGAGGTGTCACAGTCGCAGCAATCGCTGTGGTCGTCCGTACAAAGGAAGCAATTAAATTGTCATAAAATTAGATGCAGTCGCTTAAGTCGTGTTAAACATTGTGGAATTTATGTTGCAGACAATGTTTAGGGACGTAACGTTGCTTGGTAAGGTTCGTCGCGCACACTGGCAATAATTGTGCTTGTTGCCTGCGGTGGTGTTCGCAGTGGAACTCTTGCGCTGGTAGAATGTAATTAAATTCGAGTTCCGTTGCCAGATACATTTTCTGTTGCAAGCTTATTGATTTATATGAGGCGAATATATTACACAGCTCGAAGGCTGGGATCGGTGTATGAATAACTGATTGTAGAGGATGAATATGGCTATATGCGGTCAAAAGAATGCAGAAAGCAGAATTCGTGTGAAATCCATCAGCTGCATGCATTCCAAAAAGAATTTTAATCCATTGCTATGCAGAATTACAAGAATTGAATAAAGCTTTTGCATAATATTGGGAAAAAAATCCAACCTTTTAAAATTTGTTACAGAATTTTTTCACCCAACAAGAGAAATACTCATACGTTTGTACGCGTTTTGATTGCAACAATATTCATTTCATTACAATGATTGCGTCACTTTCAGGCAACTATGTTACAGTTATTATAGTATACACCTAGAAATCATTCAAGTTTCATTCCCACCGCTAAAACGAACATGAAATTAAACACAATAAGATTGTATGACTTGCACATAACTATACTAAGCATTTCTTCGTCCGAAGGCTCCTGGTGCCGCACCTCAGTCGTCCATGACATGATCCATAGTCTTAACAAAACTTTCCTAATGGCCCGTTCACGTCGACGCCTACAAATAAACGATCTTCCTTTGGGATCTTCTTGATGACGTACTTTTTCCTCTATACGATATAAATGCTCAAAGAAACGTAAATTTATTGACCCAGCCACGTAAAGCGGCCTTTAAGAAGTCACGTAAAAAAACTCAAATCGGAGTGTTGTTTTAACAGGATGATAAAAAAAAGGATGAAGCCGGGCGTAGGAAGTAATTTTGAAAGCCATAGAAAAATATTTTTCCAGTGGTTTCAAGGCACTGTATGCGCGATTTTTTGTCAAAAGGATCTCTTCTTTCATTTTTAATTGGCCGCGTCGATATACTTATCAGACGTCCTTCGATTTTTTTTTATTTAAACTCTTCGTAGGCGCCTAGGCCTGACAGGTTGACGGATTTGTGTTTGGTTAATAAGGCAAGCCGAGTCAACTAAGCGTGGCAGGGGCGAACGCAGGGGGGGTGGTTTTGGGGATTGAACGCCCCCATCCCCCGAAACATGTGGAATGAAAAATAAAGAACTGGAGTGGTATAGTATTCCACCCCGATTAACTAACTTAAAATGGTCAAGCTCATATTAAGGGTAGTTTACCTATCAACCTCCTCATATTAACCGTAGGGTTAAATATTTTTGTGGATTATTATTAAAATGTTCAGCTAAGTGTCAGAAAAACAGATTTTTTGCGTGATTTAAGTCTTTAATTTAAGACTTAAAAATTTAAGATTTAGGATTTAAGACTTTTGCATGATTCAAAAAATGCAAATACATAAAAGAAGCGCCTTTAAGGGGCACATTTACCCCCCTTATTTAAACCAATTGTTGACATTCTTATAATATGCTACTTAATTTTTAATTTAAAGATTAATTACATTTTTTTACACAAATTATGTCGCTTAAAGTGTAAATATAGCAAAATACCCTTTTGGGGGGTTGGTTTAGCCGATTTGAGGGTGAAGCCCGGATTTCTCGAGAAAAAAAACGTTGTCAGCAACCTAAAATATCCTAAAATAGAGGAAATCTCATCCCGTTAGTTCTTAATAATGGCCAAACTTACGGGTAGTTTCAACTAAAATTACTATTAAATGCTTCACTTAGAATCAAGTAGAATTTTTACGGGATAATTTTATTCAAAAAGTGTAGATGTAAAATAGTCCCCCTTTAAGGGATACTTTTCAACCCCTTTAATTATTTTTAAAAAAAAATAAACTCGAAATTTGTGATCAGCGACCCAAAAAACCTTAATTAGAGCAAATCTGGTGTTGGCCGGAAGTTCTACACCCGCCTCAACCGCCCCCCCCCCCCCACACCGCAATTTAACAGGAGTAAAATATAATCTTCACAAAATCGTATACGAAGCAGATCTTCTACACTTTTCTGCTGGTAATACCAGAACGAAAATTATTTCATTTTTCGGCATAATCTACTTCTAAAACTAAAACTTCGGTATAATCTAAAAAAAATAATCTATGTACACGGAAATTAGTTGCACCAATTTCCAGCGCAGCTGATTGCAAATGATTTTCTAGATGCTCATCAGTTCCCAATGGACGAAGTCAAAAGTGCAGTAAATAAGGCCAAGTTGAATAAAGCACCTGGAGTCGAGTTGACCGGGTGCCAGTTGAGTTCTACAAAAATTGCTCCCCGGAATTTTGAAAAACATTTACCTTCAAGTTTAACCGGATGTTCGAAATCGCAGACGTGCCAGAAAGTTTCCACAAATGGATGATCTACCAACTACGAAGACCCAACGAATTACAGGGGACTATCATTTTTGAATGCGTGTAATAAGTTGTTTGCCTCGGTACTTTTCGACATTCTTATAGCATTGCCAGCAGAAAGGAAACATATTCTTCATGAATTTAAAGCAGGTTTTAGAAAAAATTACCCAACGATAGACCAATTTTTTTCGATACCAAACATAGCGGGAAGTTATTAAAGGACGAATAAAAAGTTCAACCTATTCTTCGTTGGGGGGACGCAGCCTTTCGGGCAGCCTTTGACACCATACCTTGCGAACTGCTATTTCCTAAACTTCACGAAATTGGTTTCTCGAAAGCAAAACGTCTTGTGTATAAGCAAAACGCCTTGTACGCCCAAGTATGTAGACCACAATGGGCGTAAGGCAGGGATGTGTCCTTAGCACATTACTGTTTATCTTGTACGTACATGGCATAGTCGATGTTGTTTAATACAAGTTTTCGCCGGCAATAATATGAGGATTAGCAGGAGGCGATTAATAACAAATCCCAAAGTGTTTCCACCTGACAAATATTGGATTAATTTGACATGAGCACTCTTTTTCCGTCATTTTGGCTCTCAAAAAGAAAGTAGTAATGTCATTTGCCAGGAGCGAAAAAAGATTTCCGTTGTAAACACCCCAACACAAAACGTAATTCTGATAGAACTGTCATACGTGGACAGCAATGACAGCCCGATTCGCAAACTGATAGAAAGGTGTTCGATAAGGGTTGAAAGTGGTTCGTGAATAGGGTTAAAGGGATTTATGAGCGGATTTATTTTAAATCGCTTGTCAAGCGGATTTAAATTTCTATGTTTACTCGCGTAATTTGTAGGGGATTCAATGAAGATTTATATTAATTGCGGTTTATTGCCCGGTGGAAACATGCTATGAGGGGAATAGAGTTAAATTTGACTCTGCCTGCAGATACGTTTAAGGGCATGCAGCTGATTATAAACAATCTAGAAAGATACTGCAAAGCATGGAATCTATCTCATATTCTAGCCGGAGAAAATGAGAATGAGGTGGTAGATCTTGCCGCAAGGAACAATGGACTTTTCAAGGCGAACATGTTGAAGGCGTTTGCAAATATAAGTACCTACTTGGGTTTTTTTGATTACACCAAATCTTAACTTAAAAAAGCACTTTATACAGAAACTAAAGCTGAAGCGAAGGGCGCGGTTGAGGCATTTTGTGAAAATTGCATCGACAACAAAAGCACAACCCCATCCATAGTGCGAGGCAAAAGATGGAGCGCAAGTGTGGGGTTTCTACGCCCACTTACACGCTTCATCTGGAGAAGGGTGTATAGACACCCTACGACAGCACTTAAATTATATTATAAATCAGGCTATCCCGAAACTCAACCTTAAAATGATACCGGGTCATAGCGGAGGTTTTACCCGTACTGGCAAAAATTACACAACAAATCTATCTCGCTTGGTTTAGTAATAACGGGAATATTTAGAAAAATAATGAAAATCAATACCCTATAGCTCACATTTTGAGGTACTGTGGTCAAAAGTTTCAATATTTCGTAGGATTTTAGTTTGTTTCTTTAATAAAAAAACTAAGCTGACTTCAACACTTCATATTTAAAACAAAAAAACTAAAATAAAATATTTTTTATTATTATTTTCTGTTTTATTATTAGTATCTGTTTGATGTTGAGTTTCGAGACAACCTGGATATTGCGAGTTATGGCAATGCCCGAGGATCGGCTCCCAAAAAAGAGCTCTCTCACGCAATTGACAAGGGGTAACTGGGCCTAGCTGATGGTATAAAATAAGTCCGAATGTTTAGGTATTTGAATCCCTTCCTGTTCATACGCAAGGATTTTAAAGAAAAATCACTTCGTAAACGAAAACAAGCAAAACAGCGTGAAATGGAATATAAAACCCATACAAATCTCTAACTAAATAAATTTTGCTTATCCTCGGTAGCCTGTGCATATAACAGTATATCACGACGCACCAATTGCAAATGTACACACACCGGGAAAAGCTGTGGAAAAACTCGGCAAACTATTTCCTTTTTCATATGCAAATGAGAATTGTCGACTTCATACCTTGCATCCCGCATCTAGCCGCACAATGCATTGCGATTGTGATATATTGCAGAATCGCCGTTTCTCATTCAAAATTCAAAACCTTGTGCGCGGTGCGGAACAAAAAAATTGCTTATATTGAGTGTATAAAGGCTGTACCACACTGGAACGATGGCTATCCTGGTCGAAGTCCCGGCTGTGCTGTCGTTCTCGTTTCGGTTACTGTTGACGACGACAAAATGAACGTGCGTCGTAAATCTTTTTTTAACTGCATTAATCCTGTGCAGAGATTTTTTTGCCGCTGCATCAGACGTGCGGACGGCCAACGTGCATTGACGATTCCTTTACCACGCACTTAGCTGTATTTATGATGGAACGCACCGAACATGGGAGCACGACTTTTTTTTAGCCTTCATCGTGCGGGTGGTGCTGGAAACGTTGCTAAAGTGATGTGCCGTGTGTAATTAAATCCAAATTGCCAAACACGCACAACAGAAGTAGTAAACGCACTTTGTCAGGAGGATCATATTATGACTAGATCTCTTAATTATTATGCTCACAAGTGGTGCGAGCTGTGGGTGGCATCCTTTGAATTGCTTGTACTCAATCATGCAGCAGATTCACTAGAGCTGAAGCGATAAGTTTTTGTGCTTTCTCCTAAGGCTATGGATGGTCGTTGTCACTGTTTTACATTTGTCATTCGGTTTAGGAATTCAATTTCCTGGCATCAGTGTGGTATAGTCTTCGTTTGGTTACTTATCTTTGAAATATCCACTCGTGAGGAATAGAATATAACATCAAGGAGGATACTTTCAGAACCTAATTTATTGGTTGAATGATTTTTGATTTAGAAGAATACCTTTGCGTGGGCTTAGTTTTTTTTATGTCTTGTTTGGCATGTGTTACTTTGAAGGTAGAAATATATTAACATTTTCTCTGAGAAGGTTATCTAATTCTCTTTCTGTAATATGATTTGATTTTATTCGTTTTGGATTTTAAACGAACATTTGTTGCATAAAGACGGTCCAAAGTAACTAAACTACCTAGTTTAATTGTTGAATTCTAGATTTCTGAATATCACTTTCGATGTCTTTAAATAAAAAAGTTAAAAATTTAAAAAAAATTTGGTTGACGTAACAGGGGCGGATTAAGTTAAAGTGCCGCCCGAGGCCCCACATTTTTGCCGACCCCTGAAAACATCTACCAAAGGAATAAGAAACAAGAAGGTCGTCGCGGCGGCGGTACAACTCCCGTGATCCGCACTTAACGGGTCTTTGAAGACTTATACGAGAGAGGATATTTGTGTCAATCGTAGTGTTTTTCATGTTTTTGGTCTGAGATTTAAGCTTTAAGCCGTATAAGAAAAAACTTCTATCTAAAACGCTGCGCCCTCGAGAGTAGACGTGACTTAAAATGTTTCTTTTTTTGTATGTCCAGCAACGTCCACTGAGGAGCTCGTTTTCACGGAATCTTTTTTTGCGATGCAATATCCTTGGCTAAACATTCGTTATAAACACAGTTTCATCTTCCTGCGGCATATTGTAATTTCAAAGGGGATTGCCAGTAAGTGGATTTAAAAAAATTTTACTCTTGTTTTTGAAGTTTTGAGCTCGTAGATTGAGAATGAATGCCTAACAGCATGTGACACAGAGGCAAGTGGACAGAAAGACATACATCGTTTATCCGAATCATAGTTTGGTCTCGATTATGTGGCCGATTTTCGGGGTCTACAATCATTATTTCACCGTGCTACAGGTAACAACTAAGCACTTACAAATACTCCATACTCCATAATTGAGTATATAAACACACTTATATCCTATATGTGTTGGGGGCATTGAAACAATATAATAGTAGGGAGGAGGAAAAGCGTTTTGTCAGTAGAAAACCCTGATTTCGATATCTTCTAATTCGGGGTTCTAATATCTTAAATTTTAAGGTTATAATATTGATACAATTTGTAAGAACCCTTATGAAATGGAGTGTGTGCTTTTTATATCTGCTTAAATAGTCAAATGATCGTCTTATATAAAAACAACGAAAAGAGACATTTTTAGGAAAGACATAAAAGCTTTAATTAGACAGGATAAAGTAATATTGATGACGTTTGGTATAAATTAACTCTGAAAGCATATTAATATGGCGCAGGGACATAAGCCCCAAATTTATTTTTTGGGGCCTATGTTTCACCGACGTGAGACATAACCCCTTAATGACGTTTGGGGCTTATGTCCCATCTAACGCAATTTTTTAGAAATGTCCAAAGCATGCGGGACCCGCTCGCCAAAAACACATCTTGTCCTACTTAAAAAATAATAAGATATAATAATAAGTCAAATGACAAAACAGCCGCTTATATACCAATTTGGATTGTGTCTTGTTTCGCTGAAATTGCCAAAATTGAGCGTACTGATTCTGAATTTGTTTTGGAAAAACGTAAACAAAAAGTAAAAAAGACTGCAACTTTAACATACTCGACTTGGCCATAGCCAGAGCCGCCTGTCAGACAACTGGTACTTCTTAGCGGAGTGATGAAGTCGCGTGGGCGGCTATACCCTGCGAAAAAGTGAGTTTAAATCCTTTGAAAAATATAGCCTTCGCCGTTTTTTGACTTTAAGTTGCTTTATAAATGTGTTGAATATCAACTTTGCGGAAGAAGTGCTTCAAAATTTATGGTGGAAAAAACTCTCTTCATTACTCAAAAACCATTCCAAAAACTAAATTTTTCTATAAATACAGTAACGGAGCTGTTCCATTTTACGGACTGTAACTTCTGCGTACACACTGTAGCACTTACAAACTGGTTTCATTTAAAATTCATTTTAAATTCGCTTAGGCCAATTCATTTTGAGTGTGTTTAATTTTTTTAATCTTTAAATTAAGCCCCGAACAAAGTGAATAGTTTTTGGCACAAATAAACCAATATATTTGTACCCTAAGACTTAAAAAAAGACCGACGGACCGCTCTGTGTATGGCTTTATACTTGTCGGTTTTTCGTACTGCAAGGACACTGAGAAAACTCAACTATGAGTTATTTAATAAGCAGCATATTTGGCCACATGTTAAAAAAAAAGTAAAAATACAACTTGGTTCAATACAAATTGAAATCTATTTAAATTCTAAAAAAAACTATTACTTAAAGAGACTCGTGTTTGAATCGAAATCATTCATGTCTGTCTTCATATATGAAAAAATGCTAGCTAAATTCATCATCACCTGAAGGTACCAAGATGCGATTGAAGTTGATCAATAAGGTGAGGAATTCTAATAAACTAAATACCTTATAAATAAAGAAATGCTACTTATTCAGTACGTTACCATCTAAGACGTGCTAACGTAGCATGAGGAGTGTCTGCTATGATATTTTAATATAAGATGAAGATTTCAGACTTCAGTACATTCCCGTCTGAGACGTAACTACTAAAGTAGCGTTCCGGGTTGTTTACTAGAGTTTTTCACCTCGAAATGCTAATTGAATTCGTCACCGGCCTAGCAGATTAGAAATAGACGAACTCAATTAGTATTTCTAGGTATAGAAAACTTTGGCAAACACCCAGAAATGCGAATTCAGTACATCTCCGACAGCGTTCGTCGTACTGAAGTAGGATTTTTGGGTGTTTGCAAGAGTTTTCCACCTAGAAACAATACTTAACGAGTTAGTCATCGCTTGTGAGGACGTACTAAAGTAGGGTTTCAATATTTACGCGGCCCGGGATTAATTCCCCCCCCCCTTCTCGACGGACCTGTTCCTTTCAAAATGTCGGCGGTCGGTATTTCAACTTCATGGCCGTTTCACATTCAGCGCGAGAGCGTCAAACCAGAGCGGCAGCGACAACACGAGACCAGAAAAATCGTTTGTTAATACAGAATGAGAGCGAGAAACCGCGGCGACTGTTTGACTGCAGAGTGAAAAAACATTACATATTTATGAAATTTGTCGACTTTATAACACATAAATAGTTTATACATATATCACAACAAGTAAAAGTTTCGAGAAAAAAAAAATGTCTATTAACTAGCGTGTCATAACTCACAATAGAGAATGACAGAATAATCGTCGACCTCGGCGGGGGTTTTTCAATTTTTCGAAAAGCCCGGCGAGCGAGATAGCGATCACGCCGGTATAGTGAACCACCCCATACATTGCCATTGATTGTTGACAGCTCGCTCTCTCGCTCTTTATGTGAAACAGCCATCACTCTTCTACCATACGTAAGAATGAAGTGTCTTGTAAATTATTTTATTTTTCACCATAATATTGAAACAACCAGTTAACTTAACAAGACAAGTTGGCAACAAAGGAAAAAATACTTGGTTTAACTTTGCATTGATCCAAAGACCTTCCGATTGTCTGTCTGAGTCGCTACCTATTCACCAAACCTCCACTGCCAACTCGGGAACTGAAAGCCATGCTTGGTTCATTCTCCATACCTACTTAATGCACAAAATATTACAACATGTAATCACATTTAGTTACGTACTTTTCTTAGTTGCACTAAGCTACATAATCGGTATCTTATTAATCTTTTCAATCAAACTCAACCTTAAATTAAATATTTATGTACAAGACTCGAAAACTCAATCCTTTCAATGTAAACGGAGAAATCAATGCTACCTCGTCAAGAAGTTGATTGATTTCTACAAGGCCACATACACATCTCTCTACCACAAAGCAAAAGAAATGAGTTTACATAAACTTGTCTATATCTGTTTGTGTATTTTGTGTGCATCTCAGTCTCATTTCATTAATTTTCTTAATCAAATAGTCTTCCATCAGGCCGATGCAAACGAACTCTAAATCTGAAGTGCTGTGTGATGACAGGGCACGTCTAGCTTTATCGTATTCGAAGCCTTTCAATTCATCTACCTCTACTTAGGCAGCATTCAAGTTTCGTGAATCTTTTTTCTTACTGAAAAAAATTTGTTCATCAAGCAAGAAATCAGTGACGCGGAGTGGTGCGTCAAGAGGGATTGCGTTTTTTGGTGGCATAATTTAACCAAAGGAATGGTAGATGTGGCTCTTTTTTGCCATCATAAACTGGACATCGTGTGTTTGGCGATCCATATTTTGTCTCCTTCCACATGAACTTCCCTAAATGAACCTTTCTATATAGTTACTTTTTTTAAGGAATAATCCCTAATGTAAACCCGCATTTTGATTTCATGTTTGGCATATAAGACATGAGTCACAAAAAGATGGTTTCCTTCCATGTCTTTGGGCGGAAAGTCTTCTTTCTTCGTAATCCCAGGAAATTCAGCATGAACTTTAAAGGCAACTTAAGGAACTTTTAGGGCAACTCAGCATGAACTGTTTAAAAAAGCAGATTATGTCATAAACCTAAAAACTAGTTATGTAAGCCTCATCTCTATCGACTTTATATCGGCTAACGTGAAAAGAACACACAGGTCCCTTTTACCTTCCGGAGACGGACAGCTGAAATTCAGTTACGAAGAACCGCTTCACAAAAGTCATCATTGTTAAGATGATTTAATCCTGCTAAAAGAAGATGAATCCAACTACATATATACATCCCGTGCATATCGTCGATGATACTAGTAAGTATACTCTAACTCTAGGCAATGTTACCTTGAAAAAAGTCTGTGTATACCTCAAAAGAAAACTCGATGTACCTATTGAAATTTTCTAGCGGTGACACGTCAGGTAAAGGGTTGCGCTACTATAGAGTGCAACATACCATGCAATGCAGTATAGATACAAGAGATGAACCCTCGAAAGGAATTGCTTTCCGCGCCCCGTTGAAGGGTATATCTAGCTCGACAGTCGACACGCACTTGAAATTTGAAGACGGTTAAAATCACGATGTATACTTTGGCATTGCTTTTGAACTTTTTTTCCAAATAATGGGAATCTTCTCGTAATGAGGCCCTTTACTACTTGAGTGGGTGTTGTCGAATCAGGTCTAACGTGAAATTGATTCAGGCTCATTGAAGATTTTCATTGCCAATGCAGTGATAAATTGTTAAGAAAAAAAAGTTTTCATGCGTTTTCTGATTTTCTATTACCTAAAGAAAGAGCTTAAAAAAGGGCAGAGAATTTAAATTTTTGCTTTTGGTAAAAGAACAAAAAATTCTTTAAACAAAAATGATCGAAATTGGTCTTAACCTCCGTTTTTTTGTCGTTTGTTTCGCTGAGAAATCTTGGCACTGAGCATCTTCAATGGGTATTCACCAAGATTTCCAGACCCATACACTTATTCTCGACAAAGGCCGAGTAAGTGCCTTATAACTGTCATTGTACAAACATAATGAAAATTATAAGATATGTTAAACTTTTTCAAAAAAGTTTTTATATTTTCCTCGGATCATCGTGTGATAAAATCAATAAGTCTGCGAACCCTATACAAAAATAAACTTTAAACGGCTTTAAAAAAAGGAAAGGAATCGTGAACGGGGACACTTATCAGTAGCTTCCTTCTTTCAAAAAGTCAGTCAACCCAATTTCAACACAAAACTAATAAACAGCAACAAATCGTTACTCATCCGTTTACTATCGCGCCAAACACCTGTTTACCTTGCTTAAGTAATATGCCCTAATAGACGTTATCTATGCAGGGCTTTGCCTTCTCTGGCAGTGAAATATGAGCCCTGGATCAGCCACCCACACAACATACATACCCATGATGTAAAGGGATAAACACTGGAAGTTCATGTCCTGCAACAAGAGACCGCATACTGACCTGAGTGGGAGGACGTTTTGTATTAATCGCATTTAGCGTTTTTAGCTTTGAAATACCCCAAAACACTGTCGGCAATACTAACCGCTATACTGGGTTATTTTGCATGTCTGGTAACTATGGCGAAAATCATGTTCTACTACCTACCCCCGAAAAGGAACAAAGCCCCAACTATTTCCGCTGTCCATTGTCAGAGTTTTCGGCTGAATTTCGGCGAGTATAGGAGGCCAACAGAGGTGTTCGTTTGAGGCTGACACCTGTTTTTGCATAGTCCTTGTGTATGTTTTTGTGTGTGCTTGTGTCAGTTGGGATATGTGGGAACAATGCCTACCGCTTAATGCCACACAAAATGATAGGGCATGACATGGCAACGTATATGCGTTGCTCGCATATTTATCAACCTGGCAACGAGACCATTGCGAGTCCTTCGGTTGGCTAGGCTCACAGAGAATGTTGGTGAGATGTGAGACGAGTGACAATCGTCGGCTTTTAAACAAATTATCTGCCATTTCGTTTTGCGATATTGGTCGCTGCAGAAGTCACCATTTTTGAAAATGAATATATGAGGGCTTCCCTTGTAACAGGAGGAAATCATTTTCAGAGCTGTCGGTTTAAAGCGCGTCAATTTTTGTGGCGAAATGTGATTACATGGAAATTACTGCATATTCCCATATTCTCATGTAATTAAATCAATAAAATATAATTTCTTAAGACCAGACATGGGTTCAACCATTAAGGTTGGGTTATATTTGACGAATGCCAGCTTATGCTAGCACATCTCTGCACGATACCACGATACCACAAGGAACGCAATTGTAGTAAAATTATTTTCAAAATAATATAAACTTTAAAAATGAAAAGTTGTAGAATTGTAAATTGTTGTAATTTTTCACTTTTCAATATTAAATTTAATTTTTTATGGCTTTGGAATAGGGGCCGCTCCCCAATATAAGCAACGATACGTTCGGTTAGCTTTTTAATTACAAACGAAGAGTTGACGACGAATTCGCGATTGGCGACTATGGTATGAAGTACTTACTAAACTAAAGCAAAGGGGGAGTGAATAGGAATGAAAAGGAGAATAGGAATAAGGTATGTACCGAAACAAATCACAAGTGTCAGAGACTATCGAACATTTTTAGGAAAACTATAGCAAATCTTGAAGATTCAACAATATCTGAAATTGGACTCGAAAACGACTTTTAGTATCTTTTTAGTATATACTTTTTAGTATATTTTTAGTATATATTTTAAGTATCTTAAGGGTAGAAGCAATCATGTTAAAATTTAATTAAGGCACAAAGCGTACGAAAAGAAACCGGAAGCTATTATCTACAGTGGTGTGCAAAATAATAGGTGTAGTTTTTGGAAAAATGGTTCAACACAAAACAAAATATATATGAATTTCATTATGAAAAGCTCTTTCCGAAAGAAAATTTTAGTAGAATACATGTCAGGCCT
The DNA here is from genome assembly GCA_947623515.1 of Neoascia interrupta. Lineage (NCBI taxonomy): Eukaryota > Metazoa > Arthropoda > Insecta > Diptera > Syrphidae > Neoascia > Neoascia interrupta. The sequence goes on along the minus strand of OX392462.1, from coordinate 57,440,224 downwards.
TTAACAATCAGGAGATGGTTACTGAGAAGTCAAGTTGCCGGCACCAGTTGACTTCATACCTATTATTCACAAACCAAAAATACACCTATTACCTATTTTGCACACCACTGTATTTCAAAACTGATAGAGCTTTTCTTCTGAATCTTAAAAGATAGACTACTCCCGTTATTTACGTATACCTATTATCGTTTTGAAGATAGAGGGGTGCAGAAATGTTTTCTTGGCCTTTTTTACCATTTTCAAAATTTCAAATCCATAAAACTCCGATTTCGAAAAATTTTTAGCTACCGTTAGACTTTTTTTCAATATAAAAACCATTTGCGCTCACGTTGGCTACTTTTCTTAAATTTTGCGGACATGGATTTCTGAGAAAACTGTAAAATATTATATTTTTTTATTTCGTTTGTTTAAATATGCCTAAAAAATTTGGGTTAGAAACTGCAACAATTTTAAAACGTTTTAAATGGAGTTAGCTTACTTTGAAAACACTTTAGGCTGCTTCGAGAGGAAAAGTCTTTGGACGATTTACGGTCCCGTCTGCATAAACGGAGAGTGGAGGAGGAGATATAACATCGAACTGTACAGCCCGTACAGTTCGATGTAAAGCGACACCGACCTAGCCAGAAGAGTCAAAACACAACGTCTACGATGGCTGGATCATCTAGAGCAGATGGACACCAACGCCCCAGCCCGGAAAATCTTCGAATCCACACCACATGGACAGAGCAGTGTAGGAGCACCGCGAGTCAGGTGGCGCGCGCAAGAGGAAGGGGACCTCAGCCAACTTCCCGTGCGAAACTGGAGACGGCTAGCTAGAGACAGAGCTGGCTGGCGAAGCTTGTTGGCTGAGGCCCGTCCACACCGGACTGTAGCGCCACCTTAAGTAAGTAAATAAGTAAGCTTGCTTTGTAAACGTTACTTACTTTAACCACATTTTAACAATATCGTCATGTCCGTTAAGACAAGACCTACAAACTTTTAAAACATAGTTTTCGAAAATGTTTATGAGGTTTATAAGTCAAATCCTTAAAGTTTTTGAGTATTCAAAGTTTGCTACAGTTTTGATAAAATTTCAGAAGATTGACTTTGACTGTTATTTATTTCAATATTATAATCTATACCGTTTGCGAAATAGAGGGGGGGACATGCGTTCTTCTGACCTTTTTTTAGCACTTTTCAAATTTGAAGTTAATAAAACAACAATTTTTTTAGTTAAATAAAATAATAAAATTCGATTACAATCGTTAAGATACCAAAATATTTCAACAATTCATTTTTTTAAATGTTTTTGAAGTGTTTCCAAAAATTTCCAAAATTTTAGAATATGCAAAATTATCAAAAATTTATTATAGTCTTCCCGAAAATTAAAAATAATTATAATAATACGTCAAACTCAGAGTTTTAATACATTTAAAGCCAAAATTTTACTTTAGCCTTAAATGGAGCACATTAGTACCCAGGTACACCAGAGTCTATTATATATTTCGTTCATAAAATAATTTTTGCCACGCCTATCTAGGGGACTATTATAAAAAATTATTGAATTTGAAACAAAAAACTTAATTTTTTTAATTATTTCCACGTTTTTCCATGCATTTTCCATGCGTCAGAAAATTAACAGTATTAGAACTCTTTTAGAACAATATGACTTAAAGCCTTATTTTGCTTTAAAGTACTTAACAAACCGTTTTGTGGGTATACAGAAAAATTTTCCTAGTATGATTATTATAAGAGTATTGATTTCGCATTTTAAAAGCGCACCAAATTTTTGTGTTTTTAAGACAAACCGGTAAGAAGGTACAACGGGGTTTAAGTAGGGTTTTAAATAGGGACCGAGACCGACGGACAGACAACGAAGAGTTTCTCTTAAATTCGCTAAAAATTACAAAGAGGGAGTGAAAAAGACTTTTAGAAACGAGGAGTGGGTTGGACCGAATCAATACGGACAATGGGCGTGATTGTATTAAAATGAAAAATGTGCAGTTTTATTCTAAACCGTCCCTGACTCGGAGAGAGAAAGAGAAAGCCTACAAAAATTACTTAATTCTTTACGTTACAGTTTACATTGACACGCTTAAAATGTGTGTATAAGTACATAAAAAAGATAATTTTTGAAAAGCACATTCGCATTGAAAAGTGCGCTCCAATATTTTCTATTATTTGACGATTTTTTCGCCTATCAAGCTGAAATGTATGATCGCTTAATATAAGGAGTAGGTTTGGAAAGAGAAGTCTAGTCCAAACTCTTCAAACTTTACCTCTGACTCTAATTCTTGTGAAAAAAAGTGCACAAGAAATACTATTTAGTATCCGGAGGAAACTTAACAACACGGAGTAAGAATTGCTTTACCTTGGTATTAAGCTTATTTCGAAAGAGAAGAGAATGTATTGCAAAGGACAGGCTAGAAAAAAACCAACAATTTAAAGTTTTGATTTTTGAATTTCTACGCTCTGATCAGAACTTTAGATGATTCCGTTTCCTATAAAAAAATTCTACATTCATAGATAATGATGGACAAGATCAATTTTCTTTTTATCAAAAGAGGTCGTGAACTTTGTGAAGCGCATGTGCATTGGAAGCTCCTTTCAAAAAATTTCGTACATCTCATTATTTACACTTTGCGTTTGCACAAATACAAATACAATACATATACTCTCTCGAACATATGAGTCATACAAAAGAAATTTTGGAGGTTATAGGGTTTGCCTTTCGCTTTCCTGGGCGCCTGGTGCATTGAAACCCATTGCATTTGAATCCCATTGACAAAAAACATTATGAATCAAACCAAAAACCAAGCTTATCTCAAACCTGTCAAAGTCTTAATGTATCAGGGTTGTTGAATTGTAGGATGAAATGGTCAAAAGTTTTCAACATGAATCAGCTTTGTTTTCCTTTTGGTTTTCTGAATTAACTAAATAAGTGACGAAGTTTTATTCATTTTATATAAAAAAAATTAAGATTTGGTTGCGTAACTTAACAGCTGCTCAAGGCGCAGTCTTGTCCAGAACCGGCCCTGATGACGAAAAAGTGTGCAGGTAAGCGCGGTGCTAGTGCGAGCTGACCTTTTTTTATACCTACACTTATTGATAAGAATCTTACATGATTGACCAAAAAGTGTAACCACAGAAGAGAACAATTCGTCAGGCGCGTGCGCACTGGAATCAGGTATAACATTCCATTAATTTCTTTCATGCTGGAAGCATACTTGGCAAATTCAAGTCGCTCTCCTACTGCATTTCATGTGCGCCTGGTGCTGATCGAACATGATCGATTCCCGTGTTGGGTCAGTTGCTGCCAATCGGCGTGACAAGCGAGATTATAAGAGATGACCACAATTGTTAATGTGGTCACTAAATAGGTAAGGAGTCGATATTGTTTTCCTCTTGGTCCTTCGTTCTGATGTAATCAAATTATTGATCAAGTTTAAGTTGATTCTTCACAAAAATTAAAATTTTGCTGCATAACAGATGCGTCCTGGTTAGCTGGTCGCGAGCTGTCTTCCAAACACTTGTGAGTGGATAAAGATCTTACATGGTGATAAAGGTAATTTTAACCAGGGAAGAGATCAATTTGACAAGCGCGTGCGCACTTGAAGCGAGTATAATATATTTTGTCCTAATTTAATGGAAAGGTTAAGGCTGGTTTAAAATAAAGGCTTAAATTTATTAGGTATATACCTGACTTCTTCATTATTTAAAAAAAAAACACCCTGTAGGTATAGGCAAAATGCTAGTAAGAGGGCTGGGCAGGTTATTGCATGATCTTAAGGCTCCATCGGTTTTAGGTCAGTCTAATGGAGTTGAATATCCAAATTCTTATACCTAAACCTAATCTTATAGGATTTAGCTTAGAGTTGCTGTTAAAAACACCAGAGTATAATGACCTTGCTCCAAACTTAGCTTTCTTTTTATGAAGGTCTCATAGATGGGACGAGCTCGAAGAAAATCTAAGGAATTTGCTGAGCATCTATCAGAATACAGGTTATGAAAGAGGACTCGTTAGCAGATAAATGAATGGATCTTTTATGAAAACACAAATTCCAACAAGGATCGCGGTTCTTTCTTCCACTAGAAGATATTTCAATAAATTCTTCACATAATCCTACCTCAATGCATTTCTCTCATCCGAATACAAAACTACATATATGTATACAAAACGATTCCAGGTAATGTACAGCTCTCTTAGGTCCCGCTCAACAGTTTTGCTCTATATTTAGATCGACTTAACTCAAGATCTTAACCTTGAAGTGCACTCCAGCCGTCTGCAACAGACAACCAATTTACGCTGAACAACTATAATACATTTCAATTTGGTAGGTGTAGGTACTTACCTACCTACTTATCTACAAAACGTTTATTTCGGATAACAAACCACTACGTTGGTCTCGCTTTCATCTCCTCAATTAAATCCTTATAAACAATGAAGCAATACAAAAACAAAAAACAAAAAACACTTAACAAACCACACTCTCACTTCAATAACAAAAAAAAAAACTTTCCCAAAACAAATGGCTTGGCATCTGGAATAAATTATGCCCCAGGCCCAGGCCAGATCTCCACCTCTTACGTTAAAAAAAATCTCATCGAAAAATTCCTCAAAAGGAACACGAATTCGAGTCAATGAGCCTGACAGCCAGCATGTGGATATGTGTTCCGGTGTCACTATGGGGCGGCAGCAGCGAACGCACATGTACGGTACCTGACACGCACGTACACTTTGCGGCACAATTGCCATGTTAATTTGTTTATAATCACTGACACTTAACATACCGTACGCACCCCCAACGTCACAGCCACAAATGAGAACGCCTCGCCTCTGTCAACGCTCAAGCTTCCTTCTGACCGGGAACGTGGAATTGGTGATTTTAATTGAAATTCCAGTGGTGAAAACTGAAACCCAGGAAACGGGTCTGATATGGGTGCCAATGCCGCGACTTTAGTAAGTTAACATGATGTGTATGCCTCAGGGTGCCGGAATGTTCCTGGTAGCCATGTTAAAGGGGGGGATCAGTGTGGCATACACGTTTTTATCCGAAATATATGCGCGCTCCACCCTCATTTAAATTACACAGCAACGACCTATGGCTAATTGAAAGAAAAGTTTTAAAACAATTTCATGAAATTTCGCCAGGGCCTGCCTTCAGTATGGTATACAAAAGAGAATTAAGCCCAGACTTTAAACTAGTGTGTGCAACGATGAAAGGATGAATTTTCCTTTTTTTCAGTTTTTCCGGATATTTTTATCGTAGGACAAGTAAAAAAACTTAGGTATAAAGTCATGTAGGTAGTTCAAAATTCGCCAAGAGCAAGAGGGACCTCCTCTGCCATAAGCAGGATCCCCCCTGAACAGGAAAAGGTCAAGCTTAAAGGCAATCATTTTTCTTTAAGATTGGTTTGACCTATTTTCAAAAGTTTGTTTCTTTGAATGTATTACAAAATACGTCCAACAAAACCATTTATTTATTTATGACGACATAATTTTGCGAATACATACATATATCATTTAAAAAATATCTTGTCTCATAGAAAAAAATTCTGAAAATAGTAATTTTTTACATTGATAGTATTTTCGTCGAATTGAAAAACTAAGTATTGTTGTTTTATTAAGTATTTAAAAGAAAGCTTTACAGTTTCAACAGAAAAATGCAAAATCGAATATTTTTTTTTTTTTTGAAAAAGTATAAAATTCCAACAATTTACAATTGTATAAAAATTTTAAGTTTTTAAATTTTTATACAATTGTCCACAAAAAGTTTATTGTTAATATAAGGCACCTACAAAATTATTTTCAGTGATTGAGCAGTATTATCAGCTTTATCTATACGCTTGAACAAAGATTAGAACGGAATTTTGGTGCGTTTCGCGGTTTTACTGGTTAAATCGGCGGTTTTGACGTTTTTTTTTATTTTTTTTTTTAAATTATGAACAAAAGACGTGGTTAAATCAATTCACCTGTCGGTCTCGATAATATCTCTAAGAGGTCTTAGGAGTCTACGGTGATTATTTAACTATGTTAAAAGGTACGCGATAAAATCAATTATACCCTATGTCGGGTATAAATATAAGACAAATAAACACTCCCTCCTTGGTGGCACGAATCTCACTTAACTCAGGAAGATGACCAGAGCGATTTTCAATATCTGCCACAAACACAACTTCTGCCGACCGATGTAAAATAGGACTGTCTAAGTTTGTATATGTGAAAAAGTTAACACACACAGCATACATTGTTGAGAAGTTGGACCTGGTTCACTCGTTATTGCCCCATTCTATTTGTTTAAGTCTATATAAGAAATCCATGAAAAAATCCAAAAAGGGGCGCAGGGACGTAGGGCCAGGAGACATAAGTCCATAATGAACTTATGTCCCACTTTAATGGGACATAAATCCAAAATTTTCTTTTGGTCGTATGTCTCTCCTAAGTGGGACATAAGTCCACAAATATCTTTTTCGCAGATGAAACATAAGTCCAAAATTTACGCACATCGCAAACATTAACAATGTAACGAAGAAAATAAAACCCAGATTTTTAAGAAATGTCATGTAGTTTATTTCAACAAAAAAAAACATGAGCCATCGCATAACTAAAAACAAAATTAAAAATTCGCGCGAATTTTTTACTATTATTAACTAAAATATGTTTCGAGAAACTTTTTGTTGAAGAAAATAATAGTAAAAACTTCGCGAATATATTTTGAGAAACTTTTCGTTGAAAAAAATAAGAGTAAAAAATTCGCGTGAGTTTAATATGTACTATTATTTTCTAAAAAAACGTTTCGAGAAACTTCGCGAATTTTATACTATTATTTTTTAAGACACGTTTCGAGAAACTTTCTGTTGAAGAAAATAAAAGTAAAAAATTCGCGCAAATTTTATACTATTATTTTCTTCAACAAAAAGTTTCTCGAAACGTTTACCAACTATTATATTCTAAAATACCTTACGAGAAACTTTCTGTTGACGAAAATAATTGTAAAAAATTAGCGCGAATTTTATACTATTATTTTCTAAAATACGTTTCGAGAAACTTTCTGTTGTAGAAAAAAAAAAAAAACGTTTTGGGACACTTCCTTTTGAAGAAAATATCAGTATAAAATTCGTGCGAATTTTGAGCTATTATTTTCTTCAACCCAAAGTTTTTTGAAACGTTTAGCTACTATTATTTTCTAAAATACCTTTCGAGAAACTTTCTGTTGAAGAAAATAAAAGTAAAAAATTCGCGCTTATTTTATACTATTATTTTCTAAAATACGTTTCGAGAAACTTTCTGTTGTAGAAAAAAAAAAACAGGTTGGTGTCATCTCTCCTCTACTATGGCTAATGGTTATGAACAAAATTCTCGTTAAACTTAACAGGGAACGGGTCAAGGTTGTCGCGTTTGCAGATGATGTGGTGATACTAGTGTCTCAGAGAAGTTTCCTAGTGAAATTATGGACACTGTTTTAGACAAGGTAGGCACCTGGGCTGCCAAGATGTGGCCTCGGCGTCATGTAGTTTATTTCAACAAAAAAAAAACATGAGCCATCGCATAACTAAAAACAAAATTAAAAATTCGCGCGAATTTTTTACTATTATTAACTAAAATATGTTTCGAGAAACTTTTTTGTTGAAGAAAATAATAGTAAAAAATTCGCGCGAATTTTTTATGTACAATTATTTTCTAAAATATGTTTCGCGAAACTTTCCGTTGAAGAAAATAATGGTAAAAAATTCGCGAATATATTTTGAGAAACTTTTCGTTGAAAAAAATAAGAGTAAAAAATTCGCGTGAGTTTAATATGTACTATTATTTTTAAAAAAAAACGTTTCGAGAAACTTCGCAAATTTTATACTATTATTTTTTAAGACACGTTTCGAGAAACTTTCTGTTGAAGAAAATAAAAGTAAAAAATTCGCGCAAATTTTATACTATTATTTTCTTCAACAAAAAGTTTCTCGAAACGTTTACCAACTATTATATTCTAAAATACCTTACGAGAAACTTTCGGTTGAAGAAAATAATTGTAAAAAATTCGCGCGAATTTTATACTTTTATTTTCTAAAATACGTTTCGAGAAACTTTCTGTTGTAGAAAAAAAAAACGTTTTGGGACACTTCCTTTTGAAGAAAATATCAGTATAAAATTCGTGCGAATTTTGAGCTATTATTTTCTTCAACCCAAAGTTTTTTGAAACGTTTACCTACTATTATTTTCTAAAATACCTTTCGAGAAACTTTCTGTTGAAGAAAATAAAAGTAAAAAATTCGCGCTAATTTTATACTATTATTTTCTAAAATACGTTTCGAGAAACTTTCTGTTGTAGAAAAAAAAACAGGTTGGTGTCATCTCTCCCCTACTATGGCTAATGGTTATGAACAAAATTCTCGTTAAACTTAACAGGGAACGGGTCAAGGTTGTCGCGTTTGCAGATGATGTGGTGATACTAGTGTCTCAGAGAAGTTTCCTAGTGAAATTATGGACACTGTTTTAGACAAGGTAGGCACCTGGGCTGCCAAGATGTGGCCTCGGCGTTAGCCACTATATCCACTTAACTGATGCAAATGTGTCTTCACGAGCTTACCCGTCTGGGCGAACGTTTCAGGGTCACACTTCTGTGGGTTCCAGGACATAGTGACAAATAAGGAAACTAACGGGCAGATGAGCTCAGCTCAATACGCATCACTTGCGGCAAGGGTCCACACCACATATCGCTATGAATATAGCTAAGGAACAAATACATGCATCCTGGAAAAAGCCAACTCCCAATGCAGTTTGCTGACTAATTGCGCCATATGAAGGCAGATAGGCCCCTAAAATATAAATAGAACAGCTGACCTACTCAACAGAACCCGCCCTGACATTGCTAGCGGCGGTAATAACGGGGTAGTGGTCAATTAAAGACCATGCGGCCAAACTGGGTATCTCATACAACCCCCACTGCCGAAGATTCGGAAACGTGAATGAGAAAGAAACTCTCTCCGACTTAATACGCAAATATCCGGCACAAGCAAAAGACAGACTGCGTGCACTGAACGAACCTTTCTTCGTTGACATTAGTGATATTTAGAGTAATTAAAGGATTACAAGCGCATATCCAGTTTCTCAACTCCACTGGTAGGATGCAGGCACCGACCTCATAGCAATCTCAACAACCACCAGATTACGTGAGTCGTGGCATCAAAAATGCACATCAAGTGCTACTTGGGTTCATTCTTGAACCGCCATTCACCTATACCTACTTCCTACCTACCTCCAATAATGTCCCTAAACAAAAAAAATTCATCAAATATTCACCGTCTCCTTTTTTACTTTGCCGAGAAAAGCTTATTGGTCGAGTGTTACCCATGGCCCTAAAGCCATCCCCATAACTTACATGGTTCAGATTTTAATGTAACATTGCAATTAATTAAACTTTTCCTTTCAGCACTTTAAATTAAAAACAAAAAAAAGTTAGTTAAGACACACCGAGACGAAATCCATTTGCGACTACCATTCAAAAACTTTCTATCCTCGTTCGGGATGGTCTCTTCCACCTTTTGTGTGGGGGTGAGGGCAATTTTACAAATTCTCTCGATAAAAGGGAGACGAAAAGGAATGGAATGGAACTCAAACTCAAAACAAAAGACATTCAACTTAATCCATTTCTCTTGTAGTCAGAATTAATATATCACACAGTTGAAAGATGTCTCCTTCTCCTCTATACAGAGTACATAAAAACAAAGACGAACTAAATAAAAATAAAAACAATCACAATAGCGTTTCCGCTTACACCCACTTCCCTTCCCTGCTCGTAGACTTGGGCTCCATGCCGGTCCTTTCCTTGAATAACGAAAACGTGCAACATTAGTTAGAAAAACGAACACTATTACGCCTCAGGTAGTGGGTGCTACCTATACTTAACTACATGCGCGTTCCAACGGTCAGGGACATAAAATACTTCCACGTGCATATAGAACACGCCAAAAACATATAGGTAGCTATACACGGGCGTGGGATTCGAACTTTATATCGCACAGACAAAACAAGAGTACAATTAAAGCACCAGAGTGGGTGTGCTATAAGTATACCCCTTTCTCCTTGCGGTTTTAATATCTCAGTATCTGAATTCTACCACACATCAACACACTCGCCACCATGACAGTTGAGTCCGTGGCCCTCCGCTAAAGCCGAAAGTCGATTTTCTTGAAATTCATTCTGGCAGGATATATACCTTTAGCTGAAAATCTAGTTTGACAGGAGTAAGGGTCGTGGCGAGGCTCAAATTGAGTTGTGTGGTGATTGTGATACCTTTTATCTTCTATGGGACCTACATCGACGCAAGGTGAATGCCTGTTGTTCAACCACCCAACTGTCACTTCCATTGGCTTCAACTATACAAATCTCAAGTCACGTAAAAGTTGTAATTTCAGCAGGACTTGGATCACGTTCAACGTCGAAGTCTCTTACGGCGAGCATCTTCTTGTGCGGATGCGGGTGAAAAACACGAACTAGCTCATTTCTAGCAGGGGGTTTCAGTACCTTAGCAAATTTTATCAATGGTCAGCAGAAGTGGTTTAAAATGGAACTCAACTAAATCTTATTTCAATTTCATTTAGTCGTTATGACAGTTTGGTTTTTTGTTTCTCTGGGGTGTCTCTAAGGCAGTTGACTTGTTCACAGAAGATGATTTGTCTGTGGAAGCGGATTAGGATTTATTAACACAAGCCATTCCTTTTATATTTTCTACAAAAAAAATAAAAAATAAACGTTTGATGTGCAGCAGACAGTAAAAATGATTAAAATAATTTAATAAATCATTTACAATGCTGTTTTACTAAATCAACAATTTTCAAACAGAAAAATGCGTTTTACTTAAAATTTTTGTTGAGGAGTTTTGTGTTCAACAGAGACAGGCTGATTTCGACTAAACTAAAAAGCTTGTGAAAGGGTAAGCACCCATAGAAAAATAGTCAACTTCAGAAGAATTTTTTGTCATGAGGCTAATTGTGAGATTTAAGATTTTTAGGTGACTTTTAAGATTAATTTTAAGGCACAACTTCTATCAGGAGAAAATTAATTTAAAATTTACTGAAGAGCAGTCTAACACATCTGGTTTAATAAAAAGACATTACTATAAATAAGACTTACTAAAGATAATACTGAGATATGAATACGAAGATAATATTTTTTAAACTGGGGCTAAAGACCTTAATGATCTTATGATTTATCATTAAACCCCATGACCACGCATGCGCAAAAGCTAGAAATAGCTGCTGCGAATACATTCTTCATTACTGTCCATAACTGTCATTGATAGGTCAAACAATATCTCGTGCGTGGCCAAGGTCGCCAATGCATTCGAGATTTTAAAAATTTTTGTTACGAAATAAAAGAAAAACTAATTTTTTTCTCGAATTTTGTTACCAACCAGAAATCGTTAAAATCATTTAAGTTAGTTTCCTGCAATGGAAATGCCAGCAAAAGCAAAATGGTTATAACTTTTGAGCTATTTGTATTATACCACTTAATTTAACATAAGCGTGAACCATTTGAGTGTAATGCGTAAAAATGCATTTTGAGAAACAAAAATCGCGTTTAGCATTTTTTAAGCCTTTTTTTGCTAATATAAGAACTAAAAAAATTATAAAAAAACCATTTGTCACCCTGTATACTACGACAAAGTTTTGAGCAAAGAATCACCTTTGAATTAACTCAAAATCAGAATAGTAGACTTGGTAATAAAATTGTGTAACCTTAAAACTTAGAAATGAAAAGGTTGTAATATATTTAAATTTTAAAATCGGCCTAATGCTGTCGAAGACCCCCGCTTTTTTATACCCGAATCAGGGAATATTTATTTTAAAGCATAGTTTGTAACACAGTGAAATAATCACCGTAGACCCCTAAGACCTTTTAGAGATATGGTCGAGACCGACAGGTGAATCGATTAAGCTATGTCCGTTCGTCTGTCCGTATGTGTGAAGTTTTTAGGTATTTTAAATTGAGCTAGGACGCTCAAACCTGGAGTGTATCTGGGTTCTTATATTGTACAGACAATGTGTAAAAATTGGTTAAATCCGTCAACGGGCACGCCCACTGCTGGCTTCAATGTAAAACAACCTTCGAAAAGAAAACCTCTAAGAAGGCGAAAATTGGACCCCCCACAATATCGTCCATGCCCACTTTTAACATGTTAGATCTTTAAAAATCCGAGTTCTCGGAAAGTTCGCTCCAAAGCGAAAAAAAATTTATGACAAATATTGTAGATATTAGTATTTGATAAGTTTTTTTCGTACAAAATTTTAAGCTTCGCCCACTTTTAATAGGCGTTATTAGGAAAAAACGGGTTTTTTTTTAAAATAATTTTCGGTTTTGAAGCAATTTGTCATGATTTTAACGAAATAAAAATTAATTGATTTTAATTTTTAGCCTAGACTCACTTTCGGGGGCGTGGCCTATTCAAACAATATTTGAATTCGGGACAAAAATTTTAAGGTTTGGTGTTACACGGTATATAGGGTCGGGTATATAGAAGTTTGTCAGAGACGAACTCTTGCACTTAGTCACTTGTTTTTTACTGTTTTTATACTGCATTAAAAATTGGGAATAAAAAAATTAAGCTTTCAAGAAGCGTTCAAAATATCCAATGAAACCAGAAAATTGTCTGTAAAAGGAAAGAAAACAAGTGGCATAGCGCGATAGTGCGTATGTTAAAGCTTCAGTCTGTCTACGACGGATAGAAAAACCCCCTTCTCTGAAACTAAATTGAAATTGTGCCCACTTTTTGGAGGCGTGGCGCCTCATACAATGCGGTTTCATACATTTGGGACAGAAAATCCTGACATTTGATTAAAAAAATTCCTTTTTCTTAAGCACGCCTACGACAGTGGACGGAGACATCTGGTCTGAATTAAAAAAATGTAGCAAATTTTTATTTAAAACTCGCTCAGAAGTGGACGTGGTCACTGCTTGGGGAATTTTTTTTTTCTTGTATCTTAAAGACAATCCTGAGGACGTTGCTAAAATTTTATTTAAGTGTTTTTATAGCGGTGCATCTTAAATGGAAAAACGACTTCTTATGGTATGGTATCAACCCCCTCCCCCTTACCACCGGTGTTGTTTGGACAAATCATATAAAAAAAAATCACACGTACGAGAAATTATCGAAAATTATAAGGAAAATTATAGCGAATTTTAAAGCTTCAAAACTTTCTGATTTTTAACTCAAAAACAGAAGAGCAATTTCAAAAATTATTTTTTTGAATCATCTAGTATCTTAACGGTAGTGGAGGAGGAGAGATAACATCGAACTGTACGCCACGGGCTGTACAGCGATACCGACCTAGCCAAAAGAGTCAAAACACAACTTTTTGAATTGCTTCTTATAACCTTAGTTTTTCGAAGCCTTTTTAAAAAACTAAATAAAAAAGGAGCTTGTTTTACCGTTTACGCAAAAATCGTTGGCCATATAGAATTTAAGAAAATCATCCGATGCTATCGCAGGTAGTTGCGCTATTGGAAAAAAGTCTAACATTAACTAAAAAAATTCAAAATAGTTGTTTTATGGAATTGAAAAGAAAAAATATTTCTCCGGAAGTCCCGTTCGCAGAAAGTCCCTCTATGGGGACCCTTTTCCCAAAGAAAAAATATTTTTTTTATATTTTGATATTGAAATTAAATTATTTTATTATTATTAAGTAATATTATTATTTAATTTAATATTTAATATTTTTAACTTAAAGGATTTAAAAAAAAAGCTCAAAATTCTAAAAATATTCATAAAAATATGAAAAACGTTCGTACAGAAACGTGAAAAATTAAGAAACAAAATGATAAATTTCGTTAACTTTTTTTTCAGCTAAGGATATGGATCCAATGTTGCAAAGAAGGGTCAATTACAGGTTTGCTATGCTAGCCACATATTTTTTTTTAGACCAACAAATGAGGTTTTAAGCAATGTAAACAAAAATATCTAAAAAAAAATATTTTGCCCAAAACCTGTTTTATTTCAGAAAATGTTAATTTGAAAAACTAACTACTAAAAATAAAGGTTTTTTCAAAGACCTTCGTTTTATTTCAGTTATATGAAGCCATTGTGGCCATATTTGCCGCATTTACCCTAAACATGACGGATATGTTGTTGCTTTGCAAACAGTATTTTTAAACCTACGTTATGAAAGCTATTCGTGACATGAATTTTATTACAGTATTTTAAAAAAATTATGATATTATTCAAATAATGTTAACTTACGAATTTATTATAGCTCCACAAAGAAAATTCCACCTGAAAAGAGAAGAAAAAATTTAGTTCCATATTGAGGCATTTAACTGCCTTCAGTTCAGTAGAAGAAATCAAAAGAAATTGGAAAAATTAGATTTGTAGAAACTGGTTTTTCGTGTTCTACTTAGAGGAGCCCAGGCCGGACCCCTCACAGCTATAGGTACATGTTTTCTACGTCATTGGTTTTCTCACACATGGAGTGGGCCTAACTTTGAATTTTTTTTTTTAAATTGCAAACGGAAATTTGAAAAGACGCTTATGAAAAGTGATACTCCCTGACGGAAGTCAAGCCATGAAAACACACTATTTCTTTGGTCGAGATTCGAACCCAGGACCTCATGCACAACTGACCAACACGATGACCAATGAACCTCTGTGTGTAGCCACAAAAAAAACCCAAAAAATAGTTTTATAGCTGTGTCTAACGACAGGAACCAGGAGAGCCAATGCTGTGTACCATCAAAGGTTCAAACTCTGAAAAGAACTGACTTCTACGGCCTGACAAATCTGTCGTCGTCAACTGTTCAGGCTAGTATATCATAAAGTTTTATGGGGGCGACAGCCTCAATTATTGCTTGTGCAAGGGGTCTGATTATTCTCAATTTACCCGGGTCCAACTGCTTTAATCGCAGGTGTTCGGCCAAGCTTCGACATGATTAAATACAGAAACTTAAATAGCTTATAACTTATAACTAACTACAAATGATTTAACCTACCTACGCAAAAAATAAATCTGTAACAGCAAAGCCAACCTTAACAAAACATTGAAATCCATAACCAACATGCACTGGGCTTTCACATTAAAGCCCTCATCTGTCAAACTAATCTATGTTATTATGCAAGCAAAAACTGTTTGAAAAGATTGTTATTAATAGTGTCCCCTTAAATAAGTGCTAATCTTTCCTCCGGCAATTAACTCGGTAACCATTAAAGTTGAAAAGTTTGCATTTTTATTAAAAATTACACCCCTAACAGAGAGTTGAGCTTGTAGGCACTCGCATGACGTCTTTTAAAGGTCGTGTGAGCTCAGCCATGGAACTACGGTCACATGCAATGTCCTTGTTAATTCTTCGCAGTGCATTTATAAATATTTAAATTTTTTTTCTCAGAAAGTGTTTTTTTTTTTTGTAACGAGACTATACGGTGCACTCGTGTAATTAGCACTTAAATTAAGTTAAGTCCTCTTTTATCAGCAGCGGCCTTTCATGCAATTTACGCCTTTTGCAGTGAAAAATCAACGTGACACTACATGGAAACGACAGGCAGGACCACAAAAATGCTTAAGTGGTTCCATAATAATACGTCAACGGCGATCATGCAATTAATCATTATTCAAAGTTGATATATGTGTGCGTGTGTGTGTGTGTAGGGTAAAGTAAGTGACCATGATAAATATTTTTTAAAAGCTAATGGTGGTCAAGCGATTATAACGTCAAATTTGTTTTTGTGTGACAATTTATATATGATAATATGTCGTGACTTGTGACGTTGACAGTGA
This sequence comes from Neoascia interrupta, assembly GCA_947623515.1. NCBI lineage: Eukaryota > Metazoa > Arthropoda > Insecta > Diptera > Syrphidae > Neoascia > Neoascia interrupta. Next base: position 57,424,486 of record OX392462.1, on the reverse strand, counting down.
TTTGTAGTTTTTAAAAGGTCCAGGATTCTGTTTATCGGATTTGTTGGTTTATGTTGACTTTTTACGTATTACAACGAAATCGTCTTCTGTGAAATTGTTGCAGTTCTAGGCTTTTTCTGACGAGTATAACATAAAATATTTCAGTACCTACCGACGTTCCACTTAAATCCTTACCTATGCTTAATCCTTAAATTTCAAACACCCCCGCCTCGCAACGCAAACCCTTGTCTTTATAGATTGCGAAAATCTTGAACTCAATCCTCCTATTTTCTTCACAAATAAATTCGCTTAAAGCGATTTAATACAATTTCTAGAGATTCCAAATCCCCTCAAAAACACAGCTCCAGTAACAAGAATTTGGAAAATCATTTAAAGAACTCATCCCCACGATTCGAAGCGGATAAATTTGCAATCGATTTTGGAATTCGAGCTAAGAAAAGGCCAAAGGATCTCTTTATTTCCGCATTCTTCCCGGTTGTACCTACCCCACATCAGTTTGTTGTATAGAGCCGCTCTGTTTCTATATAGTGCGGCAAGAAGCGGTGGTTGCGCGGGGCGGCGGTAATTGAATTTTGCCAGAATTAAGACTGTGAATCACTGGTTACCATTTTTGTGGCTCAAGGAAGCGAATCTATACAGGCCGACGACGAGGCAAACACAAGAGATGGGGCATGTTTTATGTAGATCCTTTATTCGTAATTTTCACGACATTGTATCATTATTTTCGTTTATTTGGTGGTTGCAATTTTGCGCGTTATTTTGTGATTTGCGGGAATTTGGAATTTACCAGCATTATACCGGTTTGGCGCTTTGTCGGCAATGGTTGTCATAAAAGGCAGAGAGGCAAGAGACATGAGGAGCAGGAGCTATGCGCCTGTTTTGCATAATTCGATAGTCGAACAACTTTAGGGCTTTTCGGAGAATGAAAATTAAATTCTTGTTGGGCCTTATTTGCTGGTGGGAAAAATTGAGTTTTTGTCTCAAAGAGAAAAGGGTTGGTTTTTATTTTTCTGATGCACACGTATTGCGAAATGGGCTTTTAAATTCAATTTAGTTTGGAAATTATTTTTCATCGAAGGACATTTATTTAATGGGTGTACGAGGGTGTTTTGTAAGGAAGATAAAACGTGCAAATGGAAAACATTAAGTCGAAGAAACAACAACTGGCTTAAACAGTTTGTGTATACCAATTCCTTTGACCCATTTTTTTTTAAATTGTATAGTTTTACGGATTGAACACGGAACAGAAATAACCCCGTTCGTTCGCATAATTTATTTAAATGGATTGACTGTTAAGATTCAAGTCATTCGAATCGATTCTAATTTATTTAAACTTAGTAATGCCTTATAATGGGGTTGCGTTAAGATTGTGATTCTTATAGAGCCCCTGCGCTACCTGTGCAGCGACGGGTAAGAATATCGCTGCAGCGCCCCGCAAAAGGCGAATAAGGGGCCTCAACACCTTAATGAGCCTAGCGAAAAAATAGCGTAAGCTTTGGGTTGCGAGTTGGAATGTTGGCATAAGTGGTCATAGCTATGAACTAGAAGAGATGATGGTAAGAATTCAAGTGGATATCTTGTGTGTCCAAGAGACAAAAGGGCGGAACACTGGAAATCGGGCCCGGTTTTTGGATATAAGGTTTAAGGACATAAGATGTACTATACGGAACCGAACAAGGGAGGCACGGAAACGGTATCATCCTTGCGGCAGCGCAACTTGAAGGCATCTTGAATATTTCAAAGGTCAAAGCAAAGTGACCGTTTGATGTCTCTAACGCTGGTGATGCATGGTGAGGTGTAGAACATCGTTGGTGCATATATAAGTTGGGCGCGAGCAGAGGGAAAAAGAAGCATTCTGGATAGACCTTCATAATCTCATAATGCGATCCCAAAGGAAGAGCTTTTGCTTGCAGGCAGAGGCTTGAACGGACATGTCGGATAATCCAATGAGTACTATGGAGACAACCATGGTGGACTGGGGTATTATGGAACTATAAAGGAACTCTTCTGGAGAAGATATCCTAAACGCAAGTCATACGGACTTATCGTGCTTAATACCATGTTCGTCAAGGAAAGCCAGGCACTTGATCACTTACAGCAACCCCTTCGGGTAGGGGTTAGAATATACCCGAGGTAAGGCATGCCTGTCGTAAGAGGCGACTAAAATCCACCCTCCGTATGCCGAGCGCGAAGCGCATACAAACTATGCAATGGACAAAACAAAAGATTTTATTACCCCAGGTGGCAATCCAGTTTCACTGGCAAATCCACCCTCTTCGGAGCTAGGCCTTACGGATTCTGGGGAGAGCCATTTATTGCTTATGAATCCCTTTTTGAAAAAATCAAGGGTGCCTCGATCTCCACCAGCTGGATCGAGGGTCTCCGGGAAAGGAAGTCCGCCGGTTAATCAGGACTCAGCGAAAATTAAATGCTTTGAAGCGGAAAACAACGAACTCCGTGCTAAGCTTAATGGAATGGAACGTCTCTACCATGAGCTTAAAAGTGAAGTAGATTCATTACGTAAAGAAAATAAAGCCTTAAGGAGCCCCCGTGGTACTATAGTATGCGAGGAAACGCCGAAACTTCAATGTGAATACCAGACGGACGAGGAAGAACTTGCACGCGAAACGAATCCGGTCTTAGGAAAAGGCTTACCAGAAAACGAAAGGCCGGTTCTTCACCCGAAGTAGAAACCGTGCAGCAAAAAGAAGAAACACCAGTCGTATCAAACAAAGCAGGAATACCCCAAGAAAAAACCACCGACCAACTGCAATAAATGTAGTTGGGATCGCGGACTACGGAAAGTTCCGAAACATCCTTAAAAATACTCTTGGGACGAAATATAACTTAACATCACTTCGAAACAACGTATGGAAAGTTAACGTCGATGACTCTGATGCCTATCCGTCACTGTCACAAAAGTTAAATTTAGAGAAAATCCAATGGTTTACTTATGAAAATCACCTCGAAAAGCCGCTGCGGGTTATCGCGAGGGGACTACATCCACCCTGTACCAAGGACGAAATAATACAAGACGTTCAAGCCCAAGGCTTTAAAATTCTTGACGCCGTGAACATAATAAAGAAAGAGAAGCAAAGTACCGACGAAGGCAAAGATTCCGCTGTTGTCCGACGCGGCCTGCAAATTTTTATGCTTTCTTTTGATAGAACTGAAAATATTAACGGAATCTACAAAACTAAATCAATGCTTAACATCAAGGTAAAAATCGAGCCCAAGCGGAAGGGCAACAGGCTAGTTCCCAATGTAAGCGATGCCAAGGTTTCCGACACACGCAAGCGTACTGCCAGAAAAAGGCGCGATGCGTAAAATGCGCCGGCGAACATCTCTCGACGGATTGCAATGTCAGCAGTCAGGCCCCCGCGGTTTGCGCCAATTGCAGGGAAAGTCACCCAGCGAGCTACCGATAGCTCTAGAAAAGTTTGAGCAACAGGCGAAACCTAACAAGTAATATTCAACAAATTGAGCGAGCTCGAGTTTAAACCTCGAAAAGCATTTAATAAAAAATCATGAATATGGGAAAGTCAATCAAAATAATTACATGGAATGCAAACGGCCTTTTGCAAAAAATTGACGAAGTAGAAGTATTCCTACGGAAGAATAATGTAGACATATGCCTGATTTCGGAAACCCACTTTAAAAAGGGTTCAGCACGCAAAATAAAAGGTTACATTGACTATCACGCGCATCATCCTTCAGAAAATCGAGATGTGGATCCTCTCTCTACATTAAAGACTGCATTAAGCAGTCTCTAAGCAAACTCTATGCAAATAACCCCAGTCTCAGTAAAATTAAGTCACATAAATTACAACATCGCGACGAGCTATTTTCCTCCACAGTATCGGCTGGCAGATGAAGATCTTGCTCTGCTCTTTGATTCACTTGGGTCAAACTTTATCGTCGGCGGGGACTTTAACGCGAAAAATACTTTTTGGGGCTCACGGTGCAATTCAACAAGAGGCAGAGCCCTCTTTAAAGCAACTACAAAACGCGGCCTGATTTTCTTATCGACGGGAAAGCCAACATATTGGCCAACCGACAGAAATAAAATACCTGATCTCGTCGACTTCTTTATCGCCAAGGGGGTACCTCATTACCATACAAACGTAGAAGAACGCTTTGATCGGAGAAATAGATGCGAAGTCTTACCGAAACTGTTAATAAAATGTTTCCTTAAAGAGCGAGACAGCAAGTGGTTAAGCTTCGGTAAGGCCTTACACAAGCTGAAAAGAGGTCCTACCGAAGCTGCTTTACTTTACGTATCAACTAATGCCGTTTTGGTTTCCATTATTCATATAAGGCGATAGCATAGTGGAAAGAATCCCGACTGCCACGTCAGAGGACCCAGGATCGATCCCAACCAAGTAAGTAAATATTTCAAATATCAAATGTTCACAAATATAATTTCCTAAATAATAATTGACATCATTTCAGACAGCAAGAATTAACAACAGCCAGATAATAGAGGGAAAAGATAAATCAACAGAGAAGGAAGGAGACTGTACAATTAAACTTTTTTTTTTCGTTTTATGCTCCATTTATTTTTATATGATGTTTTCGCGACGAGTTGCATGGCAACGATGTAGCCTAGTGGATGAGTGCTTGCTCTTGGTAAGCGAGAACCACCGTTCAAGCCTCAACCAGCGAAAGAATTTTTTTTCTTTATTTATTTCGGAGATTTGTTCTGCAATAACAGTTTCGGTAAAGCTTGAGGGAGTAAGCCTTATACAAGTAACAGCCTCTATAAGACCTGCAAGAGGAAGCCTTACACAAGTAATAGCCTCTATAAGGCCTGCAACAGGAAGCCTTATACAAGTAACGGCCTCTATAAGACCTGCAAAAGGAAGCCTTATACAAGTAAAAGCCTCTATAAGGCCTGCAACAGGAAACCTTATACAAGTAATAGCCTCTATAAGGCCTGCAAAGGGAAGCCTTATACAAGTAACAGCCTCTATAAGACCTGCAAGAGGAAGTCTTATACAAATAATAGCCTCTATAAAGCCTGCAACAGGAAGCCTTATACAAGTAACAGTTTCGGTAAAGCCTAACAGGAAACTTTATACAAGCCTGCTAAAAAACTGTTAACAAGTAACAGCCTCGGTAAAGCTTGCAACAGAAAACCTTAATGTAAGTAACAGCCTCTATAAGACCTAACAGGAACTTTATACAAACATCGGTTTCTGTAAAGCCTAACAGGAAACTTTATACACGGCTGTTAGGGCTTTAACAGTTTCTGTAAGTGCGCCAAATTGGCTTCTCTAAGGCCTTATACAAACTATTTTGCGGGAGGGGAAACAGCTTGTATATAACCTTACCGCAACAGAAATGTTACTTGGGTGGTTCACAATGTTGGACAGCGTATAGGAAGTATGGGTGCAAATTAACGGCAGCTGAGATGAAGATGCTTCGCATGACAGCCAGGAGTAACAAAGCGAGGTAGAATTAGAAGTACGCAGATCTCCATGTAAAAGATCCTATCTCTAGGAAAAAGGAGCATGCCCAGCTCAGTTGGCATTGCATTGCCATGTTCAAAGGAGAGATCCTACGAACCGTATCAAATAGGCAATGCCAGTCAACTGTCCAGAACAATCCCGAAAGAAAGGAAGCCCTAAATACTGCTGGATCACGCAAATGCAACGACAACAGCATTTATTTCGCCTCAGCAGAGACGAAGGGATCTAAAACCGGGTGGCCTGCCGGTATATTCTGAGATCAAATCGGCGTAACCCATAAGCGGACCATAAAGGAATGCAGTAGAGTGGGAGGGTTATGATCCAACACCTTAGATAATAGATTCGCCCCTAAAAGAAAAGGAAGAAGTATAGGGTGGCTGATGAATCGCGCTACCAAAAGGAAACTTAAAAACTTTTTTCGTAATAGTTTCTTAACTCCAATTTAGATTTTACTTGAAGTAGAACGTTCTTTAAAGTTAATAAAAATGAATAATTGGGAATAAGAAACCCGAATTTTGCACCTCTAAAGTCTGTAATTTGGATATAAAGCGAATTTCGGTGCCTGCTTGGCGTCACGCCTCCTAGCAAATCAACAATAATATGGTTTGTACAAAATCGATCGTGGGACAGTCGCTTTAAGGATTTACCACCAAAATCCTGACGCTCGGAGACCTAAAAAAAATTGCAGCTATAGTGCATGATACTCCAAGCGTTTCTTCAAGAAATTTGCCTGCACGTTTGGGTATTAGCAGACAAACGTTGCAGACAATAATAAATACGAATTTGTGTTTGTTTCCGTACAAAGTTCAATAAACATGCAAACTAAACACCTCTGATTTTCCGGTGCTCTTTCAATTCTGTTAAAAGCTGCTCCAAATGGTGGACGAGAACCAAACCATGTTAACATGCATTTTATGTCGTATGAAGCTCAGTAGGACTTAAATGACAATTTTTATAAGCAAAACTGTTGAATCCTGCATCAAAGTGAACTTCATCCAGATCGGGCAAAAATGTGGTGTACAGTTTCCTAAAGCTACATTGTCGGCCCATACTTTTTTTTAAAGAAAACAGACGCATCGTAGCGGTCAATTGTGACCGTTTTTTAAAAATCTGAGGGAATTTTTCCCAGCACTGCGCCGGGAATCTGTCTAGTTTCAGTAGAAAGGAGTAAATTCGCATATTACCAGACCTGTTATGGCAGAATTCGCACCGAAAATTTCCCAATAAAATCATTTCTAGAAACTCTTCATTTCGTTGGCACCCCGGTCTCCAAACCTGACTCCACCGGATTTTTTTCGTGGGGTTACTACTGCAAACAAAGTCTATAAGACAATTAACCCAACATTTTAAGTACCCTTAGGCAAGAGATTCAAACAATAATTGAATCGATTCCGAGATCAACTCTTCAGTCGGTTATGGATAATTTTTTAATTGGATGTACATGTGTAAAAGCGCATGGAGGCAATTTTAACTCTTTTATTTTTAAGAACGATTAAAAAAATTTAATAAAATTGAATTATCTTTTGAACAATATGAAAAAAAAAATTAAATAAAAATTTCTAACAAAACTTATTCGAGTTTCTTATTGTAGCAATATTCATCCGGTACCCTCTAGTTGTACTATTTGAAAAAATTCTAGCCACAGTTGGAAAAAAATTCAAAACAGTTGTTTAATGGGTTTGAAATAAAAAAAATGGTAAAAAATCTCAAAGGAACGTATTTTCTACGTTTTGTTATGTTAGCGGTCCGTCCAAAAAATGAAAAAGGATCTATCACGCCGTCCGTCCGTCCGTCCGTCCGCACCAGTATCTTTTGAACGGTAAATCGTATAAAGATGAAATTCGGTACTCTTATAAAGTCTATGAAAGAAATTAAAAAACGCATACAAGGGCCATTTTTTATATACGCACATAACGGTTTTATTAATTTCTTACATGGTAAAAACACCAAAACATCAAAAAAAATTGAAAAAAATACGCATATCAAAAAAAATTTGTAATATTCTTTAAAAATAGAAAAATTTTCGAGTATTCAGCAGATTCTGATATTAAAGAATCTTGAAAGCTTCAAAAACATTTCAAAAATTGTTTTCCAAAATATTCTGGTATCTTACCGGTAGCACCGATTATAATGAAATTAAGTTTGTATATAAAACGTATGAGGTGAATTCTAAAAGGTTTAAGATCTTTCAAAAATGGAGTTTCTAAATTAAAATTTTCTGTAACCGTTTAAAAAACAAATTAAAAAAAACGCGATTCTTTAAACGATAACAAAAAAACCTGTGCTATGAGTATTAGAAAAAAGTAAGCGTTGCTAGCGCAAAGTATATGAGAATAAAAAATAATATAACGGTATTCAACAAAAGGTTCCGAATTGACGTTTTATGGATTTTAAATCAAAAAAATGCAGAAAAAGGCTAAAAAACCGCATGTCCCCCCACACTATCTCGATAACGGTAACATATATCATTTGCAAAATATATATGACATGAACAATTTTTTGAAGTTCGAAAAAAAGTGCAGAGGGGCTGAAATATTGCATGGTTTATTGGATATGCTTAAAAGCATTTAAGTTGATTAACTTAAATGGTAGTGCTAAAAAATGCCTATAATTTCTTAGTTGTTTTTGTCTTATCATATTAATTTTAAGTTTAAGACGCAAAATTAAATGGAAGCTGCACGTTAAAAAGAAACGCGACGAGCTCGAAATCAAGTTAAGAGAAATGAATTGGCTTATCGGAAGATTTTCGAAACTAAGCATATATAACAAACTGCTTTTGTATAAGCAAGTGCTAAAACCATCTTGGACGTACGGTATACAACTCTGGGGTTGTACCAAACCAAGCAATATATCTATTTTAGAAACTTTTCAAAATAAGACACTCAGAGCAATCGTTAATGCTCCATGGTACATAAGAAATAGCGATCGCAACCGTGTCTGACGATGTAACAAACTTTGCTCGCAAACTTAGGTCTTCGTGGACACTGCAACAATGAAATTATCCGAACTTTGGATCAGACAAATCTTACGCGCCGACTACAACGAATGAGACCGTTAGATCTAGCAGCATAAGATGAAACCGCATAAATTGACGGTATTGTAGGTGCCTTCGTTGGAAGGCAGCCTGCCACACGCGATTACTACAGAAGCTTGAACTACTTGTTAAGGAAACTTAGTCGTAGTCTGACGGGAAATGGGAGGTTTTTTAGTGAGTAAGAATCTCGCACTACTATCAGCACGCGCGGCCGGTCCTCGTAGTGCCTATGAAGGTTTTTCCTACCCACGAAAAAAAAAAACATTAATTTTACGTAAGCACAAACCACTGGAGAAGAAAACAAAAATTGAAAACAAAAACCCGTTTGCCATTTTTTTTAGGTTTTGTATTACCGAAAAAAAAACAACAAAAATTTTATTTGTCACTCTGCGTTTTAAAAAAAATTTCAGTCTTCTTGTTCCTCATTTAGGCGGAAGGTTATAATCTGAAAAGATGGATTATAATCCTCCCACTCTGCTGCATTCCTAATGCTTGTGGGGTACGCCGATTTCACCTCAGAATATACCGGAAGGCCACCCGGTTTTGGATCTCTTCGTCACGGTGACGTGAAATAACGCCAAACGAAATAACACCAAATCTCAAATTTGGTCTTATTTCGTAAGCCAAAGCGAAATAAAACCAAAAGAAAAATAGAAAGAAGATCAATTTTTTTATATACGCCCTTACAACGAAAAGTGAAGACAGTTAAAGAAAAAACAGGCAGGGGGGTTGCAGAGGGGCGGCACGCCCCCATACATATTTAACTGTTTAAGTAGAAAACGAAATAAAGCCAAATTGGTCTTATTTCGTTTTCTAAAGCGCAATAAAGCCAAATCGGAAATTTGGCGTTATTTCCATTTTCAAAACGAATTAAGGCCAACTTTTTATTTTTGGCTTTATTTCGTTCGGCGTAATTTCACGTCACCCTTCGTCACTGAGGCCAAATAAATGCTGTTGTCGTTGCATTTGTGTGATCCATGAATGTTAAGGCCTTCCTCTCATTCGCGATTGCGCCGGAATGTTGATTGACATTGCCTTTTTGACGGGGTTCGTAAGATCTCTCCTTTGAACGTGCCAATACCAACTGAGCCGGTCGTACTCCATTTTTCTGGAGATAGGCTCCATAGATTACATGGAGGCTTCCTCGGATCTTCGTACTTCTTATTCTATCTTGCTTTGTTACTCCTGCTATCATGCGAAGCATCTTCATCTCAGCTGCCGTTAATTTGCTCTCATATTTCTTATACGCTGTCCAACATTGTGCACCATTTGTAACCGCCGGACATAATTTTTATAATACTTTAATAAAAATGTGAGTACCTAAATTTAATTCGCTTCAATAAATACAGTAGACTTGTAAAAAAATATTAGAAGTACCTGGAGTAAAATTAATAAAAAAATATCTATTTTAAGAATTTTAAACACAAATATCGGGAAAACAGTCAAAAATCTCCCCTTTATTTACTACACTGCAATGGCAGCATTCAATAACTCGTATACACAGATCTTATGCATGTATCTTATTAATTTAGATTTAAAAAATTTATTTCAGCCAATATAAATTTACACAAAAATAAATGAAAAGAATGCACCAGCGACATGGCAATCGGTATGTTACGTAAAAGATGGAAGTTTAAGATTTTGGTGTTATAACGGTGTTCATAATCTGAGTCAGATTCTATGCTGACTTTCTCTACCGTAATGCTGCCATTTTATGAAATGCATTTCCGCCTCTATGCTGAACACATTCGAGTTTTCCCCCAATTCATTATCTTTTTGTGACCTCTTCCTAGGAATGTGTTTAACATGTGAATACCCACCACAAAGTAGAGAGCTTACAACGTAAAAATAAACGTTTGTACTTCTATAGCATCACATAAAGAGAATAGCCATAAATACAAAATAACTCAATAAAATGCTGTTATTTCATTGATACCGACATTTTTCTATATAAATTGCTAATAGGAAAAATAAACAAACTCAGCAACTTAACTCGGTTTAAATTTTTAGCATTCCACTTGGTGAGAACTTTATGCGCTATAAGCAAGAAAGTTCAGCTATCGCTGTATGAAATTGCATAGACAATTCTTGGTCGGTTTTTAACTATACAGAAATTTGAAGAACGTTAGAAAAAACTATGAGAGCAATAAAAGTCATGGTACAACTTAAGTCGTTGAGACATCATGGCGCTGAATTACTTATGTTGAAAGCAGCACATCAATCTGAACAGCACATCAACATATTAATCTCTGGTTTAATTCTTAGACAATAAGGTAGATTACATTTATGACAGTAGGTGTGTGGTACTCTCGACTTGCTCGGATGTAACCTTATGAGCCATTACAGAGTTACATATAGCAACATTTCCACGCAGTAAATTACAACATTTTACCAATTAGCATAAGACTGATAAAAAATAAAAGTGACTTTTGCTTACATTTGCCGCCAGGCATCTCCGTCAAATCTATTACAAAAAGTGAAAAGTGCTAATAAACCGCTCTATGGCTTAGTCATTGGAATCAGTGTTTGAGTGAACTTCAATACGATCGGAAGGTATTTTCTACGTCCGCACACCGGTGACATGGCGAAGGTACGTCAGCTTTCTCCGGAGCTTGCAATCAAAGCACGCGATGAGCTAAATGAAATAGAAAGTCGTATTCCCGATGACATCAGAGCCCTACAAGACTGGATAGCCAAACAGCCGCATCTCAAGGCGAGGACCGACGACCAGCTCTTGTTGTCCATTCTTCGCGGAACTAAGCACACAATGGAAAAGACTAAATCGAAAATCGACTATTTCTACACTCTCAAGACACTGACACCGGAATTATTTCTGAATAGAATAATCGATGAGAAAATGTTAAAATTGGCCAGACTTGGGTGAGCATTGTGTACTTAACTAAGAATAATAATAACCATGCTTCCATTGTAGGCCGTTGGTACCTCTTCCAAAGCCCCTGAGGCCCGACGGACCTCGGTTACATATAACTCGCTATGGACACATTGACGCAAATGAATTCACCCTAATTGACATCCTAAGGATTCACTTTTGCATATACGACATTGAAATGTATGAGGATGACAACTTCGCTGTTGCCGGCTCAATCAATATCTACGATATGGCAAAAGTGTCTATGAGATATTTTCTGCAATTTGAACCAATGCTGTTGAAGAAAGTGGCTGCTTTCGGGGACAAGGCTGCAGCTTTTCGCATTAAGGGTATGCATTTGATAAATATGCCAAGGGAAGCTGTTACTGTTATTAATTTTGCCCAAAGTCTGCTGCCAAAAAAGCTGCGAGAAAGGGTAAGACATTTTTACGGTTAGCAAAACCATAAGTAGGTATATTATTGGCATCTTTCTTCCAAAACAATATCAATGTTTGAATTGTATTTAGAACTAAAATGATTTTATTTTTTTCAGGTGAAAGTGCATGCGAGCTTAGAAAGCCTTCACGAACATATTCCTAAGGAATACCTACCAATAGAGTACGGAGGTCAAAATAGTCACATTCAAGACTCTATTGATAGCTGGGAGAAACGATTACTTCAATACAAGGATTACTTTGATCGAGACGATGAGTACATAGTGGACGAACAACTAAGAAGTGGCACAAAAATCGACACTGAATCTTTGTTTGGCTTAGAAGGTTCTTTTAGAAAGTTAGAAGTGGACTAAAATGCAACAAATATTTAGAAGAAAACAGTTTTGCCTAAGTGAGATTTTAAACCTTGTATCTTTTTTGTAATATTCTTAAGAAAATTACTGTCATTTAATAAGAAAAGAAAAAAAAAAAACATAACTGGGATAATTTAAAATTGATTGACAGTGAGTTAAGTATGATATGTCAGCCCCTTTACATAATGGGTATTTAAAAAAATATTTTTTTTTACTTTTAAACAACAACGAGCCCGTATTTGTTCATTTGTATAAGAAAGGATTTTATACTGATGAGCTTCGATACGAAAATCAATATTTTCTAAGCTGCCAGAACAAACCACATATGCCCTATCACTTGACTTAAACCTTAAACGCCTTAAGCGTTTTGCGACTTTTCCAATTGAATATTCAATTTCCACTGGAATGGTGATATTACCTACATTAACCAAATAATGACATTTGCCAGGTAGAACATCACTTAACCTAAATGCTTCATTAACCCAATAAGCATTTGCTGCTACTTTGAAGAAATATACTGAGGATATATCTACATATACAACGTAACGACGCACGACACGAAGCCACGCAGTCTCCTTCAGTCTCAATACGCATTCGCATCTTTACCTTGAATAGAATAATTAAGCATTTCAACACGCACAATTTAATTACGTTTAGCTTGTTCATTCATTTGTTTGTGGTAAATGAAGACGATTCAGTCTTCTAACGCACATTTCTCACCCCGTTATATAGTGCGGATGGGGGTGGGGGGATAGAATTTATAGTTCTTCCCACCACACCACTCCAATTACATCCAGACCAGCATTCAATAAAACCAGATGTACCTTGCCAAATGAGTGGATGACTTTCATTAAATCTCTTGTGCTATTGTCAATTTCGGTCACAATGTGTGTGACTGTCACCCCCTGGTGAATTAAATTAATTTACTGTGTCATCGGACTAATAAATCCAATTGTTTAGATGAAGAAAGGCCTTGGAGCGCACCTCCTTCATGCTTTGCCTTTCCTTATCTTAGGATTCATTTCAGGCTTCAAAGGCGTCCGGTTAACATCCTGCAGGCAATTAATCTGGTTCAGAAGTTAGTTTTTTGAACCCAATTATATGCATATTCATAGGACGGGGATGCCTAGATTATATAAGTTAAAGGCGTGTGGTCCAATAAATTCCAGTCCTCAGCCCCTGAAAAGCAATTACTGAGTAGTCCTGCCACCCCATACGGAATATCTCCCCTTCGGTTGAGTCTTGAGCATTTCGTCACACTCGAGAGGAATTGGGAGGCTTATAGGAAACTGTATAGTCCACCCTCATGCGCCCTTGCGATTACCAATACCTGAAGCATGAAAAGAAATCCTGTTTGGAAATCCCAAGGGTGAAATTTCCTCAACCGCAATCTTTATAGCGAAATTAAAGGTCTTTTCATTCTCGAATTTAGACACTATGCGGGTAGCTTGAAATGGGTTGGTTTCGCCTTGGAAAAACCCAACGGAGAGCTTGTTTTTGTGGTATTTTGATTTTTGATTTTATTTCTTAAAATGGCGCAAGTGGTACAGTGTGGTACGAAAATAAAATAAATCTTTGACCGCGGGAACTAAGCCTTATGACCTAGTTTTCGTCTTCAAATTAAATGAGAGTCAGGTTGCATGCAAGGGAGGTCATTTTTTTTTGTTTTTTTTTTTAAACAAAGATATGGGCCCAATTTCTTTGATAGATAGATTTAGATTTTTTTCGTAAATTGGTCAGCGCAATGATTGATTTTAAGACCTCTATTTCTCAATAGAAAACTCAATACAACGCAATAATAAAATTGCTTCTGGATATATTTTACAGTTACAGATACTTTTTTCGTAGTGCTGTCTACTGTTCTTATATGGGGTGATTTTATATTGGATATTCGTTACTCTAAAAATAGGCTGACAAAAAGCTTTACTGTTTTCGAAAATATAGGGAATGACATACTCTTTCTTGGCTTATTTTAGGATTTTTATAATTTAAAACCCATAAAACAGCAATTTCGATTATTTTTAATTACCGTTAAGACTTTTTGATCAATTTAACAACCACCTGTGCTAGCATTTGCTGCTTTCCTCAAATTCTGCGGGCATGGATTTCTAAGAAAACGGTAAAAATTTGCTGTTTTTTATTTCGCTTGTTTGAATATGCTTAAAAACTTAGGTTCGAAAACGGCAATTTTGAAACGTTTTTAGTGCAGTTCGCTTGCTTTTTAAACATCACATACTTCAGCCAATTTTAAAGAAGGTCGTCATAACCGTTAAGGAACTAGAAATCTTTAAAAAATAGTTTTCGAAAATGTTTTCCCGTTTTTCAATTAAATCTTCGAAGTTTTTGAATATTCGAAGTTTGCTATAGTTTTGTATAAAGTTTTAGAAGATGGACTATGCTTGGTGTTAATTTAAAAATTATACTTTACACCGTTTGGGAGATAGAGGGGGGGCAAACTTAGGTTAAAAACGGCAATTTAAAAAAATTTTAACGCAGCCTTCCTTCTTTTTGTAAGCTCTGTATTTTATTTGAATCTGAAAAAGATCGCCTATACCGTTAAGCTACTAGAAGACTTTAAAAAATTGTTTTCGAAAATGCTTTTCTGTTTTTGAGTTAAATTTTAGAAGATTTTGAAATTTCAAAATCCGCTATTATTTTTTTTTAAATCTTGAATTATTTCTGATAAGTTTGGTTTTTTTTTTTAAAGAATTTGACCAAACAGCCGTTTTATAAACGCACACGTTTTTTCATGCATTTTTGCGATTTTTTTTCGAAAATGCGTTAAAACTGCAGTACTCGAATTGTTTTTGAAAAATATGACCTAAGAAATTCGTTTACTTTGAGTTGCTTTATACGTGTGTTCAATATTGATTTTGTGCAATAAGCCGTTCAAAAGTTATGGCCTTCAACACTTTGAAAAACGTCATGCATTTTCGCCTCTTCATTTCTCAAAAATATTTTGATATTTCCGAAGTTTTATTTTTTAATTAAAGCTTAGTATTTTTTTAACCTAAGTTTGGTTTTCTAGTTCTTGCCTACTAAACTTCCTGAAAAAAACATTAAGTCCATTTTCACATGAAATTTCAAACTGTAATTAAACCTTTATTTGTGCTTAAAAAAATTGCCTTCTTTGGATTCTATAACTGTTTCCGCAGTTTATACGCACACCAAATTTTGTTTTTCTACGACTTACCTCTCAGAAGTTATAAAGCGATTGGACGGACGGACAACGTAGCGATACCATAAGAGGTCCTTTTTCCATTTTTTGACGGACCGCTAAAAACCATCAAGTATGAAGTCATACACGGACCTCTCGGCTTTTGTTTAGAACTAAGTGTATAATTGTTGCTTAATTAGTATAAAATAGTGTTAAGTATATTTGAATTTAATTTTTTTGTTTTACTGACAATTTCCGGCTCTCATGGTTTATAAGCGGTCCGTGCAAAAATGGGAATATTACCTCTTAATGAAATTTCATGGCTGAAATGATTTTTGGTAATTAGGTAAGAGTTGACCTCGAAGATGGGAGAGAACAGGGGTTACCGATTGCGGTGTGAATCCGTCCTGAAGGGAATATTTTTAAGGCGGGGGTAACCGTTCTCGGTAATATAAGGTTAAGGCCATACTTAAACATGCTAAGGAAGATTTTATATTAAATGGTTTCCGAGACAGATACCTACTCTTAAGAACGTTTAAGATTGATTGACTGAAATGGTAGGTAGGGCAGTACACCAGTAGCGCACGTCATTGGTAATTGGGTTTCTCATGAACGCGGCTAATTGGCGATTAGTGCAGAGAGGCCAAACTACCTCGGCCAGACATCTGCAAAAGGTTAGATGAAGGTCCTATTAAGCTACCTACAACTTGGTTAAACACTTGAATGAAAAACTTCGAAATCAGAAAAACTAGAAATATACATTTAAGTTGTCTGATCATCCATCGAGCTCTGTAGCCAAACAAATAATAGGATATAAGACACTGTCAATTTAACGATCGAAAGCTGAGGTCATGGCACCAGCTTTCTACCAACAGCCATTCAACCAAAAAGGCTGTAGCTATAACCCTAGCGTTTAACGCCTGGTAAGGCTACTCCGCATCCAGTAATTTCTAACGATTTCGAACGACTCCCAATTCTATTGCTTTTCTAGTGGTTCACTTAAATACTAATATTTGACAAATAGGTAGGTAAATATCACGAAAAGAGGAAACACACATCAAAGCTCCCTTGATTACTAGTATTTTGTAGCGGAAATATTGTGAGCTCCAAACGAGATAACATTAAATCAAAAAGAAGCTCCCAGAAAATATCTAAGGCATCTTAAGTCTCATTTAACGAATATTTAGTATTATTATCCAGGAAAGCAGTTTGATTGATTGAGTTAAGTCTCTGCTTTTTTTTCCCTACAAACTTTAACCCTTTACCATAACAGAATGACGAAAATGAAGATATTTAACCCAAAAAGAGACGTTTCCCTCAATGAGGTTTTCCCTCTCATAACCTCAATACATCAACGCGCGGTGACATTCTTTTAATCCTATTACATGCGAACATAAATACAAATCTTATATTTACCACATAAATACAAAAGATAACACCGTCTTGGCGGTAAATACCCATTGAAAATAGCCCACTCACCCCTGCTCTGGATAGACCACCATTAGTGGACTAGCAAAAGCTAGTCCTTTACTATCCTAGAAAGTGTACAATGCGCATACATCATAAATTGCTCGCAAACATAATTGTCCGTGATGGAATTATCTTGGATTTCGCACTGCTTGCCGACGGCACACATGATCGCACGCATGAACACGCACCGAATCCGAGTCCGCACCCCCGTAGCAAATGGTTGAACAATGGAAAACCCAAACACCATAACGCACACACACACAAAGCCAAAGCATGTACGCATTAGAACGCGTTACAGAATGCCCTTCAACCTTTAAGACATTTGTGAAGTTTTCCTTAAAAATTATTGACCCACAAGGACACACTTACACCGCCTGGTTGTTGTATATTTTTCCCTTTTCACTGTCGCATCTATTCAATAAATCACTTTTACAGTTTGAACCGCACCATATGCTCTGTAGCTTGAATCACATAGAGATGCGTTAAGATACCAGGACCAAACGACCAAATCGACGATTTATAACCAAAAGTGACTGTTGCGAAAGCTAGCACTATTTACACGCTCGGTTAATAGGATTTGCTTCGGACTTGGGGGAGCTACAATTTGGGGTGGTAAATGGTTTTCTTGAACTCCTGCTCAATAAGGAAACCCATAATCTTTCACAACTTTTTTTTCCTTTTTTTAACTGGTTCCAAAGTGTGTATTATCCCTGGGGAGTGAAAACGGATAACCGAATAATGCGCCTGAAAAAACACACAATAGCACAAGGCTCCAGTTGGTTTTTGACTATAACGAAAAAATATATACGGAAGTAGTTAACAAGGCTGCGCTCCTGTTTATCCTGGAAACATGAAGGCTGAAATTTTATGTAAGAGTTTTCTTGTTTCTCACTGCCAGCGGGAGGGTACCTATGTTTTAGTATTGCTACAAGGAGTTATAAAAAATACACCTATAAGTACGGAAATCCGGAAGAGTATATTATTATAAGCGACCATTTAGGTAGCCTATAAATGTTATAAAGAACAGTTAAAGAAGGTGAGCTTTACCCCCAAACAATGAAGCATTATTGCAGTTTGCCGTTTATCTTAAGGAGAAAGAAATTGTCCAACTCAAACTACATCCTTATTGTTTTGAAACTTTGTTCAAAGCTACGAACACGCAGAGCATCGGGAAGGATACGGGACGCAGAACGTTATTTTGAAGAATGGTAAGATAAACATGACTGGTAAAATACATACCTTAAATGGTTGAACGAACGAGTGAAGTATTTTCTCTTCTTGTTACAAGAACTTAACGAAACAAGCGTTATACTCCTTTAAGAAGAGTGCTACAGCAGCCGGAGCAGATGGTCTAGCTATCGAACCCACCGGCGATGAGTTGGTTAGGAGCATGCACCAACTCATCTGCAAGATATTGTCGGAGGAAAGCATGCCCGACGCATAAAGAACCTCAGCATTGTTTGCACGATCCTGAAGAAAAGATACCCTCGGAATTGTGCCAACTACAGAGGCATAAGTCTTTTTAGCATCGCGTGATCTTTTCTTCTGTACTGTGTGAACGCCTGAAGCCGTTTGTCAAAAATCTGATAGGCACATATCAGTGTGGCTCTAGGCCAGGAAAGTCCACCGTCAATCAAATGTTCACACTGCGGCAGATCTTGAAGAAAACACAGGAATTTTAAATCGATACACACCACCTTTTCATCGATTTTAAAACTCATAAGTCTGTGCAGGATGGTGATGGTAAATTCACGCTGATCCGTCAAGGTCGGTAAAGACCTCACCCCTTTGATGTAAAAAGGGAAAATGCAACAGTGCGTATGTAGAAAATTCAATCCGTCTGTGGCGGATTGCAAAGTACCCTCCCCTACCAAAAAAAGACACTACCACGCCTCCAAAAAGTGAGCGGGATATAAAAATTTTACTGTTGAATGCTTTAGACTAGGTAGTTGCATACATTTCGGCCTAAAACTCCACTTTTTTATCTTAAAAAAACACTTTTTTTAACGACACGTCCACAAAAGTGGGCGGAGGCATATACTATACACAAAAAAAAGTTAGAAAATGCTAATATCTAAAATTTTCACATAATTTTTAGTCGAATTTCATATAATTGTTGAAAAACAGTCATTTTAAGCTAAAATACCTAAAAAAAAGTGGGCATGGTCAACGAAAAAGCCCAACTGTTTCTGCTTCCTTGAAGACAATTACAAGGCAATGTTACATGCAAAGTGCGTTAGAACCATCGCAACAAAGATAAAATTTGAAAAAAGTATTTTTTTAAATTAGTGATGGTCACATACAGGCCGTAGGCGTGTCTGTAAGCGGATGCAACTAATATTCAAACTTGATCTGAGGGACTGGTTTTCCAGCCAACTCAGCAACTTTCAGCTCTCTAGCTTAAAACTTAAGGCCTAAAACTTGTTTACATACGGATGGACGGACATGGCTTAATCGATTCTCCTGTCGGTTCCATTCATATCTAAAGTGTTAGGGGTCTACGCTCATTATTTCACTGCGTTACAAACTGTACGCAACAAACCTAATATACTCTGGGTAGGAAGGACAAAGCGTTCAACATCATACCTGAGGAAATTGTGCAAAAATCCCGCGCCAACACCAGAGGCACAATCTTTCAAATGTCCGTTCAACTACTCGCATACGCAGACGACATTGACATAATCGGTAGAACATGCGTGATGTCAGTGAAGCCTTCATGAGTATTGGGACGGAAGCGGCGAATATGGGTTTAGCAGTCAACGGGGGCAAAACCAAGTTTATGCTGTCATCAAGGAAAGACACCGACGCCTTGGACTAATCATCACCATTGACAGCTATAACTTAGAGGTAGTTAGGGACTTTGTCTACCTAGGTTCAGCTATCAATTCAGACAATGACACCAGCGGAGAATTGAAACGAAGGATAACTCTTGCCAATTGCTGTTTCTTTGGGCCTGGAAGGCAATTAAGTAGCAAATCCCTCTGATGATAAGACCCTCATCATCCCAGTCCTGCTTTACTTTACGGTGCAGAAGCATGGACCCTGTCAAAAGCGGATGAAAACACTCTAGGCTACTTCGGGAGGAAAATTCTTCTGAGGATTTACGGGTCCCGTCTGCATAGACGAAGAGTGGAGGAGCGTCTTTTCTTCTTTTTTTCGGAGAGTTTCTTTTGACAAGGAAATATTTTTCCTCCCAACAACTTTATTTGAAGGCAGCAACCACTACAAATTTTACAATGTAGGAATTTTAAATAATCTACCCAGACTTACTATCTGGGCTTACCACTTATTATAACCTACCCCGGTGCGAGAGGGTAGATATAGGGTAGTGAATAAGTGCTACAGTGTATGCGCAGTTACAGTCCGTTAAACTAACCGTTGAATACTCCATCCTATTCTGCATTGTAAATTACTGGTTATTGTTATTTGTTGACGATTTTCGGTTCTTGCAAGCTTTGAAAAAGGGCGGGGTCCAACCGCTCTTATTACAAATTATCAATAAACAGCATAGATAGCAAATATCTCCAATTTTCGGCTTTTCGGTACATTTTTAATAGATTTGTACTCAAAAATAATTTTTTGTTTTTGGTTTTTTGGTTCAAATTCAATATTTTTGTTAAATCGACCCCTTAAAGGAGGCAGCTAGAAAAGAGTCTCGTTTACCTAAAAGGCTTATTTTTAATTCTTATTCTTTCACAATTTAAGCGTAAGGCCTGTTAAAAGTGGTTTTTCATGGAAAATTCAAGGTTTTTCATCAATTCTGCCTCCAAATGTGGGCGTGCCCCAAATTCTTCTATGAACAAAATGTCGAACTAGGTGTTTTTCAAATAAAACATTCATCAATATTTTTTCAATTTGAAAAAAAAAAATTGAATAAAATGCATTTGAAAATTTACCCTTAAAATAGATGCCACGCCTACTGGAGGATTTGTAAGTCTCTCATTCATTGGAAGATACTAAATTTCAAATTTCAGTCTTTTAAGACGGCTTCCAGTTTTGAAATCTATGAAGGTAATTCAACATTCGGACCGAATGTGGGCGTGTCTGTGGGCCAACTGCAAGAATTTTAAAACACTTAAACTACTTCGCATGACATGGAGCCTACGTACGAAATTACAGCTCCCCAGCTCAAAATTTTAGGCCTAAGAATATGTGAAATACAGACTGACGGATGGCCATGGCTTACTCGATTCAGAATTCGGTCTCGATCATATGCCCTTAAGGTCCTGGGAGTCTACTATTATTATTTTACCGTGTTACAAATTATGTGACAAACTATCATATGGGATGGGGTATAAAAATCACAAGTTTCAGAAATTGTCCAAAATGTTAAGGAAAATTATTGCGAATTTTTAAGTTTCAGTTTACAACTTTCTAAGATTTAGCGTCAAGGCATTTTCAAAATTCTTTATTTTTTTTAAATCTTCTAGTATCTTCACAGTAAAAGCAATCTTGTTCAGATTTTGTTAAAGTGCAAAACATACAAAATAAATCAAGGTGCGGCAAAATATTTTTGAATTGCCGTTTCTAACCTAAGTTTTTCGAATGCTATTAAAAAAAGGGAATAAAAAAAGAAGCTTTGTAGAGTTTGAAATGGGCTTTCCGGTCGTTTTATTTAAATGCGAAAAAAGACATACCTTTTATTGCATTCTTTTCCCGACGTTTCGTCGATTATTTATCGACTTTCTCAGGGATGTGTTTATTAATTCAAATTTAAAATTTTTGATAATTTGTTCTATTGAAAATAGTTGACGTCACTATTTCTTATGACTAATTCTAAGTCTTAAGAAATAGTTTAAAGTGTGCAATAGATTGTGATATTTCTGTTCTTAGTAATGTTTTATAATTTATTTTTTCTTTATTTATTTTTCATGTTAACTTATTTCGTACTGTTTTTAAATTCATGTTAATTTATTGATGTGACGTCACTTTTTTTCTTAAGAAAAAATTATAAAGAAAAATTAAAGGAACAGTTTTTCGCCAGCTTTTATTTTCCATTAAATTAAAAAATCATCCAATTTAAGAACAGTAGACAGCACTACGAAAATAGTAGGCATACAGCAGACTGTAAAATATATCCGGAAATAATTTTATAATAATTACGTAGAATTTTACACAAACTTTACAATAGAAGAGCTTAGCTTTCAACAAAAGCAGACGGACAGCTCGTGTATGTCTTCATACTTGACGGTGTTTTTTTTTGGTACCGCACGACGTCACACTAAATATAAACGTTCTTTCAATACCGATCTCCGGATGCAGGAAAAATCGACGCGAGTTAATTTTTAATCTGAATGCAATTTTTTTTAAACCACTCCACCATTTAAGCCGCCGAATAATTTCTCACAAATTTTCACGGTCACTCCTCGTCCTCAAAAACATTTTACCAATTTTTTCCCAACTCTAAAATATACACATTGCTTATATTAAAAGTTTTCTATGGTTGATAAAACTCAAACAAACTCATTTTCACATTTGTGTGCCACCCATTGCAAACGCATTTTGCTCAAAGGCGCTTCCGTTCTACTTGTTCGTCTGATTAAAAGCAAAAGACTTCATGTTCATTTAATTCACTTTCAGGAGTCAGTTCAGCTGTCACTCGTCCTCCTTACCAGACCCCATAATACCTCACATGTGTGTGGAATAAAAATCTAGCACGTCAAAAATGAAAGCAAAATACCTCATCTCGTCTTTTTAATTTCATAAAAGTTTTATGAAATTTTTATGAGTTCCATCAATCGTTCCACCTGCTATCAATAAATCAAAAAAAAAGTAGGTAGCAAAAAAAGTGTTCGGCTCAACCTCCTCCACACGTTCATATAGAGAGAAGTCGTCTTTATGCTGAGGGATTCGAGGAGCAAATTAAATTCCGAATGAATCTTCATTTATGGCATTGCCAATACATGCATGAAGTTGGAAGGAAATGATGCCACACGGAAGCGATGCTGAGTGTCGCAGAATTATTTTTTTTTCGTCGCATAAATGGCTTTTCCAGATTTCTGTACATCTTTTTGAAGAATTAGTACAGGAAATGGGAAGTTTTTAAGCAAAAGATCCTGTTGACGCTTTTGTAAAAAGTCAAAAGTTCGATTTTTTTTTCGGAAATTAAGGTCAAAGCATTTTTAAATGAATGTAAATTGTGCGAGAAGAAGTCAATTTCAATTCATGGCTGTTCAGTAAAAGGTTGTGAAAAAATATCAAAAAAAAAACTCATTTGCATGGCAAAATCCTGAGCAGCTATAGGCTGGCTTGTAGTCGTTGAAGTGCAGAATATTCAGATGCTTTTACCTCGTTCGTATAAGGCTGAAAAGAAGCAAGACTTTACTCCGCAATAACCAAGTGAGCATTATAACAGCTGCGGCGCCATTGTTGTCCATTAAATATGGATACTATTCTACCACTTAAGTGTTGAGTGGCTCTCAAAAGGCAATAACACATCTGTCAACGCGTAACATACCCAACTATGTCATAAATATGAATTGTATGAAGTTAATAAACCGATTCGGTATAGCTGAAAACATCCATTCTTCGGATAGTTTCAAATTTGATGATGTCGCCTTGTCTAAATGTCAGAAGTGCGTTAATCGCTTCCTAAACAGGAAACAACTCTTCACAATCGTAAAAATGTTCGAGCATGTAATTTCAAAATCCTTCCTGTTGCATCCCTCTGAAACTGAAAATACGCGCCACGCCATGCAGTGTTATTTTTATCTTTCTAGTGCAGCAGACATGTTCCGATAAATATATTCTCGTATGCAGATACACTCTGTGGCAGTGAATGAAAAAAAAAAAATTAATCATAATTTCGAGGAATGCACTTGAGGTGCGGAGGAGTTACAAAAATTGGATTGCGGTTGTGGCATTTGGTTGTTGCCCTGCTACTGTGTTCCCGGTTTTTTTTTTTGCTTCAATTAATCCCTTCATTTGTTGGATTTAGTGGAGCCGTCATAAATGCACATTTTAATAGCCATGGATTTTCGGCATATGAAACTGAGCTCTGTGTGGATTAAATTTAATGTTTCATAGCCGCGCGCACTCGTGGTGGCGTTGACGAAAGGGGGGAAACGCATGAATTATTATAGAGATGATATTTGTTTAATTTTATTCATTTTTGTTGGTTTTGGTTTCTGGTGAAATGATGAGCCGGAAAATTGGATTATACATTTTAAATTATTTAAGATATACACACATGTAACATATTTTATGCTTAACTTTTCGTTTTGGCCGACATCACTTTGATTTGTGTTGCAACTAATGGTAATGCGTATTTTAAAAGAGAGAAAATGAATGCCGCCATGAGATTAAAGGGTATTTTACACTGTAATTTTAGTTAAGCGCTTTTGTGGAATTTTGTGTGTAAGTAATAAATTTTGTTCAATTTTGCATGAAAACTTAAAAACTTTAGTAGTCTAATTTAGTTTATTAGAGTTTAACGAAAATTAAAAAAACTAGTTGCACGTTTGTGATCAAATACGAGTAGGTATAATTACTGGAAAGAGGATCATTTTGGACTTGGCCAAATATGGATGGTCATAACATTATTTTATTTTATATAGGAATTCTGACAATATTGATGCTGGCACTAGACTCCGAACTTCAGAAGCAAGGAAGTCAATGACATAGATAAACATTTCATGGAAAAATTCTATACATACTGCGTACTAATTTGAGTCGATCTTCATAGCTTGGCAAGATGATGGGATCTGTCTAACCAAGATCACTCAGAGCGAAGCCCAGAGATCATCTTTGGACTGCTTCTATATTCTCTGTATGTGAATTTGTTGGCAGGGAGACCAAACCTTAGTAACGTATTCGAGCAGAGGTTTTCCGTAAGTCATGTTAGGGGCTTTGCTAACGTAGGTGTCCGAGAATTCCTTTCACCGAGTCGCTTCACAAAACCAGTGCAGAGTTAGCATGCATGGTTTATAATGTTTTTTTTTTGGCGTGGGTAAGAGGCTTATAGGCTTATTATGTTGCTAATGTGGCTACGAAAATTAGACTCATTATCGCAAATTAGAATTTATCATGAAGAGGATTGGTCCGAAATTACAGCCTGAGGTTGCACTAGTCAAATTCTGAAACCGAAGATCTGAAGGCGACCTTGCATTGTTGATCCTCCAAGCACGATAAGATACATTTGACAAAGAGTTGAAGCCGAGACATTTGACTAGACTAGACATTTGACATTTGACTAGAGTTGGAGCCGAGCATCAACTTATTGCGCGAGTTTGTCAAAAGGCCTTGCTAAAATCTGTGGCAATGCACACAAGGACTTTGAGATAATTTCATTTAGGTTTGTAGTGGTCGATTTGCCTTCCAAGAACACGTTTTGGGCAATGGAAAAATAAGTGATTTACAGTAAAGCATTTCTTGTTAACAGATGCTTTTATATTCTGCAAAATAAAGTCGGCTATAAGCTATTGTGAATAGATTTTTTTAAGTTTTTATGGTATCTAGAGGTGCATGGTCTATAAGCTATGAAAATAATATTGGCTTCTGCCTAAAATTTTCGCCCCTGTTATAAAAGTGGGTGAACCGCGTGAGAATGGTTTAATTTCCAAAATTTAAAACGGTGCATCTTTGATAACAAATACTACAGTTCTGAGGTTAAACCTATTGGCCACGTTTGGGAAAAGTTGCCAGGCCAGACTATATACTTTTAAACGGGTTAAAATAGACCTTTCCTGATAAAACGTTATTTTTTGGTTTAAAATCACTCCAATGATCTGCTGTTTGCTTTCGATCTATATAGCTTTGGTTGCTCCCAAACTTCAAAAGCGACATTAATTTGCAAAATTTAAATGAAAACTCTCGAACTTATTGGTTTTCACGTCAAATACTTTGACGTTTGACTCTAAAGTCGATATTAACTATACATGGGGAAAAATGTGTGTATGAATAACGAAAAGTGAAAGCTGGCTTTTTGTTTAAGTTCAGGGTATAGCTAAAGCCGACTATAGGCACTATGATAGGGTTGACTATGAATTTGTGCCAATGTTTTCTTTTCCCTAAAAATTTGCAATATTTGAAAAAAAGATAATTTTTTCATTAAAGTATGGTATCTATTTAACTAAAGTTTTGCTCTTCTTGTTCTTGGCTGCTTATCTTCTTAAAAAAGTATTGAAACACTTTTAATCCGTTAAAGCGTTATTTCTGTTTAAGAAAAATTGCCCTCCGTAAAATTCAGACCTGAACGCCATTTTAAACGTTTGGAATCATGTAAAGTCCAGGATATGAGAACAAATATGAAGATATCAGTGGGAGTGAGAATCCCACTTATATGCTTCGAAATATCATAGACTCGATTCCTAGACGCCTTCAAGAGGTTATTGCGGCGAAAGGTGGGAATACAACTTATTGACAAGTAGGTATTTAAATAGTATATTCTGTATTATTTCCTTAAAATAATGGACATTTTTGCAATATTTTAGGACGCCATAATAACTTTTCCCTTTTTTCAATTTCAATTCAATTTCAATTTATTGAGGCATTCTATAATCTTACGTGTACATTACAAATTACTTATTTTATACTATTGGCCGACTTTAAAGGTATGTCTGGCTAAAGATTTTGAAAGAAAATCATTTGAGTTTAATCGTTTCTTACAATTACATATTGTGAAGTATGTATATTTAAGTGTTTATGGTGTATGCTTGCTCCCGACATACAAAAACGGCTTTGCTTCTTTTGGGCTTTTCTTAATACTATATTAAATGTTTCTTAAATAAACTTAATCCTAAAAATAAAATATAAATTTAAATTTAAATATATTTGTACTATTCAGTCAAAATAATCTGAATTAATTTAATTGGCGAGGAAAAGAAGAAAAAAAATACTAATAATGTATACACACACGAGGCTTTAAGTCTACTTTTAACCTTATAAAACAATATAAGCAAAACAGATAAAAGCTTCTAAACATTGGTCAATGTGTGCGTGATCCGAGTTCGGACTAATTTGTCCTACCCTCTTAAATTTATCGGCATTGCCTTTTCGTAAAAAGGCAAAGCTTGGTTTCCATTTGCGTTTGGTCTAAATTGAGTAGCAGAACTTCTATGCAGGCAGTTAAATGGCGAGAGGTAATAGTTGTCGTGAATACTCTCTCTGCTATTGGAATCGAATAAGGAGCTTACCAAGGTGTTACAATGTGAAGACATGCGATTTAGTTTTTTCTGCAAAAGATCAGATTTATAAACTAACAGAGGTGTAACTTTAGTTATATCGTACAAAGTTTTATTTGAAAACCATTTTTTATTCGGTCTGCGGAACTTTCCACTGCAAAATCTTAAGATTTTCCTTTCAAAAGTCTCTAACTCTTTTGCTACTGTTGGAGATATCGTAAACCAGGTACTGAAACCGTATGTTAAAATGGGCCTTATCAGAGTTTTGTACATCAAAATTTTGGTATTACTGGGTAAATGTTTGGAATGCAGCAGAGTTTTCAAATTGGATGTTACCATTTTGGCCTTGAAAATATCTTTCTTGCATGTTTATTAAAAACAAATCTGCTGTGAAGATTTACGCCCAGGAATTTGAATAACTTTTCCCTTGAGTCTAAAGAATTTTGCCAGGTTTGCTGGATGTGAATATTTTCGCCGTTTTTAATAAAAAATGTTTGCTTTAATAAGTGTTATATACAGTTAATCGTCTTGTTTATGAAAAAAAAAAACAAGTGAGTAAGTGCAAGAGTTCGGCTGTGACAAATTTCTATATACCCAACCATATATATACGGTGTAACACCAAATCTTAAATTTTTTTGTCCCGAATTCATATATTATTTGTACCTTTAGTCCACGCCTCCAAAAGAGGGCCTTGGTTAAAAACTAAAATCAGTTAATTGCAATTTCTTTAAAATCATAACAAAATGCGTAAAAACCGAAAATTATTTCAGGAAAAAAACCCTTTTTGCTTAAAACTCGCCATAAAAGTGGGCGGAGCTCAAAACTTTGTATGGACCAAACTTAGCAAATATGAAGTAATGTCTTTAATATTAATAATAATAATATTAACTTTGTATGGACCAAACTTAGCAAACATGTAGTAATGTCTTTAATTCGTCATATAATTTTTTTTGATTTGGAGTAAACTTTCCGAGATATCGGGTTTTTAAAGATCTAACATATTAAAAGTGGGCATGGTCGCTATTTTGGGCGGTCCAATTTTTGCCTTCTTTTTTTGTTTTTTTTTTTTGGTTGAGGTTTTGGGCCATTATTGCTCTGTACCGAAATTTGAGGTCCTACGGACATAGCTTAATCGATTCACATGTCGGTCTCGATCATATCTCTAAAAGATCTTAGGGGTCTACGGTGATTATTTCACTGTGTTACAAACTAAGCATTAAAAGTAATATACCCTGGGTCGGGTATAAAAATCAAAAACAAATAAAAGTCGTGGAAGTTTTTTCTATTAGTTTTATAATAGGAAACCAGTTTCCTAACTATTTGTTATGATAGCTGATTTTTGGTTGAGTATATGCACACGCCCAAACTGAAAGCAATTATGCTGCAAAAATCGGGATAGTGAGATTTTCGATACTGATTGCTAGAGGGGATGCTGAAAAACACGCATAAATTGCACATAATCTAGCGTTTACTACTGGAAAAATTACACCAATCCAGAAAAATTACGCGGACATTGCAAACGACACTGCCGAAAGCGGAGATTTTTCTAGCAGGACAAATCTCGGGAATAAGTACAAAAAATAAGCGTAAAAAATGTAGCAACCAAAGCAAAATGTTCACCATGCAACGGCGTACATATTTTTGCCAACTGAATTTGGAAAATTAGAATTTTTATTGAAAAGTGAAACATTAAAAAAATTTACAATTCTACAACATTATAATAATGGTTATTCCTATGATCACTTGAAACGCTGCCAGGTGAACTACGTCAAATTTAGTTTTGTATAGCTTTGTCATAGGGGCCGCTCCCTAACATAAGCAACTATACGTTCGGTTAGCTTTTTAATTTATAGAATTTTTATAACTCTCAGCGCTGGCATTCTGGCAATCAAGTGCTGGCAATCAAACCTAAACTGAGATGTATGCCGCAATAATGCTGATTTATTTCGAAATCACTAATTGGAGTAGTAAACTTTATGCCTTTTGCAGGAACTCAAATTTTTTTGTGTGTTTTTAACACCGGATTTTGTAGAAATTCCGGTGTTGACACTCAACGCACGCGTTCGAGGTTGTATTCATTTGTGCCGGAAATTCACAAATTTCTCCTCGATTTATTCGGTATTGAAATAAGAAAAGAACAAGTATTAGAATTGCAATCTTTAACAAACTGCTGTGTAAAAAAATCGATTTTTTCGAATTTGAATAGAATAACTTTGAATCGTATTGAATATAGAATAATTGGAATAAAATGACTTGAATTTGGCTTGATGCTCTAGTTTCCAACCCTATTCCTCAGCAACGACACAGCAGAGCATAGTTCACAATACAAATTACAATAGTCGGCATTTATTTTCATCTACCGCGATCCAGCCGTGTGAGCGTAATATTGGCGAACCACATTATTTTCATAATTTTAGGAATCAAAATTTCAAGTTAATAACGAACACTTTATTTCGAAATTGTAATTGCAAGTTTGAGTCCTAACATCGTCACCTGAAAAAAAGACTCGTTCTTTTTCACGGTCCCCACGTCCGCGAGGGTCTGACAATCCCTCCAAGAGTATCATTTGTCATGAAAAACTTCTCAAAGTCTCGTTCAGATTCGGCAAAAAATTGTAGGTCCCCTTGTATGTGGAGAAATCAACACACACAGCATACATTGTTGAAAAGTTGGCCCTGGTTTACCTGGAGCTGTTGCGCCGCTCAATTTTTATTTGCAAAGGTGATCTAAATTGACTCGGCGTCTAGCAATATAAGATCAAGCTAATCACTTTTGCAAACTTAGGTCAAGTAAATCATTGTAAAGAAGGTTCAAGTATATAAGTTCAACGACATTGTGCCAAATATCAAAATTTGGCCTTATGTCAAATTTTATTATTTGTCCATTGTGACACTCTTCGAAGCGACAAATGCCCAACTAACTAAAGCGTCACATGGTCAAATTTTATGCATTCAAAAGTGAAATATGTATAAAGGGATATGCGGCTGTCTGCAAGATTTTTCTTTTACCTTTCCTTGGATCCTAAAGTCGAAAGTGACATAGTGCAACAATGGCCCTTTGAAATTAAACCTAAGCTACATTAGGCCAAATGTTAATATTCGGCTTTAGTGTCACTTTCAAAAGCGTCATTATGCCAAATTTGGAGATTTGACTCAATGTCGTTTGGTAAAATGTCACGGCACCAAAAGTGTGGCAAGGCAATCACCTATCAAAAATCAGAAAACGCATGAAAAAATCCTTGCGTATACCAGACACAGTAAGTATATGAATTATCAAGCAGCAGCAGATGCAAAGCCAAATGACTTAATACATTGTACCCGCAAAATAAATCTGATTTCACAGTTAATATAGGTAGCTTTGTTGGTTTGACTTTATTCAAAGATAATCATAGATTTTCTTCTTTCTTCTTAAATAAACCAATCGAACTTTCCCGTCAAATGTTGAGCATAAAATTGATTCAAGGAACAGGACAATTTTCTTATTCCTCTGAGATTTAATAAAGTATCTTCTCTTAATCCGAGTTTTGTTTTCACTTTCCCATGAAGCCGTTTTTTTTTATTTCAAAAAGGGAAAAAAATTAACTGAGGGAATATATTTCGCTTACTTTACATTATATGCCTTAGAGAATTAGCTTAGACTTTTTGCACAGCCATCTGCCTAAAACGAAAGACGAACGCGATATAAAATACGCAACCCAATGTGCCATAGATACTTGTGTAATTTAAATTGCAGATCCTGAAGTCACTTTTACTTCGGGAGAAAATTCCAGTTAAAAAACATTTTCAATCTTTTCCCCTGAGTTAAGCCGTCGACATAATTTTTTTTTTGTCCTTTAATATGCCGCCTAAATGGATTTATATGATAGCAGTGATACAGATGATTTTTTTTCCTTTGAGAACCCAACACAATGTTTATATTTGCCGCTGCGCCCTTGATTAAATATGGAGCAAATTTCCTATTTCGGTTTCTGGTATCCATTTCCATATCCCAGATGGCCATTCATCATATCCGTGAGCGTACCCCTTCTGAAATGAAATTTAATCGTGTCGACTTGTTAGAGTATTTTATTTACCCAAGCTCTTGTACCGAAAGATACACACTGCATTTGGAGTAAAATATTTCGTTGCATAAAATATCTTGTCCAGCTGGTAGGGAAGGGTATTAAGTATTTTTGAGTGCATTAAGCGGCAACCAAAACAAACATAAAGACTCATATGAAACGTTACACCACTGGGAAAGTTGGGTGAACACTCATGGCTTTGTATACCCTTTTTCCTCGCATTGTTTTCTTTTGTAAATGACACAAAGCGGGTGTAATTTCGTGTGGGAATTATTGATGCATAAGAAAGAACTCGCATGAAGGTACTCAGGGTAATTAAGAAAATTGCCGAAAATAATCCATTATGCCAGAGTATCGTATGAAAACGTATCATTTCGGCTTGTGTTGACTTCAAGAAAGGGTTGGTTTCAGTATGTTAACTGAAACGTTGCTACTTATGCGGGCGCACGTGGAACAATATTTGGAAACAAATCCTCCTTTATTGTGAAGCCATATGGTCTAAACTTTTCTGTTGATATCATAAGATTGTGGTGCGTGTTAGCCTATTATGTAAAAGGCAACATGTACTGTAGTTTTTCGACACTACTATACGTTTACGCGAACTTTTCAAAATTTGTTTAGAAAACAGTAAAAAAAAGAAGTTTACAAAAACTTCTTAAATTAACAACGAAAATAAAAGAAAGTACAATAAATAATATTTAAAAAAAGTAATTTGTAAACAAATATGGCATAAATGCACTCAAATGTTTTTTTTTTTAATGTAAATCAAGTTGAATTTTGTGCATGGAGGGATTGTATAACTATATTCACAAAATACAAAAATTAAATATTAACAGCATTTTTGTACCTAATCAGTTGAACAGGAAGGAGTGTACTTGGATAGTGTATGTTGACATAGAGGCAGCAATCAGTAATATCGAAGCAGACTGGATATTGCGTAGGTTGAAAAGTGTCAATCTGGACAGCAGTCTATGTGACTCGATTGGGCTCAAAGTACGAAGGAAAAATATTTACCTATAGATGGCGTATTATTAGACGAAAAGTAAGTAAAAAACACTACAACCGTTCATAATGGATCCTAGTAATAAATGAAATTTTAAATGCCTGATACAAGGAACCCAAGTAGCATAGTCTGGAACCATAAGCATTGATTTTTGAATATTTGTTGATTTTACTAAAGTGGCAACACGGGTTAAACGCACCCAACTTCACACACTTCTTCTTAACTATTTTTTCACTTCTTATATTTTGAGGTTATAATAAAAACTGTCTCGGTCTGTGAAGACATTACAGATTTAAGTTACAAAGTCCAACAACATTGGACTTATGAGGCACTCAAAATACTCTTCAATAGCACTAATGGTTTTTTAAGGTTTCGTTATCGTCCCATTGGTTGGCAGCTTATTAACGTATAAAATTGGTATGGTTTTTAAAACTTTTATAGAACCATAATTACAAAACTAAAAGTGCTAACACATTAGTTTCGTAAACGTGATGCTATAAACGTTCCTACTATTGAAGTTATAAGTCTTTAAGTTAGGAGTTAGGTTTCCTAGCGTAGGTTTTATAGACGTTTCTATCACCTTTTTTATACTATATACTATATCAAGTTTGACATATCGGAAGTCATACTTTGCACTCTTATACAGCACTTGGGGGTTGCCAGGTGTCATACAATAGAACACAGTGTAATTGACAGAAATTGCGGTGAGAGCATTTTAAGTACCTAAATCCTTTAGATATAAGAATTTTACATTTTAAATAGAATGAAATGAATCTTAACTACATTTAATTCACATATTTATCATACAAAAAATTCATTTCTAGAATTCTAGATTTCTAGAGAATATTGATCTTTTTTTGCTATTTTTTTAATAGTCTGGTGGGTCAAATAAGTTATGTTTGGGCTTTCTTGGTTCCGTAGTTCAAGAATTTTATCAGCCCATCGAAATGCCCACTTTTTAGGCCGAGGTTTAAAAGGAGTCCTCCTTCGAATTCAAAACTCTTAAGGCATATACTAAATCCATGGATAAGAATAAAACATCCAGTAAAAGTACATTTTA
Source organism: Neoascia interrupta (assembly GCA_947623515.1). NCBI lineage: Eukaryota > Metazoa > Arthropoda > Insecta > Diptera > Syrphidae > Neoascia > Neoascia interrupta. The sequence goes on along the minus strand of OX392462.1, from coordinate 57,391,432 downwards.
ATTAACGCATGCTGTGTCAATAGTTACAAAAAGCCAAACCACATACTAGGGAACAGAAACCAACGTATAGCATAAAGTGAAAGAGAGAGATGACAACCCTAAAAAATTAGCGCCATGTTTGACAGAAAAGCACAAAACCTTAAAACAGTTCTACATGTAGCTAGATAGTGCTACATAGAACCCAAAGTTTCTAAAAGGTAACGCAGAACACCTTAAGTCTTATAATGGTGTTATGTGGGCTCCACATAAAACCTTGCATTCTTAATTTTTTTTTTGCTATATTTAATATATCAAGAAGCGCATTGTTTTTTTTTAGTCCTATTTTAATTAATCATTCGAAGAAATAAAATGCGCACCTAATTATTAAATGCACTCTTTTTACTCATTAGTTTCATCAAATTAGTCAACATGAACGAAGTTATTTTTGCAAAAACATCAACACTTACAATAATAACAAGATAAGAATGTGTGTATGCTTAAGTAAATGAAAAGCCACACCATGAGAGTAATAGGTGAACACTGTGAAAATGCATGTTCCAACAGATTCATTTAAAAATGTATTGACTGTTAAATAAGTTAAGAGCCCGAGGTAGAACCCATTTTGAACCCAAAATTAAGTTCTATAAAGAGTCAAATCGCTCTTTTAGGGGTTTTGTAAGGGGTCTCATTATTTATTTAAAACCAACTTCAAGAAGCTAAGGTTTAATGATGTGGTGCTGTAAAGGTAGCGGTGGCCATAATAAGAGCTTTTGGAAGGCTTTATTGTGAGTGTATATGCAGACGATGTAGAAAATAACTGATACCAGACGAATTCGCATCACTCCTCAGCGATAAGAAAGGCTGTTTCACATAAAGAGCGAGAGAGCGAGCGAGGTTCTCGGGCGAGCTGTTAAATGAATTTCAATCAATGGCAATGTATGGGGTGGTTCACAATACCGGCGTGATCGGTGTCTCGCTCGCCGGGTTTTTCGAAAAGTTTAAAAATCCTAGACGAGGTCGACGATTATTCTGTTATTCTGTCACAACTAATAATTGTTGTGAAATATAAACTTTTCATGTGCAATGAAGTCATCAAATTTTACAAACATGTTATGTTTTCGCGGTTTCTCGCTTTGTGTAGTAACAAAAGATTTCTCTGGTCTCGTGTTGTCGCTGCCGCTCTGGTTTGACGCTCTTGCGCTGAATGTGAAACGGCTAAGACTCAGTTACACACTTCATATTGTCGGTTAATGGGTCGTGGGTCTAAAACTGGGGAAAAATTCGTTCCAGATTTGTTGTTTGCTGGATAAGGGGCAACCATTGCAACACCAAGAGACGGAGGTACGGGGCTACCGATGTGCTAATGAGATAAGGTGACGCGCCGGTGCGAAGTTTTAAGTTGCATCGACTCAACCGTCTACGATCGGCCGAGAAGTGCAACGAACGAAGCTCTGCCAAGCCTGATTCCAATGGTGGAGTGAGCATACCTGCAGAAAATGTAAATACAGCAGCAGCTTAATCAGGCATAACGAGCTCCTTTTAGTGCTCTTGGCAAAGTTTGTCTTAACAGTGCCTTATCCAAACACTGGCGCTTCTATTGGTGGGCTTTTTCCCTACCGGTTTGCTCGTGGGACCAAACATGAACATCCCCAACACATAGTCAAACGGTAAAAACTATCGAGGCCAGCCCTCACCCAGTACAAACGGGCTTTATGGCAACGGATAATTCGAGGACTACGGCGACAGTAGACAGGACGCGATACTAGGAATATGGAGAAACAGCTTTACAGGCTGAGTATCGACGACGATGCCTTCATCTCCCTATTTCAAAGGCCGCTCTTCTGTTTCAAAGGCTTGCTCCTTCTAAATCCGTTGCAACTCCTGCTGCTTCTCCAACAGGTTGTCCTGCAGCGAGGAAAAACACACCGAAAAAGCTGAGTGCTAGAGCTCAGTTTTACAAAAATTGCCAGGTCTGCGGAGCACACTCTAAGGCGTCTTCTAAATAATGGAGAAGCGAATCGAAATCTGAGTGACAGAGAGTCTGCCATTCTTGCCTAAGTACCCATCACCTTTTGCCAACCTACTTCGCTAGGGCAATCCGATGATGACCCAGCCAATAAGCAAAGAACGGCTAACTCTTAAAATAAGGCACTTGTTAAGGGAAGCCAAACAGAAGCGAGGGAGGCCTTTTCTAATAACACTAGAAGGAGGAGTCTACTAACTTCGTAAGGGCCCTCTATCAAATTGTCAACCCGATGTCCAACAGATCCAGGTCTCAAGACGGCCGCTCGAAAACACTTTAAAAACGCCCTCGAAAGAAGAAGGCCACAACAGCTTCAACGGTGTCTAGGCCGTTCAGCTGAACCGATATATGATACCGGTATCATATATCAGGGTAACAAGGAGGGAAGGATTATTACGTGTGCCAAGCAGACTAGATGTCTGCTAGACCTCAAGTCTCGAGAACTCTCAGAGGTCGGCGCTGTGTGGTACGGTGCAAAGTTAAGGGCCGAGATCCCAGTTAGGCCAAGAGCCAGAGCCCGGGTCCTAGCTGCTCGAAAGATATTCTTCGTCTCACGGCTGTACAGAAGCCCGAACCTTTCGACTATAAATTGGAAGTTCATTAAAGCTTAGGCAACAATATCAGAAAAGTTCCATCCCACAATAATTAGGGATTTGTTAAGTCGACGGATAGTGTCGGTCTTGAAGTGAGTTAGGAAAAGATTGAACTAGTAGTGTTCACAAAAAGGAATCAAATACCACCCATAGCTCAACCACAACAGAAAGGCGTTGGCGTTGAACTGACACTTGCAGATCACGCGAGATATTTGGGGGTTATTTAAGATAAAAAAAACTCAGTTGGAAGCCGAATACACAAGAGCGTGCAAGGAAGGCCTCGATTTCCCTAACTATATACTCCTAAAGGAAGGCCCAAACTGAAGAGTACAGTCTGGTGTCAGGTATACCTAATATAATAAGAGTAGGAATATACCACTACATTAAAGAAAGTTGGAAGACTGTCCTTTTTATATTACGGCTGTTTATAGAAAAAACTCCTTCAGCTGCATTTGCCACAATGTTCCACCTTCCTTCCGTTGAAATCTTTAAACTAGAAAGGAGACAAATATGGTCTTAAACTTAAGCCAAAGTTGGTTCTTTTGAAAACAAGACAAATATCTTCCTCCGGCTGTTTGCTTAAAAGAGAATTAGTTCTCCTGCTTTTGGCAAGCTAGAACTTCACAAATTTCCCATCAAACCTTCATTACAAACCTTATTCGTGTAACAATCAACCCATGATCGATGTCAGCAAAAGCAGCACTTGGGCTTAAGTTGGTAACCCGGACTACATAGTCCCATACATTGACTTTAGTGTCAAACACAAGGAACAATTTCTTAGCAGAATTGCCTGGGAGAAATCTACACAGACAGATCAAAAATAGAACTTGGAGCAGGGTCAGTAGTTCTTCCAGTACCTTTGACTTATGCATCTTCAAACTCCTGCCGGACCAATGCATTGTTTTTTAAACTATACGGCGCTCGAGAAGCCGAGGCCTGGCTTTTAATTAACTCCATAAACGAAAGCGCTATTGTTTTCTATAGACAGCTAAGTTACAATAAAAGCCTTGGAATCACCAACAGTAAGATCCAAGTCGGTAAAGCAATATCGCGAATCTCTCAATGAGTTTGCTGTCTGGTGCGACATCTCCTAGTACACGGTTCCATTAGGCTACATATACATTCCAGGCAAACGCAGAGCTAAAACTAGCTAGGGAAGGTGCTAATGTTAATCGGAATAAAGTAACGGAGCCGGCAGGACGCATTATGATAAAGGTTCCTTTATGGACAGTGAAGCCATCACAGCGTGGAAAACCGTCAGCACATGTCCTTCCGCCAAATAAATATGGCAAGTGCTGGGTCGTAGGAAAATAAAGAAACTCATCTTTTCTCATGGGCTGAATCTAAAGAAAATATTTGGGGCCCACATAGGCCATTGTCTGGTAAAGAGACATGCCAGAAGACTTACACCGAAATCAGTTGCCCTTGCCTTGCTTGCACTCTCATTTAGGACTACTCCTGACTAACCTCACACTGTTCATACCGAACAAGGTACAGTGGGAGCCGAACCTGCGGGTTCATATAGAAAATCTGACCTGCAATTTTTCCCTCAATCGAACACTCAAGGGAATCTATTCTCCTTACACCGAAAAGGTTACCCCCAGCCTTCCCAACTACTCTTGAGAGTTGCACTCTAAAACGCCAAAATAGCTCTTATAAGACTTCTATAACGCTCTTGATACTCTTTGAGCAAAAGATCTTGTCAAAAGATCCAAAAATGATCTCGTGCCACTCTCCTAAAAGCAGTATCACTCTTATAGCGCTTAACTCCTATAACAAGAGTATATTTGTTATAGACTTTCAATTATAGACTTTAGATCTTGTTATAAGACTTTAACTCTTGTAGAGTTTAAGTTTTGTAGAAAGAGTTTTATAAGACCTTAAAACTTGTAATGAGAATGCAACTCTTGTAAGGAGAGATTTATTCTGATAACAAAATCCTTAGTCTCATAAGACAACAATTTCTTCGGCCATTGCCAGTTACAAAAATTTAAACTTTTTCTACCTTAAAGATTCACTACACTTTAAGCGATCCTCGCAATAGGCTATACCGATACTGGTTGTCTCGATCTTCCATACTCAAACAGGGTAGTCATCATTTAGGTCCTCGAGCTAATAACTACGGTCTTACAAAAGTGGTATAACGATTAACCTCCTTGGACCTAAGCAGGGACCAGTCACCTTAGCACATCTTAACGACCAACAACAACTGCAGTGTTTTTCTGGCGGCACTACCGGCCATAAGCCAAGCTGCCACGCAAAAGTTCGAATGCAGGACCCACACAATCTTTACACTGTGAGCCACGCTTCCACTGCCTTGCGTCTTAATTGGTCAGATTTATGCCTTGCCGATTTTCACGATTAAAAAGTAACTGGAAAGCTTAAGCACCTGGAAAACACCTACTGACAAAACTATTTTTAGTCATTTTTTCTGGACAATTCCAATCCTAGAAGTCGTTAAGCCATGAAGTCGAAGTGTCCTATATGAACTTTTTTACTTTGCAAAAAAAAAATAACCTTAACCCAAATTTTAAATTTTCTCGTACTGCGTTAGGCATACATAAACAGATTAGGTTCACACACATACTAAGAATATAAAAGAGCAAACTAAGTCCATCATACAATACAAGTCACCATACAAATCCTTGGTTAATATCTGGCCTCTGTAATCACTCATGAAAGCCAAATTAAATGAAAGCAAAACAACATCGAGTGCTGTATCCAGCCAGTGCCAGAGCTTCTGTATAGGTATAACTTCCTTCTTAGAGGTAAAAAGAAAAACAAATCTAGAATTAGGTTGCATGGCTGATGGATTTTCTAAAAGTTCAACCTTGCATTGCAAAGTGTAGTGAAACACAACAACGAACAAGAGAAAGCACACAGACTCTTCGTCGTTATAAGGAAAATACAAAAGCCATGCAAGGATTAAGCTGGCCTTAATGGTATTCGGGGGTGGTGGCTCTGCTGGCTAAAGATGTAAAAGATGAGGGGCGAATGATGAAAGCAAACATCCGAACATAACTCATCTAAACTAAAACATCGTCATCACCATCAAAGCCATTGTCATCATCGTCATGGTGATGGTGATGGTAATCCTCGAGAGCAACGAGGTCCTGCAAACACAATTCTTTCCCTAATACTTGGTGTCCTTTTGCAGCTTGTTTCATTGATGCTCATGCCCTTTCTTGTTTGCTCTGTGTTTCCCTTTGAATTCGCGCGCTTTTAGTACGGATGTCAATCCCACAGAAACTTATTCAGTCCCGTGTCGAATAAATGAATACACCACTGCTGTATCACTATCCCTCTAGTCTCTATTGCCACCATACCCCGCGCATCAGGCCAACAGAGCTCCATAGGTACATATTAGAGAGAGTTTATTTTATTTTTATTTTTTTTTTTAAGTTTGGCCTGGTTCCTGTGTTAATCCCTTTCACGGTTTCATTTTTATCTCCCAGCCGAAGGATTAAATTATGTATGCCAGGCAGGATTCTGTTTCGCTGCATTAATTATGCTAATGCATTTAAAGAGAGCGAAAACTACGAGCATAGACACGCCACCATTTGTAGATCCGAAGGGCCGACTGCGCCAGTGTGACTGTGTGAATATACCGTACAACGGGGCCCGACTTGCTATCATTGTCATTTGGATGCAGAATGTTAGATGTGTAGCGCCCTGCTGAAGGATAATTAGCACTGAAGTCAATTAAAGACGCTGGAGTGGAAGGGCGAGAGTGTGTGCGTTGTATCTATAGGACGCCTTGGCATGCAATGGATGACAGATCAAATCAAAGAATAGAGTTATTTACTTAATGAGAGCAAATGGAATGCGGATGAGAAGGATGAGAGCGAAGCTATAGTTGTTGTGTGTTGGTTGGACAGTTTAATGATAAGAAGAGTGGGTGGGAAATAAAGAATTTATGATTTGCCCTGCACGCCCGCCAGCCAGAGTGGGTGTGTTTGGGTTAATCTCTCCTTTTGGCGAGAATTTTATTTTTTGGCAGTAATTAGGGTTTATATCCTTGGAGATATATTTTTTCTCTTTACACTGATTTCTTTTTAATTAGAATTTGCGAAAGTACACACTCATTAACCATGAGATAGGATGCGTACGGAATTAGGCCTCAATTCAAAAGTGTTTATTCTGAAGTGCGAGAATGAGCGCAGCACAGTCATTGTCGGTGTTTTATTTTTTAATGGGTTTTCAGCGGGAACAGATTTCTTCTCAGTGAATTTTGAGGACACAATTGCTTTATTTTCAAATCAAGAATGATAAGGACTAAGTTTTATGCTTTTCGGTTGTAAAAAGTTGTGTAAATTTTTGTCTGTTAATGACTTTGCTCTGAAAATAAAACACGGTTAAATTTTAATGACTCTTTCATCGTAACGTTGACTGCTCTCAATAAAAAAAAATCAATGCTATAACTTCAGATTATTAGGTTATCTCGTGTTTCAGCATTTTTGCATGGACGCCGTAATATAAGACTAAATATGTAAATGTAGGTATGTACCGTATAATTATTGTAGTAGAAAAAAATGTTAAGTCTGGTAGGTAGATACCAATATTGGATGTTTTTTAGGATTTGTTAAATGTAACCAACATTTGTATTGTTGTGTACATGTGTATTTTTCGTTAACTAAAGGGTGATTTTTTAGCTGGTTTGGTTTTGGCAACACTGGTTTTGACAGCTGACGTGTGTTTAGTACCTTGTGTCACTGTCAAACAGCTTCAGTTTGGTTTGCAATTTAACCATGGATCGTCTTACAAATGAACAACGCTTGCAAATTATTGAATTTTACTATCAAAATTCGTGCTCGGTTCGAAATGTTCATCGCGCGCTGCTTCCATTTTTTGCGAGGCGAGTTTGGTGAACAGTTAATTTCACGTTTCGGGCCGGTCAATTGGCCGCCTAGATCGTGCGATTTGACACCATTAGATTATTTTTTGTGGGGGTATGTCAAGGCTAATGTCTATAGGGACAAGCCCGCTTCGATTGACGCACTGGAAGCCAACATCCATGCATTCATTCGTGAGATACCGGCCAATATGTGTGAAAGAGTATGCCAAAATTGGACTCAGCGGATGAGCTACCTGAGACGCAGCCGCGGTCAACATTTGCATAAAATTATCTTTAAACATTAAATTGCAAGGTTCAAACTATCGATTCAAATAAATATTTCATTAATTTTTTCGAATTTTTTGTGTTTTTTTTTTTTAAAAAGTTCTCAACCTCTTAAAAAATCACCCGTTATTAACTAGGTCTTAAACACTCACCTTAATATCCTTATAATCCTTGAAAAATATGTCTACTTAAAAAAACTCGTGCAGTCGCAGTTTCAAGTTGAATAACACAAATGAAGCAGTTGACAAGCCTAAGATTTCGCGCACTTGAATTGAGGAAACAAAAAATTAGCCCGCAATGTTGTGATTTTTCTGAAAGGATTTATTCAATTTGGCAAACGAGAGCGAGCGAAACACAAAAAAAAATTATGAGAGGATAATGGACGCACTTTATCACGACACTTTCAAAAACACATAGAGCTATTACGAACAGGTTTATTTTGAACCAGTTACATTGCATGAATCCAAATTACTCTCTCTTTTACGAAAATGACTCGCGCATACGAATATTACACCATTTGTTTTTCGAAATATGCATGCATTTGGGTTCTGCCTGTAATTAAAAAGAAATTAAAAAATATATTTAGTTTTATTTTTAAACTTAATAGATGTGCTATAGTATGAAGAGGATAAGTAAAAACGTTTAAGGTAATGTTTAAATTTCAAGATAAGAGAACAAAAACCAAGAAGCGCTCGCATCTCGGCTAACATGACCTGTCCAAACCATTGAAGAATCGATCGTTCCACTCGGAGAAGAAGCTGCTTAACACCAACATTCCTACGAATACTATCTCAATCTATCCCTAAGAGTAACACCATAGCAACGCACCGCAGAAATCTCATTTCGGCAGCTTGTACCCGAAATATAATTCTTTCGGTCGTTACCCAAATTTCATGGCCATACGTGAGGGTTGGAACGAGCACTGAATTAAAAACTAAGATCTTTGCTTTCACTCCAAGCTCAGCTTTCCTGATGAGCGGCTGACGCAGTTCCTTTACTATTGCTCCAGCTTCCTACAGGATAACTCAGTATCAATACATCCAGCTTTCGTGAAAAAGACTCCGAGATCTCTTTTACGAAGGATTTCAGATGGATTTGTTTAGTGTATTGTTAAGAAAGACTTGTTTAGTGTATTGTTTAGTGAATTTTCTTCTTTCTGGCTGCAAAAAAAATTCCGAGATAAGTGCCAAAAAACTTATTTTCTATTTTACCATAAAATTTCAAACTAAAGGTTATTAAACCGTCATGTGTGTATATAAAAATTGCCCTTGTATAAATTCATGTTATCAGGTACTTTATAAGAGTACCTAATTTAATTTTTCTACGGCGCACTCCCTTTAAACGTTAGAGCGGGTGCGGACGGACAACAAAGTACGGTGGTAACAATTCGATTATGAACAGCAATATTTCATTTTATTTCTAACAAATTAGAAATATTTATAAATTTTTTTGGATAAACATTAAAGCGTAATGATAAACAAAAAAAAAAAAATAATACAAAATTTGACTGTTGGATATTAAATTTCATAATAAAGCAGCTAAACTTTTTAAAGATGAAAATTAGGTGGAAGTTCATATATGAACACATGCGGCTTTAAACGGGTGAACGGTGATTATTATCTCGAACGACAGAAATCTCGAAAACATTTTTTAAAAATGTCGAATGCAAAAATTTCGAATGGTACAAAATCTCGAATAAACAAAAATCTCAAAAGACGAACTCTTGAATGCAAAAAAGTTTTTCGATTTTTTTTTAAGTTTAAAGTTAGTGAAACCTAAGGGGTGGAAAAAACAAAGTCAGGCACGGGGTTTCAGGGGGCAGCTGGCCCCCTTACATATATCCTGTTTGGCCATATATCGTGGAAATTCGCCGCGAATTTTCAAAGTTTTCTCAAACATGTGTGTGTAAATGCAGCTGCTTTGATCCGAGATTTTTCTTTCCTAGATTTTTGTTTTCGAGATTTTTGTTTTCGAGATTTTTGTTATTCTAGGTTCTAAGCGGTCCGTCCAAAAATGGAAAAAATACCTCTAATGGTATCGGAACGTTGTAGTACATCCATCTGTCCGTCCGTCCAATCGCCTTATAACTTATGAACGGTATGTCGTAGAAAGAAAGCAATAGGTGTAAGTATAAACTGCGGAAATAGTCAGAGAATCCAATTTTTTTAAAGCACAAATAACGGTTTAATAACAGTTTGAAATTTAATAAGAAAATGGACTTTCTGTTTTTCAATGTTTTTTTTTCAAGAACTTTAGTAGGCAAGAACTAGAAAAACGAAACTTAGGTTAAATTAATACTAAGCTTTAGTTAAAAAATAAGACTTTTGGAAAATATCGAAATGGTTTTGAGGAATGAAGAGTCGAAAATGTATGACGTTTTGCAAAGTGTCTAAGGCCATAACTTTTAAACGGCTTAGCGCTCAAAGTCAATATAAGACACACGTATAAAGCAACTCAAAGTAAACCAAGTGCTTAGGTCTTATTTTTCCAAAAAAGTTTGAGTACTGCAGTTTTGACGCATTTTCGAAAAAAAAATCGCAAAAACTCATGAAAAAACGTGTGAACCTCACCCCCCTCCTTATCACCGGTAATGCTTGGTGGAATTTATTAAAAATTTTAAGGAATTTCAAAACCTTTTGACATTTAACTCAAAAACATAAAAGCATTTTTAAAAACAACAATTTTAAGTCTTCTAGTAGCTTAACGGTAAAAACGATCTTTCTCAGATTTCGGTACAGAGTACAAAGCGTGCAAAAAGAAGGAAAGCTGCGTTAACATTTTTTAAAGTTTAAGTTTTTAGAAGCCTATTTAAAAAACGAAAATAAAACGGAGCTTGTTTTACCATTTACGCATAAATCGGTGGCCATAGAATTCAAGAAAAACATCCAAGGCTAGCGCTGGTGGTTGTGCTATTGGATAAAAATCTAACGGGATCTGGAAAAGGCTCAAAATATTTGTTTTATGGATTTGAAATTTAAAAACTTATAAAAAAGGTCAAAAGAATGCATAATTTTTAAATAAGTACCGGACATAGTCCATCTGCCTAAATTTTATACAACACTATAGCAAACTTCAAATATTCAAAAACTTTGAAGATTTGACTCAAAGAAGTAAAAATATTTTCGAAAACGATTTTTTTAAGATTTCTAGTTCCTTGACGGTTATGACGACCTTGTTTAAATTTGGCTTAAGAATGTTATATTTAAAAGGCAAACGAACTGCATTAAAACCGTTTCAAAATTGCCGTTTCCGACCCCAAGTTTTTAAGCCCATTCAAACAAGCGAAATAAAAAACATTTTTGATTTTTAATGAGAAGACTGGCCTCAACTCTAATAAAAAATAATTATTCGTAAAGAATTGTTATTGAAAAAGCGTTTCGCTCGGCAGAAATCAATTATGTGGAGTTCAAAATGATTTGGAACTCCACATATATGTGAAAACAAACAAACTTTTGTTGCTTTGTCATCATATTGAAAAAAAACTTTCAATTTGAAATAAAAAACAGCATATTTTTACCGTGGTACACCCGGGTAAACGTCACGTGAAAAAATATTTTACGAATTCTCGACGGAGTTAAGGCCTAAGATTCGCGCCAGGACCGTCAATACCCCTAAATTGCTCTCCGAAAACCATTACTTAACGGAGCTTGCGTTAAGGACAGGCGCGGCATCCTTTTAGAATACGAAATTTTTGGAAACAAAATCTTCCGACATCCCCACTTCATTAAGATCTAGCACATCGAAATAGAAAGAGGAGATGAAATTTGAAGGCATCTGGGTATTTTGAGCTTAAAAAGCTATTCTTGAGCTTTTGTTGCCAATCACAGAAGCTGAGAATCTTCAAAGCTGTGTCATATCCACTCTAAACCACTCTGCAGAACCGTTTTAAAATAAAGAATTTATCCCCATTCTTCATTAAGGTTGAGATTTTTTTTTTTTTAATCCAGTCAAATTTAGAGAAATCGTTGAAAGCTGCATTTAAGAGCTTAAATAAGAATAAAAATGTTTCTTTTCATAATCGAATTTCCACCACTGTAATACGATAAGAGGTCGTTTTTCCATATACATTTCCAGGGTGAAAAAAACTGACAAATGTAAATTTTTTTTATTGAAAATGGTGTTTGTAGGATGAAATTTTTAAGCTTTGTTGTTCCGATAAAAACTTCTTAAACATACACAAAGCACCCGACCCTATACACCGCGTAACACTAAATCTAAAAGCTTTTTTGGGCCGAATTCATATATTATTCATATTGGGTAGGCCCCCTAATATGGGCGTGGGTTAAAAATTAAAATTAATTAATTGTAATTTCGTGAGAGTCATAAAAAATGCGTCAAAAGAGAAAATTATTTCGGAATAAATCGTTTTTTCCTAAAAACGCCCACTTAAAGTGGGCGGAGCGAAAAACTTTGTGTGAAGCAAACTTAGCAAATAGTAACTAATATCTTTAATAGTTTTGTCACACAGTTAATTTGATTTCGATTTGGAGTGAACTTTCCCAGAAATCGGGTTTTTAAAGATCTAACGTGTTAAAAGTGGGCATGTTCGATACTGTGGGCGGTTCAAATTTTGCCCTGTTAAAGGTTTTGGGCCAATATTCCTCAGTCCAAAACTTGAGTTCCTGCGCTTGGTCTAGCTTAACCTAAAAGCATTTCGAAACAAATAAAGGTTGTCTCACATTGAAGTGGGCGTGACCGTTGGCGGATTTGAAATTAAGTTGCTAAAATTATGTAAGCTGTTTCGTGTTAAATATTTTGCTTTGGTTGCTATACATTTTTACTAATATGCTTTTTACTAATATGTACAGAATTAATAGCTGTTTTTCAGTTATTTAATGGGGAGATGCTATTTATTTTGTCAAATAAATCATAAAAGTTATTTATCTATATCACGCGATAGGGTACGATCAGCTGATCTGGAGGATCCAGTTACAAAACCAAGATGAATATGTCTGGCAATGTAAGTAGGTACCTAATATGCGACGGTTGTACTTGAATTTCTTCCAGTTTCATACTCTTTTTTTAGTTTTGTACCTATACACTTTTATAATACAGCGGCTTTTATACGCCTTTAACCCTGCTCATTGTGAACCCCATTCCCTTTCTTCTCATCTATACCTTAAATTGTAGTCTACAACGCAATTAACACAAATTAAACCCCTTTATTGCCAAAAATCTTATACCACACAGTTTAATATGCAAATCCCTGAAGCAAGCATAATTGAATGAATTCGCTATAAATAAAGAGACGAGAATGAGAAGCAGAAAAACAAAAAGGTATAGTAAAAAAAATATGCTTTCAACAAGGTCGCTTTCGATAAGGACCGCACATGTTTTCGCTTTCATCGTCATGATTGTGATTAAGCACGCCATCGCTATCTTTCTCATCATGGTTTCTCCTTAAGCGACATATTCCTTTCCAGAAAGTAAAAAGAGTTTTATTTTTATTATTCTTGTGGTAGAGAGAATCCTTTATGCCCTATCTCACAATCTCGACGCAAATCATCGAAGGAGTGAAACGTTGTTTTTCAACTTTTTTTGTTAGCTCGCTATTTCTTGACTTTATGGTTTTATTTGCTATTGAGATTTCGTTAGCGAAAAATAGATGAATAGGTATCAAATGGATATACCTAGTATGTACAAAAATTATTAGAGCTCTTACCTACCCTTAGCCAACCGTTTTAAGCAATGACAATGCATTTTGCTTTTCGCGTACCGGGGACACCCCAGTGGATTCTTCCCAAATCAAATTGTCTCCAACAGTGAAATGATAAATAACAATTTCATCCAGCTTCATCAGCTTTCAAACTCTAGGGCCCTCCTTTTTAGTTCTCTCTAAAACAGAATTGGCTAACACCGAAAGAGACACCATCAGTACCACAAAAAACAAAACTGCGACATTTGAATTGAGTTTCACAATTTTCCAGTCGGACTAGCAAAACCATGTTTCAGCCGCTCGCCTTTTGATTGTTCTGGTGGTGACAATTGACGGTTTGGTTGCACGATTTAAAATTTATTCCATTTTTTTTTAAAATTAAATTATCAGCTGAATAGACGAGGTAAGGTAAATGGAAAAATGCAAATCAAAAGTGTACCATTTGGATATTGGACAATCGCTGTATGACGCCCGAATGGTCAGGAATTTTTTGTTCGATTAAATTTCGAATGTCCCATACTAGAGAAATTATCCGCATGCAAGTGACATTGTTAAGCTCGTTACACCACACTTGACTGTAGTGGGTAATGTACTCAAGATTCGATTCGACTGCCTTGTATTTTTGAATCAAATAAGTACAGCAAAAAGACTTATTGTGTTCAAAATTAACGATAAGGTCTATCCTCAACCAGGTCACATGTCCTATGGTCGATTCGAGAATCATCTCGAAACTCTTCAAACGCTCAGCACAAAGAAAACAACGTAGGTACACCGCATTGACTTGCTCATCCACTTAGCAATCTTGCAATGCCAGCAATATGGATGGACTCTCTTATTCACCTTATATCAATCCAATTCAATCCAATCCAACCAGTCATCCGGCATTCCGACAAACTTTGACTGCATCAGCAAACACACATAAATGACCGTCCTGTCAATTACAAAGTCCAGCACCATCCCACTTTGCCACCCGTGTCGGTCGTCGGACCGCAACTGACGTGTGCACCAGTCTGGAACTCTTGATAATGGAAAGTTATGTTGAGAGTAGTTTCAACACTTTATCCTTGCGGAAGCACAAAAAATCCTTTCGCTCCATTAAAAATAAAATCATTCTCGATTCAATGCGGCAGAGGATACTAAAGTTAAACTTATCCAAGGTATGTAGGATATTTTTCTATCGCCAACGTATATATAATACTTTTTCCAAGTGTGTGTGTGCAGCTACTCTAGCAGACAAATAGTCTGGTGTACCCTCAAGGGCTGTACCGCCCGTCATCATAGCTGCGTTTAAAAGGCGACTTAAGCCACCCAAACATATACAGGGATAGCTACATAAATTTTTTGTGGTTTCATGCTCCTTAGGGAGTTGCTTCAGGCATTCATTTACACACCTCGCTTTGCAGAAGCATCACCTGCCAAAAGACGTGGTTGAGGGTGCGTCGAACGTCAAGATTCAGACCTTTGTATTGCTGTTCCCTGCCAGAGGGCTGCATAGCCCAACAATAGCAGCCCCGTTTTGAAATCCTTGTTATTGCCATTCCTGTCACATACAACCTCCAATCAGTGAGGGTTGAAAATACAAGGGGATGTTTCCAGCTAATCTCTAGGCATGCTATTTTTTTTTTTGCGCTCTCCTGTCATTTGAAGCACTTCATGCGGTATATTGGGATGGGAACGTGGGGGAAGTTGTCAGTCAAAATGTCACTTGATGCGCTCACCAAAGAGAGGGAAGGACACACATTTTTAATTTCTTTCCCGTGTTTTTCTTGTCGAGTTCCGGTCTGTTTGATGGTTCAGTGTGTACACTTAGTTTTATGAAAGCTGAGAGCGTAACTCAAGACC
The DNA here is from genome assembly GCA_947623515.1 of Neoascia interrupta. Classification (NCBI taxonomy): domain Eukaryota; kingdom Metazoa; phylum Arthropoda; class Insecta; order Diptera; family Syrphidae; genus Neoascia; species Neoascia interrupta. The sequence goes on along the minus strand of OX392462.1, from coordinate 57,376,220 downwards.
AATAAGTCGCTATTGAACGACTGAATTTTCGCATAAGGTACTCTTTTTCTTTTCACCCCAAAGGCACAAAGTGCCCTAAGTTAATTGCAAGACAAATTGACATTTGTCGCGGAGCAGGCATGAAATTACAAATGGCAAATATTTGACACGAGTGAGGGTAAGAAACTGCAGATGGAAGGCGATAGTCATCGGCGGCGGTGCATACCCTTTCGTTGGGTAAAACCAACGCGAACAGCGACAAGAAGGACGACGAGTGGTATCTTAGATAATTTTTATTGTTATTATAACCAATATACTAGAGCTTTTTTAGGGATTTACGTGTCATACAACGGAAACGTCTTGCTTCTTTCTAAACAAGCAAGGCGATGTTTTACATACATCGCCTGGCATGTCTGTTTAATTAATATGCCCGCACCATTTAACTCCACTGGTCGTCTCCAACCTGGGGGCATGGATTCGGAGACCCCTGGCTCGAGCCTGGAGCGTTGGAAACATACACGAAAAAAAAAAATCAAATTTTCATAAAAAAATTAAAATTTTTAAAAAATATTGAAAAGTTTTCGAGATAAAAGTTTGGAATTCACAAGGAATGGAAAATATGTGCCCGTTGAAAACGCGTTCAGGGTCACAACTTTTTAACCATTTTGTTTGCAAAACCAACACTATAAGGCACTGATATACAACAGTTGCAAATTAAGTGAAAGAATAAGACCATATTTTAATAAGAAAACGTTTTGATAATTTAAAAAAAAGTATAGGGCCAAAAATTTTGAAAAAAATCACGCAGGTTAAGAACTATTTGAAAATTTAGGAAAAAAATATAGCGGACTTTGAATAATCACCAAATTCTGAGATTCGGCTCGAAAGCATTTTCAAAACGATTTTTATGTATTCAAACTGCATAATACCAATTTTTATGGAATTTGAAAAGGAAACAAATATAGATTGTTCTAAGGTTTTTAAAAACTTTCAAAAACGTTGTTTCCGACTTAAGTTTTTCTTATAAAGTAAACTAGCTCGCTTCGTTTTTTTATACTTACCTTAAAAGAAGGTGCTAAGTTTGTATAAATACACAGGTGGCAGGCTTGTACAATGAACGATACAGTAATATTAAAACGTTGGCTTGCGCGAACCGAGAGTGAAGTAAAAAACAATTGAATAATTGATTAAAGTATTGAATGCTAAGTACTTAAGTTTAATTAATAAGTTTTTTTTATATAAGTTTTTAAATAAGTTTTGTTTGATGAATAAAGTGTTTCACTGTGTAATGTGAAATTGAGTTTTATTCAACGAACCCCAGACAAAAACATTATAATACCTGCCCGTTTTCAAACTGTTTAAGGTCATACCTTTTTAATTACTTTATTCAAAAATCTGACATTGGGCAAGCATATTGAAATCTTCCCGCAAGAATATATTGAGCGACATTGTCAAAAATATTACAGTGTCTACGCGAGACACTTTTAATTAATTTCTATTAGAGTAAAAACAGATTTCGACAGGTATTTTCAACAGGAACAATGTTTATATATTGAAAAATTGTCGCTAAATATATTCTTACGAGAAGGATCGTTATAAAGCAACGCTAGCTTAAGCAAAATATAAATTCAAATTTTGGTTTAACCGTTTTACAACTGCGGTTTCGATCTATTTTTCAAAAATAAAAAATCGTAAAAAAATTTTGTCCCCACGACTATAATGATTTGAAAAAAAAAACACACAAATCAAGAATTATTTCTAATTTTGAGGAAAACATAGACATTTTTGAATAATTAGCAGATGTTGAGATTTAGCTCGAAAATTTCTAAAACATTTCAAGAATTATTTTTCAACATATTCTGGTATCTCAACGGTAGAAGGCTCCTTCCGATTATAATGAAATTTGGTTTGCAGATAAGATTTTTCAAAAATAAGTGTAAGATTTTCCAAAAATGATGTTTTAAACTTAAAATTTTCTAAAACGGTTTAAGAAACAAATCAAGAAACCCGCATATATAAACGATAACTAAAAAAATTGTGCTCAGAATAGGCTCAGATTGGCGAAGTAGGGAGTAACCGAAGCCGTATGAAGCCGTACCTGAAGGGGAATACCGGTGTTCCCATAAGAGCGGAGAGGTGAAGGCAACCGAAGCTGTATGAGCCCTTACCAGACCGGTCCTGTTGGGAAAACTTTGATGTAATGGGAGGGGGGAGGTTCGAGTCATGGGGGTTATATTTGGCGCTTCACTGTGGGTGCTCTCTCTCTCCCACATAGAGTTTTTGTGTTGTGGAGGGTTGAGTTTTGTGATTCACGATTAGGAGTTTAGCCGGTCTGACCCGGAGGTAAAACTCATTATCCTCTTTAAATCGAGTTGTGCTAGAATATTTAGATCATCAAAAAAGTACTCACCTTAAGTTTCTAAGTCTTCTAGCTTAAATACTAGACAGTGGCCTGTGAGTGCCCCGATTATCTTTCTGAGATTCAGCCTATTAAAGGAGATGCATCTCTCTATTCCTACGATCAAGTGATGGCCAAATTTGTTTGGAAGAGAGACATGTGTTGCTGTGTTATTCCGACTATTGCTTGCCATTGTGACGACTTCGATGTCCAGGTGAAATTATATCGAGTCGGATTGGCATTAGCACCTTCACTTACTAGTTCAGCAGCTCTACAGTTGCCTGGAATATCCCTGTGGCCTGGAACCTAGCACAGGGAGACATCGCACCTGACAACAATCTCGTTGCGAAATTCGCGGCATTGCTTTACCAACTTGGATCGTCCCGTTGGCGATTCCAAGGATTTAATCGCAGCTTAGCTGTCTATACAGACAACAATAGCGCTGCATAGAGTTAATTGAAAGCCAGGCAGCAGGTTCTCGAACAGCCTTGGTTTCGCACTGGGAGTTTTCTTTCGAACCTCAAAAAATTGCCTATGTCTGATATTTTTTTCAAAACGATACATATTACCGTTATCGAGGTAGTGTGGGGGGACATGCGTTTTTTAATATTATTTCTGCATTTGTTTGATTTAAAGTCCATAAAACGTCCATGCGGAACCTTTTGTTGAATACCGTTATATTTTTTTTTTTTATTCTCATATACGGTTCCTTTTTTCTAGTTCTCAGAGCGCAGGTTTTTTAATTATCGGTTATAAAAACGAGATTTTAGACACACAGAGCACAGGTTTTTTAGTTATCAGTTATAAAAGCGAGATTTTTAATTTATTTTTTAAACCGTTTCAGAAAATTTTCAGTCAAAAACGCTTTATACGTTTTCCCTTCATACGTTTTATATACAAACTACAATTCGTTATAATCGGTACCACCGTTAAGATTCCAGAATATTTCGACAAATAATTTTTGAAATATTTTTAAAGTTTTCGAGCTAAATCTCAGAATCTGCTAAATATTCGAAAATTTCTATAGCTTTTTCGAAAATTACAAATAGGTTGGCTGATGCTATAACGGAGACAGTTGTGGGGACAACATTTTTTCACTATTTTTTTTGGAAATAAGTCAAAACTACAGTTCTTAAACCGTTTAACTGAAATTTTATTTCAGCCTTTGCTTAGACCCTGGCTGCTTTGTACGTTAGCCCAATATCGGCTTTTTAAATAATGTGACAAACAAGTTATAACGTTAAACACGTTAAAAATGGGTAACTAGGTTAGATATCTTTCCATTCCTTATTTCTCAAAAAATTTTCAATATTTTGCAAAAGTTCGATTTTATTAACACAATATTATTTTAGTTTATGTTTTAATTTTCTTTTTTCTGGCTGCAAAACCTTTTAAGATAAGGCCAAAATACTTTTTGCTTTTTTACCATCAATATTCAATCTGTAATAAAACCGTTATGTGTGTATACTAAAAAAATTTCCCTTGTATGCGTTCTAATTTTTTCCACGCGGCTTAAGATAAGTGAATCTACCAAATTTCATTTTTCTATGATTTACCGTTCAAAAGTAACAGGTGCGGACGGATGAATGGACGGGCGGAGTGAGGTCCTTTTCCCATTTTTGGACGGACTGCTAAAAATTGTCTTTCTACGACGTAATAAGTGTTTAAGTTACGAAAGGTTTTTGACAGACGGACAACGTAGCGATAAAATAATTTTTCCATTTTTAGACGGACCGCTAAAAATAGGTTTCGAAAATGTTTAGTTATTTTTTAGTAATAGACTTTTTTTATTAAGTTCATTTTTCTTTTTTAATGCGGCACCATTTATGCGTGAGCAAATTAACTGGTACGCTTTTTGCATGTACTAAACATAAGGTCCATTTGTGAAAGCGGGCGAAAATAAAGCAATACAACGACCTTATACGAGTGGGCGTAATGAGTGTCTTTTTCATCACACACCCTTATAATTTAACATAGGTATATCTACGCGAATTCCCTTCTATCTTTTTGCTGAATACCAAATCATTATGTGTAGAGTGTAGGTACTAACAACTGTTCAAGATTCAAATGCATATAGGTACTAAAAGCAAAGGGAAACACTTTCTTCCCTAACCACACACACAGCTACCTATATTATAGCTCTATAGTGGAAGAGCTCCATCATGGTGGTCTAGGCCCTAAGAGTTTTATTGCTACCCGCAATGAAATTAAATGCCGCCATTTAAGGCAGAACCGTATTCCCCCTAGGGACATAAACTCAACTCATCTTCTCTGACCGGAAGAGTTTTCTACAATTTCCTGTGGTTTTTATTTATTTTTTGTTCACTTTTATGTGTTGCACCAATAAAAAACGCAACAGACGCGGAGAACTTAACTAAACTAAAAGAATTCATTTCGGTTCTCGCGCATAAATCGTACGAAAGGCGCCTCTGATTAATAAACTCCAACTCGGGAAAAGGATTTTTTATTGCTCGCCCTTTTATTGTCGCTCCATAAAAAATGCTCGACTTGCCGCATTAAGTGATTATTTCGGGGACCATCATCGATGAAGCGATGACCTTTCAAGTGGCATTGATAGTGAAACGATGTCAATCAATTAAATGTTCGTATACTGTTCAAGCTTTAAGTACTCTCTCTCTTACACTTGACGGCGCATAATAATGATATCCTTGATGGAGTTATGATGGCTTTTATTTCCCTTCATAATATAGAAGCAGCTTGTTCGAGTACGCTTCTGAGGTGTACGTTGAATTCAAAGTGTCCTTAAAGCTGTCATTGTGGAACAGACGCTATATAGCATCAGGACAGGACAAAAGCCACGCGCATTAAATGGAAATGTTATTTATTTTTTTCTGCATAACCAAAATGTTCCTGGATGGTTACAAGCGGGTTCCGAAAATATACATATAATAATTGTCGTCATGTCAGCATGCCATGTCAAATTGTATTGTCGCGGTGTGTCGTGACGTGACTCACGATAAACCACTTTATACAATTGTCGTCCTTAAATTCGTTGCTCGGAATTAATCCAGAGTGGTGAGGATAAAATATTTGTGAATAATTGCGAGGAGCGTGATGAGGAAGAGTTGAAGCTTTTCCGTGTCAGATGTTTAAAACTGAGGAAAGCTATCCTGGATATAGCAAGGAAGACTGATGGGTACTGACTGACGACTTTTTAAGGCAGGGATTACGACCAATCGTAGTTTCGTTTATTTAACTTGTCAATTGTATGAGATTCAAGAATATAATAATCAGCTCATGGGATTTTATGTGAACATATAAGCTATATTATATGAGTCATATAAGCTGCAGCGTATAATCATGACTTCCTGAACTGTTAATTTTTTTGAAAGAGCTGAGCTCTACTTAAGCTGGTAAGAGGTTGTGATTGAGTGCCACGGATCAAGAGAAAGTAAGGAAAAATTAAGAACAAAGTCTTGATGTGTAAATAAATTGACTAACATCGTTTTTATAGCCCATGGATGATACTACACTTTTTATTGCACAAATTTTTTGCTTAAAAACTTTTATGGTTATCAATGTAACCTGATAAGCGACTAACGATTGGGAGGCAAGAACTCACCAGGGCATTTCGGAATTTCAAAGTAAGATCATATAAAACCCCATTTATGATGAATCGAATATCTGAATGAATATATATTATCTATAGCTAGAATTAATAATAAGACTTGACGGATTTGATCTCGATCAGTGAAAAGGATTTGCTTACTTAAAAACAAAATCGAGGAGACATGACTTAACCTGTGTTGAAATACTACTAACAATGGATGAAGATTTGATCTTTTTTGTTCAGTAGAATTTATTTCTCTCAAAACCACCCTTCAGAAACAGTAGATCAAAAACCCATGCGCGGTTCGAGATGAAATGAAACACATCAGATTTTTTTGTGGTACATAGCTCTCGACAAGCTGATCCTGTACTGGATTAGGAAGGTTACGGCAGTTTACCTACCTAAAACAAGACGACACAATTAACATGGAATTCTATGCAAAACCTACGCTCAACCTCCACTTAATAAGGTTTACATCATGTTTTACCTCATCTTTATTTGGATGTGTAGAACCTTGATTTTTCATCAGATAGGTAGACACACCCTCCTCTGCGGTCTTGGTGGCAATCGTGTTCAAAGAAAAGAATCATAAGGACACTCTTGAAAATGAAAACCAACTCTTTCAGCGGACAATTGGCTCGAATATAGGGTGCAACACAAATGGGGGAAGCAGGCACACACGTGCCCTTGCTAATCTCATTCAGCATCAAATAAATTTAACGAACCGTAGCCAAAAAAGGATTCTTTTGCAGCTCTCCAGCTATGACAATGTGTCAAAACGAGAAAGGAGATCAAGTAATGCAGTTCGAAGGGAGAATACAAAAAAAAAAACTCTTCACGTCGATCGAAAAAATCGATCGATTAGACTAACCTTTTACTAGGCATTCAGCAAATGCAAAAGGCCTCGCATTCTCAAACGAAATTCTGACACTACAGTTGGTACGTAAGATTATTTTAAGTAACCTGAAGGAAAACACAACAACGTGTGTTAGAATAGGACCGATAGATAATGTTGAAAAAAAAATCCCGAAAATTAGAATTATACTCGCATGTGGTAGTGGTCGTGAGGTGATCGTGACATATTTCTACTGGTTTCTAAAAACTGATAATAGAAGAAAACATGCACAAGGAAGAGATGGAGTGTAAGAGAGACAGAGAGTAAAATAAAAAAAAAGGAAACAACCATGATTGTTGTTGCATGTGAGTTTGCTTGGGCATGTTTTATAATTACACAATTTTGCCGCGATCTATTAATTCTGAGCGCCTGGTATTTGGGATCGAAAATTGATCGATTTTGTGAGAAACAACAATAAATTAGAGGGTGCACTTACACGGGCGACAAACAGTCGCCCGTCGTAGGTAGTAACCGATTCAATAATAAAGTCATGTTTATTCTGTTAAAATCTCAGAATGAATTTAACATTTCAATGCAGAAGCCTAAAATACATAAAGCACAAATTAAACTTAGCACTTTTAAGCCCACAACTTGATGGAAGCCAGGGTCAACTTGGCTACACAACAGCATACCGAGTGAAATGTGTGTGCTGAAACTTTGACACATGACTTCTTTGCTGAATCTGAATATATAGTACTTAAGGTAAATCTTTGGGGCATATTTTATCCTCGAACGATATGTAACGGGGGACTCACTCGCTGAGGATTGGAATCATGAAAAAGAGCAAGTTATTTCCCAAGTGACTGAGGTGGCTATCGAACCTATAGGCCTCCCACTCTAGGGGCCAATGAGGCCCTCGAAAAAAAATACGTCGAATATACTCAATTGTACATTTTAAAAAGCCTTTAGAGAGAATAATATGCCAAACATTTTCAATAATATTGCTAATTCTTACCTGATTTTTAATCGTTTACATCTTTTCTAAGGCTCTATGTAATAAAATGTAACTTCCAACAAAAAGGAAAGTTCGATGTTGATTTAGACCAATTTTCGGATTTAATTATTAAACTTGCTTATTTGGACTTTTTGGTCGTTTCTTCCTATGCAAATGAGATTACAAAACAAAGCACTTTCCCCGACGTTTCGTCAATTTCTTTTTGACTTCTTCCAAGGGGTGAATGTTAATTTTCACAATCCTATACCTAAAATTTTACATACAAAGTAACGAGTATGACACATGTCAGAGTTCCTTTATGATGGATTTTTTTTTTTGCATCAAAATTAGGATTTGGTGTAAAAAGCATTATGCTTGTCCATTATGAACACATTTTTCCTAAACAAAGCTATCCTATCACATACACTTCGTACCCGCAAACATTTTTCACCTTAATTCCCTAGGTGAAAAAAAGTTGCACAAATATCGAGGTGGGACACTCTTTGTGAAATCTTTAAGTTTTTTAAAATTTAGAATTTGTTTAAAAAAAGCGTTTGTTCTTACATAATACGCAACTTCTCTTTGAGAGAATGAATTATGTAATAATATTCAAAAAAAAATGTGCTTTACGGAATAATATGTTCGAATTGAACATCCGTGTTTGGTTCTTCTAATTCACACTAACTTTGTTGGCAGTAAGTTTTATAAGTAAAGGGTGGTTAAATTTTAAGGGCCGGTGTTGAATGTGAACAACACCTAAACGTCAAGTTTTATTTCTGTATTTCATTTGACATTTCTCAATTTCAGACTAACTCAATTTGAACCAAAGACACACAATCGAGCAACGCATCAAAGTTATTCAGGCTTATTATAAAAATGGGCGTTCAAATCAAAATGCATATCGTGCACATCGTGATTTTTTTGGTCAATTTAATCGTCCAAATGTGCGTAAAAAATCGTGCGAAAATTTGAGCAAACCGGGTCTGTAGAAGATGTGAAAACTCCAGTGCATGCTCGTACAGCTCGTACTGCAGCAAATATTGCAGCTGTTCGCGATAGTGTGGCTGAAAAGCCGTCCACCTCAACTCATAGTCTTGCCCAACAATTTCATCTCTCACGCTCGTCGTTGATGAACATTATGCATAGAGACTTGCATTTACACGCATACAAGGTGCAACTGACTCAGGAACTTAAGCCTCTTGACCATTTCAAGCGTCGTCAATAGTCAGAATGGTGAAAAGAAATGGCAACAGTGTTATCTCACGTGGTGGCGATGTCAATTGGCCGACAAGATCATGTGATTCTACACCGTTGGATTTTTTTCTTTGGGGTTTTTGAAAGAAAAGGTGTACGTTGATAAGTCAGCAACAATTCAAGAGCTAAAGGATGAGATTATTCGGCACATTAACGGCATAGAACCTCCATTATGCTTCAGCGTCATCGAAAATTTGGACCATCGGATGGAGGTGTGCCGCCGAGGTCCCGGCGGCCATTTGGCCGATATTTTGTTCCATACATAATTAAACCATACCAATTCTATCTTAATAAAAAGAAATGACAATATTTTCCTAAACACTTTGTGTTTTATTCAAAATCAACATCGGCCCTAAAAATTTAACCACCCGATGTACAATCTTGGCTACACCCACTGATGAGCATCAGATGAGTGAAACACACTTCGATCAATAAACTGGACTTAAACCATAATGATCTATTTAGTCTAATTTTTTGTTAAAATTTACGTAAAAGCAACAAAAAGAACATGTCACCTCATACAAACTGATATAAACTGCCTTGTTTATATCAGTTCCTAACTTTTTTACAAACCTTTCCTTTAGCATCCCAGGCAAGGTGCCTTTTTGAAAATGCAGAAAAGATAAGCAGTTCTAGCCCTCTTTTTATACCCCACTCAGGGTATATTTATTTTAAGCACAGCTTGTCTTACAGTGAAATAATCACCGAAGACCCTTAAATGATCGAGACCGACAGGTGAATTGAATAATCCATGTCCGTCCATCTGTCCGTCTATACGTGTGTGTTGTATCCGTCTATGTGTGAAGTTGAAACTTGGAGTATATTTTGGTTTTCATTGTGTACACACAAAGTTTAAAAATTGATAAAGTCGGCCCACAGCCACGCCCATAATTGACTTTAATATGAGACTACCTATAATTCACATTTTATTTCAAAATGCCTTTTGGTCTAGTAAGACAAGGCACACTGTGGTCCCAAATGGCTTTTCGTTGCAAAAATCATAACTTTCGAACGCACGAGGATATCGGCACAATTTTTCGTTCTCTTGTTATCAATTTCAGGAATTAAAAAAAAAACGTAGATTGGCGCAAGTGTGATTTTCTTAGAAAAGGGAATTAACAAAATAAGACGTTGAAGTAAACCTATAAAAACCGTCCTTAAACTTGTAAAATTTGGAAAAAAAGTCAACGAGAACTTAAATATGTGCTAAAATCAATTTGGTAATAACAGTGGATTCTAAAAGTAAACGAGCCAATTTCTGAAATATATATTTTATATGAAACAGTGTAGGAAAAAAGTAAACAGACGAAAAAACCAGTGAGTAAGTGCTACAGTGTGTAGTTACAGTCCATTACACGGTAACGGACCGTTGAATAACCCATCCTATCCCACATTGTATAATGTGGATTTTATAAGCAATTGACATTTTTTTGAATTTGACATTTTATAAGTAATTCAAACTTCGAAAAGGGGCTTGGCCCAATCGCCCCTAATTACAAATTATCATTTATAAGATATTCCCACAGATATTTCCAAGTTACGCTTAAATGTACGTAAAAATTCAAGTTTTTGGTTCAAATTCAGTATTTTTGAAAAAATGGACGCCTTAAAGGGGGCGTGGCTAAAAACTTTATATGAAAGAAATCTGGACTGAAGTTTCGTTTCCTAACGTGCCACTTTTTTTGTTTCATGCTTTCTTGTATTAGGCTCAAGGCCAGTCCAAATCACGTTTTTCTGGAAAATTCTATGGTTTTCCTTAATTCTGCCTCCAAATGTGGGTGGGGCTGAAAGTCTTGTATGAACAAAATGTAGAACTATGCGTTTTCTACATAAAATATTAATCGAAATTTTTTCAATTTCCAGCAAAAATATTGAGCAAACTGCATTTGAACATTTACCCTTAAAATAGATGCCCCGCCCACTGGAGGAGGTTTACCGTTTAAATTTTTCTTTTTTGTGTCTTACATTCATTAGGAGATGCTAAATGTCAAATTTCAGCCTTTTAAGACGTCTTACAGTTTTTGAATCTCTGGAGGTAGTTGCACATTTAGACCAATTGTGGGCGTGTCTTTGGGCGGATTTCAAAAATTTTTACACTTGCACTGCTTCGCATGACGTGGACCTTACGTACGAGAAATTTCAGCACCCTAGTCTCGATCATATGCCCTTAAGGTCTTGGGGGTCTACCATTATTCTTTCACCGTGTTGCAAACTTTGTGACAAACTTAATATACCTCCTATCCTAAGAGATGGGGTATAAATATTAAAATAAAATACAAAATACCAGTGAGTGACCAAAGAGTACATATAAAAAATTCTTTTTACCTTGAGGGGTTTTTTAATTTATTTTAAAAAGGGGCGTGGCATAACCAGTCCATATAACTAAAAATCAATATTAGCATAGAAAAATCCAAGTTTTCGACTTGTACACAAACATTTTTCTTTTTGGTTCACTTTCAATAATTTTGTAAAATCGACCCCGAATATGGGCGTGGCCAAAAAATTTGATTTTGGACGAAAAAACGTCCACATTAAAATCTGGTTTACCTCATATGCTTCATTTATTTCCTTATTCTTTAGTTAGTTAAGCTAAGGAAAGATGTTTTTGTGGTGAATAAGAGATTATTCTTGAATTCTGCCTCGAAATGCGGGCGTGGCCCAAGGCTTTGTATGAACAAAATGTACTATAAAGCGTTTTCTATATAATAAAACAAGCAAAACTTTTTCGTTTCGGAACAAAAATATGGAATTAGACCCATTTGAAAAATTACTCTTTAATCAATGCCACGACCACAGGTTGGGCCTACCAACATTATTTTTCTTTCGTATGTCTTCTACGAATCTATCGTCTATTTTAGCCTTTTACGACGTCTTTCAGTTTTTCAGTTTTCAGTTTTCAGTTTCAGTCTTTCAGTTTTTCACAGGAAATAGTTGCACAATACGTACCTTTCGTTTGTGGGCGTGTCTAGCGATGGATTTTAACAATTTTGACACTTGTACAGCTTTGAGTGACAAAGAATGTACGTACCACATTTTGAAGAGACTCAGTTAGAAAATGTCTGAAAAAGTATTTGATTAAGAACCTTCAGTTTAGTAACATGTCGCCGTTTAAATTTTTAATGAAAGAAGAACTTTTTCAATGAAAAAGTATGTTGGAGTGCTCTTACATACAAACAGTGCTCTAATTGTCTGGCTTAGCACTATTATAATTTAAAGGTGCCTGGATGAAGTTTACCTAGCAGCGTCGTTTAAAATGATCATAACTCGAGTTATTAGTTTGTAGAATTGTAATTTTTTACAATTTAGTTTGTAGAATTGTAATATTTACTTTTCAATCTTCTTCTCTTTTGTTTCGCGAAATTATGATCTGAATTAAGGGACCATCGCCCTTCTAATCGTTCTGCCGATTGGACGTCCGAATAAGCCGGCAGGCCACCCGTTTTTGGATCTTTTTAATATATCAGCATTTGTGCGATTCATGAATATTCATGACTTCCTCTTTTTCGCGATTGTGCTGGAATGTTGATTGACATTTTTTCACTTTTCAATCTTAAATATTTAAAATGTTTAATATCTTTGCCGAAGCGATCGCTTTCCAATATGTGTAAGGAACGGTTCGTCCGGTAAGCTCTTAAGCTGATTCTCTGCTATTAAGACATTCCCTGTCAAAAAGTAAGAACTCGTGCCATCGAAACCGAATGTGGACAAAAATGATTTAATTAAACTTCAGCATTCAATGACTGCAAGAGCAGAGGTACTACTGACACAACCCCAGTACCCCGCATATGTATTATTCTTTCAGATGCCTTCGAAAAATAGCGTACCTATGCGACATTAACCTAAATATTTAAACAGCTTTTATTTCTTTCCTTTTTCGAACCAACCAATCTTTGTCTATTTATCCTTGTATTGCGTGGTACGAACACTCACTTCCATTAATATAAGACAACGGTTATACTTTTGTTATGCTGTCGTGCTACCATAAAGACACTAAATTATGCCAAAGTGAATGACGACACAACAACTCAGTGGGCTGCAACCTCAGCATAAAAACAACTTCAGTAGCAACGCTTCGTCGTTGTGCCGCAGTCCTTATCGTGTTGACAGCACCAACTCAAATTATTCAACATAATTCTCAAAGCCTTCAAATTACCCCAAACTCCATATATAGCCCGCTAACATAACGATTCCAGGAGTTCGAATCTATTAATGTACACTCTACGCAGCGCTAATATCCTGAATACGAAATCAGTCTATTCAAAATTAACTGCGCCTAGTCAGGCAATAATACCATAAATTTGCATACTGCTCGTCTTCAGTGTGCCAACAAGGACTGCGTATCCTCGCCATGGAAGACAAAGTAGCATGACTTGCGGATCCCTCGCTACTTTACGTGAATTGGGTGTTGCTAATTGTTACGCCTGCAGAGAACAACTGTTACGATCCGCCACTTACTATACATTTAAGATGAGCGCGCAAAAAAAAAACGACCAAGACGACAGGAAACAAATCCTTCACATTTTATAATTTATTCCAGTAAACACCCAAAGTCTGCGTGAAATAAAAATAAAAGGTGGAACCCTTTCAAATGAATAACAAGTCAACCACCATAACCTCTACCATCGCCATCAGGAACATATATATATGCAACAAAAATGAAAAGGGAAGAACAATCAAGGGCTCCGCACCTACCTCTGTGCGATACAAAAGTCATTGCCAAACGAGGACTCTCCACAGAGTAAAAAGATCCTTAAAAATGCTAATTATAAAGTTTTCACAAAAAAAAGTGTTTCTTTTTTACAAACCAAAAAAAAAGTGAAATCTTTTGTACTTACAGGGCCAAAGGACGACACAGGATGACGATAGCAATGCCACGTTGGTGAAACGTTAAACGAGCAAGTTATGCTCTTCAGTTCTTAAATAATTCCATAATTAAGGATCTCTGTCTGGCTGCCTTTTGAATTTAATATTCAAGATAATTAACACAAGGGTTGAGTACAGTGTTTTTCTTGCACGCTTTGTTTTATTTTCAATGGGACGCTTTCAACGCTGCCCTATCATCTTAAACTTTATTAACATTGGGTGCTATACAATGAAACAAAGTTTAAGGGCAATCCGCTTCAGATGGTTCTACATAATGATGTGATCAGTGCACAGGGTCTTAATCTGGGGCAGCACATTTATTCGAAACAGTTAAGTCTTTCATAAAATGTGCTGTGTTGTTGCAATGCGATTAACCTTAAATTCGAGGAAGTACCTAAAAATTTTCAAATTGTTAAAGGTATCATTCTAAGGCCGGACAAAGAACGTAACATGGGTTCTCCCGCCAAGACAAACAAGTGTAAAAACTTTGAACTATTAGTTTTTCGCCTACAAGCCTCCAGTAAAATAAGCAGAATTCAGTGACTTGTCCAACTCTAAAAAATCAAAACTAAGAAAAATTAATACGAAGACAAAAACTTGCCACTTTTCTTCACGAAACAACTTGCTCGGATATTTCGATGAGCCAGAGGTCAGATTCCCTGTGTGCCCAGAATCCTCATTTCCCCCTGTTCAGTGTCGATGTATCTGAAACGTCCCCTAACTATGGCAAAGCTTTTCGTTACATGCCAAAACAATGTTCGCAGTCACGCTTATTACTTTCATTCACAGTGCAACTCCCCCACACACCGAGCAGTCATGACTTGAACGTGTTTTCTACGTATACGAAACTTTGTTGCTAATTTTTCTTACTTCTGGAAATAATGTCCAAACAGATTGACCTGTCAGCATTTAATACCATTGAGGGTAGGCGCAGCGGAAATTATACACCATTAAGCGACATTGAGCGAATGGCAAACAAGCAACGGAAAAGAGTGTATCCGGGTACTCCCCTGGCTCGATGAGGCGCTGCTGTTTGGAGACAAATTTAAAATTGGAAATTTATTATGATTTAGTATCTTGTCTCAATGGAGTATTCCATGCGAGAAAGGCACCGAAAAATTAAAACAACAAAAGCAAACATGCAAACTGTCTTAGCGTATAGTCAATCGCAAGGTCTAAGGATATTTTTCACGATTACATCAACCAGCAGAGTTGTTTCTGCTAATATTATTTTAAATAATGATTTTAATTGATTGTGAGAAGACATTTTTGTGTATTAAAGTCGACTCAACAATGTGGGCCCCATTTGTTCTTGCCTTCATAGCATGTCGATTGAAGTTCATACTATTCATGCAATGCAACAACCTGATTATAGAATCGAATCAGCTTTTTTTCGTATTTTTAAATAGCCAAAAACGTGGTTTTTCTGAAAAAACAATTAAACGAATTAAAGCGAATAACTCAAAAACAGTTTTGAAAACAAAAACGTTTCATAACTAAATCGCTTTCCTTTGACCCCACCTATGACCTCTTAACGGGAATACGACCTATTACAAGTACCCTGTATATGTTTGCTAGGTGCTAGAAGCATCATTTTAGTCAGTCAACTAGTGTTTTCAAGTACATCTAGGAAACCATTTACTATTTCAAAACTGAATTGGGTTTTTTAAAAATTTCAATAGATGGACTACGTCCATTAAACTCTAAGAGCCCACAGCGAATTTTAAGTGTGAAAGTGAACCGGGAAAAATAGATAAGTCGAGAGCTGGGGTCGAACTTACTTCAAAAACCAAAGTCTGGCAGCTGTGGGGTGTGGCATTAGTGGGATGTAGTACTTCCAAAATGTCATTTTTTCCAAAATTGAGATAGTTCAGTTAACCAGACTATATTGATTTCATCGTATAGAGTTTATTCATTTAACTACGAAATTTCAGTTCCCAGACGAATCAGGCGTGTCCAGATCTGTACCAGACTATTTATATTATAAAGGGACCGTCTCTTACAACCAATATGAAGGTCCCAGACTATTTGAGCGTGGCTGTTACCGTGCCAGACGTTTTCGAAGTTCTTAAAAATCGATTTTCGAAATAATAAATGACCGAAAGTGAGCAAAACCCCAACATTCGTCATTCTATGCTGATTACATATCTGTAAATGCCAGATCATTTGAGCGCGGCTTTGGCGGTGCCAGGCCATTTAAAAAGAGTATTTTTCGAAAAAAAAATTTAGTGACAGTAGTCAATACTTAGTGTATTAACTACTGTCACTAATTTTTTTTTTTCAATCAATTCAATATCAAACTTATTATGCGTATTTTTAGATTGGCAGAAAGCCCTCAAATCCATAATCCAAATCCAAGCCTTTGATAAAGCTAGACAAGGCGTAGGAACTCAAATTATTGTACGGACAGTATTGACCATGCCCACTTTTAACATATTAGATTTTAAAAAACCCGATTTATCGGTAAGTTTACCCAAAATAAAAAAAAAAAACATATGACAAAGATATTACTATTTGCTAAGTTTGGCCCATACAACGTTTTGAGCTCCGCCCACTTTTAAGGGGCGTTTCTTAGCAAAAAACGGTATTTTTCCGACATAATTTTCCGTTTTAAGGCATATTGTCATGATTCTAAGGGACAGAGTGAGAAACGTCAGTATTCGTAGGAATCTTATTGTTGAGCAGCTACTTCTCCGAGTGGAGCGATCGATTCTTCGATGGTTTGGACACGTTGTTCGCATGCCCCCTGACAGACTTCCTAGACAGGTCATGCTAGCCGAGATGCGAGCGCGTCGCCCCCCTGGTAGGCCAAGAAACAGGTGGTGGGATCAGGTAAAGAACCTCTCTGAGTCCCGCCTGGGGATTGCGCCGGAGTCTCTTGAGTTGGTGGCGGAGGATCGAGAAAGATGGAAGGACCATTTAGCCACCCTCGCTCCGCAACCCTTTTAAAGGATAAGCGGCATTCAAAAATGATGACGACGAAATCTCTTGCAAGAATAGACTAGTCATATTAAAAAATTATATGCGTACGGAATATATTTTTGACGTGGCAACGCTGTTCATAGTCAACTTCGAGATAGTACCCATTTCTACAACTCCACTCAAGACTAGCTCAATCCACAAAACTATGACGTATCAATTTCAAAGTTCGTTCAAGTTATTCGTGCACGCATTCCACGTTCCACCACCAGCTAAGCCACCAGCACCACGGCATCCCAGATCCCACTACTCGCACTACTCACATACACAATCCAACGCCGGACCGCACTGGCAGCAACTTAAACGAAATTCATACCTTCCTTGAAGTCTTTTATTTCTCCTGTCAACGAAATCTGCCATAGTAAACGGTGTTGAGTTTTTTTCACATAAAATTTTTTTGAAGGAAACATTTGGTTTTTCTCTTAAATGAACGCCTCTGACAATACCAAACGAGTGGAAAGGGCGGTAGTCGGTACGGTATTGCTTTGTATATTGTATTGCAACCTTCAAGTCCACACGTCATTTGTACGAAAAGGGAAATGCGCTGCGAGGTTAGGACTTATGGTGGGCAGTAGGGTAACTCCAAATATTTAGTACATTTTGCAGGCGGTTGAAACTTAAAAATTATACCCAAGTTAGGCTTTTAAGAAAGTGTGAAAGTTAGTCGTGAGTGCACGAAATGAACAAAACATCGCATCGCCACTGTATTGTAAAATTTTTTTTGCTCTAAATACGTTCTAATTTATTTTTAAAAGCATGACTTCGTGAACTTTGAGTAATTTTATACCACTGTTCAATATTGACTTTGTGCACTAAACGGTTTGAAAGTTATGGTCTCAAAACACTTTCAAAAGCGTCATACATTTTCCACTCTTCATTTCTCAAAAACTTTTCATTATTTTCAAAAAAATTGATTTTTTCGTTTAAGTTCGTTTTTAAGTATTTATACTTTAAGTTTTAAGGTTTGTTTTTCTAGTTCCTGCCTGCTTAACGTCTTTAGAAAGGAATTGAAAAACATTTAAACATTTTATTTTTCCATCAATCTTGGTACAGTAATTTGGCCGTTATTTGTGGTTGGAAAAAATTCATGCATTGTTGGTTGGGTTTTCTGACTGTTTCCGATGTTTAAAAGCGCACCAAATTTCGTTTTTTTATGACTTACGGTTCAGAAGATAAAACGCGATTTGACGGGCGGACGAACAACGTAACGTAGTGTAAAGGTCCATTAGGTCCATTTTTCATTTTTGGACTGACCGCTAGAAAGCTAATCGAACGTATCGTTGCTTATATTCGCCATGTAACATTAAATTTAATATTGTTAAATTTATAATTCGAATTGTAAATTCCTGTAATTTTTAATTTTTCAACTTAATTCGACACAATAAAAACAAGTGAATGAGTGCAAGTCGCTTTGTAACGAACTTCTAAATACCCGACCCTATTAACGCAAATACTTCATTTTTTTTTGCCTTTAATTCATTCATTGAAGTCAATTATGAGTAAGAGCTACGCCCTCAAAAAGGAAGTGTGCTGAGAAGAAAATCTACTGATTTCGTTAGAACCGTGAAAAAGTTTTTTTTTTCTAAGAACGCCCCCTTAAAGTAGGCGGAGCGAAAAACTTTGTATAGAAAAAGCTTAGGGAATGCCAATTTTTAATTTTTTTCAAAATGTTGTTGTAATTTTTCACTTTTCATTAAATTTAATTTTGCATGGCTTTGCCATAGGGGCCGCTCCCCATTATAAGCAACGATACGTTCGGTTAGCTTTTTAATTAATTTCTCAAAAAATATTTTCTCGATTTAGGGTGAACTTTCAAATAAATCAAGTTTACAAAAATATAACTCTGTAGATTTGGGCATGTTAAAGGTTTTAAGCCGCATTTTCTACATACCAAAATTTGAAATCCTATGCCTTGTTAAAGTTGGCCAAAGGTCTTTTGAAACTATGTTACAAAAAATGCATTAAAATTAATATCCAGGGTATATTAACAGATAAATATGAGGAAACTAGCTAAGCCTATCAGAGAAAAGACAACCGCAACAACGATATGCATAAATCCAGCCTTTCAAGATATAAGAAAGTAAGTAAAGCCTCGAATCCTTTTATTCGAAATTTCATTCAGGATGTTGATTAAGCGAAGAGCTATTGGATTCGTATACGCAGGATGTGACGGACATTTGCACATAAAATTAACATCTTTTCCTAGACACCACGGCCCACAACCAACTTCGTCTTAACTAAAAGGCGAAGGAATGATAGCTACCTTGAAATTTTTGACAAAACATTACTTGGGAGTATTGGGAAGGAAGTTCGGCGTAAATTAGAGTGCGTGGTCATATTTTTTAAACGCACACCACTGTATTGTTACATTAAGAAATATATTCAAGGGCAGGTTCTATGGAACCATTACTGGACGTTTACTTTAACTCACGTATTTCCGTGTATATAACTCTACACCACAGAAGGACTCCTGATTAACTGCAAACTCTTTTGATGGTCGTATTTCACTCCATTTGCTCATACCTTAAAATTTCATGTAGTTGGCAGTCAGACAAGAAATTATTAATCGCCTCAAATTATTTATATGTCAGAAGGATTATTCACCATGCAGACGTGTTCAGCCACTCGCTCCATCCACCTACCATTCTAGAGGATCCATTAATTACAAGGAACTTTCTTAATTCTTCCGTTTCGATTGAGATTTCTCTTCGCCTCCGCTGCTATCCACACTTGCGCTGGAGGATTACTTCCGCTTAGAGCTCCTAAGTGCTACAAATATACACGCTTATGCTTACTCACACCTTGCTGCCGCCCCGCGCCGCACTGGAGTTGCAGAGGCAAAGACCTAGTGCCATTATACAACAGCAGCGTTATCATCTTCATACATTATCCTCATTAAAGCAAGTAGCAATGCTACGAGGCGGGGTATACTTCTTAGCAGAGCATATAGGAAGGTACTCCAATTGATAGACTTAAGAAGTCTTGGAATGTTGCCCGAAAATTCTCGCTTAGCTCAGACGCACACACAGACATATGTCGAGATGTCGAAAAGTGGGCGAGCAAGGGTGGAGAGCCCTTCAAGAATAAGTAGCCAACTAGACGCAAAGATTTTGAATTCGTCATTGAAACAGAAATGTCTGACAAATTATTGTAATTCGTCAAGTAGAAGTTATAGAACGTGCGGATTGAGAAAAGAGATACAAAAATGTTTTGGTATGTATAGGTACACACACACTCATATGTTGGTATGGTACATCATACATTATTTGCTGAAGTTGTTGCTGATTTTATCAATTCTTGTCGGATCTTGTGGATGCTTGAGGGTGTCCCTCCCGTTGATAAATCCCTCCACAAGACGAGTGAAAAATTGTTCTTTGAGTGCACGGCGAGAGTGCACTGCGAGGAGGGGTCCATTCAATAGTGTGAGACGGAAGGAAGATTGAGCTTAAAGTTTTGTAAGGGATGGATGTAAATAAGTTTAGCCATCCATCAAGCGCGACGTTCCAACACACACACACTCACGAAAAACTATAAGCTATCGAGATGAAAGTTTGCCATTCGTCGGGATTGTTGCCAAGATTAATAGCTCGGTTGGATGATTTTTAAAGGAGATGTGGAAAATTGAAGGGTAGAAAATTAACTTTTCGTGTTAACCGCTTCTGTCGCTATAAAGCCCTATTTTGTTTTGGTAATCAGCACTTTTTTAACTTTAAACAACAAACCATCGTAGTTTGAGGAAAAAATAAAATCGGTTTGTTTCAATACCTAAAAGGATGATCAGAAGTATGAAGAAGTGGAAGCTGAAGTATAAACTGCAAACGAAAAAACTTTTTCGTTATTATAAACAGACGATGTATAGCTAATTTGGGACTTCAAAGTTCAAGTGCCTGAAGAAAAGACATTTAAAAATGTTGGCTTACCTGAGTAAAAATTTTTTCGTGCTGCGTTTTGGGCGATAAGAGCTAGAGGAGTTCTTAGTATACCTACGAAGTGGTAATGGACAACATTTTTACAAACTGTTGAATTAATCTGACCAGTTATGTTCTTAGTGCCGCATTTTAAACGGGACATGTAAAAAAACTTTGAATATTCAAAAACTTTTGGTATTTGATTCGGAAACATAAAAGAATTTTTAATTGGTGAGTAGGTAAGTGTCACAGTGTGAATGTACTTATCCATGTTAAGCCTAAATGCATGAACTAAATTATAATTTTTGGGATCATATTTATTCAATAATTTTATAAATAAAATAAAAATAATATATAGAGTGGCGCAACAGCTCGAGGTGAACCAGGGCCAACTTCTCAACAGTGTTTGCTGGTGTGTTGATTTCTTTTACATACAAAGGGACCTACAATTTTTTGCCGAATCCAAACGGCAGCTTGAGAAGTTTTTCAAGACAATTGATACTCTCGGAGGGCTTGTCAAACCCTCGCGGAGGTGGGGACCGTGAAAAAGAACAAGTCTTTTTTTTTTCAGGTGACAATGGCAGGATTCGAACCCAGGCCTCCGGCGTAGTAAGCACACACACTAACCACTACGCCACGGCACCCCACAATAATTTTATAAAACCTACTACTAAAAATGGGCGTGGCCAGAAACTTAGCATGACGATAATCTACAATTGAGGCAGATTCACCTAGCATTTATTTTCTTATTATCTCCTTAATTAGGCTTGAGGGCAGTTATTTTTTTCAAATCGGCCTCCACATTGAAACTGGTACACTTGTACTGTTTTAAATGCCAAGGAGCTGACAAAACTTTCAGTTGCCTAGGTTAAAATGTAAGGCCTTAAAATATATGACATACAGAGGACCGGATATGGCTTGTTCCTCTTACAAGTCAAGACGGTGACGGCGGTCTTGTTCAGATTTAGTTAAAGTACAAAACATACAGATGGAAATCCAGCTGCGTTAAGAACTTTTCAAATTGTCGTTTACAAACTAAGTAAAACCTATTTAAAAAGTAAAGTAAAAAAATGATTAAAAAAGATTAAAAGAACGTAGATCCCCGCGTCTATCTGCCAAACACTATAAAGTAAATAACGAGCATAGGCCATTTTCTACTAACTAAGATTTATACAAAACTTTAAGAAAAACTTTGAGTATTCAAAAACTTCGAAGATTTGACTAAAAAATGTAAAAGTATTTTCGAAAACGATTTTTTAAAAATTTCTATTATCTTAACGGTAATGACAATCTTGTTCTAATGTGGTTGAAGTATGTAACGTTTACAAAACGAGCTTACTGCACTAAAAAGATTCAAAATTTGCAGTTTTGAACCTAAATTTTTGTAGGCCAAGTTACGTTTTTTCAGTAATTCATGCCCGCAGTAGCCATTAAGTAAAGATATCGCAGGTCATTGTAATAGAAAAAAAAAGTCTAACAAAAATAATCGAAATTGCTGTTTTATTAATTTGAAATTTAAAAATTGTTAAAAAGGCGAAGAAAAGTATTCCCTTTTCTCTATATCTGAAAGATTAATTGGTAAAAATTTAAAAGATACAACGAACATTGTCCAAGTGCAGCAGCGCGTATGTAAAGCTCGATTCGGTCCGTCTGTAACGCAGCGCAGTATACCCTTTCCTATTCTCATTTTCATTTCTAATCTCCTTCCCATTTCTTTTTTTCTATCCCCTTCCCGTTACCATTTATGTAAGAATAAATATAAAAATAAATAGAGTGGCGCAACAGCTCGAGGTGAACCAGGGCCAATTCAACTTCTCAACAACGAAGAAATGTAAGTTTTTGATTAAAATGTAATCATTTTGTAAAATCGGCCCCCAAAAGATAGGCGTGGCCAAAAAACGTATTGTATAGTCCGTTGTTCCTTACGTGCTAAATTATTTTCATCTAATTGGCTTCGGCTAACAAAGAGCCTATGCACCAAATTTCAGTTTGCAAGCTTTAAGTTCTAACGGCGAATGGGCAAGAGAAGACAAAGAGAAAGCGAATTTGTTTGCTGAACATTTAGAAGAAACATTCAAGCCTTTCGACGGTCCGCCGTTGGCTGACGTTCTAAACAACAACGGGGAACCTGGTAGCTTTAGAATGAAAAAAGTTTCGTTAGTTGAACTCCGACAGACAATTAGCAAACTTAAAAATAATAAGGCCCCGGGTTACGACCTGATCACTGGCGAAATATTAAAAGAGCTACCAAAAAAGGCATTAGTCAAGCTACTTTATATGATAAACGCTTCTCTTAGACTTCTATACGCTCCAAGACAATGGAAAGTTGCTGAAGTCATTATGGTTCCTAACCCGGGGAAATGCGCAAATGATAAAAAATCTTATAGGCCCATATCGCTTCTGCCGATAATATCGAAAGTATTCGAGAAACTTCTGCTGAAGCGATTACAACCAATAATTGCAGAAAGACGCTTGATCCCGGATCATCAATTCGGTTTCAGACCTAACCATTCCACAATAGATCAAGTCTACAGAATAACGCATGAAATTGAAAAAGCCTTAGAAGGGAAAAAAATATGTTCAAGTGCTTTCCTCGACGTATCGCAAGCCTTCGACAAGGTATGGCACGAGGGCTTGAAATATAAGCTACGGCAAAACTTGCCGGAAGACACGTTTAAAATATTGGAAAATTATCTTGAAAGCAGACTCTTTCGTGTTAGGTGTAGTAGTGAATACTCGAGTTTCAAGCAAATTCGGGCTGGCGTACCCCCGGGAAGCGTCCTCGGTCCGACCCTGTTCCTGCTCTACACAAGAGACATACCTCTAGATGACGAGACAGTCGTGGCCACGTAAGCGGACGATACGGCCATCCTGGCAACAGGTGAATCAGTCGAGTCATCAACGAGAAACCTCCAAAGAGCATTGGACAGAATTTGTGTCTGGACGAAGACTTGGCGAATCGGTCTTAACGAGAACAAGTCTACGCATGTGAATTTCACTTACAGAAGGGTTAACAATTTGCCTCTGTTCATAAATTCTGTACAAATACCTTATGCAAATGAAGCGAAGTATCTAGGGATGACACTGGACGCTAAACTAACGTGGAAACCACACGTAAAGAAGAAGCGTGACGAGCTCGAGATTAGGCTCAGGGAAATGTATTGGCTTATCGGAAGATTTTCGAAATTAAGCACATATAACAAACTGCTCTTGTACAGGCAGGTGTTAAAGCCGTCCTGGACATACGGTATACAACTTTGGGGTTGTACCAAGCCGAGCAACATGTCCATGTTGCAGACTTTCCAAAACAAAACACTAAGAGCAATTGTGAATGCTCCATGGTATATTAGGAATAGCGATATTCACAGAGATTTAGGAATAGCTACCGTGGGCGAAGAAGTAACAAACTTCGCTCGAAAGCTAAATGCTCGCCTTCATGTTCATTGCAACAATGAAATGATCCGTACTCTAAACGAGACTCTTAACGATGTTAACAACGAGTGACGACTACAAAGAACAAGACCCTTCGATCTAGCGACGTAGCGTGAAGCCGCATGAATGAACGGCTTAGTAGGTGCATTCACTGGAAAGCAACCTATCCAATGCGATCAACACTATGGAAGCGTAAACTACTTGTTAAGTTAACTTAGTTGTAGTCAAGAAGTATTATGAGAGAGCGAAAATTTACTACTACGAAGTGCGTTCTGGCAGTTTCATAGTGTCTGTCATAAGTGGGTGGTTTTTTTAGCACGTGGAAATCGGGCATAACCAATATCGGCTACTTCGGTATTATGTACCTGCTATAGTGGGCGTATTGGTATCTTTGAAAGATTTTGGAGTTTTAGTCTCCGTCCATCCTAAAAAAAAAAAAAAAAAGCTTTAAGTTTAAGGCCTGAAATCATGTGACATACAGACAGACGGACGGACATGATTTATTCGATTCAGAATTCAGTCCCGATCTTATGCCGTGGGGGTCAGCCAAAATTATTTCAACGTGTTGAAATTTACAAACTATGTGACAAGCTTAATATACGTCCTATCCTATGGGATGGTAAATAAAAATGAGCTTAACATTCAACAAAAGCCGGCGGAGCGCTCGATGCATACTTGACAGTCATTTTTTTGTTAAATAAATCACTTCCACAAATTTCAGTATCAAAATACTTGGCAAAATTTTTCAAAAAAAACTAATAACGGAACAAAGACAGATTCAAGGATGTTAATGTTGAGCTGGTCTTGATTGGTTGGTTAGAGATGAGAACAAAAAGTTAAAAAAAAAAAACAATTATTCCATAATTTCCCAAAATTTTGTGGGTCCTTTCCGACTTCCTCAGTTGATGTTTATTGGTTTTAACTAATTGATTTTAAGTGAATAGCTCTATCACAGATTTAACTGATCTCACTCGCTCTACAAGTTCAAGATAGTCTGTGATATACTTGTTTATCATCGTCGTGTGGATTTTTTATTCTTCAATTTATTTAAGTTTTTGAGAGTCCAATAACTTTGCATTTAGTGATAACTTATCAAATAAAATCAGTAAAATTTGTGACATACTCACTAAAAATCAATAAGTTAAAAACCATGAACGTCCACTGGACAAGTCGGGAATGACCGACGAAACGTAGGGAATTAATGGAATAATTGTTTTTTTTTTAACTTTTGTTCGCATCTCTAACCAACCGCATTCTCAAATCATATGAAGAAAATAGGTCGAGACATCATCACGTCAAGAAAAAATTAAACGTTCAATAATTTGCACACCCGACGCACCGCGAACGCCATGATAGACTGAGACAAAACGAGTTCAACGAGTTTGAAATTTTAGATGCTTGCGTCTTTTTGTTCACATAATATAAAGGTGGGCCCGGTAGACGGTTTTTAACCAAGGCCAATTTAATCTTTCTTCATCTTCACCATTGTAAAGGTGGGCCATATCACCCACGTGTGGGCCATACTTGCCGCACTCTCGCCCATCTTCTGAAATTTAAAATCTTTTGATAATATATAATATTAAAATTACTTACTTCTTAATAACATTACTTACTTCTTAATATATATATTTTTTGGCAAACTGAGACTAATACTGTTGGTAAAAAGGGCAACATTACAGCAAATTATTGCACCTACAAATAAAAAAAGCTTACGTTTTTGCTTGATAGTTCATAAGCCCTTAAAGGAAGTTAATCGATAGATTTCCACTCGACATACTAGGCGCACATAACAATCGGTATAGATAAGCCGCGGATTCAGTTCAGATTTACACTTCATGTGTTAACTACATTTAAAGGCCTTTTTAACATACGAATGACATATCGAATAAAGTATCTAAAGGCCCCGATTTTACTTAGACACTTAACAACACTTAATACTTAATTGAGTGTTAGGTTTATCATCTATACAGAAGAAGAATGCCCCGATGGTATTTTCCCGTCGTATCGAGACTTGTCTTTCCCTTTTACCCTAAAATTAAAAAAAAAAATATTGCCTTTTGTCCCTGTTTTGATTACCTACTCATTAGGCTTAGCAGAAGACGCTGTGCATTGTCCCATTTTCCTTAACAACATTGGTTTTTTGATGAAAGGACTTTTAATTGTGCTAAATTCCTAATAATTGATAACTTTAATTTATTGATTTTTCTGTGTCAGATTTTTGGCCATTTGCTTTAAGCAAGAAGGGCTGGCGTTTTGCGTATAGCTCATTGTGTATTTCAAGTCGATTTAACTTTTTTTAGAATACTCACAGATATGACACCTCAACATATCAGCATCCGAATAGAGTGCACGCAAAATTAACCGTGAAGTGGTATTAAGATCAAATCTGTGTGTCGCGTATCTTTAGCTTCGATGCACTATCCCTATAATCGTGAACCCACAACATGCTTAGACTCAAATAAGTGAAAGATGTGTTTGTAGTTTATTTTATTCAAATCTTCAATTCTACTTATTAGAAGAGAAAAACGTGAGGTGGCACCTAATACACCCTTTAATCAGTTGATTTGATTATATCAAGGTCATTTAACTTCTTGAAGCCGTCACATTTTTCGTAAGTATGGATTTTGACACAGGAGTAGGAGTAGAACCTGACGACATCCTTCTAAATCAAAAATCTTGCGAAAATCATTGCTGCCAAATTCAATTGAAATCCTATTACTTAGCCCAATCATAGCGCCTTAATTCCTTTATTTACGGTTTCATATAAATTAGCATTCGAATCTATCCGATTATAATTGAAAAATATTTTAGGACTTCCACGAGCCAGATGTCATCCATATCCTTTTACTGCTTTTACCCAAATAAATGTATAATAAAAGAAACCAAAACACGAAAAAAAAAATCAATTATAAATGTTCATCCACTCGGCCTCGATTAGAAATCAATTACCCAAACCAAAGGATGAGGTCAAAAGTAAGGCATTTTGGGGAAAACTGAATTCGTCAGAATCTGTGAGTGAGTTGCTCCCCAAATCCAAGACGTGCCGTGGCACATGTTATCCCGAACGCTATTCATAGAGTTATTCTGGAATTTAATTAAATGAATTTTCCTTAATTCGGTGGCCTTATTCTGAGTAAGGGTTGTTGTTAAGGACACAACGGGAGACACTCTTCGAAGCTAACTTAACTATACCTACCATTGATATGGGCTCCGCATATGGGTTGTGTATATACATGCGAGCAAGAAATGAAATTAATATCCACACAAAAATAGACAAAATGTTTTTTTAATTAAAGAAATTCACTTGTGTGTGTACAATTTGTGGCCTTGTTTTGATGTCAAGTTGTTATTATTTAGAGTTTCTTGAATTGACTTTTTCTGATTTTGAATTAACATAGTTTGTTCATAATTTGACCCGCCATGCAAGCAATATGTAAGCAATATCACACTTTATTTACTGTTTGGTCAAGTTTTTAAGAGGTGGAATTTTAAGTCCCTATTACTATTTTGCCATTGCAAAAAAAAACGAGATGCGTAACAGCTCCAGGTGAACCAGGATTACATCTCAACCATGTATGTTGAACTCCTCTCATACAAGGGGACCAAATAAAGGGGACAAAAACGGAAGCATACCTCAAGTTAATCTCCTCCATTCCGGTAGAAACACTTTGGGATCAACTTTTAATCTTCCTACATTAATGTCTTTAATATGTGCGGTGAAACACCTTTTTATGCAACGCAAATTAAATGGTTTTTCCAACGCAAACAAAAGAGCAGCATGTCCCGCCCATACATATCCTACTGTAAGTCAATGGAATTTATACCCGAACTGTGAAATATGTACGAGTATGTATAGGGGGCATGCTGCCCCCTGCAACCCCTCTGCTTGACTTTTTTTTTTACCTTCCCTTATGTTCCATTTTTATATTTAGGGCCATGTTGCATTATGAAAAATAGCAAAAAACAGAAAATAAAAATTCGCCCAAAAGCGGATGAAAAATCACGCAAATTTATTTTTTGGCGGTATTTTATTTCTCGGTTTTGGGCGGGAAATCGCCCATAGCCGAACAAATTTGGAACATTTCATGTTCAACAACATGATCCCAAGTCTTTGCACATCTGATTAAATTTTCCACACGCCAAGAAAAAGGCTGATGTGTTGGCCTCAGTGTTTTTCCAAAGGCATTGTGTATCCAAAAGCCCAAAAAGACTCATACACGGTCAACCTTGTTTATCAAACCGTGTCAAGGTTTTTGCAAGAAACTAACAAACAAACGAAAATGCTTTTGTGGCTCAATCTGTGTGTTATAAAAGATTTGTGATTTTTCAAGGTGTCAAAACTTTAAGACGGAATCAAAAATCTTTACCTAAAAAATCTTCCTTTTATATTAAAAGCGCCTTCTGAGCAGCCTAAGCAAAATATTGGAAAAAATAGTTTATTTTTTTGATGTGTGGCATTGCCTTATCATTGTCATTGAGGTAGCAGAAAAATGTTGGGCTTTTTATTGACCACGCCCACTTCCTAAGGAATTTTAGCTTAAAATTACTATTTTCCAAGAAATGTATATGAAATTTGTCTTAAAATTACATGACAAAAGTTGTAGATATTAGAATTTTCCATCTTTTTGTGTTTGAACTACTTGCCTCCGCCTTTTGTGGGCGTGGCGTTAAGAAAAGTGTTTATTTTTTAAGTTAAAAAGGCGGAGTTTTAGTTCGAAATGTGTGCAACCACCTAGTATAAAGCATTCAACACTTATATTGTTATATCCCGGCCACTTTTTGGAGGCGTGGCAGTTTCCTCTTTTGGTAGGGTTTGCAGGTTTCTAAAAAGGAAACCTTAACAGATTCTCAAACTGTTACAAAGGTCCAGAAAATAGGTTTCTGAATAGGGTAAATGGGATTTATGGAGTATTAATTTTTAATCGCTCGCCGAGAGGACTTAAATTTGTATGGTAAATTGCGTGGATTGTTAAGGATTTAATAGGGATTTATAATGATCACGGATTTGTGCCGGGTGAAGACATTCGTATTTGTGTACGTTTAAATTTTCCTCTTTCTGCCTTCAAAACTTTTTAAGATGTGCGCCTAAATACTTTTTGCATTTTTATGTCCGACCCAAGATATATCAATTTTAAAACACTGTTTGTAACACAGTGAAATTCTTACCGTAGAACCCTTAGACCTTTTAGAGATATGATAGAGACCTTAACCCGATTTCTCTGAAAATTTGCTCCAAATCGTTATTTACATTACATTATCATCTGCTAAGATTCTTTAGAGCGAGCTCCGCCCACTTTTAATGGGCGTTTTTACGAAAAAACTTAGAAATGTTTGCTTTTTCTCATGATTCTAAGGAAATAACCATCAATTGATTTTAATTTTTAGCTCACGCCCATTTTTGGAGGCGTGGCCAATACAAATAATTGACATACGTCACATGAATTCGGCTCAAAAAACTTTTGGATTCGGTGTTACATGGAAAAAGGGTCGGGTATAGAAGAAGTTCGTTACAGCTGTTGCACATACTCACTTGCTTACCATCAAAATTCAAGTGGTTCTCTTGAAATTTTTTTCACGGACTTTATTAGTTGATTAAATTTTATCTTTCTACGACTTATCGTTCAGAAGTTACAGATGCAGATGGACAGATGGACGGACGAACAATAGAGTGATGCCATAGGACGGACCTCTAAGAACATAAAATCGTTCAAAATATTATTGTGAAGATGATGCTTTTAAATTTAATTAGGATGAATACTTTTTTAACCGGCAGCTCGATTATAGAAATCGACTTCCATTTAATTAAAAAAAGTCACATAACCAGTCAAGGAGCCTGGAATTTTTTATTCCTGATGTTCATACCTTACGTTCATGACATTAAATGCCTTCAGGGTAAAGTCGACCTGTGTAGTAGCTAGTTGGAGAAACTTTAAAGACCACAGGTCAAAAGCTTGTTAAATTAATACGCAGATAAGAATTTCCAGCCAAATCCCTCAAAAACTAGCTTCTTTATTTCTACTCAGATTTTTGGGCAGGTCAATGCTATAGGACCGGCCAGGAGTTGGCAATCTTCAAGGGTTTCGGCAAGAAGTAATCCGTTACTGCACAAAAAACACCATTTCAACCAGGACTTCAATTAGCTGGGCACATGAACTTCGTTTGATTTCAAAAGTCTACGACACGACGAGTGAATGTTGGGGCCACATCTCTTTATCATTAATTTATTTTCTTTTCAATTCATTTACTGTTTACAAGGACAAAGAAATGGTAATAGCAAACACCATTTGTGCCTTCCTTGCAGCATATTGTAAATATAAATATACGACAACCCCTAAGGCACTTATCCCTTTGCAGTGTAGTCGTCCTCCAAAAGGGTTACTATAAATAAATACACACTTGCTCCAAGTTTCGTCAACAAAGTCACCAACCGAATTAATTTTCCAATAGAGAGCGCATTCACTGATACGCATGCTCGTCTCGAATACCACCCTCGCGCAGAGAGCAATTTCTGTTTTCACCTTGGATACTTTCTCCAGCATGTGAGAGCACAATGAAAGTTCGGAGGACACTAAGAATTTCACCCTTTTGTAATATTGAAATCATGCCTGGGTACTGTTGACATTATTCAAGGAATCTCTCCAAAATCTATGCGATACGACCAAAAAGAGAGCATCGCACCCACCCCTCGAACGCACGCATTTCCAGTAATTCAAAAAAAGAAAACCTACTCGGCATCGGCACTGCTCCTGGTGGATACTCTTCCGAACGATTCTATCCAAGCGATACACAACAATATTATGCTGCACACAGCAGGTTTATAGGGCACATCCATTATGCTACCACACTTTAGTTGAGGGAAAATATTCAGTCTCCCGGAGACGTTCCGTACGTTAAGACGTTGGTATTGAAGTATTCCGTCGAGGTACGTTCGTGGTCGCGAGTTGGATTACACTGTTCCATCCTGATTTCGTTCGAGAGGCGTGTGAGAGGTTTAATTACCCAGAGTCTAATAAAGGATAATGCGTGTTGGTGTTTCCGGTATTTTACGGTTAAATAGCGAATGCGGTGACAAATTTAATTCGTTCATATAAAAACGACAACCGAAGGACAATGTAACGATTTTTCACTATTTTTTACGAACCTTACCGTAGGTGTGATTCGTCGGCGAAAATAAAAAAGTTTTATTACTTACATAATGTCCTGAATGTGCTTACGGTTGTGCTTCTTACTACCTGTGTGGCTTTAAAGATTCCCATAGCCATACCTCCTTGGCAGGACGACGAATTTTTTTTTCAAACACCCACAGCAAAGAAAAAAAAGTTCTTACCCACCCGTTTCCCAATCAATTAATACCCTTTCGCAAGGATTATAATGTGCTGATTCAAGAACAAGAAAAGAAAAATATTACAGGAGTAAAATAACGTTCTACAGTACATCCTGCTTGTTAAAGGTATAATTTCGGCCAAAATATTGTACACTATTAGTGAGTGTTGGTTATTAAGAAAATAAGATCGTCACGTAAGGATTTCGAAATATCCTTAGAAAGTAATGAAATCTAATTGGTGAATATTTCAGTGCTTGTTTGTGTTTTGTGTTTAATTGCGAAAAAAAGGAAATACTTTCCCAAGGAAAGGATACTAATTACAGATCATTTTGGAGTCTTGTAGATGTTTTTTTTTTCTCAATATTAATTTTCCGGTTTCTTTTGCGTAACCCATCTTCAATAACGGATTAACAAGGCGAAAAGCAAATCACCGAACATCAGTTCGACCCGGGACGAGAGGATAACATTTTCGCCATTCGGGCTGGACTAAAAGGGTTCGTATACCAACAACACAACTAATTTATTTCTTCCCTTGGACATTATTTTTGAGTTTTTTTTTTTTTTTGCTCATCGGATATGGGTCTTGGATACATCTTGTAAACAGAAAAAGGATGACGATGGTTCATCAAAAAATAAACAAATTTAATTTGCCGAAGCTGGTGTCCTTTTTGGGTGTTTTTTTTTATTGCTTGTATGTGTGGGCGGTCGAAGGAGTTGGTGCAGCATTTCTTAACCCTTTTTTTTTTGGTTTTTTATTTGGAGCGTGGCTCAGTGAATGTGACCCTTGCTGCCATTAATAGCACCTGTGCCACAAAGTTTTGGTGTCTTTTTGAAGAGTTCTTGAAATGACATTAGAAGCTGATGGCCGCATGGTGAAACATGTGGGCGAGGGCGAACTGATATTATTGTTTAGGCGCATTGTTTTATTGTCCTTTTTATGAGTTTCAATGTTTGATTGTGTACTCAATGCCAAAAGGCATGACCTTACTCTCTACCATGGTAAAAAGAGATTCAGTGCCGTTGGCAAGACTAATTAGGTACCTAGTTCACTGGAAAATTGGAATCATTAAATTTCTTAGTGAGCGCAAGATATAATTGAGTTAAGCAGAGTTTTAATTAGTTTCCAGATTAATTTATTGACGACTCAAACTATGCTTGAAACTTGCTAATTTGATGAATGAAATTTTCTTTGAAGGACGTTTGAAATTCTCTTTTTTTCCATGAAGTGGGAGAAAGTGTAATTTTAACTTACAACAAGCTGAGGAAAGTTTCTTATGTTTTTTACTGTGCACAAGCATTTATGTCTTTGGACTACGATTAGAGGTCCTTATTTTAGGTAACGTTTTAACATTTTTTTTAATAGGTACTTGAGGAAAGTTGTAAGGGTATATTAAGTTGTTACATTTTTAATATGTCGCACAAATGTCCACAAAAATGGGTTGGTATAAGATGGAAATTCATACGAATTCATTTATGCATCAGCAGAAAAAGTTTTTGGTTAAAGTAAAAGTGTGGCTCAGGTTAGGTTGGGTAGGGTTGCTAGCAGCCAAAACCTGGCCCACAGCTGAAATTATATAACCATATACACTGCACATTACCTACAATGTATAGTTAAGTAACACTACATATTTTTATAAAATGTGTTCTTTCAACTTTTCCTTGTTTCCTGATTTTTCAGCTAGTAGCTGTGGATTGATGCTGAAGGGATTTTTTTTTTCATTCGATTTTCAATTAGTTTCTCTCTTATGGAAAACCGCAAGGAGAATTGTCAATCTTAGTGCCATAGCAATCTGGGGATGAACACCTGGTAATTTCCGAAACTATCATAATTCTAGCAGAGTTGTAAACTGTTGTTGAATAGAATTATGTACAGGGTTGCTCCCTGCTCCCAAACATAAGTTATGATACGTTCGGTTAGAATTTTATGTAGTGATTTTAATATCCTTGTACTTATTCAACTCAGTGGATATAACGTTGACACTTTTATCGGCCCCTACGATCCTATAAGCCAGATTCTCATCAAGAAAAAAAAAATTTTTTTTGATTGAAAAAAGTTGTTGAAACAAAAATTTTTCCTGTTTCTCTTGTTTGGCAAAGACAGAGTTATTGGGAACTCAATTTCAAAAAGAGCAAAATAAGGTCAATCTAAAAAATGGAATAAAAAATGAAAGTAACTTCATTAACAAGCTAACCGAACGTATCGTTGCTTATATTGGGCTATTGGGCAGCGTCCATTATGACAGAAGTGATGCAAAGTTATGTTTGATATTGAAAAGTGAAAAATTTGGAAAATGGGTTAATTTTCACAAAATCTCAGTAGTAGCAAACTTAATTCTAAGACTCAGAAAGCTGAAGGAAAATGTTTTTGTGGAAGTTTTTGATTCTTCTCAGTGCCAGCGCGGCGACGGCATTGACTTTCTACGAAAATTCTGCGAAAAAAATTCCATTATTTCTCTATTATTTCGCCATATAAGGGTGACCTGGTTATGCTGCGAAAACTTCGCTTAGTTAATAGAAATCTTTCGTACATATATAGAAATAGAAAACTGCAATGCGCCAAGATTCTTGTTAAGCAGAGCTTCGATCACGTCTGTTGTGGGGTACGCACGCGTCAGAAGTCTAATGCATTCACCTAAAATGTCCTGCAATTCTTGTTTTAATAAAGTTGAACGTGCAGAATGCAAACGGTGAATGCAAACAAATTTTTCACGCCTCTTGTGTCAATATTTATCCAGTAGACAGAATTCTTGAAAAAAGGCAATAAAATCTGGAGATGTGCTTCTTGCGTTGCATCTAAATGTGCGTCGCGATTCTTTTGTCTGCTGAAGCCCTCACCTGTTTTAGAAATGACGCACATAGGCTAAAAGCAGCAAAAAACCAAATGTATCGTCTACAACAGTGCCGCACAAAATGCAGAATCAGCATCTAACATCTCTCTTGAAACGATTCTTGTGGAAATTATGGGAGTGAAGGAAATTCAGAGACATGAGATAGAACACCTGCAGAGAGCAAAAAACATCTAGTGCTATCAAAGAATAAATGAACTGGAAGACAAAGTGAACAACTAAGAAGAGAAGTTGATAGTCAACACGGAGGTTGCTTTTCTTTATCCCTTAAATGTGCTCCACTTTTCAAAAAAAAGGTAGTTGAAGAAATCTAACCAACTATAGACCGTCATATTTCCATTTTAACAACTTACAACAATTTTTTTTTGGGAAATTGCTTAAGGTGAGAATACTTAAGTTTTTGGCATGATTTTCAATGTAATGATTTCTTCTCTATTAATCAATTTAGGTTCCTCAGTCTGGTTTATCAACTGAGGATGCTATTCTCAGTTCTCAATTACATGAAGGGTTCAACAGTAGTCAATTTGTAGTGGCTTTGTTATGACAAAAGCATACGACATGGTTTATCATCAGCTATTGCTTATAATTGTATAAGGCTGGGTTCAGAAGAGCAATACCTGATTGGTTTAAGTCGTAGTAAGGGACGAAAATCAAAGAGTTAAGTTAACGGTGTCATTAGTGTTCTTAAATCTGGCGTCCCCCAAGGTTCCGTATTTCTTTTTTTTATATACATCAATTCATTCTTTATGTTGCAGTTAAATGCCTAGTCACTGCATTCGCTGATGACATAACCTTAACGTACCTACATACATAGATTTAAAAATGTTTTTGAATGTATTATTAATATTATAGAGGACTTGGAAAAATTAATAAGGCAGTGGTTTGCTGCTCATGGAATAGTTGTCAGCGAAAAAACCAAACTTTTGGCACTTCAAATTTGAAGTTTTGCTTCAACAGATTTTAATATTTATTTTCATTTACTGCAATGGGGCTTGTGCCAATAATAAAATTATTTATACCACCTTATGTTCTGATAATTATTTAAAAATCATGTCCGTAAAAAACTTTAAGTTCTTAGTAACTTGAAGTGGAAGGACCATAAGCAAACAATCGCATCAAATCTGAATCTACAGACCTTATTGCTTTGAAAATGTTTTATTTAAAATTTATTATGACCTCGCACAACCGAAGCTGCAGTATGGGATTATGAGTTGAGGTGTTCGCATTCTTTCATTTCGGCTCGGTGTATGTATGGATGACGATCTACATTAGAACGACAACATTTTCGATGTCAGCAAAAACGACCAGAAATGCTTAGGTTTGTTAAAATGAAACACCAAGTCTGAACTGAACTGACTAGCATTTATTAAGCGTGTATTCCACCAAAACTAAAGCATAACTCCCGCGTCTTCAGCTAAAATACTCGCGCAAGGAGAAAAGCTAATCAATACGTATATGTATACACTGCCGAAAATCTAATTTTGGACATTCGGCGCATAAGTAGCAGAACATCACGAATGTGCAACAGACTTAGTTAAGTAGTTTCTCCTCGACACTACCTACAGTCCTCAGTTGTTTAAAATCAAAACGCACTAAAGTAGTTTTTCTGTTTTTTTTCCTCTGATCCTGTCCGCTATGAAATATTCCCTGAAAAGCAAATTTACTTTGCGTCATTTTCTTAAAGGCTTAAAATTGGTAATTATTTTTTAAAGCGACAATTTTGGGATTTTGATAGTTCAGATGCGAGAAAAAAAACAAAAGTTTTTGGATAGAGCGAAAAAATATTCGAAGTTTGCAAATATTGATCCATCAGCTGGTTGGAAGTTAATTAAATTAAACTTACTTTTATTGAAAAATGTACCGAACAAATAGTTACTCTTTTTACTTTTCAAACATCGATAAATTTATTTGGAAATCGATTAGGAGCTTTATTGGTTAATAAACTCCGAGTGCAATCACTAACATATAGAATAAAATCTGCTTCTATGCTGTTAAAATCTACCATCCGAAGATGAAATATATTTATATCCTTTTGAAGAAAAACTGCATTGATATTGTGTTTTTAAGATTCATTAATTTTGAGTGAATGTCAGTATACAAGTTCAAACTTTAAGGCTTTCACGGTTTTGACATGATAAAAACTTTTCGGATGAACCGCGTTAATAAGTATTTTAATGAGTGCAATTCTAGACTCAACCCGAACCGAGAACCTTTCCCGATGACCACGCTAGTATTGCTTTAAAATACTTGTTAACGCGGTTCATCCGAAAAGTTTTTGTCATGTCAAAATTACATTAGACTTTTGATTAGCTTTTATTAAAGTAAACGATAAGCTATACAGAAAGATCTTAATTAACAAAAAATAATCTGAATGTTTTCGCCGTTAAGCTTCCAAACCTCATTCACACAGGTACTTTCTCCTCCTCTCTTGAATATCATAGCTTGGATTTTTCCAAATTAATTTTCAGACTCCACAAGGAGCAGTACTGGTGCAGCTTGTTAATCATCAGTTGGAGAGATTCCAGAGAATACGCAAGCAAGACGATATCATCGATGACACCGGTTGTTGTAAAAAACCATTCAGAAAGACGTTCTCCGTTCCATACAGATGCGAGGGATTGTTGGTAAAGGTCCTCAACTACTCTTCCAAATTTTCGGGACATTCCAAAGCAATAAAGCTTGTACAGTAGAGCACCGCGGTCTATGGTGTCGAAAGCTGCTCTGAAATCCACAAAAAAAGCGTACAACTTTTTCCCATTTGCACAAAATGACTCAGCAACGCTCTTGAACACAAATATGTGGTCAATGGTAAGGTAGTCAGATCTGAAGCCTTCTTGACCATCACCTAAGAGGTTATTGGCGGCAATAGACGGACCTTATGGTCCAAGCAAGATTTATGTAAAGACTTTGTATGATGCGTTTAAAAAGGAAATACCTCTGTAGTTTGCCGGATCAGACCTATCATCTTTTTTTGTAAATGAGGAAAATCAAAGCCTTTTTAAACTGTTTAGGAACTGATCCCCTGTCGAATATATCGTTGAAAGTACTCTCGAGGTGGCCGACTAAATCACTGGAACCGTATTTATAAAATTCGACAGGTTTACGATCGCCTTGCCGTCTTCTAAACCCTTCAAAGCATTTTTCAAAGCAAATTTCCGTTCTACCGATTCTCGCATCCAACATGTCGTTTTCAAAAGCTGGCTGTGCACATTGAAAATAAGTTCTCTCCAATTCCGGATATAGTAGCTTCGTGAAATACATAGTAGTGTAGTGAACTTTTCCCGTTGAGTTTTGCAACTAGTTTTCAGAAATCTGCAGCAATATAGCAAGAAGCCAGTCGACTTGCTTGCGTTTCCCAATACATTTGCTTTTTCCTCCTACGCAATTGCTTATATGAGCTGTTGGCTTCCAGGGATCTTATTCGGGAAGAGCTGTCACTCAAATTCCTGAACTTCCCAAGCAGAGTAAACGAGAGCTTGTTTACGTAGCCAACCCATCCATTAAAAAGTGAACTTATTCGCAGAATTTCCAATATTCGAAAACGCTATCTACTTTTGCAAATATGTAGCATATTTCAGAAAAAAGATTCAATAAAAAACACCGTCAACTATGAGGTATACGGAGCGGTCCGTCGGCTTTTGTTGAAGGTCAGGCTTATCCTGATGTATGTATTTTTTTTGTATGTAAAATAAATTAACACACCAGCATACATTGTTGAGAAGTTGGCCCTGGTTCACCTCGAGCTGTTGCGCCACTCTATTTATTTATTTATAAAAACTTTTTCTTCAGTTTTTAGTAGGTTATACTTGATGTCAAAAGTTGGCTTGAACTAAATATGATTTTTGATTTTGTTTGGGAGATAGAGAAGGGGCATAAGTTCTTTTTTTTAATTTTTTAGTTTTAAAAATGTCAAATCCATAAAACGACTAATTCCATTTTTGTTAAATGCTGTTAAACTTTTTTTTCCAATATTTTAACTACCTGTGCTAGCGGTGGCTGTTTTTCTTAAATTTTGTAAGATTTTTAAAAATACTTGAATGGTGTTACAAGAGGGGATAGCGAGGGGGAGTTTACATTTGTGGCTGATCAGGGCTGCTCGGTGATTGACTACTGTCTTGCTAAAGGTAAATGGCTGGACTTAGTAAACGATTTCGAGGTTTTGACTGCTTGTTTCTCGTCTCATTTGCCAATTTCACTATCGTATGAGGCCAAGTCACCGGTCAGTAATACTCAGCCACAAGAACGTACAAGTGGAGGTCTTAGATGGGTTTCAGCAAAAACAGATCAATACAGACAGAGACTGGGCTTAAGAGTGAATTTTCTACCGGCGGTTTCCTCCGGTAATATCGAGGTTACTGTAAACGCTGTTTTTAATGTAATAAAAGACTCAGCAATCCCTAGCTCGGCGCCGCGCTCAAGTATAACAAAGGCTGTGTGGTATGATGCTGAATGTATCAAACTTCGGAAAAAATCGTTTGCTTTCTTAAACCTCTTTAGGAAAACAAATAACAGATGGTTTAAAAATCTTTATATACTATCAAACAGGGTATACAAAGAAGTTTGCCAATGCAAAAAAGGTATGTGTCTCAAAAGGTCTGCCTCGAAGCTTCTGCTGTGTAAGGACTCCAAAACGTTCTGGAAGACCGTTCGTTCTGTTGCCGGCCTTGAAAATAAAACTTCTTCCGTAGTGTGCGTAGAGGTGCGTACTTCTTCGGTAGAGGTGCGTAGGTTCTTAAAGTGTGAAGCTCCTTGCTTCACACTTTAAGAACCTATTGACTTCAGACCCCAGCCAAAAACACATAAGTTTTGCGCTACCAAACTGTGTTGTTCCCGAACTAGATGACGCTTTTGTAATGTCCGAGTTATTAACAGCATTAAAAAAAATGAAAAATTCAAAGTCGCCTGGACCTGACGAAATCCCTGCAGAGTTTTTCAAGAATGCGACCGCTGAATTCCTCAGCTACCTCTTGGAGCTCTGTAATAAGATTCTTCAAGATGAAATAGTTCCCGGAAGCTTCTTGTGCGCTCAAAAATGTTTGGTATTTTTAAAAAAGGTGACCCGAGTGTCCCGGAAAATTACAGGGGTATTTCAGTCCTTAGCTCACTCAGGAAGATATTTACTCAAATGCTTTACCACAGGCTTGTAGGCTGGGTTGAATCAAATAATGCACTCAGTGCTTTTCAAGCAGGTTTTCGTCCAGGCCTGTCAACAATTGACCAAATTTTCACCCTAACGACTATTGCGAGTCATTTTATTGGGAAGAAAAAGAAACTTTACTCCTTTTTCGTCGACCTGAAAGCAGCTTTTGACACAGTAAATAGAAATCTACTTCTTTATAAATTGTCAAACCTAGGTATATCCTCCAAATTTATTAGATTATATGAAAAACTGTTGGCTAACAATTCTGCCTCAGTTTAGGATGGAAGTAAGAAATCTTCGGAATTTCTAACTAACTCTGGAGTCCCACAAGACTGTATTTTGAGTCCCCTGCTGTTTGCTTTGTTTATCGATGATGTAATAAATTTCTTGCCAGGTGGAGTAAGATTTGGAGATACTCTAATAAAGGTACTTCTATATGCCGATGATCTTGTTGTCTTCTCAGATAACCCTCTTACTCTTCAGCTTATCATCAATAAGCTGAAAGATTATTGTGATCTTTGGGACCTAAAAATTAATGTTTTAAAATCTAAAATTATGATTTTTAGATATCACCACAAATTGAGTAGGAGCGAAAGGTGGACCTTGGGCAACGACAACATTGAAATTGTGAATGAATTCAAATATCTAGGCTTCCGCCTGAAATTCAATTTAGACCTTCGTCCTTACATTAAAGAAAGATCGGTGGAAGCTAAAACTGCGATCAATTCTATGTGGAACAGGTTTTTCTCCAACAAAGATGTTGACTTGCGTTCTAA
This sequence comes from Neoascia interrupta, assembly GCA_947623515.1. Lineage (NCBI taxonomy): Eukaryota > Metazoa > Arthropoda > Insecta > Diptera > Syrphidae > Neoascia > Neoascia interrupta. The sequence goes on along the minus strand of OX392462.1, from coordinate 57,335,921 downwards.
ATTCAGGGTTTTTGAGGCGGTAGTTAACACCTGTTTTCGGTATGCAAGTGAAGTCTATGGTCACCGAAAGCTCGACGAGGTTGAAGCTATCCAACGTTTCTTCGTAAAAAGGATTTTCAGGCTCCCTCGATCATCGCCAAACTACGCAATAGACATTGAAACAGGTTTATCTCCAGTTTTTGTAAGAAATGCCAAATCAAGTGCCGACTATTTGTCCAAAGTTATTATAAGATCTGTGAATAACTTGCAACGTAGAGTTCTTTTGGTTGCACTAGAAGGGGGCTTTTCACCTTTTAAGGAATGGCGTGAGCTTGCTGGTAACCATAATTGTCAATTAAATCTTGACGAGAGAAATTGCCACGAATGGCGAAGTATATTCTATGACTGCCTGGCAGCCATTGACGAAAAGCTCTATCAGCAGTCCTTGTGCAGAGCGAGAACATCACTTACAAGAGAACTTTATAAATGCCTCACTCACGATTTACACACCGCCAACTATTTTTGTGATAAGCTGAACGCGTCCGAAATTAGTTTAGTATTTAAGGCATGCACTGAAATGCTTGATCTTAACTTCAGACCATACCGAAATGACTTAAACCCGCTTTGTAACCTCTGTAACCTCAATCAGAACGAAGACACCTTCCATTTCTTAGCTTTATGTCCTATCCTTCAAGAGATCCGAAGATTATTTTTCGCCAAGAGCTTTCTCTCGATCCAGGAATGTCGCTCCTTACTAAACGGCGGATTTGGTTGGAAGATACTTACATGCTATCTAAAAGAAGCAATTGCTTTTCGTAATTTGTATCAGTCTCCGTGAGCTAAATCAGCAAAGCAAAATCAGATCTATCCACGAAGAAATCCCTTTTGTTCCGTTTGAAGCTAAACCAAAAGCCCATAAGTATAGATGACAAAGAAGTCACAATCTTTTCTTTTGTATTACAAATTAAATTAACCAAAAAAAAAAAAAAAAAAAAACCTAATATAAGCACTAATTATTAATTAACTTTCTCGGTCCTATCATTCAACGGCAGACGGCTCTAAGCCATGTTGTATACTACTTTTTGTTGTAAACTTCTTTTTTCTTTTTGTAAAACTTATCGAAATGAAAATAAAAAGTTTTTTGAATTGAATTGAGTAGAAAAATACGGCAAAAAATGCTGTTTTTCTCACTTCGTTTTTTAAATAGGCTTAGAAAAACTTGGGTTTAAAATGACAATTTCGAAAATGTTTAACGCAGTTATATTTCCTGGTAAAATATAATTTTCGTTTCAAACTTAAACTGATTTTAAGTGAAGATTCTAGAAGCATTTAAAATTGTTCTTTTTAATGCTTTTACGTTTTCGAGTCAAATCTCAGAAGTTTTTGAATATTTAGGTTTCGCGTTCGTTTTTCTTCGAATTTTAGAAGGCGGACTATGTTCATTATTAATTTTTAAATATCATTGTAACCGTTTGTAAGACAGAGAGAGTTACAACCGTTTTTTTCATTTTTTTTTTAATTTCAAATCTATAAACCGGCTATTTGAATTTTTGTTTTAAATGACGATAGATTTTTTTTTTCAATACTCTAAGATCACCGAAATGTGAGAAAACAGTAAAAGATGCGGTTTTTTGCTGCGAATTTCAAACAGGCTTAAGAAAAACTTAGGTTGGAAACGCTGATTTTGCAAATTTTTAAAACAGAAGCATGTGTTCTACCGCCTTGTTTTACCGTTTACGCATAAGCCGGTCGCCATAGAATTAAAAAACAAAACATGCAAGGCTACTGCTTTTGGTTGTACTATTGGAAAAAAGTCTAACGGGAACTGGAAAAAACTTCAAAATATTTGTTTTGGATTTGAAATTTTAAAAAATTTAATAAGGGTCAAAAGAACGCATGTCTCCCCCGTCTATCTCCCAAACGGTGTAATGTATAATTTTTAAATAAATATCGAGATAAATTAAAATAATGAATAATCTTCGCTTTTTTAATAATCTTTTGAAATATTATACACAATTATAGGAAACTGCTAGTATTCAAAAACTTCGAAGATTTGACTCAAAAACGTAAAAATATGTTCTGCACCAATTTTTTTAAAGGTTTTTAGTCCCTAAACGGGTAGGTACCTATAAAAATCTTGATTAAATTTGTTTGAAGTATGTAACGTGTACAAGGCAAGCGAACTGCATTGAAAACGTTTCAAAATTACCGTTTTCAGCAATGTTATTGCTGACTTTTACCCGCATTAAATTTGAACAAGGCAAAAAACTTTTTTTTTGATGTCCAAACTAAGTGCACACAAGTCAAAGCTCAAAAATTCCGCATTTAAAAACCTGCCAATTTTTACCAGCCCATTTGTTGTACAAATGTTACAACAATAATTCGCAATAAAAATAGCAAAAAAAATAAATAAATAAATAAATGGCAGAAGGCGTTATTTTTATTATAAATGCATGTAAGATTTTGTTAGGACAACCATCCTGTCTGGGCTAACGAAAGTATTCGTGTTGCGGGTTTAGATGTTGGGCGAGACGAGAATGTTGACGAGAATGGTCCAAAATTTAAGCGTTTTGGCCAGTTCCAATTTGCAAATAAAGCGATATTTTCTACAGTTGGACATGGCCTAAATAATTAAAATTTGTTTAAAGACCTGTAAGCAGCTATTTTTGAAACCCGGACTTTAATGGAAAGATGAGCATCTTTACCAATGCTCGAAATAAAGCACATATCAAAAAATTATTTTTTATTAAAAAAATGCAAAAATACTTGATGTTACGCACGGCTTCTACTTACATACAAATGTCATTAACTTGTGAAACGATTCAAAAGTGAATACGCAACAGCCTTTTAGGAAGGAGAAACTTCTTCTTTTATCATAGACTCCACACAAAAATATAACCCAGAAAGTAATTTTCGTTCTGAGAACTACTCCACCCACCCATAAAGGCAACATTAAGCAACAGCACATTATCGTTAATCAAGTGGGTACCTTACCTACCTACCCGCCATTACCAACATTTTCATTCTTTGCAACCCGTAGGCGCTTATATATATGAATAAAGCCTAAAAAGAACACTGGGGTAGTTACATACAAAGAAAACATGCCTTATAATGTAACCGATAAATATTCAGCAATCCCTTTACCCTTTCTATACACACCGCTAAAGACCAAACCAAACCAAACCCAAAACAAGCCATTGAGAATGTCCCTGTCCTGTTTGACCCTGTGTGATTGACCTGTGTGTTAACCAATGTTTAACAGACAGAAAAGAAAATGAAAGCGGAAAGCACAGCTACCTACACAGCCCGAAACTATACACTAATTCCATGTTTTCCAAGACAATCTACCCCCAGAAACTCAGCAAGTCGTGAGAGCCGGTGCCTACATGGGAGCACAATGAAAAAGCGAAACAACTTGCACACAAAAACGAAGGAAACACCATCATCGGCCGCACACGGTGCGGTCGGTGGTGGGTGGTAAATGACACAGAAAAACAAAGCTTAGTTTTTTATTTTACGTTCAATCTTCCGCCCATCCAGAAGTATACTCAGTCATTTCTTTTATGGAACACAATCGCACCACATAGGCACACACTCACACACACACAACCTGGCACACAAGCAGAACCAAAAAACGACCCGGTCGTAGGTTATTAGGCTCGTAAACCCAGTCCCATCATCATCATCAAGAAAGCAATCGACGTACTTCAATGAGCATTCTGTTCAGCCACTATTAGCAAAGTTCAGTCAAGTTTGCTAAAATAGTAATAATGTTTACCTAAGGGTAGGGACACATATACAAAGATACAACAATGAGATAAGGCGGTTGTCGGGGGTCGAAATGGGCATTTTCTGGACTAGTGAGGTGTCATAGCAATTTTGTGGAGCTGTGAACTATGTTATGTGCAGGGGACTACTATGTATACATATATAGATATAATTTAGAAGAGGGTTGTGTGACGGATATTTGGGGACATCAACCCCAAGCGCTCAGGATTCAGGAAGGCAGTAGGCAGATACCTGCGGTGCGGTTACTTAAACGCCTAAATAGGGAAAACAATTTTGCCATAACGTCAATTTCAACACAAAGTATACATTAAAGGGTAAAAAGCCTTTGACTAAGCAACTTGTGCCAAAAAGAGAGGAAGGTAGGGCAAAGCCTTTGCTGTCAAAGAATAATGGGCAGCAGAGCAGACTTCCTTAGTCTTATGTGATAACATAATACTATGTGTGAAGTGCCTTAAGACAGTTTCCCAAGACCCTACTTATACAAGCTGGCATTTGTTAAAAAAACAAAAAAAAAACAAAAACAAATAAAAAAAGAAAGGGCTCCCGAGGGTGAAAAACACAGAGTGACTCTTACTCTCTTCTCTTATCACAAATATGTCCGACAGGAACGAAGACCATTCTTTGGCTGTCAAAACATTATGCGGACGACAGAATTCCGGGGACTTTTCACACTTTATTTGGAGAGCTTAAAGGTAAGGGTGTACCAAAATTCAGCTATGGTTGGATTTCCAAAGATAGGCCAGAATTTTTTAAATATTTATATTACAGTAATCCCAATTTTGATGCATTCCTTGAAAAAGAATTTTTGAGACTTTTTTTTATGAAGCCAAAAATTATGTTTGGATACTTGTTAGTCTGGGAAACTATAACGATAGCGGAAGGCGTGATTGGAGTTTTTCTATCCTCTCGTGTATTTTCTACCAGACTTCTAGCCGAAATTTAACTGGGATATAAAATAGTTATCCTATAGATTAAGGAAATATAAATTGGTGGCTACAAAATACTGGAGTTCAGGTAATACTTGTGATCCCTGTAACGGAAACAAGCTCTGGAAGCCCCAATGTCTAGGACACTCAAGCATACTGAACATCTTAAAGATTGCTGCAGATTACAGAAAATCTACGAAATTAGACTCACTATAGCAAGTAGGCAAATGTAGAGACAAATGTCGACATGAAAGGTATATCGCTATCTATACCGATGGATCGAAACCACACCAACCAGTCGTGACTAAATGACTCTGCAGTTTTTTTTTCAAGCTTTCGAATAATCTAATGGTGTCAAATCGCACGATCTAGGCGGCCAATTGACCGGCCCGAAACGTGAAATTAACTGTTCACCAAACTCGCCTCGCAATTGCGCCATTGTGCGATTGACATTGCGCGATGAACATTTCGAACCGAGCACGAATTTTGATAGTAAAATTCAATAATTTGCAAGCGTTGTTCATTTGTAAGACGATCCATGGTTAAATTGCAAACCAAACTGAAGCTGTTTGACAGTGACACAAGGTACTAAACACACGTCAGCTGTCAAAACCAGTGTTGCCAAAACCAAACCAGCTAAAAAATCACCCGTAATGTATCTCCGGTAACGGGAATCATTTTTTGTGTTGACAGTCAATCAATCAGCACTTATAGCCCTGGAGTCCGTCAGTCCCCCATGGTATTAAGAGAAATAAGCCTTCACATAGTTCTACTCTGCTGGGTTCCTGGACCTGGGCACGTTGGCGTCACCGGAAATGAAATGGCGGATGAACAGGTTCGGAAAGGTTCTGGTATCGGCATAACGTTCGATGACCGATGGGTATATCCGCCATTCGATACAGCCAAAAGTTGCTTAAATCAACGATGGCAACATTCGAAGGATTGCATCATATATCACTGCTTATTGCCAGTGCTTGACCTGAAAAGCACAACGACCCTTTTATCTCTCAGTAGAAAGTTCATAAGAACAGTCGTTGGAGTGGTCACAGGCCACTGTACCATTGGTGTCATGGCTAGACGAATGGGAATCTTTGCGAACGACTTCTGTAAGCTGTAGAGATGAAGAAGAAATGGCACTTTCTGCTGCCACTGTCCAACTCTCCAAGAATGACGACTAACCTTTTTAGGAGTCACGTTCTTTGATAGCCTGGACGACATGACAGAAATATCACTTCTAGACCTAAAAAGATTTATAAAAAGATTTCGCTGGATCAATTAGTTAGACATAATGCTCAACCATTTTTGGATTATCATACAAGGGTTTATCACAATGGGTCAATCTGGCAATCGTGTGAACTTGCACTAAATGCAAACAATCCTTCCAACCTAACCACCTAAGAGGACGGGCCAGATAGACTATAGACTACGAACTTTTCATAGAAGCAACTTTTTCTGATAGGTGAACTGAGTACCAAGACGAATTACGTTACCAAAAACGTTGTTACCTACTTAAAAAAAATACCGCCGAGTATGAAATCACATACGGAGTAGTCCGTCGGTTAATGTTCAAAGTTGAGCTCATTTAGTTATAGAGAAAAAGATATTGTAAAGTGAGAAAAGATATTGAAACAAACAGTTTTTTGGTCATCGGCAGTGCATGATCCTGTTACCTTCATCTATCGCGGGTCGGTATACTCGAAGTTTAGTTACAGCAGTGCCTGAGCTATATTGTTACGGCTGAAAGACATAATAGATGAACATGTACGCCTCAATTGTTATCATTATTCTTATAATAACCAACAAGACATTTTGGGAAATAAAATTCCTTGACCTGGTATGTAAACCGGAAATTTCCGATTGTCGGTCCGAAGTCAGATGCTAGACACAAAACCCCCTGCTTTTTTGGGAACTAGCTCAAAAGCTGACATTGTTCTCTCTGCATAATTAAAACATAAAAGCCAAAAAAATGTAACAGCATTAAAATTATGGCGTGATCACGCATAGAACAGAGAACATCGGGCAGAAAATAAATCGTTCACCAATAGCTTAATTGACTAAATCGTGCCCTGCCAGCTCAGTGAGCCAAAAAGGTTTTTTTCTTTAGTCATTTCGCCCGCCAGTATTTCAACTCTAGAAAAGAGTTCCAAATTTCGTCCGATAGTATTCTCAACCGAAGAATACTATCTATTCTCAGTACCTAGTCATTAAAATTTCGTTAATATAACTCCGTTATTTCCTTCATCAAAATTATTTAATTTTTGTGAAATTAAGGAGGCATGCGTTTTCTTAATCTTTTGCCCCATTTTTCTTTTAAATTTCTTATTCATAAAACGACAACTACGAGCAGTTTTAAAATAACGTAGTCTTTCTTTTCAATATTCTTACCACCTGCGTCTTTATATGCACCTTTATAAAATTCTGTAAAACAAGCAGTTTTTAGCGGTCCGCCCAAAAATGGAAAAACGACCTCTTATGGTATCACTACATTCTCTGTCCGTCCATCCCGTCCAATCGCGTTGTAACTTCTAAACGGTAAAAAAGTAGAAAGACGAAATATTGTGCGCTTTTAAACTTAAACTTTTAATACTGAACTTCAACGAAAGTATCATTTTTTTTTTTAAATATTGAAAAGTTTTTGATGGGATCATGACGTTATCTCGAACGACAAAAATCTCGAAAATATTTTTTAAAAATCTGGAATGCAAGAATCTCGAATGGTACAAAATCTCAAATTAACGAAAACTCGAAAGACGAAATTTCGAATGTAAAAAAGTATTTCCAGATTTTTTTTTTAAATTTAAAGTTAGTAAAATCTAAGGGGAGGTAAAAAAAAAGACCGACAGGGGGATTGCAGGCGGGCAGCATGCCACCTCACACATATTTCACTGCTTGGTCATATATTGTGGAAATTAACCGCCGACAATTTTCAAAATTTTCTTGAAAATGTGTGTGTAAATGTAGGTACTTTAATTCGAGATTTTGTTTTCGAGCTTTTTGTAATTCAAGGTTTTTTTGTTCGAGATTTCATTTTGCGAAGTTTTTGGTATTCGAGATTTTTGTTTTCGAGATTTTCGCTTTTGAGATTATGGTTTTCGAGATATCGTGGTACACCCGTTTTTGATCCAAAACTGGGTGGCCTGCAGGTATATTCTGAGGTCAAATCAGCGTACCCCACAAGCGGACCATTAGGAATGCAGAAGAGTGGGAGGGTTATGATTCATCAGTTCAGATCATAACCTCCAGCCTAATAGGAAAGAAGAAGAATAAGATTGAAAAGTTTTTGAGAAATGAAGAGTTGAAAATGAATGACGTTCATGAAAGTTTTTTAGGTCATTACTTTTTAACCGCTTAGTGCACAAAACCAATATTGAGCACACGTATAAAACAACTCCAAGTTAATACAGTGCCTAATATATATTTTCGGAAAAAGGTTTAATACTGTCCTTTTGACGCATTTTCGAAAAAAATCCAACAAATGGTCCCCCGTCAAAAAAAAAACCGACAAGTAAAGAGTCGTCCCGAAGCAGTCCGTCGGCTTTTTTTAAGGCAAGTATTGCTTAGTTTCCATATAAAATGTTATTTAGTATATTTGCGACTTTGTTTTTTTTTTGTCTTTTAATGACGATTTCGGACATTTTTTGAATTGCATCTCGATAGCTCATTTGTTTCGATTATTTAGTATTTCGAGTGCAATTTCAGTAAGATATGTGCATGAGATCTGTGTATACGAGCTATTTAATACCGCTATTGCGCAGTGGAATAAATAAAGGGGAGATTTTTGACTATTTGCCCGGTATTCGGGTTTAAAACTCTTAAAATAGTAATTTTTTCATTGGTTTTACTTAGGTACCTACAGTAAATATTTTTTTACAGGTCTTCTTTCCTAATTAAGATTATTTTTTTGTACTGAATCTTAAGTTAAGGTACTTAAAAATGTTATTGAAGCGCAGGGTAAAAAATAATTTTTTTAAATTTTTTTATTAAAAAAAACTAAAAAAAATTACAAACGGGTGTTTTGTTTTCGAAATTTTGTATACATAATTCTTTCTACTTCTATTCTATATGCTATATTCTATATGCTGTCATCAAGAAAAGACACCCAACACCGACGTCTTGGACAAAACATCACCATCGACAGCTATAACTTTGAGGTAGTTAGGGACTTTGTCTACCTGGGTTCCGCTATCAATTCAGACAATGACACCAGCGCTGAAATCAAACAAAGGATAACTCTTGCCAATCGCTGTTTCTTTGGGCTAAGAAGGCAATTAAATAGCAAAGCCCTCATAAGACCCTCATCATCCCAGTCCTGCTTTACGGTGCAGGAGCATGGACCCTGTCAAAGGCGGATGAAAACACTTTAGGCTGCTTCGAGAGGAAAATGCTTCGGACGATTTACGGTCCCGTCTGCATAGACGGAGAGTGGAGGAGGAGATATAACATCGAACTGTACGGGCTGTAGAGCGATACCGACCTAGCCAAAAGAGTCAAAACACAACGTCTACGATGGCTGGGTCATCTAGAGCGGATGGACACCAACGCCCCGGTCCGGAAAATCTTCGAATCCACACCGCAGGGACGACGCGGTAGAGGAGCACCGAGACTCAGGTGGCGCACGCAAGTGGAAGGGGACCTCAGCCAACTTCGCGTGCGAAACTGGAGACGGCTAGCTAGAGTCAGAGCTGGCTGGCGAAGCTTGTTGGCTGAGGCCCAGGTCCACCCCGGACTGTAGCGCCACCTTAAGTAAGTAAGTAAGTAATTCTTTCTACTTAGTGGTTTGCGCTTGCGTAAAATTTAGTTGATATCAAGATAGTGCGGGGAGACACACGGTTTCCTAGCTTATTTTCTGCATTTTTTTTACTTTAAATATACAAAACGACTATTCGGAACCCCCTTATCTTGAATACGGTTAAAATTTTTTTGATTTTCATATGCTTTGCGGTAGCAACGGTTACTTTTTACTAATACTCAAAGCACAGGTGTTTTAGGTATCGTTTATAAAAGTAAGTTTTTTAATTTGTCTTTTACACCGTTGCAGAAAATTTTAAGTTAGAAGCGCCATTTTTGAAAGATCTTAAAAATGTAAGAATCCACTTCATTATAATCAGTACCTTCGTTATGATGCCAGAATATTTTGAAAAATAATTTTTTAAATATTTTTCAAGTTTTCGACCTAAATCTCAGCATCTGCTAAATATTCAAAAATTTCTATAGTTTTCCCGAGAATTGCAAAGAAGTCTTGATGTGTGTTTTTCTTTTCAAATAATTTTGCTTTACAACATCGGAGATAGTGGTGGAAACAAATTATTTTTTCACGATTTTTTTTTTCGAATATACGTCGAAAACGCAGTTTTAGAACGGTTTAATCAAAAATTGATTTTAGCCATTGCCTAAACTGCAGTGGCTACATAGGTTTGATCAATTTCGGCTTTGTGAATAGTTATAGCAACTAAAAAGTAATGATCATAAACACGATGAAAACGGGAATATATTTTATTTCTCAAAAACTTTTTAATGTTTTTTTTTTTTTTAAATTCAACTCTATTATGAAAATTTAAATAATATTTGTTTCAATTTTCTTCTTTGTGGCCATAAAACTTTTCAAGATAAGTGCCAAAACACTTTTTGTCTTTTTTACCATCAAAATTCAAATTGTAACTAAACTGTTATTTGTGTAAAAAAAATGTTGCCCTTGTATGCGTTATCATTTTTTTCACGGACTTTATAAGTGTACCGAATTTCATTTTTCTATGACTTGAACGGACGGACAGCGGATACCATTAGAGGTCCCTTCTCCATTATTGGACGGACCTCTAAAAATATCCCAGCCCATTTAACTCACAATCGTTGTAAAGACAAGATAAGGCGTCAATAAAATAATGCTGCTTCCTATCAATATTTTACAGCATTTTTAAACATTTTAAATGTATAAAAAACTGTTTTTTAAAAAAAAAATTCTTACCATAACATGCAACATTGCTTACCTGAAATAAAAAGAAAAATAAAATGAAAAATTAAGAAAGAAAAAACTTTTGAAATGTATAAAAATGCAAAAATTTCCTCAACTTTATGATATTTATGACTAATTAATCATTTATACATCGACGAAAGGAATAATGAAACACCATACGCAAAGCACAAATCATAAAGCGTTTAATGTCAAAATATACTTTATATCATTTCGTTGGTAGGTACTTTTAGAGGTAGCAAACATTTAATAAGAATTCGTGAAAATTTGCTTCACGTGTACCTGCGATACTCGGGGAAATTGATATTTTATTCACCTTGCAGCATTACCAAGTCCACGTCGAAGACTAACACAAAAAGAACAACCAATAATTTCCGGCGTAAACTACTCTACGTAATTCCAAGCTAACATCACCTTTATTGCATGTATCATAAAAACCCCATAAAACACCCTCATAAGGCATGTACGTGCAAGTACCTCAACCACTCCCAAACTTGGTGGCATCCTTTTATAATACATATATGTATACCTATACATACTTTATACTGACACACAAAAAAAGATGTTACTTCTTCATGCCGTTTGCTGCTTGCACTCAAGTCCAAAGAGCCACCAACCTACTCTCATAACACATTTATGCCAATCTCATCATTTTATAACATTTTACGTCCTTCCACGCGTAAAGGAAACCTTATAAATTCACACCAACAGCTACCACGTCGGTATTGAAAATCAGTCATAAAGTTGTGTCTTAAATAAATGATATGCCTCAGCAAAGGACGCTGAGGACGAGCCTCCGCAGGAGCCACAGAAAAATCGTATATACTAAAATACTATATTATTTGTTTGCATTTTTATTAAGGGGGCCATTACAGAAATTTGCTTCTGCTGTTACCCAACTCCCGTCAAACCCTTGAATGAAACCCCTATTTGCCGGAGGCAACCTTCAGGCTTTAATTTTTTATTGAGGTAAACATCTCTATGCCTTCATTGCTCCTCCGGACTCCTACCGAAAGGTGTGCCTACGTTATAAAAAAAATCCACCCATCAAGACAATCTAACAGCCATCCATTTTCATACGCATATAATTTTCATAAATTTTCTCATTCCACCACCGACTGGCGTGACATCGCCGTCAAACTTTCCACCGTAAAGTCGTCCTTGAAAAATAGAGTATAAGCCTGAAAAATAAGCCCCACAGTGTGCACACACAGAATTCCAAGCACATACGCAGCGTACATGAAAATTGCGGAGTAAAATATATCGACATGAAGTTGGAGAATAAACTTCGACTTTATCCCCATACCAGGCCGACCGCCGCGTCACCACCCGCAGGAGCTGTGTGCGTTGTCCTTGTCACAGTCACAGTGTTCGTCGTCGGTCGCTCACTCGGGTGGCTGGTTGTTTGGTCGTCAATGTGCAGATGAAGCATGAAGTAAATATTAAATTTATGCTACGTTTTGTTTGTGTACTCTGTCCTGGCTTTCTGTATGGAGCGGATGCGGAGTGTAGCGCAGATCCGTGTTTGAAAAAGAAAAACAATATTCCTATACGCAGATATGTGCGAGGTACGAGAACGGGTCTTCATAGGCTCTCTCTATACTTGTTTCCTAAGCACAGCCGTAGGTTAAGTAAGAGAGGATGGGTTTCCATTTTTTTATGCTAAAAAAAAGGAGAAACCATAAATTCCAATGACTTTAATTAATTTAGGACATTTAAGTGGAGAAATGTGATTTGGCAAATGGGTATTGAACTCATGGAGTGAAGGATACCAGAGCAAATGCGGTGAAATAAATGCGATGTGATTTATGTGTAGGGAGTTGCCTCAGGGCAGCTTTTGGTAGCATTATGGTTCCTTGATTTTATTACTTGTTTGAACATGTTTTTCAATGCGATTGACAAATGACTAGGTTTTCTTTTTTAGAAGGAATTCGGCAATTATGGGATTTTTCATCACTTTTAAATGTATATTTTCTTTGGGGGGAAACTCAAGGACACCATAGGAAGTTTCGTGTTTGACAGATAAATTACAAACTTCGCCGCAGGCACAGGGCCGAAAATTAGGTTTATATTGTACTTGCGTTCGAACAGGATAATACCTTGGTTTTTATTAACAAGGAAAACATGTTGTACTATAAGAAAGCAAGTAAGTGTGCATTAAGCTGCTTTTATCTTGGCCAAAAACAAAACTATGCTTTTTTAATTTTAAGGGATGTCTTCTTTCCTATTTTATTAAAAAATTACTACAAGTGCGAATACTAATGGCTGAATCAATAAATATTTTGCAACCTTAAAAAATTGGGCCATCGCATACGAGATCATTTTTGTAGACGAAAACGGGTTGTCCAAACGAAGGTCTGCTGCAGTGTGAAAGAGTGGAAAATATTCCACTATTGGCATTTAATTAAGCAGTTCAACACGCCAGAAATCTTCAAGAAAATAGCACCCGACAGTCATCGTTTTAAAAGAAATGGTTAGGTATTACGACAAAGAAAAAGGGTTTACGTATAGAATTCTTTGCGACTGTGGAAAGCATCTTAAGCATGCGAATAAGGAAGATAAAGGATTACTACAACCAGAGGTGTGGGGGCGAACAATCACGTCATGTGTGTTCGCCCACTGTTCATCATTCACACTTTATAAGTAGAAATGCCCTACATGCTCCGTATTATACCCTTCATTCGAGGGATATGGCAATTTTTTTTTCTTGTTTTTTAATAAATATTCTCTAGGCAAAAAACTTCTCTAAACGAAACGAAAAATAAGAATCTTCTTTGTTCAAACGTGAAACTAGCGTAAAAAAAACGCAGGCGTAAAAACAAATTCAAAAAAACTATATTCGACAGAGAGCGGGTAATATGGCGCATTTAAGTTTTGACTTATTTTTATTGCCTTTACATGAGAAAAGTGTTTTCCATAACCAAGGGACTACTTTTGGTAGAGAACACGGCGGCGGCTTAAATGGCGCATTTAAATTTTAACTTGTTTTTATTGCATCTACATGACCACTCTTGGTAGAGAATACGCGGGCGGCTTATATGGCGCATTGAAGTTTTTACTTGTTTCTATTGCATTAACATGTGAAAAGTGTTCTCCAAAACCAAGGGATCACTCTTGGTAGAGAATAAGGGTGCGGGTATGATGGCGCATTTAAGTTTTTACTTGTTTCTACTGCATTTGCGTGTTAAAACTGTTTTCATATACATTAGATAACCAAGGGACCCCTTTTGGTAAGGAACGCGGGGGCTGGTAATATGGCGCATTTAGGCTTTTATTTCTTTCTATTGCATTTACTTGTATAAAGTATTTTCAAATCAGGTACATACCCAGTGGACCACTTTTGGCAGTGAACACACTCCAATCAAATACTAAATACTAAAGAGAAACATTTCGGACTTTGTCGTCAGAGAACAACGAAAAGTTAATATTTGTAAAAATGTTTATATGTGGCAGCCTAACTTTAATGTTGGTACTTTCGCTGTACAGAATGCATACTGTTTTTCATCGTTTTTGTGTTCTGTTTCGGTATATGCATGTGAAAACAATGCGAAATCAATAGGACCTTCTGAACTTTAAAAGCTGCTAGAAAACATTCTGTTGGCGGTTAATCTGTCAAATTGACTTTCATTTAATCAGTCAGTATTGCCAAATCAACACGGAAAGAATAAGCGTTGAGCTTTAATAATTGTAAATTGTAACAATTGAGTTTTAAGATTGTTTAAAACTAAATTTCTGTCGAAAATTCATGTTCAGCAACGAGCCCTATTTCTGGATGCAACAAACCAAATTGTTGAATTTCGGTGGAAACCAATTAATACGAGATCCAAGAGCGTCCTATGCGTTCCAAAAAGGTCTGAATAGGGTGGCATGGACAACAAAAATTCTATACTTGTACCCGACTGACACCACATTCGATATATTGTTCCACAGATTCGAGGACATGGTCATCTCTGGCGGGGGTAGTTATTAACTGAGATCGTGCGAAACCGTTAGGCTTTATCTCGTGAAGCTTTCAAAAGTCTCAGGTGGTATCATGAAAATGAGTTAAAAACCACAGAAGCCTCGAAGACTAAAAAAACACGCAATTGGTAAAATTTAGCCTTATATATGCATCAGAGTCAGAAGTTGGCGTTTTGGATGTGAGCTACTCAGTGAAGTCGAGGCGAATATTTGAACGTTGTTGTAATTCATTCCTAATGGCATCAACTGGCCTTTACAAAACCCATAAAAAACATTCATTATTAATATTTCGCACACTCTTTCTTTTATTTTAGTTTGAAGTTAGTTATAGGAGGTGCTCAATAAAAGGCTTTTTGTGTAAAGGATCAAATGGTACCCCACCATATCGCCCTCACAAATAATCTATCTTCCTCCCTTCGAACGACACAACAAATTTTACTCAACTTTTTTTCAGTCAGAGGCTGCTACTAACCCAAGAACTTCCATCACCATGTAGACTCCTCAATACAATTTGCTTAAAATTTCAGATATGAAGAGCTTAGAAGTTCGACACTCACTAAGTCAGCCCCTGAAACTCGTCTCTTCTTGCGTTTTCGTTGAGCGGATGAGGGGACGGTGTCCGATGTAAAGTATACTAGGGTTTGTTTCAGCTGGTGAGACTAAGAACATAAATGGCTTGACAAAGATAGCAATACCATATATTACCATTGGGAATTCAAAAATCCTTACTTTTGCATATACTCATTACATTACTTCCTTAATAATCTAGATACCTAATTAAATTCACAAAACAACATGAGCAAGGCAGTTACACCAACACTTTCCGTTCCCACTCAAGATTCAAATTGCTGTGGCGTTAAACATAAAGTTTCCTTGCTGGCATTAAATTACTTTTCCTATGGTCATTTTACGTGTAGCTCTAATTCAGTTACATGAACTCCTTTGATTCTTACTGTGATCAGCCTTCATGTGTTCGTGGGAAGCAAAAACTGTTTTAACCCACCGCACTCTCATTTGCATACCAAATGCTTATCTTGATCATATTCAACTACCAGCACTCTTTGCTTGTAGCTGTATACAAAAGGGAAAAAAGGAAATTTTTGTTTACGAACAACTAACAGGATACCGCATTCTAAGGACTAAAAAAAGCGAATAAAAAAAATCCAGAATCAGAAACAGCAAGACGAAACTTAACATAAAAGAGGACAAAGGCATCCCCGTAAACAGGAGCAACTTGAACGAGGTGGAGACAAACAACAGAACAACTCCAGCTCGACGATGAGAAAAAAAATTCTGTTTCCGCTCAGAAAAAAAGACAGGACAAAAAAACGATATCCTTGTGCAAGCAGAGGAATATCGTGCCTTATATATCGTAGTAGATGACAATAAGGAGCAAGGCACGAGGAGATACGAGGTCGATAAGAGGAGCTCTAGACCGATTTCGATGAACGGGTGAAGTTTATATTTTTTTCCTCCTAAAATATCCGTGCGCTTCGGTGTTTGCTGCTATTTGATATCCTTTTGATAGACAGACAATGCATACCTTCTACGATGGGACATTTGTCGCTTTTCCTCCACTATTTTTTGCCCGTCTTTCATTCCTTCTTCAGCTTGCATGGGTTGTTTCTTGTGAATAATTTATAAACAGGATCTTATCCATTGAGGAAAATTGGTAAAGGTGGAGCGTGGAGGACACGTGGCAAAGGGATTTCACTTGTTTTTGTTAGCTCTAAGTTCGCTGATGGCATGGCACCTAGAAACATGGCGATATAAGAGAAATAATAAAATTAATTAAGCTATTGCAGTGGGGTACCGTGGCATAGTGGTTAGTGTGTGTGCTTACTACGCCGGAGGTCCGGGTTCGAATCCGGCCATCGTCACTTAAAAAAAAGACTTGTTCTTTTTCACGGTCCCCACCTCCGCGAGGGTCTGACAAGCCCTCCGAGAGTATCTTTTGTCTTGAAAAACTTCTTAAAAAGCCGTTCGGATTCGGCAAAAAATTGTAGGTCCCCTTGAAGAAGGTCCCCCATACACTGTTGAGAAGTTGGCCCTGGTTCACTTCGAGCTGTTGTGCCACTCTATTTATTTTTTTTTAATTAAGTTGCTATGAATTAATTTAGCATTCACTCTGTCCTACAGAAATAGAAATTGATCCCAAAACTCAATTTATAACATCAATGTATTTCGTCCTTTTTATGTGTAATTAGGTTGGTATAAATACTAGGGTAGGTACGAAACACACTCACTTTCTGCTCCTCGCGACCAGATTTTTTAAAATGTGAAAATGCAAAGAGTATCAAGGTTAAATTGAAATTATCAATACCAACTACAAAAGGCAGGACAATATTCTTGCATACAACATTACTTAGCTTACACTTAATGTGGCGCTACAGTCTGGGGTGGACCTGGGCCTCAGCCAACAAGCTTCGCCAGCCAGCTCTGACTCTAGCTAGCCGTCTCCAGTTTCGCACGCGAAGTTGGCTGAGATATTTTGTATAAATTGGTAGGGACGATAGTGAGTAAGACATAATTCCCCAAGTAAAAAAATGGAATTTTAAACATTTTGAAAATTTTTCCTTAAGCACAAATTTTTGGTTAGGGCAAAAAGTTAGGTATCTCCTTTTAATTAGTGGATATAGTAATTCCCCAAATAACCAAGCGGTCGGTGGACGACAGTCAAATTTTTAACGTCCCGTGGTTAACTCATTGTCACTAACAGGACCTAGTCCTCCAGGTTGGGGACCGAGTCGTGCGTCGGAGATTTCCCGCAGCAACAAGCCTCGGATTTGGACGGATTTACTGTGGATTTACTGACGGCCAAAGCAAACGAAACAAAGACAACAATGCTTCGGATCTGCGCGTGGAATGTTAGGCCGATATTACTCTCATCTAAGAAACGCAGTTGGATGATGGGCCGCCCAAAATAAGTATAAAAACTGTAATATTTACCACGGCGCGACTGCTGCCGACAACCAAAGCAGCACTTATTTGGATGTGCCTTCGTCGGTGAAGCCAGACTTATGCAACAAGTCTTGAGCTGTAACTATGTAAGCGAGTGCCTCGGTATAGTTCTTTCAAAAAAAATATTATTTTAGATATATGACCGAGACCGACAGGTAAATCGATAAGGCCATGTCCGTCCGTCCGTCTATATGTGTGAAGTTTTTAGGTCTTTAAAATTGAGCTCAAAACTCTGCGTTTTTAGGAAAAAACCGTTTTTATTCGAAATAATTTTCGGTCTTAACGCATTTTGTCACGATAACGAAGTTACAATTAATTGATTTTAATTTTTAGCCCAGGCCCGCTTTTGGGCGCGTGATTTATACAAATAATATATGAAATCGGGACAAATCAGGTGTCATACGCGGTATATAGGGTCGAGCATATAGAATTTTGTCACAGGCGAACTCTTGCAATTACTCACTTGTTTTAAAGTTTGCTTATTGTCTGCCGAATTTCAATGAATGACAGTTTTGTCATCCTAAAGTATTAAGAATTAAGAAAACTATCTCTCGACAAATTTTAAGGCTGGGTTCGTTGTTCATTTTTATCGGTCCGTCCGTAAATTGAAAAGGACAGATTGCATCTGTCTTTCCGTCCATGCAATCTGCTCGTAACTTCTGAACGGTAAGTCGTGGAAAGACGAAATTTGGTGTGCTTTAAATTTAAATTACGAAAATAGTCATAGAACCCAACGAAGGAGTTTTTTTTAAACACAATCTAAGGTTTAATTACAGTTTGAAGTCTCATTGGAAAGGGGATTTGGTATATATATTTTTCAGTATACTTTTTTTAAAGAATTTTAGCAGGATAGAACTAGAAAATAGAAACTTTGGTCTAGTAAATAAACAGAACCTTATTAAAAGAATTTACTTTTTTCACAACATAGGAAAGTTTTTAAGAAATGAAGAGTTTGAAATGGATGACTTTTTTTAAAGTGTTTGAGGCCATAACTTTTGAAGCACTAAGCCCACAAAGCCCAACCAAGTGCTAAAGTCATATTTTTCTGAAATAGTTTTAATACTGCTGTTTCGACGCATTTTCTAAAATCGCAAAAATGCACAACAATAACAGGTGTCACACTTGTGTGAATTATCTGGAAAACATAATAAGAGCATTTTCAAAGAGATTTTTTTTTAAATCTTTGAATATTTTATTGGTTATAGCGATGTCGTTCAGACTAGGTTCAACAACAAAGCGATTAGAAAACAAGTGAGTAAGTGCAAGAGTTCCTCTGTAACGAACTTCTAAATACCCGACCCTCTTTAATCGTTAACTCGAAATTAAATTTTTTTTTTGTGTGTGTTTCATATACTGAATGTCAGTTATTTGTATTGGCCACGCCCCCAAAAAAGGGCGTATGCTTAAAATTAAAATCAACTTACTCTAATTTCGATGCGTAAAAGCATCGAAAAATGCGTTAAAAGCATATATATTATTATATATTAATCTTTTATGCTATTAATACTTAAAAAAAAACAGTTTTTTCCCAAAAAACGCCCCCTACAAGTGGGCGGAACTCAATGCTTGGTATGCAACAAACCTAGCAAATGGTCATATCTTTAATATTTGTCATCGATTTTTTTTCGATTTAGAATGAATTTCCCGAGAAATCAGGTTTCCAAAGATTAAAGATGTTATAAGTGGGCATGGTCATTATAGTGGGCGGTAAAATTTTCGTTTAATTAAAGGCTTCTGGCCGATATTACTCTCCACCAAAATTTCAGATCATATATTTTGACCCAATAGTATTTTGAAATGAAATGTAAATTTTAGGTTGTCTGACATTCAAGTCGATTGTAGGCGTGGCTGTGGGCGGATTCTCTCAATTTTCATACTTTGTCTGTACAAAATAAAAACCAAGCAACGCTGCAGGTTTCAGTTTCCTAGCTCAATTTTAAAGACCTCAAAACTGCATACATACGGACAGACGGACGGACGGACATGGCTTAATCGACTCACCTGTCGGTCTCGATCATATCTCTAAAAGGTCTTAGGCGTCTAGGTCTACTGTGATTATTTTACTGTGCTACAAGCTATTCATTAAAATTAATATACCCTCGGTCGGGTATAACAAGTGATGAAATGCAGGAGTTAGTCTGTAACGAACTTCTAAATGCGCGACTCTATTTACCGAGCAAAACCAAATCTTCAAGTTTTTTGGCCTGAATTTATTAATTCGATGTCAATTTTGAGATGTTATGAGTCACGTCCTAAAGAGTCGGCGTGCACTAAGAAGACTTTTTGATTTTTTAACTTGGGGCAGTGAGGAAATGTGCAAAAAATGATATATTGAAGCAAAATAAAGTTTTTTCCCTAAAAACGTGACTCAGTATCAGAAGCTCACTGCGAGTGTTTGGCCGGCTTGTCGTTGGTTCGGGATCAAATCGCCTTGGGGCCAGAGCCATTTTTTTTTAAATTATAATCTGTGTGGTGTGACATTGTTCCCCTGTCGAACGACACGATTCCTTACTACATATAAGGTATAAAGCAAAAACTAAACCGTACAAAAAAGTAAAAAGTTAAATAATAAAAAGTTAAAACGACGTCTAAAGTTATAACAAGTAACAAGCGGAAAAGTGCAACAGTGCGTATGTTAAAACTTCAGTCCGTTTGTCACGGATTGCAAAATTCCTTACCCTACCATGAAAGGAAACTGCCACGCCTCCAGAAAGTGGGCGGGATATAAAAAAAAAACTGTTGACATAAAATTTTTATTAAACTACCTGACAGAACACCTCTTTTGGATTCTATCCTAAGTGAGGTATGGTAGGACCGTAATCTATCAAAACTGGTGTGCCATGAAAAAACCGTTATTTACTTTGCCAATCTTCACTTTGAAGGTACAACTCGCGAAAAACGTAAGTAAAATTATAAACAGGAGGCGAAGCAAAACACCTGTATTTTTCTTTTTTGATAGCAGAGCTTTGGCCCCTCCTATCGAGAAAAATAAGTTTGACATTAGTTTGAAAATTTTTCGTTCTGAACGTTAGATTTAGTTGCGTCACCACTTCATATTTCATCCTTCAAATTAATTCGAGACCGAATTCTGAATCGAATGAGCCATGTCCGTCCGTCTGTCCGTCTGTATGTCACATGTTTTTGGGCCTTAAATTTTGAGCTAGGGTGCTGAAACTTAGTACGTAAGGTCAACGTCATGCGAAGCAGTACAAGTGTAAAAATTTTTAAAACCGCCCAAAGACACGCCCACATTCGGTCTAAATGTGCAACTACCTCCAGAGTTTTCAAAACTGTAAGACGTGCTTATAGGCTGAAATTTGACATTTAGCATCTCCTAATGAATGTAAGACACAAAAAAGACAAATTTAATTGGTAAACCTCCTCTAGTGAGCGTGGCATCTATTTTGAGGGTAAATTTTCAAATGCAGTTTACTCAATACTTTTGCTCGAAATTGAAAAAATTTGCTTAATATTTTATGTAGAAAACGCTCAGTTCCACATTCTGTTCATACAAGACTTTGGGCCCGCCCACATTTGGAGGTAGAATTGAAGAAAAACCTTCAATTTTACAGAAAAACTTAATTTGGACTGGCCTTGAGCCTAATTTAGGAAAGCATGAAACAAAAAAAGGAACAAGTTAGGTGTACGAGATTTCAGTCCAGATTTCGTTCATATAAAGTTTTTAGCCATGCCCCCTTTTAGGGGTCGATTTTTCAAAAATATTGAATTTGAACCAAAAAAAATGCATTTTTACGTACATTTAAGTGTAACTTGGAAATATCTGTGAAAATATCTTATAATTAATAGTTTGTAATTAGGGGCGGTTGGACCACGCCCCTTTTCGAAGTTTGCGTTACTTATGAAATGTCAAAAAAAAACTCTGCCATCAGCATTTTACAATGTGGGATAGGATGGGGTATTCAACGGTCCGTTTTACGGACTGTAACTTCTGCGTACACTTTGTAGCTTTTACTCACTGGTTTAACTTAAAATTAAAAATTTATATGAAAATTGTTTCAGTAAATTTTGAAAATTCAATTATTTTCAAAATAATTTAATATAAAAGTTGTATTACATAATCGTAAATAAAAAATAATGTAATATTTGTTATTTAAGTTTACGTTAGATTTTGGTATTTTTTATTCAAGAAAATAAATTTTACTTCTCACTGGAATAACTTGAATTTGGCACATGAGCACACACATCACGTATCGTTCGAGATTGGCGCAGAAGAGATGAGTATTCTAAGGATCATGAGATGAGTTTTTGACCAAGGCTCAACACCCTTCCCTAATCTGCCCAACCAAAAATTGTCAGGGCATTGAAGATGCTTGCTTCTATCTTGGTTGTAATGCCTTACATTACCTTATAATTTAAATCATCACAATTCAAATAACAAGGACCGTAGGGCTACCATCATGTCAATTTCCAATTTATTTTCTCTCAAAAGCTTTAAATAAAAACAAATTTTAGAATTTTTTTTCATATAGATCATCATTCCGGAGAATTGTGGTACTATTAACCCTTTCGTTTACGGTTTTATTTCCTAAGTGCAAGCAAGTGGAGTGTGGACGTTAATTTCAAACACACAGACTTAATCTTAATCATTGTGCCTTCGGCTCTTGGGTATAGGTTTCCTTCATCAGGAGGAAAACACTGTCTCAATGCAACTGGCTGCAGTGATAACTTTTTAGAATATAAAAGCTGTAAGTAAGACAACGTTTACCTCTTGTATTAACCTATAGTTCATTGGTATAATAATCAATTGAATGTGCGTAAAAAAAAGCTTGTGGCACAACAAATGAATGCTTAAAATCTATTAAAATCATGGAATAAATTGCCTATAAAAAAATTTCACCAACCAATACCTTCCGTATAATAAATTCCCACAAAATTATTTACACAAATAATGCATTAACTATGCCCGCAGTCGATTGTCTGCCTTCGAATTTCCCGAAACGAAATCGATTATAACGATTATAATACCGAAATAATGAAATTATATGGGCACCCAACATCCACTTAGCATAGATATAAATTGCCTAACATTAGTATTCATGACCTAATGCCATAACTTTTGTTAAAGGGAAATCGATGTTTCCTTCAATTTAAAAAGGCGATGAAACGAGAAGAATGTTATATAAGGAGCCCAGAAAACCGATTAGAAAATTGCTTTCTCTGGCAATGGTCACTTGAGTTACGAGAGGCAAAAGTGTGTAACTTGGCCAACGAAAGGGGCGGTACCGCTTTAAATATTTATGCCGTAATCTAGGAAAGTATAAGCAATTGGTAAAGAAACCAAATAAGGATATTGCTGTGGTTATTGTACCAAACATAAACAGTGTCAGGTGTCACACGAGGAATCAGATAAAAAAGTTGTGTTGAGAAGGTTTTATAGAAGGAGGAACCTCAAGTCTTTCTTTATAGGGCTTAATGACTGTCATGGAGCAGAAAGGTATGTGTTCCTAAGACCCTTATGCTTTATGCCAGCACGTGCTCTTTCAATGAACGGCCGCAATAAACCTAGTTTTATTATATGCTGTGTAGATTTGCTGATTGTTAAAATGCCAACACTTTTAGTGAATTAACTGTTTCATTGTTTAATGGATATTGCTTAGCTACCAATCGGCAATGCGACATTAGTGGCCAATGCATATAAAAACCACTGCTATCGGCACAAATGGTGTGTAATTTTCATTTCCATAATAATAATCATTATTGTTTATTTTTATCGAAACACCATCGTCATCCTTGAGTAAATAAAAACACATTCATTTGCATGCCACCCCCCACACTGTGAAAGCAATTCAATTTAATTTAATGTGATAGATTAATTGATTAGAATATCCTTCGAATAAATAATGTATTCTCCCTGAGCTCGAGATTTTCCTCCACACCGCCCGAAAATTTCCGACCCATGCCGCCCAAAAGTCGATGACAGGAAGCAAAAAATAAATGAAAATAATTTCGAATATTTCCCCCCTCATAGTTCAAGTGAATTTATTGATCCGCATTTCCTTTTATTTATTTATTGATTGCTTCCCTTGCTCCACGCACATAAATATTGGCAAAAACCAGGATGAAAAAAAAAAAAGAAATTTCGGCAAAAAAATTCTATTTTGTTTTATTCCTTTAAGATCCGGTTGGATTTGTGATTGGTCTGGGGAAGGTGCGCCTTTTGGGAATGTTGCTCTCCATGACAGTTGCGTTTGAAAAGAACGAGGAAAAGTTTCAAGGCAAGCACTAAGCCTTACGAAAGTTAAACTCCCCGGTGACGAGAAATTCCCAAACCATATAAACCAGAGTTCATGATCACAAACTAAATAATCTATAAGAAAAAAATCCACTTTCCATTCCTTGGGAATCCTTTTAAGCTTTTTTATACGTCTGAAATAAAAATACATTCTGAAGTTCACGCCAAGAACACTTTGGATAAAAGATATAACGTTGCGTGAGTGTAATGGCTAAAAAGGATATAATTTTCTCAAGCTACAAGACCGCTGCAGAAATTAAAAACTTTTTATCTGACTTTCATTTTGGTTTTTTTTGTTGGGTGTAGATACTACATGGTGCAGACTATACTCAAGAGACGAATAAATCTTAAAATCCTTTTTGGAGATTTTCAAGTTTCTTTGTCGTTTCTTTACCGTCAAATACTAAGTTTGACACCAGGGGCATTTGTGAGAATCCTCAAGTGATAACAAAATCACATTGAAAAGCGATTTTTTATGCGAAATACTTTGGTATAGACCGAGCAAACAATGTGTATCGCAGTTATCCCATTAAGAATTTATGAAATAAGTCGGTATAGAAGCAGGTAACTTTTATGGGTGTCCCTGGGTCGTAAAAATTTTAAGTTTAAGCTTGATGGCCAGCGAAATAATCTATGTAGCTTAAAACATGAGTTTTTAGGACATTGGCCCGCAGCAGACCAATCCAAAAACGTGGAAGATATTCGGGTTCCAAATTTAAACAGGAGATCGGTTTGGGGAGTCTTCTTCAGCCAAGATTTAAAGAGTTGTTTTAGTTTGGCGAGTTCGTTGGGCTTGCAGTTTCCTATACTGCCCAATTTAATAAAGAGTAAAGCTCAAATTAGTTAAAACCAGTGAGTAAGCGCGAAAGTGTGTACGCAGAAGTTACAGTCCGTAAAACGGACCGTTGAATACCCCAGCCTATCCCACCTTTTAAAATGCTGATCTCTAGTTATTTTTTGACATTTTATAAGCAATGCAAACTTCGAAAAGGGGCTTGGTCCAACCGCCCCTAATTATAAACTATTAATTGTTAGATACTTCCACAGATATTTCCAAGTTACACTTAAATGTACGTAAAAATGCAATTTTTTGGTTCAAATTCAATATTTTTGAAAAATCTACCTCCAAAAGATGGCGTGGCTAAAAATTTCATATCAACGAAATCTGGACTGAAGTCTCGTTTACCTAACCTGCTACTTTTTTTGTTTCATACTTTCCTAAATTAGGCTCAAGGCCAGTCGAAATTAAATTTTTCTGGAAAATTTTAAGTTTTTCTTCAATTCTGCTTCCAAATGTGGGAGTGGCCCAAAGTCTTGTATTAACAAAAGGTGGAACTAAGCGTTTTCTACATAAAATATCAAACAAATTTTTTTCAATTTCGAGCAAAAATATTGAGTAAACTGCATTTGAAAATTTACCCTTAAAATAGTTGCCACGCCGACTAGAGGAGGTTTACCAATTAAATTTGTCTTTTTTGTGTCATTAGGGGATGCTAAATGACAAATTTGAGCGTTTTAGAACGTCTTACACTTTTGAAAACTCTGGAGGTAGTTGCACATTTAGACCGATTGTGGGCGTGTCTTTGGGCGGATTTCAGAAATTTTTATACTTGTGCTGCTTCGCATGACGTGGACCTTAGGTACAAAGTTTCAGCACCCTATCACAAAATTTAAGGCCTAAAAAAATGTGACATACAGACGGACGGACGGGCATGTCTTATTCGATTCCGAATTCGGTCTCAATCATATGCCCGTAAGGTCTTGGGGGTCTACCATTATTATTTCACCGTGTTACAAACTATGTGACAAACTTAATATACCTCCTATCCTATGGGATGAGGTATAATGAAGAGAGCCCTGACATAGGAAGAAGTAGTGACATTAGGTCCAATAATTCTTAGTGAAAGTGAATTAAGGCCAAATTCTATCGTTCGGAGTAAAATTAATATTACATGAAAATTAACAATTATTTTTCTTCACCGGACAAGGCTTTGCGAAAAAAACTCAGATTTAAAAAACTTAAACTGTTTGGTAAAAAACTACGTTTTCCCAGACAAGCTCAATATCAAGATTTCCAAAAATATCAAACGATGTATTAATAGCAAAATTGTTAATAGCAAAAAAAACAAAAAAATATTTTTTATCTACCATTTTGCCTTGAAAGTGACGATTTTAAGATTTGAACTTATGTCACGGCACCGATTGAAGCCTAATTAGGATGAACCGTGTCAAATTAGGTTCAGAACTCAAGAACTCAATTAAAACTATGCCACCACTGCATATTAAACTGAGCCGAGCGGTGAGATGTTAAAAAATAAATCCCGAAGTGACTCCACCTGCCACCATACAAACATAGGCTTAAAAAACCAAAAATTAATGCGCACAAACTCACAATTCACACGCACACAAAAAAAGCCAAGATTGTTAAGCAAAACACATCGATCAAATAACGTGTTGAGACCGTTTTGTTCTTTGTTTAAAACAAAGGATTAATTTGACCCGAGCTTTATTTTTCTCTCAGTAGAATGACGATGACATTTCACAAGAGCTACAAAATATTTCTGTTGTTAAAAATCCTAATAAAAGACGTATTTGTGAGTGCGAATGTCATACAGGAATAGTTTCCGTTGCGTTTTTCAAGACGCAAACTGTTATTAAGGTGAAAGAAAAGGTTTAAAAGTGGCATAAAAAAGGTTCGAGGTTACATACTATACCTAAAACTTAATAACCCTGGGTGGGGTATAAAATTATTATGTCAATCGAAGTTTAACTTCATTACATAAAACTTTTTACTATTTGTCGTATCAGTAAAAAATGTTTGTACTACTTATTCCCACGAGAAGATAATATCTAAAAGGAGGATTTTTCAATGAGGTTTATCTTCAATTTACATTGTTTTTTTTTTATGAATTGGTAAGGTTAAATGTAAGTAGCATTTAGAATACCATTTTAGGGTCATAGCGTGAGTAAAAGTGTTCTTCAAAAATAAAGAACATTTTTACGGATCCAATTTCCGTATATGAACTACAACAGAGCGCGATGTTTCATTTGGAGAAATGGAATGTATAAGTAAGCTTAAACGACATAAAGTGGGATATGGCTTTTTGTAGACTCCGTAACGTCTGAAAGGCAAATAAAGCATGCGTTTGAAAATAGGTTAATATTGCTTGAATCAAAATTTTAATCTGGACTGCAAAATCGATGTTAGTTAAGGAAAATAGGGTCTTTATGGCGAAAAATTATGTTAATCAAATTTGAAATAAAATTTTGCAAAAATAAGGACATTTTTGAATGAAGAGACTGAGTTAATAGTTAAAGTAATGTTCAAGTTTGTGCCAAAAAAAGTAAGCGGTTTACTTGTCAATTTGAGTTCTAATATTTTTAAAGGTTTTGATAGTTGATTATAATAGGATGGACACTTTACACGCCTTTGATTACGTTATTTTTAATACTGTTGTAACCTTAATTTTCATGCAATCATCTTTATTCGAACCCAAGAGAGCAGGAATGATATTAAGACAGAATTTTCTAAGCATAAATAAGGCGGCTTAATAGGCACATTAGTAACTTTATTAGAAACTGTTTAAATCTTTGTAAGCTATACAAAGGTATGTGTATGTTTAGAGGTGTATGAAAGCTTGTAAGTAGAAATGCTACCTCACGAACTACCATAAAAGTCACACGACCTCAAATGCCATTTTTTCCTCGTATATCGAATCATTTTTGTGCTGAGAGAGCAAACAACCATTATGTGAACACCGTCACACTATACCTACGACCTGACTTAATTGAAATCATTACAGGCTACATTGTTAGCATTTTCTTTTCCCGGTCGAGAACTTTAATTAATTAAAACTAATATGTACTCCTTTTCAAGCACCCTAAAAATAACTGGAAACTTTTCTTTATTTTTTTTTGCAGGTAAGAACTGGGACTCTCGCCCATAAAATGACGAGCAAAAAATGCTTTGGTGTGAAGGTAACGATTTCAGCAGAAAACTAACGCAAACCTTCATATATGCTTGACATACGAAAACGTGCCAAGTTTCAGCAGGAATATGATAAGGGAGAAGTTTTTCCTCATCGCAGCACATTTCCACGAAGATGTCGCTTCGCTAAGGTGAAAGTATATTTCAATCGGCATCAAGGGGAAAGTTTTTCTTGTTGCCAAAACAGACTAGACAACAAAGCAATTGCTTTAAAAGGTGCTTAATGTAGTTTATAAATTGGACAAGAGACTTGGGAGAATGCACAGGTATTATTGTCTGTGTCTGTTGGTGCCTGTTAAGCTTTATAAGGGGGTGATTGGTCTGGGTTTACTTATGCTAGTAGAGGTCATCGATCGTTTAGATGTTTATTCTTTTTTTAAAGCTTAAAAAAGGAGTTATTAAACTGGTAAAAGTTTTTCAAAGCAATTTGAGGGAAAACAATCTTTAAAATTCCAAACAGAGTTTTAAGGCTTGTTTCGAGTCTCGATAGAGCTTAAAACTCCTGTAAAACCCGTTTATTGCTTCCTTAATTGCGGACCTGTTTTTATATGGCTATGGGGTCTGATTTATTATAGTAAGTATTTTTAATTAAGTAAGTTTTTAAACCTTTCACATTTTTGGTAATTATTTTCCTATGCCAAAAACTATATGAACCCAAGAAACACCAGGCTGATGGGGAAATTTCTAAATATAAACTTCTACACCCAAATTTTTGTCGATGCCATGCAATTCAAAGTTTCACATTGTCAAGAGGCCTCCACCCATAAGCCATAGATATAACAGAGAAGCTTCTGAAAACTTTCATTTCAAATTCATGACGTTACTCAGCGCAAAGGACCTTCATTAAAAAGTAATTACGTATTTAGGAATGTTAATGAAACTTTTTTTTCCCCATTTTCGGTTCGCTAAGCCCTGTGGCCTGTGGCCATATCCTTACAAGTCCACGACACAAGGGGGTTCTTATTAAAGAATTATCACTTCAAAGTAGGTATACCACGCCTTCGATTTGGAAAATAAAATAGCAGCAAAAAAATGAGCCAACACTTGGCCCGGGCGATGACAAATTGGAACAACAAATAAGAAAATAAATATACAATCGTGTTGAAGTTGCTGTTTTACAAATTACAAACTTTTTCTTGTGTTGTGTATAGACTTATTTGACCACATGAAGAGGAGTCACGCGCTGCTGGTTTTGATAAATTGAAAGGGCGCGCAGGAGAGGTCAAAGTGAAAAGTTCTTTGAATTGGATTTAAAATATGGGGGGAGGAGGATTTGAAAAAAAATAAATAAACAAATCGATATTTTGTGAGAGGTTTCTTTTAAGTACAAGGCAATAATCAGGGAGGCAAGATTTGTGCAAACAGGCGGTCCAAGTTATCAACCTTTTGTTGGTTGTGAGCAAAAACGAAGCATTTTAACCAAGGTTAATAGGATTTTGTGAACTTGCTTCAAACTTCTATGTTGAGCGAGGATTGCTACTTATGGTTCCTTTATAATTAGGTACATTTTCGAGATTTTAAACTTCAACGGAATTGTTCTAAGGCACAACTTTAAAACATTTTTGAACCGTCAATATATACTTGTATTCACACTAATAGTAGAAAGTCCTTTGAAACACAATAAACGTCCCTCAAATCTCTTTCAAAATTCAAACACTACGCTTATTTGCCCCTTCTTGACATCGTCACTGAGTACGCGCCGCTTAGTTTACAAAAGTGCCAAAATGAAACAAACAAAACAAAGGAGTAGAGACCAACTCAACCATCAAAGCACGTAAACACTAAGCTGAAAAAATTTACATAACCCTTACCACGCCCTCGAAAACCTCGAACTCTATGTCGATAAACATTCATCGGGATATTCTCCATCCCCACACCGACTCTGTAGAGCACAGAAAGGATAACTCAATTTGTCTTTTGTGCAACTAGACGGGCAAAGGTTAAAAGACAAAAATAAAAACAACTCGTGGCACGTGAATGGAAACTGACACCACATAGCTTATCTCCGATTCACCTAATGGAAGGACACATCCCCAAATGGATTGTAAAAATCCGCAGACAAAGCCCGCATTCGTGTCAAAGGATTAATTGGCAACTATTGTCGCAATTAATTAGTGTCGACTTACTGCTGAACTAGGTTTCACAGCGAAATGCGAATGAAAAAAAAAAAAACGCAAATGTCATTGGAGCACATTGAAGCGTTGGCTTGGTGGTGGCTTTGACTGCATTTGGTTTGGTATGTGCAGTTGGGAAATTTCTAATAAGTTGAGAAGAGGATGTCAATGTAAGCGTATAAGGTAAAGGGTTTTATTGGTGAGGGCGCACGCATTTTGACCGTCAGCTTTAGTTGGTCTATTCGACCGGAATTCGATGCATGCATGTTTGGTTAAGAAAAAAAACCGACGTCAAAGTAATCGAAGCTAGTTTTAGTAGACAGCGAAAAGTATTAGTAACTTGATTTCGCTCAACTTATACCTCCTTTGCTTAGCTTACTATAAAATATAGTTTTAAGTAAAATCCACTAAACACGTTTGTCTGTGGATGGCTCGTGTCGCGGGGCAAAAAAGTGAATGGATTTAAATCCCGTTTGATCAGTTCCTTGAGGGTTTTTCTATATTCACAAGTAACACACCCCACCACCAACCATGTAACAACAAATCATAAGCCTTGTGAATCAGAGTTGGGCAGAATGTAATCGATTACAACTAAAAAGTAATCATAAATGTAATCGGCTTCGGTTTCAATTACAAAAGGAATCACTAAATTCACCCATCTTTGATTCCAAATTCAAACAGGGACCAAACAGCCAATACCTACCATTACGATTACAAAGCAATGTATAATCGTAGGCGATTATAGTTACAGTAATTTAAACGAATTGTAAAGAATAAAAAACAAAATATCAAACTTTTGATATCTATAATTGGGCGAAAACCCGAAAATAACGTTAGTTATTAAACTGTCTGTGTCGTTCGTAACTTTGTGTTTGTATAAATATTTATGACACACAAATAAAAGAACTAAATGTAATCGAGAACAAGTAATAAATTACTATTTTTTTGCAATTTGATTACTGTGTTACTTGATTACTTTGTAGTTTGGTTATAATAGGTTCGGGGACGATTGGGATTCCAAAAGAAATCAGAAAATACAGGGTGTTTCCAAATTCGATGCAAATATTTTGACACAAGATTCTTGGGTATATTTGAAGAAAAAAATTGTTCTACAGTATGGGCCTATCTCAAATTTTGATACCACTTATTGGGAATTTAAGAAAGCACCTACTTTGAGGTACCTTGACCCATACTAACACAAATATCTCCGCTAACACTTACAACAGGTACTTCATTTAGGACTTAAATTTTAGAAGAAATAGTACTCATTTCGAGAAGATCGCATTCTCCAAGCCTCGTCACAAGTGAGGCAGGAGTTATCCTCAATAAACGTTGACAGCGCAATCCAAAAACGGGCTCTAGCATGCATACAAAATGGAGGAGGACACTTTGAACACCTTATTTGATTGTAAAGTTAACTTAGTGAAATAAAAAAAAAAACATAAACCAAACACAAGCATTTTTATTCAGAATAATAGGAATAGAACACTATGAATCGAGTTTTTCATAATTTTACCTGCTATGAAATTTCCCAAGTATCATAAAATCTGTGGGTTTTTCGGGTAACTTGTCTTAGCAATTTTTATTAAGTATTGTTAGGTGCACTAGAAAAAAAAAATACCCATATGTTTATTACGCATTT
Source organism: Neoascia interrupta (assembly GCA_947623515.1). Taxonomy (NCBI): domain Eukaryota; kingdom Metazoa; phylum Arthropoda; class Insecta; order Diptera; family Syrphidae; genus Neoascia; species Neoascia interrupta. The sequence goes on along the minus strand of OX392462.1, from coordinate 57,304,341 downwards.
TTCGCAGAAATGTGACTTGAAAGTCAAAAAAATGTCGTGGGCAGGGAAAAAGGATCCGACTTAAAAGCAAATATCTCGAAAGTTAAAAAAGTCATCAATTTTATTTTAATGCAGGAGTACTATTTCTTCTAAAATTTAAGTCCTAAATGAAGTACCTGTTGTAAGTGTTAGCGGAGATATTTGTGTTAGTATGGGTCAAGGTACCTCAAAGTAGGTGTTTTCTTAAATTCCCAATAAGTGGTATCAAAATTTGAGATAGGCCCATACTGTAGAACAATTTTTTTCTTCAAATATACCCAAAAATCTTGTGTCAAAATATTTGCATCGAATTTGGAAACACCCGTATAATCATCTTTGATTTCAATTATAAAGGGGATCCCACAGTCGATAACTACCATAACGATTACAAGGTAATGTATAATGGGCGACTATAATTACTGTAGTCGTAGTCTGAGGTGATTACAATGACTGTTTAATTGTTTAATTTTTTTTAACAAATTGTAATAACAAAAATTAAATAACTAATTTTTGATCTCTTAAATTCGGGGTGAAATTCTGTAAATAATGTTAGTTTTAAGTCTGTCTCTATGGTTTCTTTTTGTTGGTATATATATTTATGACACACAAAAAAAAAACTTATAACTGCAATTTGATGAATTTGGTAGTTGATTACTTTCAAATTGATTGCTTTGTAATTTGAAAACTTTTAATTTGACATCTTTGTATTTGGATGACTTTGCAGTTAGATTACAATGACTGATCGCGTTTTTTTAACAAATTGGAATAACAAAAAATTAAATAACTAATTTTTAATCTCTTTAACGGGATGAAATACCTTATGAATTTAATGTTAGTTTTTTTCGGTATTTCATGTTTTTTTTATAGTAATAACATTACAATTCCTGCAATTTGATGACTTTGTTGTTTGATTACTTTGTGATTTTATTACTTTGTAATTTTATTACTTTGTTATTTTTATTTGAAATCTAGAAATTGATTACACTGGAATCAGATAAGACTTTTAAAAAAATGTTGATTACTTTGTAATCTTTGTTATAACGTTTGTTACATTAATTACATTAGTTATAAATCTGTATCTATGGGTCGCTTTCTGTTTGTATAAATATTTATGACACACGAATAGAACAACTGAATGTAATCACAAAAAAAGTAATGAATAAAGATTTATTTGTAATCTTATTACTTTATAATTTGATGAGTTTCTAATTTGATTACTTTGTAATTTAATAACTTTTTTTTTGATTACTTTTCAATTTGACAACTTTGTAATAAAAAAAATGATTACAATAATTGCAAAACGGTTACAATTACTACAAATGCTTACGTTCCGATTACTCTAGAATCAGATAAGTTTGTATTCAAAATGTTGATTACTTTACAATCATGATTATTATGTAATGAACGTTTTAGTACAGTATTTATACGTTTTTAGCAGTCGCAATTACATTTGTAATATAGATTACGATGTAATTGGATTACGAACATCAAAAAGAAACCGACTTCTTTTGTAATCTAAAGTGCTCAACTCTGGCCTGGATTCATACATTGTTTGCCAATTATTATTCGTAGGTACTGGTCAAGTGAATCAAATATTATTGTTGGAAAAAGCTTCAAAACTGCAGATCATATTCAAAAAAACAGTCGTGGTGTCTAAAAATAATATACCTTTATCCTTGACACGGTTAGAATCGTGAGCAGCCGTTAAAAGTGCGAAAAAAGCAAAAGACAGCTTTTGTTTAAAAAAAAACTGTCATTTAAGGCATTTAAGGAATAGGCGTGTGTGTCTTTGGGCAGATCTTAGCAATTTTTTTATTCTTAGTTTGTTTACAAAATGCGTACTAGGCTACACTCCAATTTTCCGCTCCCTAGCCAAATCAAAAATAGCATAAAGCGTCGCGGACAGACAGACATGCCTTGGTGACTTCTCCTGTCGGTCTCTAAATATTTTTAAATGAGTCTTTAAATTTCACTGTATTGCATTGTTGTGCAGTGTGCATACATAACCTTGTGTAGGGAAATCAAATTTTGTGGACGCTGTTGTTCTCTTTACAAAAATGTTTATTATAAAAAATAGATTGATAGATGAATTTTTTTCTGATTCTCCTAAATTTACGTAAAGTACTTTCAAAGACGTCTATTAGAATTATAAGCGGACCCTTCGTCGCGTCTTTCCATTAAAAAGTCGACTGTGCATGTAGTAATAGAAAGCAAAGTCAACGACTTGAGAAAATCCGGCGACTCCCCAGAGCTTTGAAAATGTCGACTGTCGCTAGTCAAGTTCGGCAACCTTTCGACACAATATATTTTCAAAAATCGATCCATGTGCGTAAACATTTCTTATTACTTGCTTTGTATTACTACCATGAGACACATAAAACGATAAGACCGAAAATCCACTCCATCATCAAATCGCTTTAGTAATTGACTGTCAAAATCAATCAAAATTAACAACTTAAGCCCCGCACAGTACAAATCAGCCAAATACGAAAACATTTATCAAAGTCATATTTATGTCAAAATGGGGATTTTTTTTCTTCTATAGACTCCCAAGGAAATAAACATATAACCTATAGCTAGGCTAGATACACTACACCCTCCAAGCTATCCATCCCTCATCTCATAAAATCTGCACAAGCCTTCATATTCCCCGTTTGGCGCTCCGACACGTGTGAAGAATTAATGGTTTCGTCGTGAACCCACCACCAGTACCTACAGCACAGGCACACAAGCGAAAATACCCGGGTCATCATTAAAATTGAATTTAAATCTCTAGCTGATCGTAAAGTCTGTCTGCCCATGGAGCGCAGTAAATCCCTATGCTGTTTTGCCATCCGGTCGTAGGAAGAAACCTCTAGTCCACACTACATGGGGGCCATATATCAAAACACCGAAAATGTAAACCACCAGGCAACGTCCGGATATCCCATTTATCTCGCATTCACTGCGTGGAGACGACTGGAGAGGAGACTATCATCGTCGTCATTCAGATAGAACGATAGTGGGTATATGTTTGGGCTGGGCAGAGGGCACAAACCACAAAAGTAGCAGCAGCAGCCTGAACGTGGTCCCAGCAAAAACAGTCAATATTTTCGTGACCACAATGGAAAGTAAATATTTTAGGTATAGCTAGCTACCCATGCCCGGGAGATTATAATCCGTTTTAATATTAACCCGTGTGGCCGGGATCAGAGGAGGTGAGATAAGAGCATCTTTGGTTTAGTGTTGATAGTTTTCGAAGGGCGGGTGTTTGCCTTTAGAGTTATTAGGGGATAGTGGCGAAAGTTGAGGCCATTGCTTAAATGGTTTCCTTTTTTTTTAAAACGCAGTAGGTACCTAGGGACTTGCGATATGGTTGCATAAAAGGTTTCCTGTAAAATAGTTTTCTTGTCGCGGGAATTTTGCTCTTTTCTGATAATAGATATAGGTTGAAGTGCTTTTTATAAAGACTAGACTTAGTAAAACGTCTATAAATGAAATATGTTGGAGCTTTCGAGGATGATGCTAAATTCAAACTTGTGGTGAAAAAATGCTCGCAGCGTTTTCACTCCTTAAGGGCATAACAAAAGTGACGCATAAGGCCATTAATTTGATTAACCTTGATTTTTCGATCGAGGAGTAAAGTAGTCTGGGTTAAATCCAGGGTAAATTAGGCCAGCTGTCATTTAGCTGTCATTTCTCAAAGCAAAACAGAAAGAGCAGTTCCAGTTGTTCCTCGGACTCCAGTTAAATGTTATTTTCACAGGGTTTGAGTGCAAAAACACGAGAAGCAACTATCATTTCTCTTAGAGCCGGTTTTTCAGTAAATATTTAAGCCCAGCTTAAATTTAAATCTGGTAATCCCGAAACAAACCGAATCTGGTGTAAACCCAGTGAACAGTTTTTCAGTGGAGAGTTAACGTGAAGGAGTTTCCCTCAGTAAAGTTGCCAAAATCTTCGACTCTCGAAATTATTGACCTTCCCAGCCCTTACAGCACATAGAAGACAACAGGAAAAGAAGCTCGGGATGTTCTCAGATCAGTTTCGCAGAAACACGCTAAGCAACTTCCATTCCACAGAGAAAAGACACTCAAAGAAATTCATGCTCTTCTCTACAGTTGATTCGGGATTAATTCACCAAATTTGTAAAGTTCAGCCGAGAGTAACCCCAGATCTAAATTCACTGAAAAACTCATTTCGAAGGGGTGAATCTCAGTTTAAATCGGAAACTTGGATGAGCTCACACTAAAAAATCCGGCTCTTAGCTAAAGAGAAAACAAAGATTGAACTATGCACCAGATTCAATTCGCGATGTGATGCGTCCGAAAGGGGGCTCGATGTTGAACTAATGTGCATTCGATCTTTGACGGCACTCGTTGAATATCTTAAGGGGTGGAATGAAATTGACAGTGTTCGTAGAAAAAACGATTAAAGACAAGCAAGAGATGTGTGTCGATGTTCTACATCGACTTTTCAATGTTTCTGTCGCACATAAGTTTTAGCACCCGTTTTCGAAACATACCTGAAGTTTGTTTAAGAATCCTTGCAAGTACCACCATAACTTGAGTCTCATAAGGTTCCAGCTTACGAGAACTGTTGGGCTTATTTTTAAAGAAAGTCCCTTGCTGACACCGACAGTAACCTACTGGCGGACATCCACAAACCAAGCCCTCATTACTTTTTCGGGTAAGTGTCTATCTTATCCTTTTCGGGACAGGCATTCTCAGGACGGGGAAGTCATTCATCATTTAGGTCGCCGGTGCTGGTATCCCAGTTTTACCAAAAAAATAGTACCACAATTAAACCTCTTATGGTCTAAGTGTGTCCCTACTGAGCGGATGTCACCACGCAACATACCCCAAACTACATTTAAGAAATAGGGAGCATGGGATAATCAAAGTGTACTGCAGGTTTCAACTCAAGCTTAACCATAAAGACCATCAAATTTTAGACATACAGAGGGACGTACGGACATGACTTAATCAATTCACCTGTCGGTCTGGGTCATTATCTCCATGGCCCAGTTTTTCAGTGCAAAATCATCCGAATTTCGGAATTTAACTGAGAAGAATTGAGTTTTTCACTCAATTTTGATCGGGGGTTAATCTCGCTTAAACTCGCCAAGTTTGATGGGCCATCAAAACCCTTTGATGGGAAAATTGTACTAATTTTGAGATATTTTGTAGGCAAGACCGAGAACGATAGCAAACCAAAGGTCGTCAAGTTTGCTCGGGTACAGAGTATCCAAGGCTCTTTGGCCAAGTTTTGACGGAAAAAGATCGAAGAAAGTAAAAATAAAGGGAGTAGGGACAAGCTTTGGATTTAAGACGGAATTATGAAAGGACACTGTCACCTACGGAAACAGCAACAAGCTTTCTGACATGAATACTTGTCGCTTCTGTCTTGCTCTGCAGGCGGTTGAAGATTAACACACATACTGTGTGAATGAGAGGCAATTTCAGGTACATGCAGGAAATTTTTTGGGCAATATTTCTTCGGAATATTAGCGGAAGTAGACGGCATTAGCTTCAAAGGCCTTCTCGCAGGAAAATTGGCAGTTTCACCAGGGAGAATATTTTGGTTTATATCCTCCTTTGAAAATTAAATTCATCTGGTTATGGGTTTGTTTTGGGGCGAGTGTCTGTGTGGCCTTTTACACCACACCTCTGTATAACCGAGCTTAACCAAACAGTTGCGAAATTCAAAAATTTCGGAAGAAGTGGAAGCTTCTGACAACTTAATTGATGAAGCAAAAAACTGCTCGCTGTGTTGTCATCAGATTTATTTTGTTGGGTTTGTTCGGTTTTGCTTGGATTAACAGATCTTGGTTAAAGTTTTTTTAACCCTGCACTATGAACCCTGCCATAAAGGTCTCAGGCGAATACGATTATTTATCGGTTGTCGTGTAATTAAGAAACTCAATGACAGTCTTAGAATAGATTCGTCGACGCACCTGACTCAACAAATAAACTGATTGTCAACGAAGCACCAAAGTTTTTGAAAAAATATAGTTCATAGTATAAAGGTCTCTTATTAACGTGAAAATAATATTCCATACCTACTTAATATCCATCAGGGAGGTAAACTTAAAAACAAAAGCATTCCCCCATTTCTTCAGTAAAAAATTACCCCTAATTGAATGCCTACATGGGTTGGTTAATTCCATTTCTCCAAAGGCTTTGCCCTCATAAAGAATTTAACTTTACTTGACCAATTTTTGGCAATGTTTTCTTAAACTCTGCACGTAGCATGCGGTATTAATTAAAGATGAAGCTAAAAAGAAAATACAATATGAAACGTGTTGATATCTGAGGCTAAAAAGAAAGCCAAGCGATTTTGCTAAATAATTGATTTCAAATAAAGGGCAAAGCACGTACCACGGGGCGGAAGATAAACACGAAACAAAGAGCATCCGTTTTTGGGGTTCTACTAACAGGGACTACTTTCCTTGGTATACCGCACTAAATTGTATATATATACAACTTCCTTGTGTGGAGATTCTGTTTGGGCTTTTATTTTCTGTGTTTTCTTCTATTCTCTTGTTTTCTCCGCACTGGGAATAAAATGTTTCGTTCAAAGTATAGAAGAGGTACACTTGAGCGTTTTTGACCTTTCCCCACTTTTCCATATTTCAAGGGAAGCATGGCAGCAGAATACAACAATTGAACTCAATTTTCCATCTATGCATGGGTGTTGTTGTGTATAAGCAGTGAGGAGGAGAATATTTTTATTGTGCTGTGCAGCTTATGCCTCCTCGTGACCTAGAAAAATATACAGCCTCTAGGTTTGCTTTGTTGTTGCACGGGGTACACTATAGGGCTGGGGGTGGGCAAGGATTCGAAGCAATCTTTAAACAAAAGCTTAAATTATTCACTATGTCTATTCCTAGACTTAATACGTAGAGAGGGTATTTGGAGGTAACACAAGGATTTCGAATCCGTTTTTATTTTTGTTGATTTGAGGTGTGTGCATAGAAGTAGATGTAGTTCCTTGACAATGTTATGCAACATTTTTGAGTGCAATGACACGCGCAGAATCAATTTACTACGATAAAACGAAGGTGCAGATTGAGGACGTTTTGAAGTAAAGAGGGTAACGCGGTGGTGTTGAAAAAGGGTGTTACTGAAATTATTACAATGGTTCGTCATCATTTCGGGACTGTCAATACCGGCAAAATTTTCCAATGGAGATTACTAAGCATTTTGTCAGTTTTCAAGTTACTTGTGCTTTAATGTAGCTACCGGAGCCGTAATATTGAGTTTACACTTTAAAGCCATGCTTTGTCGACTTAATTTCTCCACCAGTAGGTTACCCTAAAGTTACACCAAGCCGCTTCACTTCTCAAATATCGACTGCAGAGGTATTTTTATTTTAAAGCCTTAGTTTTTCAGTGCAGGGTTTACCCATAGGATAAGTTTTTCCCGCATAAGGATGAATCTGGGTTTTTCAATAAAATCTTCGTTCCTGCATTCGAAATTCTTCCCACAAGACAGGTCTTCTTTTACCGTTGAAAAGAGCTCGAAATGATTTTAGAAAAAAGTCCTTAAAAAACCTGGCAGTCTTTTGAACTTTTTCATAGACCACAGATGGCGAAAAATTAATAAAAGCATCCATCCTAACACACATAAAATACAGAAAATCTAGCTAAAACCCATTTCTACTAATAACTTTCAATTAATTTCAAAACTTAAATCCTTAAAGCTATATATGCACCCATCAGTCAAGTTCAATGTCCTCCAAAGAGTCCCTCATGGCTTTTCTCGGAGTGGAAAAATCTTCTGCGCCAGTAATCGCCTAATCGGATTATTTATTCTATCCTCCATATCAATTTCCGCAAACACAAACAATCATACCATTCGCATCCATCATTGCGATCCCGACGACAAATCAAAATCCATCTGCCATTCACTTTTCTCCGTATAGATTCTTCCCCAACAGCCATCCACCAATCCATCTGCAAGTGCACAGGACTCTGGCAAAAATAACACACGTCACTACCTTGCGTCAACAGTAGATGGATGAGGATTTGCATGTAAATCTTGATTCTGTGTGCAGCGCTCTGTGCGCCTGCAGTCGTCAATCAAATTAAAAGTACACAGAAGAGTTGAAAAAGGACATTCGCATACGAAAAGTAGACAAGCGAAATAATAATACAAAAAAAAACTGCAATCCATGCACCCCATCTTTCGAGTGCTTCACAATCACTGAGAGAATAGAAAACAATTTTCGTTTTCCCGGAATTGAGCTATAAAGCCTAATTTCCACTCGTTTTCCATGCTGATGCAGCGGAACTGGTAGCCCAAGCTCAAAGGACTGGCAGTGGCAGCAGTTGTCGTGATGGCTTCCACAACTAGGACATGGACGAATGCGGAAAAAAAGATTCCTCGAGTTTTATAGAAACGGAAACCAACGAAAAAACACTGAAATGAGCACACTGGGGCACTCGCCGATGGTAGTAGGACCGAGTCCAATTATTTCACTTAAATCTTGCCCGCGTTGCAACTAACGGACGACTGTCTCTTTGAAAGAATTTTTTTTTCGGCATTCGTAGAGCTGAACATGTGCATGTCTAAGCAATTGCCAAACATCAAGAGATCACGCTTTCAATGTGAATTGGGGAATCCTTGTCATGTGTTCGTATTCGTATTTCTGTTTTTTTTCATCCCTAAAGTTTTTTCAGTTTCAAAGAGGAATATTGCGCTCACCCACTATCGTCATCCCAGTCGTTGTCCCTGTCATCATAATCGTTAGATGAAGTTTCGGGCTTAATCACTCTTGTTGCCCATTGCTAAATAAAGAAAGAAAAAACAACCGAGTGTTAGTGTCAGTTATTTTTATCGGGCACGCTCGCGAGTGTGCACAATTATGCACATACTCACCAGAGAGAACAGGCAGCAAAAAAGGATTTGTGCCAGCAACCTGGGGAATCTCCTACAGTTTTCCACCTTTAAATACCTTTCCCTATCTAGGAGCGTTTAGGTCTAACCATGCGAACGTGTTTTTACTGTGTTCACGTTACATCCACCATTAGGTAATAGGGAGGGTATACACAGCAGCGATGCTCTTCTGATACCAATGCCAGTGGGAATGTGGCCCACATATTCAAATGAGAACAAGTGCGAAGCAGAAATCACAAGTGGGATTAATTTTAAGTGAATAATTACGTAAATGCAAATGCAGAGAGATACAAGATAAAACGACTGCGAGTGAGCAAAATAAAAATAAATTCCCACCGAGACGAGCGAAAGAAAAAAAAGAACAGAAAAAAAAAACTGGTCGTGACATATACATTGCTGGTAATAGCGAGCAAGTCAGCGTAATCGCGTATCCTTTACACTGGATGAGGGAATTAAAGTAATTGGAACGCGACCTGCTCGTATACTGCAGCACGGATTTAATCCCAGAGATTTATTTTGATTAACAGTGGCATTTAAATCAATATTATGTTGAGGGACTTTAAGCTTTGTGAATCATACCTTGACACGTATATATGTACTGATAAATGACGAGCCGGCAAGGCAGGGTACGTGAACGGCTAAATGTGTCCTTGGACCGGAGGGATTTAATGATGAGGTTGGCACGTTCCCAATATTTCTGTTTTTTTTTTCTCTCTCTCTGTAGACTGCATCCCTCTTGGAATGATTTTGTTAAGAGGTTTCTGCACTCAAACCATGGTTTGATAGATTTATTTTTATAATGTTTCAAAACATATTCAGGGTTATATACTAGTATACAATATTTTGACAAACTGTCATTTGTAATAGTTGACAGATTATTTCGGGATGACATAAAAAGCATTGTTTTGATATGCGATTGAGGCAAACTCCTGTTGCAATTTTGAATACGAAGGGAGCTGACATTCTGATGGCTTAGTATTCTTTTTTATACCTACTTTATAGGCGCGTTAAAAATACAGCAACCCATAACACTAAAGAAAAAACACGTGTTCTTGTAATTTTTTGTAATTTTACAAAGTTTTATACAAAAAGGGCTTTACTTTTCAGTTTTGAGAGTGATGCGCTAAGTCAGGTGTCATACTATTTTTTTTTATTCACCTTTTTTCATTCTTTAATGATTAGTAATTGAGTAAGTTAAGAGCTATCCCCATTAAAAGTACCTCAAAGCGGGCATGACTAGTTTTTTATCCATCCACATTGACAACATTGACATTTAAGGACCGAATGTTTTAGATTTCGTGATAAGTTCTACTTACCGGCAATAGAAAATCATTTGACACATACCTTAAAAAAAAGGTTAAATTATGTTAAAAATGCCAGAAGCGTTAATAAATAAATTTAAATTAGCAGGACCGCGGGTTATTTAGCTCGCGACCGAGGGGTAATAACTACCTTTAAGATGCATAGCACATCGCGGGAGGAAAGAATTTAAGGAGAGAAAAGATAGAAAAGAAAAGTGATTCACGGTCCAACAAGTAAACGCTGATGAGGCAGTATGGAACATGAAAACTCTGCACAGAAACACCAAAGCTAACCCCCGCAAGTGTTATGCCTTTACGGAGAAAAACAATAATATAACTGGCAGAATATTTCATAAAAACATCTGGCATGCACCTAATTGTTATCCATTCTGTTTGCGTATTGGAAGAGAAAGAGGTGTTTAATATTCGGCCGACACTAGCCTGGTGGATATCAGCCGTATACCAGGAAGCCGCTAACTTTCAGGCAGACGCTATGGGATTTTTCGTTGTAGCTGGTTTGGTTTTGGTCTGCCAGGATATTTTCCATACTGGTAACCACCCTATCTGGTGAGCAATCGCCTCTTCCCCAGAAAGGCTTGCTGGTCCCCAATTCTTACCCTCTTCTTTGCGTTATGTACTCTCTTAAAACGTTAAGAAAAAAATTAAGGTACTTAAATTCGAAGGGCGAAAATAATTTTCAATATTACGTATATGGGTAGAAGTAAAACTTCATTGACCACGCGCATGTTTAAAGGGATTTTAACTTAAGACAATTGCAAGCGATCGTCTGTGACAAACTTCTATATACCCGACCCTTTATACCTTGTAACACCAAATCTTAAAATTTTTTTTCCCGAATTTATACATTATTTGTATAGAGGCCACTCCCCCAGAAGTGGGTCTGGGCTAAAAATACATAAATTTCGTCAGAATCATGACAAAATGCGTTAAAACCGAAAATTATTTCGGAAAAACAGTTTTTTCCATAAAAATGCCCCCTTAAAGTGGGCGGAGCTCAAAACTTTGAGCCAATAAACCAAAGCCATAACCAAACTTAGCAAATAGTAATATCTTTAATATTTGTCATATAATATTTTTCAATTTGGAGTGAACTTTCCGAGAAATCAGGTTTTTAAAGATCTAACATGTTAAAAGTGGGCATGGTCGGTATTGTGGGCGGTCCGTTTTTTACCTTTTTAGAGGTTTTGGGCCATTATTGCTTATCGCAGAAGTTTTTTATCACAAACGAACTCTTGCACTTACTCATTTTTTTTTTTTTTTATAAAAATAAATTTATTTTTTTCTGAATCTGCAAAACCGTTTTCGGTAACGAATTTTATTTGTGTCAATCAATCAATTGAATCAATCAATTGATCAATTGAATCGTGGAGTCGAATTCTACTTCCTTTCCACGTGTTTACATAACTTTTGATTTATGTGCGGTGGAAACGCCCTATTAAGACGATAGGCAGCAATACGATTTGAATCAATTTACGCAAAAAATATGGAGAAAGCGCCTCTTATGGTACAAAAACGATGTCCGTCTGTCTGTCAAAGACCCTTTTGAACATCACCACGGTAAGTCACAGAAATATAATCTTTTACGTTCAAATTTAGAAGAACTTAGTCTTAAGCTGTGAGGCCAATGCCCATCATACGATCTGGGGAAGCTCAGACATTAACGCCAGAGGCGAGGTTCTGTTTGATTTTGTCCTTAGCTCCAACCTTCTAGTATGTTACAGGGGAAATGATCCCACCTTCATTACAGCGAATAGGAGGGAAGTGTTGGACGTAACTTTCGTGTCTCAGAACAGCTCTGTTCAAGTAACGAACTGGAGAGTATCCAAGCAGGCATTACTATCAGATCACTGCTGGATACTCTTTGAGATACAGGTAGGCTCGCAGGCTAGGAAAGTTTTCAAAAACCCAAAAAGAGCAAACTGGATGAAGTTCAATAAAGAACTGCGGAGGACTATCTCCCCCTGCCCAGACAGAGATCTTACTACCGCGCATGAGATCGACGATACATTCGAATACATCACCGGGGTGATCTCCAGCTCTTTCGAAAAATCCTGCCCAAACAGCAGTACAGGAGGGAAACAACGCCCTCCCTGGTGGAACTCCAAGATCGCGGAGCTCATCAAGAGCTCAAGATCCAGATGGAACCTTGCAAAAGAGGGGCTCATCGAATGGACGACCTATAAGGAGAGCGTTAGAATCCTGAAAAAGGAGATCAGATTCGCCAAGAGGAACTCATGGAAGAATTTCTGCGAATCAATCGAAACAACAACTGAAGCGTCCCGACTGAGAAAAGTCTTATCCAAAGCGCCCATACCGCTATCTTCACTCAGGAAGACTGAGGGCGATTGGACCTCGACACACAAGGAAACGCTGGATTTACTGGCGGAAACTCACTTCCCAGGGTGCACCGATACCTATGAGGATTACGCTACAGTAGCGCAAGTCTCTCGGAAAAAGATGAAGGAGGAAAAGATCAGGGCTATAACCGATGTAAACAGGCTGGCCTGGGCGATCAACTCCTTCGATCCCTTTAAAGCACCAGGGATGGATAACATCCGACCAATAATGCTCCAAAAAGCAGGGTAAACTATCATTCCATGGTTGAGTAACGTTAACAAGTCCTGCCTAAAGCTGTGCTACATTCCCAAAGCTTGGAGAGAAGTCCGAGTGATATTCATCCCCAAAGCAGGGAAGGCAAACCACTCTACGGCAAAGGACTATCGACCCATAAGCCTGTCCTCATTTATGCTCAAGACGTTGGAACGCCTTATTGACGTGTATGTGAGAGAGCTGATTGGTGATAACTATTTATCAAAATCACAGCATGCTTACATGAGAAGCAGATCGGTTGACACTGCACTACATAGAGTAGTAACAGTAGTAGAAAAATCCCTGGAACACAAGGAGTACACTTTGGGTGCCTTTCTAGACATAGAGGGGGCGTTTAATAACATTGAGGCAGACGCGATATTGCGCAGCTTGAGAAACGCCTAGATAGCAGTCTATGCGACTGGACTGGGCTCATGTTAAGCACACGAAAGATAAACTGCTACCTAGGCGAAGTATGCAGCAGACGAAACGTCAGCAGAGGAACACCGCAGGAAGGTGTCCTATCTCCGCTTATATGGACCCTGGTAATGGACGAATTGCTGAAAACCCTGGAGAGGGAAGGCTTCACTGTGAGCGCATACGCAGACGATGTAGCAATCCTGATCCCAGGTAAACTCCCACCAATCCTCAGTGACCGACTCAGCTACGCACTTCGCATTGTTGAAAAATGGGTTGAGGGTCGAGGCCTGGGAATTAACCCCTCTAAGACGGAAGTTGTGTTGTTTACAACAAAAAGGGCAGTTCCATCCTTCAGCAATCCAAGAATGGGGGGAGTGGAGTTACCGTTATCCAGATCGGTAAGATACCTGGGCGTCATATTAGACTCGAAACTCAACTGGAGGGATAATATAGAAGATCGTGTCAAGCGGGCATACGTGGCACTTTACGCCTGCCGCAGAACGTTCGGAAGCATGTGGGGACTGCAACCAAACATGGTACACTGGATGTATATAGCGGTTGTAAGACCCATCTTAACTTACGGTGCAGTTGTATGGTGGAAGGCTACGGAAAGAAAGTGTCATCTCTCTAGCCTCACCAAAGTTCAAAGGGCAGCCTGCATGGGTATAACAGGGTCCCTAAGGACCACACCCACCGCGGTACTGGAGGTACTACTCAACCTCACCCCCTTGGACATATACTGCAGCAGCAAGGCACCTAAAACAGCTGTTCGCCTAAGGGAATCCGGACTGTGGTCCTCAAGATCTTATGGACACGCCTCTGTGGAAACTCAGTGGGCTGCCTCCACAAACACCCCAGTCACAGATTACCTACCTATGACATTCGCCTTCAACAGGAGATTCGCTACCAGAATACCTGAAAGAGGTGAATGGGAAGATAAGACCATTACAGGAGATGACGAGATCGCCGTATATACCGACGGCTCTAAGATGGACGTCGGAACCGGTGCGAGCATTTTCTGTGGAGATTTGGGTCTAGGTAAATCTTTCCGAATTAATGACGACTACAGCATTTTTCAGGCGGAGCTGGCAGCCATAATCGAAGCTGCCTCCGAGCTGAAGAAATATGGCCCCGCAAACAAGACCATCACCATATACTCTGATAGCCAAGCGGCAATTAAAGCCTTGGAATCAGACGTGGTAAAGTCAAGGGCTGTGAAACTATGCAGGGAAATTCTGGACGAGTTGTCACTTGGCAACACTGTAACTGTGTGTTGGGTGCCAGGTCACACCGATATATCGGGAAACGAAGAAGCGGACAAGCTTGCGAGATTTGGGCCTGGAATGAATGCATCTCTAGCCCTCAAATCCATAAGAGTCCCGCTGAGTTCGATAGCACGTAGGATAGAAACTGAATCCTTGAGTAGAACCAATCTACGTTGGACAGAACTTGATACGTGCAGACACACAAGGGAGCTATGCCCAGCGGTAAACAAAAAGAGATCACTATTTTTGATCGGACTAGCCCGCAGGAACATCCGAGTACTCACGGGAATCCTCACGGGGCACTGCGCTGTGGGTCTACACGCTGAGCGGCTAGGCATACCGCATAACGATTACTGCAGAAGCTGCAGGGACGTTGAAGAAATTGAATCTGTTCGTCACCTGCTCTGCGAATGCCCAGCCCTAAACAGCATCAGGCGTAGTATCCTCGGCAGCTACTTCTTCAACGAGCTCGAAGATCTAAATAATGTAGATCTAAAGGACCTCCTAAGATTTGTATACAAATCCGGATGGGTCCAAGAGGGCGGAACTCTGAGCTTCTAACAGCGGTCTATTTCTGTTTTCGTTCCAGGTTTTAAGAAAGTTCCCAATGGACACAATGGACCCAACTGCTGGTCTAAGTGAAGCCGTGACTATTGTCAAAAGGGCATCCATCAACCTAACCTAACCTTCACGTACAAATTTGAAATGTTTTTTTGTAGGTACCTACTAAATTTGGAATATTTTATGAGAAAGAACTCCAAAAATAGTACAAGAAAATGTTAAATTTTAGGATAGTTAACTCCTTGAATTTATTGAAAATTTTTTGAGAAATTAAGAGTTAAAAGTAGATACAGCTTTTCAGATTTGAGTGTTTACCTCACAGCTCACAAGCTTATATTGAACACACGTATCAGGGTGGCCCGAAACTCGACGTCAAACGGAGAGCGGGTAATAAAAAAAAATTTGTTTATTTTTTTTTAATATGAAGTATTAAAAATTGGTTTAACTTTTTTTGACCATGACTGTGCCAAACTTTATTTTTTTCCTGAAACCAGCAATATTTAATCTTCAATATTTGATGAATGGCACGATTTTGCAATGGATTATGCAAAAAAAAAAAATTAATAAAAATATATAAATTATTATTGAAATAATAGCTAAGCGACTAAATACATTAATCGCCTAACGAATACTCATGCTTTAATATAAATTAATAAAAAAAAAATAACACATAAAAAAGCGCATTATTAATAGAGTTAATGAACTCCACGAACTTTAAGACTAAGTCATAAGACTTTAATAAGCAAACCTATGCCTAAGTAAAAACCTTTCGTTTAGTTTAAGAATTTTTTCGTAGATCGTTTCAAATTATTATATGTTAAATAATTTTGTTTTCATCAGTCAACATAGGTTTTCTGTGAATTTGTGGAAAAAGCATTTTTATTGCAATGCTTACTTTGTTAAAGTGTTCCTAACATGATCTAGAAATGTACGCTTCGAGTCCGCAAATGAATACCAAAGATACCCTATCGACTTTTCCCATATTACGTCTATACCTACCGGGCAATTGTAGCTCACAGCTTGGAAGAAAGCAAGGTTTTCTTTTTTGATTAAAAAATATAGCTTTAAGTTTTCCCAAGTTCAGCTTAATCTTCCAACTATCATAGTATTCTTCCAATTTAATTTAACTACATTTTTAAGATTCGTCTCAATGTTGAGACTGAATGAAAGAATAATTGCAGTATCATCAGCAAAGATTTCTGACTTACATTCTGGCAAAGTCAGCAGAATAATGTTGTATAAAATTGGGCCAAGTACAGAGCCTTGGGTCACACCGAAATCAACACGAAACAAACTGTATGCACCACAATTTTCATGTACTACAAAGAACCGCTGGGACCGAAAAAATTGGGCTACGGCACCCAACTATGCCGTAGATTTCCTTGACATTTTGGACAAATTTTGATAATTGTGGTTTTTTTTTTAGGGTTTGTCCCCTAGCACTGGATGTGAAAGAACAAGCAAACGATTCTTTAGAAATTTTGCGATTTAATTTTTGAAAGAAAAACACACTTTAAACTTTTTTTAGAAATATGACAAGGACTAATCGCTTTGCTTTGCTAACGAAGACGTTAAAACCTATTCGTTGAGTTAGACCCGTTATTGCCTAAAGGCAATAAGGCAGTTGCAAAAAGGCAGTTTGTCTGCATCTTGTTGCGCAATGCTATAATAAACCCTACATCCATTTTGCAATTGAAAGGTTAAAGGAAAAACTATTTAGAGGGCAAATATTAAAAAAAAAATCGCACTCGAGAAAATTAAAAGCACAATACTCGGCCGTTGATTTCAAAACTCTGTCGATAGTACGATTGCTCAACACTATTTCCAGAAAATCAAGGTCTTTAAGTTCTGTTTTCTCTTATCAAAAACAGCTACTCTTATGCCAGTACAAACTCACATATTTAGTTAAAAGCGACTGTACATACAAAAACAAAAAAGTACTCATTACCTGCCCCCAAAAACACATTTTCTTTTAAATATATTCAGGCCAAGAACCCGTCTTATACAAATTACGTGGGACATTCCTTAGTTCCGGCCTATCAAAGCTGAAAATCTCGCATAATAACCATAAGACGTCAACAGTGACCTCAATCAACGTAATCTAAAAATATCAAAGCAGCTAAGTAAGGATGTTTTTTTTTGCGGTGTTGTATATCCTTGTCAATTGAGTCAATTAAAACAACCTGGTAATTCTGTCAAGCTTAACTCTTTTCTTTTTTTTGTGCCTTCTTAATTATCATTTGACCCATTTTATTCATAACACAGCCGCGCCCACAGTTCTACTTAAATCCTTTCAGCGCACAATGTTATACCCTTCAGAGAGATTTCTTTTAAAAACTAATATCTTAAAGGAAAAAAAAAATGTTTTTCTTAGCAAATTAGATGAAAAAAATCATAATACCAGCAAACCAAAGGACATTCGAATGCTGTGAGAGCTTTGCAAGGGATTAAAGTGTGCCTTTGAGAGGTGAAGGCCACCACCAACAGAAAGTAGAACTGCATAATGACATTATACAGTCTAGGGTGGGTAGGTTAGGTAGTAGGCGGCTATACTCTTTCAATATCGTAAGCTTTATCTTACACACAGAGAGCAAAAAAAAACCTTCAACACATAGTATTTGCTTAGCGTCTTAAATAGGTCACTATAGAAATATGTATACGCCAAAAACTGTCCGTTTCTTGATCCTATTTTTCCTCCAAGTCGATGCCCTTGATAAAAATTTTTAATCTGCTGAAAAGGTTCAGCAAAAAGTGACCAACTTCGTCGTCGTGTAGATATACCTTTTTTGTTTAAAAAGGCTTTAAATATTATTTTATGGATTTTTCTGGTTTCTGCTTTGGTGGTGCGATGTGGGCCATTTAAGAAGGATTCTGCACAACCGTAAAATTTATAATTTTCATGCCAAAGAGATTATCTTTGAGATGATTATTATAAAACGGATCGAGATGGAGTTTTAAATATTTTATCCCCTAATGGTTATACGCTTATGATACAAGGCGTTAGGAAGGCGTTCCCCTCTCAAGTGACTAATTCACTTGAGATTTAAGCTCGTGAGGCCATTTTACA
The DNA here is from genome assembly GCA_947623515.1 of Neoascia interrupta. NCBI lineage: Eukaryota > Metazoa > Arthropoda > Insecta > Diptera > Syrphidae > Neoascia > Neoascia interrupta. The sequence goes on along the minus strand of OX392462.1, from coordinate 57,286,223 downwards.
ATGAGGAAAGAAAAATTGCATTTTGTCAAATAGTTGGTTCAAAATTTTTAAGGCTTCTTTGTAATTTTTTTTTTATTCTGCACGGATCTCAAGCCAACTGAGGCAATTTAAACAGTGTTAACTGTCCGACGAATGTGTCGCGAATCATATTGTTGGGTAATCGATGTACGTTCTCTCCTAATCGTTTCACGGTTGATAAAATAGGACGAACTTCGAATTTTGCTCCGTCTCCGTTTTTCGCGTTGAATTCTACTGGCTTTTCGTATGACAAAGGAGCAGTGAGTATAGTCTCTGCCCGGAGGGGGGGGGGGGCAAGACGGGGCACTTTTTTGGCACTTTTTTGTCCATATCAGAACCTTTCCTGGGCAGTTCGTCCGCCATTTCATTTCCGGCCACGCCAACGTACCCAGGAACCCAGCAGAGTAGAACTGTGTGGAGGTTTATTTCCTTTAGTGCCATTAGGCAGTCCTTGACACACTACGAGTATACAAGGCAGCTGAAACAGCTGTTCGCCTAAGGGAATCCGGTATGTGGTCCTCAAGATCTTATGGACGCGCCTCTGTGGAAACTCAATGGGTGGCCTCCATAAATACCTCACTCACGAATTACCTTCCTACAACATTCGCTTTCAACAGGAGATTCGCTACTAGAATACCTAAAATGGGAAGAAAAGATTATCACACGAGATGACGAGATCGCCTTGCTGACAACTCTAAGATGGACGTCGGAACCGACGCAGGCATTTTCTGTGAAGCTCCGGGACAAACAAATACTTCCGAATCAATTAAGACTGCAGTATTTTAAAGGTGGAGCTGGCAGCCATAATCCAAGTTGCCACTGAGCTAAAGAAACACAGGCCCGTAAACAAGACCATCACGATATACTCTGACAGCCAAGCGGCAATTAAAGCCATGGAATCAGATGTCAAGAGCTGCGAAACTATGCAGGGAAATTCTGGACGAATTATCATTTGACAACACTGTAACTTTGTCTTGGGTCACACCGATATCCCGGTGATATCGGTGTTACCCGAAGCGGACAAGCTTGTGAGATTTGGGTCAGGGATGAATGCATCTCTAGCCCTCAAATCTATAGGAATTCCGCTGAGATCGATAGCACACAGGATAAAAATTGAATTCTTGAGTGCTAACCTACGTTGGACAGAGCTTGATACGTGCATACATACAAGGGAGCTATAGCCAGCGGTAAACAAAGAGAGATCACTATTTATGATCGGATTAGCCCAAAGGGATATCCGAGTACTCACGGAAATCCTCAACGGATACACGCTGAGCGGCTACGCATACCACATAACGATTACTGCAGAAGATGCAGGGACGTTGAAGAAATTGAATCCGTTCGTCACCTGCTATGCGAATGTTCAGTCCTAAACAACACCATGCGTAGTACCCTCGGCAGTTACTTCTTCAACGAGCTTCAAGATCGAAAAATGTAGATCTAAAGGACCTCCTAGGATTTGTATACAAATCCGGATGGGCGCAAGAGTGGGGCACTCTGAGCTTCTAACAGCGGTTTATTTCTGTTTTCGTTTCAGGTGTTAAGAAGGTTCCCAAATGGACACAATTGACCCAACGGCTGCGCCGTGATTATTGTCACAAGGGCATCCATCAACCTAACCTAACATGAAAAATTCGTTCTTTGACCCGAAATTTTTTCCGATCTTTAAATTTACCAGGTCGGAGGACATCGTAACAATTCCATTTCTAAGACCTTTTTAAACTATGTAAGAAGTAATCTTCGGGTCATTGCCCTGTAAAAAATTCATTTCAGAGGTAATTACTCAGCATGTGGCCAAATTATGTTTTCGAGTGTGTCCTTGTACATAAATCGGTTCATTATTCCATCTTTATTTATTGAATTTAATTATTTTTAATTAAATTGATGTGTGTGGCTTTTGTCACACACGTTTAGGAACGTTATGGAATCACACGACAAAGGAGCGATTCCATAAAAGTGTGGTATAATATTTCGCCTGGAAATATTTTCCCAATTTTTGTTCCCAATTTTGCAGGCGACAATTTCCAAGCGTCGCTGACACAGCCAAATTGCGTTCGACTGATGTTCGCACGCTCGACAAGTGAACACTCACCTGCGACGTGTTAATAAATTGTCGAATAGACAAAATGATTGTACCACATTCTGTTCTCCTAAAATTTTCTGAAGTCAGTTCGCCTCTAACATTAAAACTATTCGGTTGTTTTACTCCACAAAAGGTCCTGTTTCCATTTGAACGGCCAAAATTAAATAACTTGTAGGTATACCTTACTCTCCTTCCGAGCTTACGCCAATTTGCGCACAAAAAAAGTAAGTATTGTCATAGTATTCAGGTGTAAATAGGTACCTACTTAATTTGCTAACATAGGTACATGACTAAATGAAAAGAGAGTACTTTTTGCCCACAACCTGACGTTTCTTTAAATTATCGAGTCCTTTTATTGTATCACTTTTTTATCATCCACCCATACTCAGAAAATCCTCTTTATACACTTGCTCAAGTCATTATGGGATAAATGATTGCACATCTCCCCGGTTGAGAGCTGTTAAGTGCTCATAAAGAAGTGACATCCTTTCGTGCTGACATAATTCAATGAATTTCCTGCTCATTAACCAAAACAAACCACCCCCAGCATTAAATAATAAATTCGTTAAACAAAAAAAACAACTTCCCTTTGCGTTCCGCTCCATGCACGGCCAACAAATCTTCAAATCAATCTGTCAAATGTCAAACTGTGTGTCATAAATTGTTCCGACATAAGTCTCCACCGGTGCATCACCCCCGATTTCGTTTTTTGAGGACAAAATGAGAAAGCAAACAAACAGATCCGACACCGACACCGACCGAATCCATGCATAACGAGATGAGCTAATTTTATTGTTCTCAGCTTATAATATTGTGTGTCCTTGCAAGGCAAAGTACAGCCACTAAACACCATCTGGTTTTTGTTGAGTTGAGTTGTACCCTGCCGTCGTCGTAGAATGTTGTCTTCAAAAATTACAAGAAAAACACATTTAGACTGTCGTCGAAATGATGTCAACGACACAGCGTATCGTTCGGACCGTTTATTTTCAAATATATTTTGACATTTTCCTTCAGATCCATTTTTTTGGGCTTAATTTGACTTTAATTGGCTTCTATTTCAATTCCAAGGGGACTGTTCTTCTGATGCTTGAAGAAGAATGTTTTCACTGATGGGCAACTCTGGAAACGCCAAGAATTGAGCGTCTCAATGTTTTCGCTATTTATTGGAACGCACAACTTTTCTACTTAACTTTATTCGTCTCGTATTTTACGATTATTGTGCCGCAGCCGACTATGGAAATAAATCGAACGGGCCCAGCCAGCACAGCAACGCAACGATACGATGCTGGAGCAATGAAATTGAAATACTTTGAGGCAGTATCAACATTACCATTCAATTTACGAGATGCGAAAATGTATCCGCGCTTATCTGTGCGACATTTTGCTCGCATTTTATTCCCATCGCAGTGATCCTTGGCACTGGTATAAGGGCAAATGAGGAACAAAAACATTTTAACGAGTATTTAATGAAATGCGAAAATGGGTTTTTAAACAAGAGCAAAGTCACCGGATATACAGACGGCAGATATCAAAAAATACACAAAATATTATCAACTCGGGTTTATATAGCAACAGTACTTATATTTTTAAGCCTTTTTAAACCTTTTTTGCTTTTTTTTAAAGTTTGTTATGCAAACTAACGTTTTCTATTGCGCTTTTCTATTAGAAAGTGGGTAAAGAATTTTTAGGGATTTTAAGAAGTCTACTTTTGCAGCAGATCAAACAATATAACAATATTAGTGTCAAGGACCAACCATAACCACAGGTTTATCACGTTTGAATAATATCAAATGTCAAAACAAACAAAATCCCCCTCAAATGTCAAATTTCCCTGTCTTAAGCAAACAAAACTTGACGAAATCGCGAAATAAGTCACACGCTTTCTGCTGATATTTGTTTCACAACCAGTTTCTAATATACTACCTTAAAATTAGCATTCTTGTAATAAAATCAATTTTTCTTATCCTTTCTTTTCAGAGCGACTCTAATAAATTACGGAGATCCTTTTACAAAGTCCAACTGGAAGGTAATTAATCCGCTTACATAAAATGAGGATAAGCTTTCTAAATAACGTAATCTTACCTCTTGCCCAAAGTTTCCTTATTTTCTTGCACACACTTCCAAGTGCTTCACCAAATCTATAGATTCGCTCGCCCTCCTTTTCGTGTTGGTCCTTAAAAAAGGGGTTTTCACATTTAATGCTCCTTTTTTTAGTATCGCTTTTGTGGCCACTTCACATTCTTCTGCAATGTGCTTTCTGTACTTGACAAAAAAAAAATCCCCAAAAAAGAAGATATAGAAGAAAAGGTAGATAAAAACGGGTTTAAGAACACCTTTGCAATTGGAAAAAGGAGAAAAAAAATTCTAAGTAAAGGTAGCATGGGACAAAAAAAATAAAACAAAATAGAAAACGGAATATTCGTGTCATAGAGTAAAAAAAAGAAAGCTGTTTTTTTTTCGCCTTCTCTGTGCAATTGCAATGTTCTACCGCTTAACGAAGAAGGAAAAATAAGTTTTTGGTACCCACCATATACATAATGACGATAAGGGTGGGTGAATAGCTTCTGAAGAACACCAAAGGGTGCTCTCGTGAAAAAAGAAACGTGTGTCCTATATATGAGGCTATGTGCCAACGCGCTTGGATCCAAACGAAGGGATAAAATTACACATGTGCTGGCTCTTGACTTTTGCCAATTCCAGCTAGATTTTTGAACAAGGAAGAAGCAGCTACATATTTTAGGGAAAAAGCTGTAGGGCCTCCTTAATGTTTGTTGTTGCGTGTGTGTGTTTTTTTGTTGGGCAGGGATGGGAATTAAAATAAAACAAGGGTTTGTTGGGGTATACCTACTTTCCCACCTTCTTTCTGGTAATGGTGACCTGTTTCACCTGAAAGGATTATTTAGTTGTGAGTAGGAAGCACGTACCTGTAAATTTTTAATGGGTGTTGAGGATAATGTGATGCAAAAGAGATTTTTAAATTAGCCTGCCACGAGAGCATGGGTACATGGGATTGATGTGTGGATGCTTTTTAACATACCTTAACAATTTACAAGTCATGTGCTTTTGGAGTTTTTTTTGTAAAATAAAATGCTTAGAGGAATTGGCTTTTGAAAAGGTTTTTCTGAGTATACGAATACGTGAGGGAATATGGACAGCTAGCGAAAAGGCAGAGGTGCCAATTCACTTTGAGTTTGAATATTTCCGAGGGCTATTACGAAGTTAAGATTGTTGGAATCCCAACATTCCAAATTTTGGACAGCTTTTATGAAACAGAATATAATGCTTTATTTGTGGCATTTTTTTGTATAAGCTTGTAGCAAACCGCGACAGAAAAGTTCGAAGCAAAGATCGAAGAAAAAATGAGTTCTCAAAAACACAACTGCTGATGCGTACAAAACAAAAAGCTTAAAGCCTCGCAAGTTTTATGCCTTTACGAAGAAAAGCAATGATATAACCAGCAGAGTATTTAATAATAACTTCTGAAATATGTTTAATTCTTGTTCCTTCTAATTGCATGTTGAAAGAGCCACTCATTTTGAGACATGGATTTTTTGTTGTCACTGTTTTTGGGTGCATGCAAAGATTGAGTTTGTGTGGCAACCCCTAGTCGTGTATAGCAGCCAATTTGTGTCGTTAAACTAAAGATGTCATGATGCCTATATAAAACGGTCATAATTTCATATGGACATTATGACTGTTTCATGTTTCTATCCGTCATTTTGTTATGCCTCCATTTTCAATACCTGTACCCGCCATATCTGAAAAGCGTTCGCTTATTCGCCACCTGGGGAGGCCACTAACTGCGGAAAGCAACCACAGAAGGGAAAGCTTACTTCTATGCTGGCAAGCTTTGCATACTCGAGACAAGCGCTGGACTTTTGTTTAGACGGTGGACTTTTGTTTAGACGGAATAATTATTGAAAGGTGGCTTCGGTCAGACCCTTGCTGAGGTGGGAGCCTTGGAAAAGAACGACTCTTATTTACTGTCCTCCAGCGCAGTAAACACATACAGAAAAAAAAAGTTAAGCCCGTTATAGTTACTATTAAAATCTTCTCGACCGAGATGTGTATTGGTGATATTATGTTCGTCCGTCGTTCGGTCTGTATGTTTGATATTTCCAGGTCTTTAAAATTGAGCTACACTAAACAAAAAGATTGTTTACGAAATATACTTGCTGTCAGTACCAGTATATTTTCTTTGAAATAAAACTGCTTATTTATTATTTATTTATTATATTTTATTTATTTTTTTGTCCACATAAGTTTTCATTCAAAACCACGAATATTTTAGAAGAAAAAAAGTATTGGGAAGAATGTTTACAGCAAACAATTTGCCGCTTTTTCGAAACAAAGAAATGTTTCAATTAAACAAGAATAGATTTTGTTTTTGATGAAGTGTTTTTTGAAAGCACCCTCAAACACTTAAATTGTTTGCAATAAACCAGCAATATACAGATTTGTTGACGGCCAGAAGATCTGCCAGCAGAGGAATCCCGCAAGGTGGTGTCCCATTAACAGTCCCTTGGATCCTAGCGTTGAACCAACTGCTGGTTATCCTGGAAGGAGAAGGCTACAGAGTGATCGCTTATGCGTTTCCGGAAAACACCTAAACACCTTAAAATAACTCCCACAAAAGCTCTTAACAAGCTAAGTCTAGGTCTGTAGTCGAGGTTTGAACTCCCACAAAACTGAACTCGTCCTCTCCAATAGCGAGATAGGATTCTCTGTTATTCTGAACGCTTTCAGGTTCCCTTCTAGAAACATAGATTTCACCATACCGTTTGACAAGATCTTTCAGACAACTATTTTCCCTGGGTCCTGTTGGGATGAGGGTGCTCCTCTGGAATGTGAATCGATCCACTTCTACACCGATGGATCAGAGGCAAATTATGGGGTAGGTGGGGGTGTGTTCTCAAAAAGACTTAATCTAAATCTCTCTTTATTCTATCTGAATCCGACTTCCGGATCATTGTTGTGTTTTTCAAGCAAAGCACACGGCGATAAAAGAAGTCTTGTTTCGGCTTAAGATAAACGTTATATCTTGCAAAGATATACGAATCTTTTCTGACAGTCAGTCGGCCATCAAGTGCCTGGAATATGTCTCTATGAACTCTGAAGTAGCCCCAGACTACCGATCATCTCTAAAAGAGTTGTAGGAGCAGTTCTACTCCAACGTCTTTTGCAGGAGCTGCATGGATGAGGTGGAAGCAGAGACCACTGTTCACCTTCTCTGTACATGCCCCGCTCTCTCTAAAAGCCGATATCTTCACCTTCGAGCTTTCTTCTATAATGATCGTAAAAATCTAAGTGCCACCGACCCAAAACATTTCTCATACTGGATCAATTGCCAAAATGGAGGGGTCAACAAGGAGGGCTCTGTAGATCCATGTGATATCAAAATAGACCTACATAGGTCTAAGTGTGTCGGTTTCTTTGGAGCCGACTGCCACTTAAACCTAACCTAACCTTAGTCGAATGCCTTAGAAAAATTTGTATTGCTGCGGTTGACTCGTGGAGCCGTTCTCAATTGTGTTGGGAAACTTACTATAAAATAATAGTAGGTTAGTCATCGTGGTCGTGGACCTATTTTTAGCACAGCCATGCTATTTCTTTGGAAAAATGTTACTACAAAAGAAAAATAAAACATCGCAAACCACTTGTTCGAGTAGTTGAGGAATTGGCGAAAGTTTAGCCTGTCGATATTTAACATTTATTCTCTTTTTTGAAGACTGGCACAATATGAACGAGTCTTTTTTCCTGTCCCCACGCGCAGTAGATACATACAGAAAAAAATGAAGTTTTGACCGTCCGTATACGTACCATTTAAACCTTTTCGACCGAGATGTGAATTGGTGATACCATGTTTGTCCATCCGTCAAATATAATTGTACGCTTAATTTTAGTTTTTTTTGTCTGCAAAAATTTTCATTTGAAACAACAAATATTTGAGCAGAGAAAGTATTGTTTAGAATGTTTACAGCAAATGATTTACTGCTTTTTCGAAACAAAAACTTGTTTCCACTAAAAAAGAATTGATTATCTAACAACGGCACCCTTAAATACTTTAATTGTTTGCAATGAACGTTTAAGTGCCTTAACCCAAACATAATACATACATGCTTACCGAAAACACAGATTTGTTTTGACTAACTGCTTCAGAGTGTTAATTTCCTTTTCCACAAACAACTCATTTTTTGTAGCCTGAGTTTGTTTCGTTTAACGAATGACATGAAGCACAAAGTAAAACTTTTACACAAAAATCACCCCTAAATTTTGGTGTTTTATGTGTGAGGTGAAAATTTTTTCCCATCCAAGTATTTACGGTTCTGACAAGCAATCGCCTGCAAACACTTATTTGAAAGCTTCATAACTGTTTGGACAAAAGCTATTTTTTATTTTTGCTGTTCTTTAGGCAAGTATAAAAATTGCTCAAATGCACCAATGAAAGCCATTTTGAGCAAGTTAGACAATTTTGGTGACAGATTTTGGTGAATACCAATTGAGGGTAGATTATGTGAGAGCAGAAAACCGCCCCCTTTATTTTTCAGGGGAGCTATTAGAAAAACTTCTTCTATTAGAAACTTCTTTATACCTTATATATTATAATTTCCGTTTGTCCGTCCGTCTATATGGGCGAAGATTTTAGGTCTTCAAGCTGAAACTTAAGGCACGGCTTGGTTCCTCTATTGCACAGACAAAGTGTTAAAAATGGTTAAATCCGCCAACGGTCGCGCCCACTATTGGCTTCAATGTGAGACAACCTCCAAGCTCCAATTCACATTTGATTGATCAAAATGCTTATGATCAAGCTAGACAAGGCGACAAGTAACTTAAATTTTCGTGCAGAGCAATAGTGGCCGGGCGCCTCTAATTCGACAAAAATTGGACCAATTATAGTTGGTTGTGCAGTGAAATAATCACCGAAGACTCTAAATACGAAGACCTTTTAAAATAATGATCGAGGATGGTAAGAGAAATGATGCCATTAAGACCTGTAAACCTTAAATTTCAAGCTAGAATGCCTAAATTTAGTAGTCGGGCTGAAAATCCAGTTTTTTGAAATTGAGTTTGAAAGCTCGTCGTTTAAAATTCAACCACAGACATGCTCGATACTGTATATTCGACAACCTTCCTACAAAATGCTTGTATCACGTTTTTAGCTTGTTTAAAATTGTGTCTGCACACTAATTTTTTATAAACCTATGCAGCAGCGTTTTTCAATTTTTATAAGGAAATGAAAAAAAAAATCACTCAGGCATAAGCCACTTGTAAATCAGTTTTTTTAAATAAAATTTTTTTAAAGAAATTAAAAAAATGCATTTGAATAATTATTTTTTAAGCCTATGTCACGCCCACTACGCGAGGTCTACCGATATGATTTTGTTTAAGTTACGTTACCCACATAAACAAAAGGCCAAATGCACCACGCACCCGTACACATAAAATATCCCCTTCAGGGAATTTTCATTAAATGCACCCTTCTGGGAAATTAAATCCCATTGTCTAACTCATACACAGGTCGTAGTAATCTTATACATCAAAGTTGTACATATAAATACAAGTGAATAGGGCACTCTGATTTATAACGCGGAGCCGGTGTTTTTCTTTTTGCTCGGAACGTACGGAATTTATTCACAGTTTACGCTTAACGCAATTTAGTTGCTTTTTTTTCTAAGTTCAAGGTCGAACAGATTTTATTTTTTCAGACTTGCAATCGCTACGAGATGCTAAATATGTACGAAATTTCTGCTTCGTATGGCATCTTACTATGGGTTAACTTTCTTCCTTTTTTATGCAACTTTAAGTCGGTGCATCTCCCAGTGGCCCCGGATACCAGCGGCAGAATGTTGTTTTTGTGATATTCTCACTCAAGACAACCAATTTATGAAGGTTAGAAAGTTTTTCAAATCAGTAAAAAAAAAATTTTATCAGCTCTTCGACTATACTCTAACCTCTTGATGGGCTGTCAACTACCAAGTCCTTTTTTCAGATGGGCCTCTTGCAAAAATTATTATACAAGCAATGTCAAAATTGTTAATGCCACCCGACTTCAGCTTATTAGAATAACACCATATTGTCTTATTAATATTCCATTCTCAATATTTATTCAAGATTCCTAACACCCAGCTTCGTTAAGAATCCGCAAACGCAATCCGTGGGGAATAATCCAATCTTCTGTCGCATTGACATGAGTGATTTCGAGGGCAATCAAATTTTCAATCAAATCACAAAAAAGTAAGCCACCTTCAACAGTATAAGTATTACTTAGCATAAATTTAACAAAGGATCCTATACACATACACATAAAGTCGTATCGTCTAAATTAACCTTAAATTTGCAAACGTAGCATAGAGGTACTACGTATAACGTGTAAAAGGACCTTAGGTTAAGTACGTTTTAGGAAGGGGGAGGAAAAAACAAACTCATCGATTTTCCTTCAATATTATTTTTCATAAAAGATATTTTTATGTACACATAGGCAAACTTTAAGCCACCATTCTGCTAGGCATTAATAATATCCTTCTCTACACGAGAGAACGAACATATCTATTCACATGAGGAATTTCTTATGCAAAGCCACACGCATGCAAGGACTCTTTTTCCTTCGGAATACTGTTGCGGAATGTTGCCAACGAGAAAATAATATAAATTCATGACACATAATTCATAAAGAACTTCCTTCCTTGCCACCGTTTCGTGGCCTTAACTGGTGGTAAGAAACAAATATAGGAAATATAGGAAACCATAAGAAACTGCTGATGAAAACCAGCATATAGGGCGAAATGTAAATGATATCCTGCCCTACACGGACATGCACACATATCACTTCTAACATCAGTTGGCATCTCACGAAAACCGAATGGAATAAAGCAAAGAAATCCGAACAAAGATTGAGACGAAATTTAGATCATTACTTACGCAGCTATGTTCAAATCAGCTTGTTAGGAATTTGATGAATAAACTGTGAACTGAATGTTAAACAAGAAAATACAGCTGTACGAGATTACAAATGAATGCAAAGATGTAAAGAAAAAACTACAGATGTCAGATGAACACATTGTTGGAATGGCCATAAAACTTATGTTTCCCCAAAGTGGACAGGTGATATGACTTTAATACTTTGGCAAGGACACCTAGGTGTGCGAAACTATAGGGGTTATGAGGAGTAAATGGCTTGGTAACGTATGACAACAATGTTGTTGTACAGGTTGATGGTGATTGTTTTTAAGTTTTATATAAAAAAAATTGCAATACAAGCAGTTTTCTTTTATAAAAGACTGGACAAATAAGGTATAATTTTATTATTGTACTCCTTTTGGGACACGAAATTATAATCCTTAAAAAAAAAAACAGAATGGGCTAACAACCAGTTGGTTAAATGATGAAGTCTAGAATTGTCAAAGCTTCTCCATTAAAATTGTCATGCTTATTTTGCATTTTCGCAGCCTAGAATTTTAAGAATGGAAGTTCGAGGTTAACCAATGTCGTAAGGATTGGCACCTAAAACCCATACTCTTCTGCAAGAAATGCACAAATTTTTAAGCGGAAACCTTTGCGACTAATGCAGATGCAGCCGCAAACATTAATGTAACAATTCTCAATAAAGTCTAGTTTTCACCATACTCTGACAACCAGGCCAGGCAAATCTTAAAGCTTCCCTTAAAGAATCTTAAAGAATTTGCATTGAAAAGCCTGTAAATTAAATAAATCTTTTGTAAAATAAAATAAAAATAAAAACAAAGTAAAACAAAAATAAATAACAAAAAAGAGGAAAAATAACAAATAAACGAAATAAAATAAAATTAAATTAAATATGTAAGGTAGTATCAAATTAAATAAATAAAATAATAAAAAATAATTAAAATAATATTAAATAAATTAAAATAAAATAAACAAAATAAAATAAAATAAAATAAAAAAAAAATAAAATAAAATAAAATAAAATAAAATAAAAAATAAAATAAAATAAAATAACATAAAATAAAATAAAATAAAATAAAATAAAATAAAATAAAATAAAATAAAATAAAATAAAATAAAATAAAATAAAATAAAATAAAATAAAATAAAATAAAATAAAATAAAATAAAATAAAATAAAATAAAATAAAATAAAATAAAATAAAATAAAATAAAATAAAATAAAATAAAATAAAATAAAATAAAATAAAATAAAATAAAATAAAATAAAATAAAATAAAATAAAATAAAATAAAATAAAATAAAATAAAATAAAATAAAATAAAATAAAATAAAATAAAATAAAATAAAATAAAATAAAATAAAATAAAATAAAATAAAATAAAATAAAATAAAATAAAATTATTTTAAAATAAAATAAAATAAAATAAAATAAAAT